>OX493393.1:11520336-12195836 GCA_950371165.1 Lacanobia oleracea | reverse complement strand
GTTTAACAAAAAACTCAAAAATTTGTAATGGTTATATTATTTTCATGCTTTCGTGCATTTTATTTTTTCTCAAAAGATGGCACTCTGACTAATCAATATAATAATAAAGGGTCTTGACAGACAGATGGACGAACAACTGAGTGATCCTATAAGGGTTCCATTTTTCCTTTTGAGGTACGGAATACTAACTTTATGGATCTACAGTTTTACTTACCGAAATATCCATAAAATAGCATTTCGAAATGACTGCTATACGACGCGTCGAGCTACTCGTACGGTTTAGTTTCCGAGAAATTTTATTTCTGAGAACCCTGAGGTTAAGATCACCATCTCGTAGATCGACTTATGAGGTTTTTGTGTATTCTATCGGAATTAAGATAATGTAAAAGAGTTGTGTTATTTTTTGTGAAAATATATTCTTTTCATATAATTTTCATGGTTTCTAGCTTAGCGTTGAACACAAAAAAATTAAATAAATGAGTGTGTCAAAATTCAGGCTACGATATTAAGTTGTATTCGTTTACAACTAAAATATAAGTTTTATTACTTATGTAACGCGAGGCAGCGAAATGAAAAAACAAATAATTAAAAGGCTGTTGGCGACTTAGTTTCGCACAAACAAATTTAATTAACATTCGTTTATTTTCCTGCTTGATCCGAGGGAGACAAACGCTAAGTAAAATTTATGTATCGGAATCAAATTCAATTTCGACTTTACATTTTCGTAACTTTTTTAGAACTGCCTCATTGTACGAGTACCTTGCGACGTAAAAGTTTAAAGAGGATACGTCTACTTTTTACATAATTAAGTATGTAGGTAAAGAAGAGAAAAGAATATTTATCACATTTTATGTCAATGAATTGGTCACAGCGTCAATGGGTTGGACAGGCTGACAATGGTAACCATATAACTATGGCATATCATTTAGGCACCTAAATGATATGCCATAGTTACATCAGAGATGGGCGAGGTACATAGCAAGGTAGGTGGTGCACAGCGTAGTGGAAGGCACTGTAAGTATGCGTGCGTGACAGTTTCCACCAAAGCTGTGCGAGGCGCTTGTGCGGTGCGAGGATATGTGTCGGAGTCTGTTCACTTGGGTATGAGCGGGCACACCAACACCCCGCTGGCGACCTTTGCAAACATTCGTTGCCAGCATTCATCGCAACCAATTCTCGCTTTATTGTATTTAAAAAATACCAAAATCCGCTAGATCTTTTCCATCAGAACAGCTCTAAGCTTGGCGAAGAAAATTAACAGACATTGGCAGATTCTCCTTTTCCTAGCGCCCACTTCGCTTCCTCGCACATCTTGCACTCTATATTTATTTATTGCTGCAGAATTTACCAATTTTCACAACATAAAAATGATTTATTTCTAAAGCTGTTTTACTGTGTTTTTAAAAGCAACTTATGAAATATATTTACCGATAAGATATCAACGAGTCAAGCGAGCAAGTGAGGGATGTCTTCTTTCTTTCTTTTTAAAATTGTGCGTTCACAAACATACAAACTCATATACACAAACAGCCAGACCCCGAACAACTATCTGTCGGCAATACCAACACTTGATCCGTGTGGGAATCGAACCCGCGACACGTAGCACAGCAGTCAGTCGCTTAACCACTGTGCCAACCGTGGCGATTGACAACATCTTGGATACTTACATTTTGAACATTCATTAAAAGTTCATTCGGGTTCGAAAGAATTTTGGATGCGATAAGCGGGCGTGAACATTTTTGCTTCCGTCTCGGGTAGAGTAGATTTCCTATTGACCAGCCTAACTTAGAAAATACAAGGCAGCAGGTGGTATTTTATGTATTTTAAATTTATATAGGTATTTTATGAATATCTTAGAGTAGGTCTATAATGGTCAAAAGTTTGAATGAGTAAACAAAAACAACTGCGGTGTTGGTGGTACAGGATTTACGTCATCGACAATATTTTGATTCTACTGGTATTTCAGTAAATTAGTTTTTGGAATTTATTAATACTTAAAACGTGAAAATGGGTACGTCTGCTAATCAAAAGGTAATGCATCAAAACAAAAGCGCAAACATGCTCAAAATAAAATGTAAAACATTTCAGTTCCACGTGTCTTTACGATCCCGTGAAATTTGTTTTCTTACAGGATTTTTCTAATCTTCTTTAGCATCGTTTATATTGATTATAGAGCTTCTCTTGCCTAATTTATATTCCGCTAGTGTTTTTTCATCACGCCTTGTGCTTAATATCGCAATTTGTACCGTAGTTGGCGTAAGCCGAGGGGTCCTGTCACCTTTACTCTCCGATGCCCGTCTTTCTCTGTTCAATGCCTATTTTATTGCTTGCGTAACACACAAACAACCAAAGTTTACGAGCGTTTTTACATTAAGAAATCGGCCAAGGAAAGAAATAAACCAATAACTAATTATACTTAATTAAAGACTGACGGTATCAGTAGAGGAGCTCGTGGCTAAATAATAACAGCCGCACGGGTCGATCTTAAAGGTTGAGCAACGCTTGCCAAGGTTGGTCTGTGGATGGGTGACTATCTTAACATACACGTTAAGCCGTTGGTCCCGGCTGTCATTTGTAGATCTTTGGCAGTCGTTACGGATTGTCAGAAGCCAGTAAATCTGACTCCAGTCTTGCCAAGAAATACCGTGTTACCCAGTTAATGGGTTGCGGAGATCTGGTAGGGAGCCGCTCTGCGTAAAACACTAGTATTCAGCTGAATCCGGTTTGACTGGAAGCCGACCCCAATATAGTTGGGAAAAGGCTAGGCAGATGATGGTATCAGTAAATAAGAGTTTTATTATATTATTATTTTTGGCATACTAGGTAGCAAGGATGTTAAGCTGTCGGTGCCGGCTGTCATTAGCACAAACTATGAACTGGGCACTATGGCACTGAACCTATGCCTAACCAGTCAAATAGACTGGTTAGGCATAGGTTCAGTTTAATTGCTATGATATTGGTGACTGTTTCTCTTTATTTCCTGTAAATGTTTTAAGTGTAGTACTTAGCTACTTACATTGGATTTTTTATTTATGTATGTATATAAGGTTCCCGGTAAAAAATGTCCTCGAATCTATACTAATATATAAAGCTGAAGAGCTTGTTTGTTTGTTTGCTTTAACGCGCTAATCTCAGGAACTGCTGGTCCGATTTGAAAAAATATTTTGGTGTTAGATAGCCTATTTATTGAGGAAGGTTATAGGCTATATATCATCACGCTAAAACCAATAGGAGCGGAGCAGTAATGAAAATTGTGACGCAGACGAAGTTGCGTGGGTCAACTAGTATTAAATAAATTAGCACGATTTCATCTGTGTCACATTTAACATTAATACTCCACTTCCTTTGGTTGTAGCGTGATGTTCTATAGTCTCTATATAGCCATCCCCGACAAATGTGCTATCAACCACTATACGATTTTTAAAATTCGAACGAGTACTTCCTGAGATTAGCGCGTTCAACCAAAGACAAAATCAAAGACACTCTTCAACTTTATAATATTAGTAAAGATTAACCTTAAATGAAGATTATATGTATTTAGCTAAACTCCGGACAGTATCCATTAATTGATCCTTGTGGTTTTTGTTATGAATAGTTTGGCAGCCAAACTATAAATGTATAAAAGTATTAGTATCACTCACTTGCCATTCAGGGTCTGATTAATAAATCAGGAATGTGATAATGACATCGGAGAGGGACGACGTTGGACTTGGACGGAGACGAAATTCGGAGAACTAACTTCTCTATGGCCACCCAAATGATGATTTAATTATCAGTATGATTTTGATTGATGTGGCAGAAGAAATTTGGCGGCAGCCGAATTCTTTTCATAACAAACGTATTTGCTTTGTTTATTACCGAGAACTAATTGATCTGCGGCGCCACAGTTTTTGGCTATGTCGCTGAATCTGATTGAATCAAAATTGAGACGTAGAAAAATGAAGAAGAAAGTTTATTTCTAGTCTAATCAACACAACAGTGTCGTGTTAGTCCCTTAATGGATTTCTAGTTTTTCGATAGTTATTACTGCTCGACGGTGCCTGCAAGAGCTCGATGAAAATTCAAATGTATGTGGAAAACTGAAGAACATGTCAAATACGACGTACGTACGTGTATAATTATAGTATTAATATGGTTTATAATATGTATTAGTTTATTATAGTTTAAGATAATGTTGTGTATTTTATCTATGGGCCTCAGATGCCTGAAAATAAAATGATATTATTATTATTAAATTAAACATCGTTTTCAACCTCACGTTTGGAGCGCAAACAAACTCGTAGTAACATAGACCAATTGGACTCTGAGGGTCGAAAGGTTGGAATCGTGCACCAACATCAACTTTACGTCGTTCGTGGTACGAGTTCCAACCCACCATCTGCAGACCTTCTTGAAAGAGGACTTTTGGCCGAAAGGTGTCGTATTTCGACGTTTCCGAGGACTGTTACGACACCACGCAGCGACACACGACGCCGACGTTACGGGTATAGTTATAGTTTTAGTTTTAATATGGTTTTTTGTATGTATTAGTTTATTATAGTTTAAGTTAATGTTGTTTATTTTATCTATGGGCCTCAGATGCCTGAAAATAAAATGATATTATTATTATAGTCATGAGAAATGTCCACATTAGGTTAAAATAGTATTTTAATATGGTAGGGATCCTATGAGTTCTACGAAAATAGAACGAGTCCGTGATACTGTCTTATTACAACGGGTAGCGAAATACGAGTGTGAATTTAAAATAGAGCTGTAGGCGAGGTATTTTTTTTTTTTTTTTTTACTATTGATAGGCACGCGTTTGACCACTATCTCACCTGATGGTAAGCGAGGATGTGGTCGAAGATGGAGCACGCTTGCCTAGAAATAACCTATTCACTCTTGATTTAAAGACTCCCAGGTTGTAGCTATCAGGAAACACAGACTCCGGCAGGGAATTCCACTCCTTAGCTGTACGCACTATGAATGTGTTCCCAAAACACACGCGCGTATGGGTGGGATGTCCACCATATACCGGTGGCGCATCGCCGTTCGTCTTGTGGTCCGATGATGGAACGGGCTTGGCGGAATTAAATTATGCAATTCCGTCGCACATTCCCCAAAATGCAACCGGTAAAAAACCGACAGGCTAGCAACTCGTCGTCGATGTTCAAGACTTTGGAGCTTCGACGCGACGAGCCTCTCATTGCCGATGATCCTCTTGGCTCGTTTCTCAATTGACTCAAGGGCATCAAGCTGGTATCTGGCAGATCCATCCCAAAGATGAGAGCAGTATTCCATACACGATCGAACTTGCGCTTGATAGAGTTTGAGCAGCTGTTCCGGCGTGAAGTACCGTCTCACCTTAGCCAGAATCCCCAACTTCTTTGCAGCCACTTGAGCTTTTGCCTCTATGTAAGGGCCAAAATTGAGAGTAGATGTTAATGTAACCCCAAGAAGCTCAAGATGGTCGGTTATCGGCACGGTTTCACCGCGGAAAGATGGAGCTGGGCGGAATTGGCTCCTTTTGACGGAAAATAGACACGCTTGGGTCTTAGCAGCATTGAACTTGACCAGATTGGCAGAGACCGCCTGTAGGGACACGTTCAAGCGCTCAACCATTGCCTCCCGGAGAGACCGGATCTGCGACCCACCAGCTCGTGCGTCGGACACGTATCTCTCAGCAACAGTGCTGTCGTCTGCATACCCAAAGGTACCGGGTTTAAGCAGATCATTAATATGCAGCAAGAACAGTGTTGCCGAAAGCACCGACCCCTGAGGAACCCCGGCATTAATATCCAGCAGTCCAGACGAAGCCATCTATGACCACTCGGATAGACCGATCCCTCAGGAAATCTGCGATCCAATCACACAAACCGGCGGGCAGACCGAAGGAAGGAAGCTTACTAATAAGGCCATCGTGCCAGACCCTGTCGAAGGCCTTCGAGATGTCAAGGGTGACCGCCAGTGCCTCCCCGTGCTTTTCTATGGCCTCACTCCAGATGTGAATGGCATATGCTAGAAGATCCCCAGTTGACCGATTTCGGCGAAACCCGTATTGCCGGTCACTAAGGATATCATTCGCTTCTAGGTACGCCAGGAGCTTATGATTCAGCACGCGTTCCATAGTCTTGCAGAGTATGGACGTTACCGAGATGGGTCTATAATTCGACGGGTCAGCTCGACTACCAATCTTGGGCACGGGCTGCACGTTAGCTTGCTTCCAAGCCTTCGGCACTTTTCCAGTTTCAAACGAAAGGCGAAATAGGCGTGTCAAGATCGGAGACAACTCAGGCGCACAAGTCTTCAGAACAATTGCCGGTATCCCGTCGGGACCACTAGCCTTGTTCACGTCTAGGTTACGCAGTACCCTACGGACGTCCTTCTGATGAATGCGAATGTTCGACATACTCGACTCGCATTCACCAGGAGAGGCGGAGGGCGTCGCGCCCCCAGGATCCAGACGTGAAGATTCCGTAAACAAAGAAGCAAACAAGTTTGCTTTCTCCTCAGCGGAGTGGGCCAGCGTCCCGTCGGGTCTTAGCAGTGGTGGTAGTGAGGAGGTAATTATAGAATACACTAATATTTTAGTCTTCAAGTTTTAATACCTAATAATAATATGTGGAGGTCTGATAGGCATCCACTTCACGTAAAACACTGGTATACAGCTAAATCCGGTTTGACTGGAAGCCTACCCTAAAATAGTTTTGGAAAAGGCTAGGCAGATGATGATGGTGTAGAGTTCTTAACGCTACTTCATCTAATCTGATCAAATAACACAATTTGATATATCGTAAATACTTGTAAAAAACCAGCACTGTTACTCGGGCGCTGCAACAGATACCTACGAGTACTCGTACCTATAGGCTGTTAATTCCTGATAAAGCTCTTTAAAATATGAGGGATGACTCATTCTATTCGGAATGATGTCTAGAACAATGTATCGAAAGTAGTTATTAGCAAAAGAAAATGCAATTTTTATTAACAAATAAGATGAAAAAAATTGGCTAAGTGCGAGTCGGTCTCGCACACGAAGGGTTCCGTACTGTAAACCTTAATTTTTAATATTTGTTGTTATAGCGGCAATAGAAATACAGAATCTGTGAAAATTTTAGCTATCTATTTATAAGGTTCTTGAGATACAGCCCGCTGACAGACAGACAGATAGACGGACGGACGGACGGACGGACAGCGGAGGCTTATTAATAGGGTTCCGTTGGTTACCCTGTAGGTACGGAACCCTAAAAAAGATGGCAAGATGGGTTAATAACGCAAAAACTATAAATATTTAAGAAAAAAAAAAATATCCTGAAAACTTTCAATAAAAGTTTCAGCTCCCGGAACTCTATCTCTACTATTTATCATCTTAATTCAACGCTGAAAATGGGGCAACCGCTAAAGACAATCTTCCACACAAAATATTCTTTATCTAGTACCATATATTAATTTACAAATTTGAATTAACCCAAACACGGACACATAAAGAAAATAAATAAATAAATATACGAATGTAGGGTTACTTTTTGAGGGCAAATTAAAAAAAAATAAAGATTATTTAATTGAATTGCAAAACTAACTCATCTCTGCTCTTCATGATCTTATTAGTCCTCGGATCAAATACATAATCCTTCAGCGGATTTACAATAGCTAACGAATAATAATATTTCCTTGATTTAGATTCCCATTTATGATGTTTTCCTTCGAAATTCGTGTCATAACTTCTGGGCCGAAAATTTAATGAGTATTACACAAAGAAATTTATTCTTAATTCTAGTTAAGGTGGATGCTCCAGGGTGGCCCGCGAAATTTAAATATTTTTATGTTTTTTGCAATTTGCCGGTCAGTGTGAAGCTGTGTGTAGACCAAATGCGATCTGCGACCGTAACGCGTATTTATCTAAAGAATTATAACCATTTTAATCATCAATATAGCCCTCTAACTTCATGTAGTTCGAAAGAATAAATATTTCAGAAATAATCATTCTTTCGAACTTCGATTTTTCGATTTCGAAGAAGAAACAGCAGTTGCAATTATTGGAAATGCTTAACAGTTGAATGTTATAGGAGCTCTTGTCGGGTTCCTTCGGCATGGTGGGGCTAGGAGGGACACCGATATGTTACGCAGTCAAAAAATACAACCGAATTGCAACCTCCTCCTTTTTTGAAGTCGGTTAAAAAGTAGGCGTAGCACCTTTTTGTGCTGGTGAGGCCATCAGCAGGTTACATAAAGGATTTACCTAAAAATGCAATTAATTTAACACCACATTAATTTTGTAATTTACTAGTACATAAAAATAGCTTAAAAAACGAATGAACTTACAGCTAGCTCAGTTCCATAAAAATGAAGGCAGTTTTACTCTTGCTAAATTTAATTTTATTGAAATGGTTCGCAATAATATATGCAGAGGAGACTAACTGTAAGTTACCAGAAAATTATAATTATATAAATATGAAAAGTTAGCTAAGGGATAGCTAGAGCTAGATTTAATGACAAGGGATTTTAATATTTAAAATATAACTTCTTTCCTTAACTGTTCCTCACCTCGTTTCTTTGTTTGTTTCTTAGAAGTATTCTATTTATCCTATAAATTTACACAAAAAAATTAGCCGTCTCCCGACATGACGTTCAGTAGTGTCTTCTCATTTAGTCAAAACTATAATTTAAATAATTGTGTGTGTGTGTGTGTGTGTATAAAAATATATACAAACAATGAAATCGTAGACTTGCTGTGTCTCTACATTAAATACATTTAAAAAAAACTGGCCAAGTGCGAGTCGGACTCGCGTGCAAAGTGTTCCGAACCAATTTCACTTTTGTAATATGTTATTTTAACACTATAGATGTCTCATAAGTTTTCCTGTTATCAAAACTAAAAACGAACTAAGTGTTATCTGCATTTTCTTTTTTTTTTACTCTACATTATCACTATAACATTTTAGATTTACAGCAAAAAGTTCACAATTAAGACATAATATAATATCATATTATATCAATAACCTTTATAATATTTTAATTTATTTGTACTTCTCTTTATTATGAACTTTTTGCTGTAAATCATTTTTTTCTTACATGTTTGTATTATTTCCGAGTGACTTATTTTTATTTTTGAAAAAATAAAATGTTATAGTGATTTTGTAGACTTTAATTAAAATTATTTTTGTTTTGTTATAATTATTTTGCAGTAGGTATCTTTCATACATTCTTTTTTTATTACTTTCGTGTGACTTTTTATATTATTATAGAAAATTGTTTAAGTTTAAGTAAGTGTGTACCTACTTGAAAGGTATTTGTTGATTGTGTTTAAAAAAAAATACCTACGCATAACCAAAGATTCTTTCATTTTTAGTCAATTTTTCCAAATCTCCACTCATCTCAAAAAGTGCTCCTGTTGCGAAGTGCACCAATTGAGAAGTGCACCAGTTGCGAAGTGTGCCATATGAGAAGTGCACCAGTTGCTAAGTTCACCATTTGAGCATGGTGTACAAGTTGAGATGTGCATCAAATGCGTCAAACCTATCTAACACCGAAATAATTTTTCAAATCGGACCAGTAGTTCCTGAGATTAGCGCGTTCAAGCAAACAAACAAACTCTTTAGCTTTATATATCAAAGTATATAAATGTAAAATAAATAAAAATGCGTAGTTTTTTCCCTATTTTCGTAAATGTAGATTGGTTACAGATGTGTCGTACTTTGTGTTGCCTCCGCGAACTCGCAATACTGCTGTTATGCGATTTGACATCTTATATACTAGGTTTCTGAGGCGATGCTGCGGAATATTCTGCCATTTCTCTATTAGAGCTTCTTTCATTTCACGTAGCGTGATTGGCGGCGTATGATCGCCGTTGTTGTCGAATTCACACATAATATTCACACAAGTAGAACACTAAATGCTCAGGAAAACGTTTCGTGAAATAATAAAGAAACACTACTTAAGTCCATTGTTTATTTCACGAGCAGAAAAAGAACTAAGAATGATCTTAAATTTGCATTACATTGATTTTTATATACAGAAAATGACAAGCATGAAGTTGGCAGTGGATGTTAAATTACACAAAAAGAACATTAAAGAGGAAGGTAACAGAATAAATCTATATAATTTTAACTCGGGCGGTAGATAAACATTTAAAAGAAATAGGTATAACGGAAATTGACAAGTAAATTCTTACGAGTATTAAAATATAACCGGATGCTAAAATTAAATAAAAGGATGCTATCAAATTAAAGCCTTATAAAAATCCAACAGTAAGTTACAATATTTCTTCAAAATATTTTTTCTAATTATTTTGAAGTTGGCAGTTGTTAAATTAAATCTATATAAATTTAACAGGATATTTCAATATTTAAAGTAAATAAAACGGATTTTTTTAAGTTAAATACTTATAAAAACCAAACAGGATGTTACAATATTTTTAAATAAGGCGGAAACGCTATCGTGAATCCAATTCAACATGGAAGTCAAGTTAAATACAAGATAATTTTTAAAACAAGCAAAACCATTCCAAATAATGGTTTGGCGCCCATTTACACGTTGTCGCAGTTCGTCCTATGCATGCTCAATGGGGTTTAAGTCGGGGCCAGTCGGGGCCAGTCGGGGCCAGTCGGGGCTGCGTGCTGGCCACTCCATGTGTATGATACCGACTTCTTAAAAATAGGCAATCACTATCTATGCGGACGGGCTTTGTCTTGCATAAAAAAGGCATTCTTGCCTATGTCCGATAAGAATGGACCAACGTAGTCATTCAGAATTTCAGTGGCATTTCTTTCTGCAGTTAAAGTTCCATATTCAATCACCACTAGCTCAGTGCGGCTTTCGACAGAAATCCAAGCCCACACGTGAACGGAGCTTCCGCCGTATGGTACTTTTTCTTCTAAACAGGTTTGGTTAGCGCTCTCCCGCTCTTCTGTACACTCTTTTCCTCCCATCGTGCTCGTATAAACAGTATCTAGAATCGTCTGAAAACATACTCAAACTTCAGCTCGTAAATGATGATTCTTAACTTAGTAAACAGCCGTAAGAAATTTAGCGATTTCTCAAAAAATTTCACACCATATTATAGCGATGCTCCTGCGCCATCGTGCACCTTGTCTGGCCTGTTTCTGGTCTTCGAAGATTGGACCCAGTTTCATAGAAACGCTGGAGTATTCGTTGAACTTTAGAAAGAGTCACACCAACAGTTCTGGTACATTCTTCAGGGGTTAATGATATGATGACTTCAGAATAATATTCATAACATTTTTATTGCTGAACTAAAACAAGAGTGAAACAATTGATTTGAATTTTTTGGTACTAATAATAAAAAACGACCATTATTTTTCAATTTCCGTTTTTTATACAATAATCAAAAATAAATAAAAAGGTTTAATATATATACATATTTTTGTGTGGCATTCAATATTCATAAATTTAGTCTTTTAAGGGTTGCGTATCAAAAATGGTAAAAAAAGGAACCCTTATGACGTGACTTAAGTCTGTCTGTCTGTCACAGCTCAATATCTGAAGAACTACTAATGCTATTAACTTGAAAGGCGATGGCTAAATTGAAGTATGGACGACTGCCCCAGCAATGTATAAATATGGTACATAGCAATATGAAATGCTGAATAGCTGCATATTAGTATTACGTACATAAACAGTTTCAGGACCCGTTCTTTTTTTACAATAGATACTGAAAATAAAATCGCATAACGCCTACTACACTACTAAATACAGTTTCAATTGGTCTTTCTGGAACTGTGATATAAACTCTCCCTAGCTTGTCATGTCAAACAAAAAATGTATGAAAAATAATTTACATAAAAAAAAAGATATTTTTTTATGTAAATTATTATTTAGTTAGTTCACACAATACTTCTAGGAAGCTATTAAACACTAAACAATTCATCTCAGTTAATGTGAGATTCCTATACATGCTTGGGGCAGTCATTTAGCCATCTCCTTTGGAATAGTTTTAGATGACGTTTGTTCAACTATTTTGCAATAATATAGAAATAAAAATATATATATTTTTCTTCCAACAGCGACTGAAAGGGATTTAGGGTATCATATGAAAGAGCGCACACACACACTTAAAAGTATTTTTTTTTACCATTTTACCCTCTTATCTCCGTAGTTTTCAGAGACAAAAAAAAAAAAAATTCTATACGATAGAAGTTTATGTAAAGATTACAAGAAAAATAAGTCGATGTCTCTAAATAGTACAGTTTTTCAGAAATTGTCAGATCAACAAAAAATAAAACTGCATATTCTTCACCACAGTTTACAGTCCCGCAGTGTATCAACACGAAGAAGGAAAATTTATTTCTATAAATTTTAATAGATGGCACAATATGTATCGATTTTCATTGCAGTTTTTGTAAAACGAAGTTTTTCCTTTTTAATTATTTAAGAATGGTATATTCTTCTAACCTAATTAAAAAAAAAGAGGAAAAGTTTGTGAGCTAATCTCTGGATCGTTTAAAGGAACTGATTTTGAAAATTCTATTACCAATAGAAAGCCTCATTATTTGTGAGTGTCATAGTCTATAGGTTAACCCGAAAAATACCGTCCAACGAAATGGGCACGGGTCAGATTATACGGGTATTTAATCAAATCCCATGGAATAATGGGCTCCAAATTCGAATCCGAACAGTACATATGTGCCAGTAGATGGCGCTGTTTGAAAATTTAGAGATTTTCTGTTCAACTCAATCATTAAAACAAGTAAAACAAGTAAGTGGGGGTGTATGGGGTCCGTTACCATCTTAAAGACCCAAGCCAACCTCACCTGCTAGCGGTGCACCCTGCTGTCCAACGGACGAGGCTCTGGTGAACCTGGATTCCCTCTCGTAGGGTTGTGGGGGTCAGACGGCTGGTCGCCCCACGTAAAACCAACTTCAGTTATATATGTAGTATATGGACAGGAACAACTTAGGTAAGGGTACTCGGTCTAGGGCGTCGCCGCACAACGACGCGCAGGCACATCGCCCTAAACCTGCGATAAGTGGGCTAGGGCTACCGTGTCAAGTACGGGCACGGCTAAAGAGGATAGTACCCAAATAGTTCCGCTTTGCCACCTGGAACATTGGCTCCCTAACCGGACGTTGCCGAGACCTCGCGGACGTACTTGCGAAGCGTCGGGTCCAGTACGCCTTCCTTTAGGAGACGCGCTGGAAGGGAAATAAGTCACGTGACATCAGGCAGCGGTACCGGTTAGTGTACACCGGATCACCTACGGGCAGGGACGGAGTGGCCGTGGTGCTGTCTAAGGACCTTCAGGATGGACTCCTTGAAGTAGACCAATGCAGCGACCGGTTGATGCGAGTTAGGGTGCTGATCGAAGGGTCGGTAACGAACCTAATCAGCGCCTATGCTCCTCAAACTGGCTGCTGTGAGTCTGAAAAGGAGGCCTTTTGGGATGAGTTCGAGGACGTATTACGCGCTATTCCGAATTCCGAAGGTGTTTTGGTTGGGGGGATCTTAACGGTCACGTAGGTCAGTTTGCTGGAGAGTACGGACGTGTTCACGGTGGTTTTGGTTATGGCCAGCTAAATGCAGAGGGAGTCAGTATACTCAGCACCTGCGCTGTGTCTGACCTATGCATCGCGAACACATTCTTTCAGAAGAAGCCCCAGCATCTTATTACGTACCGTAGTGGTGCCTACTCAACCCAAATAGATTACCTGCTGATGCGACGGTGCCACATTGGCAAGGTTACCAACTGCAAAGTCATCCCAGGGGAAAGTCTAACGGTTCAACACCGCCTCCTTGTCCTAGACTTTGCGGTTGTACCGAAGAAGAAAATGATCAAGAAACGCAAACCCCGCACTAAGTGGTGGTTGCTTGATGGTCCTAGGCTTATGACTTTAGCGTCTTAGGACTTTATCGCGCTGGTCGAGCATCGCGAGATCAGTGCTCTGCATGAGTCTGCTCAAGAGATCTGGAGTAGGACCATTCAGCAATCACCGATGCGGGTAAGCGCGTCCTTGGCACTTCTCGTGGTGGCCGCACCATAGAAAAGGAGAAGTGGTGGTGGGATGACGGCATGCAGGAGGTGACTCAGTCAACAGGCTCTTCTGGGTAGGCTCGCTCCATCGTAGACTTTGTCTCTGTCATCTCTGACATAGACTAGAGTCAAAAGCAAACCCATTACAAATAAAAAAAAAGAAGAAGGTTATTGATATTGTGTGTACATAAATAAATAAATAAGGTTTTATTTAAACAGTGGCAAGGGTCCAACTCTCTCAGAGCCCGCAGCAAAAGTCTGGCGCCCTTATACGACAAGCTGGAAACTGCGGAGGGGCAAAAGCTTATTTTTAAGCTGGTGCGTGCCCGGGAGAAAGCTACACGGGATATTAGCAAATGTCTCTGTTAAGGGACGCCCAGGGTAAGCTGCTCTACGATGCCCCCTCTGTTAAGGAGAGATGGTGTACATAATTCACGGAGCTGTCTAACAAACAGCATCCCCAAAACCTTCCTCCCGAACCGCCTCCTTACCTTGGACTTATTTCCCCTATTTCCCTCGACGTAACCCGCATTGCTCTACGCCACATGAAGAACCGGAAAGCGGTCGGGCCTGACAATGTGCCAATTGAAGTGTGGAAGGCGATGGGCCCACATGGTGTGGACCTTCTTACGGATCTTTTTAACCGCATCCTGATCACCAAGGAATTGCCGAACCTGTGGCAATTTAGCCTGATTATCCCTGTTTACAAAGGCAAAGGTAGCGTACAGGATTGTAGTAGCTACCGCGGTATCAAGATCATGTGCCACACCATGAAGCTCTTCGAGCGCATCATTGACACACGGCTCCGTAGCGAGTGTGCTGTCTCTGAGTGTCAATATGGCTTCCGGGCGGGTATCAGCACCATGGACGCAGTGTTCGCCTTACGGAATCTGGGTGCGGCTTACAGAGAGAGAAGGAGAGCTTTTCATATGGCCTTTTTAGACCTGCAGAAGGCCTTCGACTGTATACCTCGGCAGTCCATCTGGTGGGCACTGCGCTTCAGGGGCGTTCCCGAGGCCTATATTGACATTATCAGAGACATGTACCGCGATTCCGTGTCCTTTGTCCAGACCGCTGTTGGCGAATCGAAAGGCTTCCCAATATCTGTTGGCGTTCACCAAGACTCGGCTCTTAGCCCGTTCTTGTTTAACGTAGTGCTCGATGTAGTTCCGGCAAACATCCAAGATCAGCCTCCATGGCTAATGATGTATGCCCATGACATCGCCCTCGTTAATCAGAACAAAGCCCATCTTGAGCGCAAAGTCAACATTTGGAAGGACACGCTTGAAAACGGTGGTCTGAGACTAAATGTGGCGAAGACTAGTACATGTCCTGTGGCAGCACGGATTCAAACACCATCCGAATAGGTTCGGACCTGATCAGAAAGTCCGATACGTTCAGGTACCTTGGATTCGTGCTGCACGAGTCTGCCAACGTGGACGACGATGTCCAAGCACGTATAGGCGCGGCTTGGGCGAAGTGGCGCGAGGTAACGGGCGAAGTATGCGACCGCAAAATGCCTCCGAAGCTCAAGGGGCAGATATATAAATGCATCATACGGCCTGTCCTACTTTACGGGGGCGAGTGTTGGCCAGCACTAAGCAGACACACCCAGGAGCTTCGCGTCACGGAGATTAAGATGCTGAGGTGTATGAGTGGCGTAACGCGATCCGATCGCATACGTTGTAGGTTGTTTCATAGGCTAGGCCATTGACTCATTATGTACTTAGCAACTCACATTTATATTATTGAAGTAGACGAGATATCACTATGAAATGATTATATGAGTAATGGTAGGTACTCATCTAGTTAGATTACCAGTTCTATACTTTTTAAATAAGATTTTGTAGTAGGTGGTTATGTGAGGTTTTGATTGCTTTAGTTAACGCACGCGCGATGCGATGGTTGATATTAGGTACTTATTGTTTGCATCGGATGTGTGACTAAATGTCAGCTGTTTCTTGCATTTTGTTTGAGTAGGTAGGTGAAGATTGTAAGAATCGGCATTATTCCGACTCACAGGAATCTCATCATCCCGACTCGCTGGGGTACCGCAGACAGTTCTGACTCACCGTGAACTCTGCGACTTCCGGTTCCGACTCACTGGAACCAACCTTCCACTGGCATCGCAAGCATCTCAAGATGCATGGACGACTCATCCACTATCGACCTCCGGTCTCCGGAGGGGAGAGATGCAGTGGCATCAATGCCGCCATAAGAAAAACCAACGGAGTGAAATCTACATCGCAGCAAAAAGAACCCCAACGCCATCTATCCAACCAGCAGCGATCTAAAATCCTGCATCGCGCAAGCAAAGTTTACCGTGCGATTTGGACATATACATCAGCCCGAATATCAACAATCGGGCAGTAGCCCGCCAGTCATAACAGCCGCAGGTCGGAGGATCCTCCCATTTCAATGGGGGTATGCGGGACTTTACTCTCTGTATTGCGTACCCTCCAAATACGTACATGTATATTATTAAATCGAATACGCGAATATGTGTTAGGTAGTATCTTGAATTTACCTAAGTACCTAGATAATTTAGTTTTAAAGAAAGTTTCAAGACCAAATTACTAGTTTGCCTAATACCTCTACCACAGATATAAAATTCAATGAAATCGCAAATTAATAACAATTATCGAATTCAACGACGTTCAAAGTTCGTTGTTTTGTTTTTTCCGATCTAGGTAATTCAATTTATTTTTCATAGTGTTCAGTCTTTTCATGAGCATGCACCAGATGTGAATTCTGATCCTATTGATTAGAATATATCACACTTAAACATTTAATCCGTTTACAGATCTCCTAAATGTTCTACAAATACGGCAAGAGATTGTCACGATACAGCTATCAAAGCATTTAATAGTACTCATAGCAATCCACTGATTATAGTAGGAGACTTTAATGCTGATTTTAATAAGCATTCTAATAACCAAATATTATTAAACAGTGGTAGGTGCTGTGTAAAGGTTTTCCCTTTTTGAGCCCACAAGGGTTGACATGACTACTATCGACCACATTTTTACGAATATAAACAGTTTGCAATGTGGAGTGGCTAAAACGTTTTTCAGTCACCATAAGCAGTTGTTGCAAAGATTTCTAATTCACAATAGTAAAGGACCTACTGTCCGCCTGTTCGCTCTACCACCTGTCTGTCTGTCCGCTAATGCGAACATAAAAAACACCCAAAAAACTATAACATTAACAGATTTGAACATAACTAAATAAAATAAATAAATTATCCAAAATATTTAAATATGATAGTACGGAACCCTCGGTGCGCGAGTCCGACTCTCTCTGGACCTATTTTCTAACCGACCCTTTTTCTTTGCGGTCCAGTTTATATTACCAATATGATGGACGATTAAAAATCATCAAATCAGAGCAATTTTTCGAGGAAATTAGTTGGAAAATACAGAGCGACCGGTAATTGAATGCGTAGGTACCTACTAACTTGAAATGGATTTGTCAACAGGGTCATTTGCAATGATTTTGACACCGCAAACTTGGAGGTTATATTGGGTTGATTTCGAATTATCTTTTTATGATCGTTAAAAAAAAATTTGCCTCACACCCAAAAATTGTTTCACTATCCAGAGTGAAGCAATTTTTGGAAATGAGGCAAAATTTTTTAACTTCGGTCTGATGAGAAAACTAAGTGTCAAAGTTTTCTCGTACCTCATCCTAAAGCGTAACATGATCAGCAAAGGTGATGTGGCATCATAGACATTACGATAAATCTCGACGAAACGTGAGAGAGAGCGTTGTATTGCATGTTATACCGCCCCGCCAAAACTAGCTCGTTCAAGATTGAGAATCGATTTGTTTATTTTTATGTATTAGCGACTCGCCTCGGCTTCGCACGGGTGCACATGTTTATTTATAGTGTGGCCATTAGTGCTGTGCACTCCCTGAGGTAGGCGCGCGGCGAGACGGGGGGGAGAATTGGCTGCTGCGCTCTGTCAGTGCACCGTCAACGCTCGTGGTGGCAGGTAGTGTTATCTGTATCGGACTGTCAGACTCGCATGAGATAAATATTCAAAGATGGGTCGTACGTTATCTCGTGATATGAAGACTGTCATTTTTAAGGTGGCTGAATATTTTAAGAAAAGAAAAGCAGAAAAAGAAAGCTTTGAATTTAAAAATGATGTGAATATTGCCAAAATCGTTGCGGAGGCTACGGGGTACAGCAAAAGAACCGTGCGTAATGTGATTTCTGTGGGTTATTTATCAATTGAAAATTCAAGCCAATTAAAATTTCGATCGCCAAAAAAACCAAAACTTCTAAAGAAAAAACACGTTGTGGATGATTTTGACCTTGGAGTTATCAGAAGAAAAATTCATCAGTTTTACGAAGTTGAAAAAAAAAAATATCAAGTGTCCGTAAGTTACTATCAAGTTTGAGACAGGATGGCATATTGAATTGTGGACAGGAATATTTAAGACAGCTTTTACACAAAATGGGCTACCGTTTCAAAAAATGCAAATTAAAGAGACATCTCTTTATAGAGCAGCCTAATATTACAGTATGGCGGAAAAAATATCTTACACAAATCAAAAATTACAGAACGCAAAACCGCAACATATATTTTCTTGATGAAACATACATCAACGCCATCAACGTCACCATGCCAGCAAATGTTGGCAATCATCGTCAGAACCCTGAATTCATGCTGATATTGGGAAAGGATGGCGATTGGTAATTCTCCACCCTGGGTGTCGAAATGGCTTAGTGGATGATGCATTGACTATATTCAAATCAGATGCTAGAACCGGTGACTATATCATAGGAGATATGAGCGGACCTACTTTTTATAAGTGGGTAGATGAAAAGTTAAAAGATAAGTTGCTGCCGAATTCTGTGGTTGTAATGGACAACGTGTCTTACCACAGCGTTCAGGTTGAGAAGAAACCAACTATATCAAGCCTCAAAAATGAAATGCAGAACTGGTTGCTACGCCATAATGTAGAATTTTCAGGAACCATGACAAAGGCTCAACTGCTACTTCTCATAAAAAATACAAAAAAAGAACCCGTGTATAGAATTGACGAACTCCTGAAAGCCAATGGACACACTGTTCTGCGTTTACCTCCGTACCACCCAGATTTAAATCCAATTGAGTTGGTCTCGGCTTATATTAAAAACAACATAGCCCAAAACTATATTAATACTTCTCTAGACGAAAAGATAATCTTATTGGATAAATTGTTTTCGGAATTCACGGCGGAAAAATGGCAGAGATGCGACGATCTTGTCCAGAAAAATGAAAATGATTACTGGAGTCGCGATAGTAGGTTCGATAATGTTATCGATTCATTGATACTCGTAATAAATTTGCAAGACTCTGATTCAAGTTCCGGTGGCGAAGTGGAAGATGAAGATGATGACGAAATGAAAGATGAAGTTGAAACAGACTCTATGTCAGAATAACGTTCGTTAGAATATATAATTGTATGTAAATATAAAAAAATGTTCAATAAAACAAGTCCTGCTTTGAATTATAAGTTTAGTTCTTATTTATCACCTGCATATTTTTAATAAAATATGAGTTTATTTGGGTTACATTTTAATCAACTAAGTAAGTATAATACGAGTATATTACAGATAGATAGCCTCCGACCAACGTCCCGCCACAAGTCTTGCCTTAGAAATGCAAACTGATATCGTAAGATCTGTCCGACAGGCATCGATCTCATGTGAACTCATGCACTTTTTTCTTCGCCTCCCACCTCGCCGCGCATACCTCAGGGAGTGCACAGCACTAATGGCTACACTATAGCTCAAACTAGCAAAGTGAACGTCTAATTACCAGAATTAATCATATTATGGTTCAGGCTGAAAAAAAAAGTGCAATGGACAACCGTCAACGACGACGTCTGCTCTCGGGTATCTTCCAGTTCGGGACATCTCTACCTGCGTTAAATTATTTTATTGCGCGACTTATTTTAATTTTGAGATATCTCCTAAGTTATTCAACCAAATTAAATGATGTGAACAGCCATTTTGCTCTAAATTAAACACTCAAAATTACTAAGATATTTATTAAGATAAGGATTAATACTCTATTGGTGAAAACACCTCTGCAAATGAAGCAGTATTTTATATCAAAATTTGAATTTCATAAAAATGGTTATTGTGAGTCAACCATAGAAGATAGACATATGCTATTGCGAACTTTATTGATGAGTTATCTAAAACTGTAGTACATTGTTTTGTTCTATCATCAATAGTTTTCGCAGCGCACGCGATGTAAAGTATTTTTTAGGTCATTTTTTTCCGACCTCTTCAGTAATAATCTTCATTAGGTACCTAATCATACGTAGGGACAGACAGACAGACAGCGGGAAGCGACTTTGTTTTATACTATGTAGTGATAGTGATTTGGCGTAATTGTGAATTGACTGTGGTTCGATCGTTACAGATTTCAACAAAACACCAATTTTACGTTATGGCCACCACAGAACCCATAAATGCCTTGAGTTCGAAAAAACTTATAAGTGTATAAAGAGATGCCTGGAACGTGGTTATGATATTGCTTCTACTGATGATGATTGTAACTGTTCTTGTTTAAAAGACAAAGTTAAATCACAGTATTACAGTAGTACTAAAAAATATTGGACAGTGCCGACTACCATCAGACCAGCCTGGGCTGGGACTACCTCGAAAAAGCCGAAAGTATTTTTAGTGGTCACCCCCGAACCTAATAACAAAACAAACCTAGCCCTTAACATTCCAGAAAACACTTCGTTGTCCTCTAGTGACGAGAAGGTGACAGAGGAAGTATCCGAGACAGTACAGTCCGGGGCAGGGGAAACCACTACAGAAAACGAATCCGTTTCAAAACAGTCCGGCCAGGAAAATAAAGACGGATTAACCGTTACAGGAAGCGTAACGGAGACCGTAACTGACCATACGACAGACGAAACAACAACGAATCAAGGCGGAACAACTTCTTCAGGGACAGAAGACATGGGTAATGATGAATAGTAAAACAGTAAAAAAAATAATTGTCTTTGTGTTTTATTCATCGAACTAGTTGTAGAAAAAGCAAATGTTTTTTTTTAATTTTCATCACAACCATTATTAGTAGCATTAACAAGAACTGAGGCCTTTTCCCTTTTATTTTTTATCTTTTAAAATTATTTCAAAATTATGTGAAAAATATATGAAACCCCCAAAACAGTGTGAAAATCTTGTTATCTTAATAAAGGGGTTCAAACTTTTTTCTAGTTTCATGTTGATTATTTTTAACAGACTTCAAAAAAAGAGGAAGTTCTCAATTCGGTTTTTTTATTATGTTTCTTTCCGTCATTTATGAACAGTTTAGTACTAAGTTTGGCTTTAAAATCAAAATAGCTGAAATTCGTTTACTCAGATGACGTATTTGGTGTATCATCCAAGTAGACGAAATTGCGTATTTTGCTTTCCTGCGATTTTCCAGTAATGTTGTTAGGTATGGATTACCACTAAAAAGTGAAAAATAAAAAAACTTACAAAAGATATACAACTGACTTCCAAATAAAAAAAAAAACAACACAGCATAAAATAACTTTAGTTTTGGAAGTCTAGTCGGTCTTAAAATACGACGAAACAACCAAAAACACCGACTTCCGAAATTAAAGTTATTTTAAGCTTTGTAGTGTTTTCTAGGGATACGTGATCCTGGTAAGAAACCCTTATAGTTTCATCATGTCCGTCTGTCTGTCTGTCTGTGTCGGTCCGTCTGTCCGTCCGTCTGTCCGAGGTTTTGCTAAGAGACCGTTATGTTAGTACTAGAAAGCTGTAATTTTGTAGGACTGTGTATATCAATTATTACACTGACAAAGAGGTAAAATAAAATTTTGGAAATTTTTTTTTAGGGTTAATCTGTTGTGGAGATGATTTCTTTTTTCGTCCTCTACCCCATCGTGTAGGATATCGTTGAATAGGTCTTTTAAAATGACTCCGGGGTTGCAATTACTATTTTTCAATTTAATGGTCCATTTACGAAATATTAATCTATCAGTGAAATTTTGTTGTTGTGCTATTGTTTGTCTCCCGCTTCTAAAAGCTAAACTGCAGGCTTGAAAAATCTATAAAAAATCGTGATAATAGTGCATTTCATGAACTTTAAAGTTAAATTATAGCGGCTACGATACCTTTATTAGTTTAGCAGTCATAGTTGTTGAACTTGGCTGTTGGATAATTTTGTACCAAATACAAAATCCTAATATCTTAATCATTAATTATTATATTCAGAATTAACAACAACAGAATCGTTCTATATTATGATAACGGGCTATTACGGAACCCTACACTGCGCGTGGCCCAACAGGCACTTGACTGTTTTTTTTTTATTTGGAAGGGATGCGTTTGCGTATATGGGAATAGGACACTTCAACAATCGCAAGTGTTGTTTAGTCAGACAGGGCTTGTTTCGTGAATCGGCCCGTGTTGCCTCTTTGGCCTGCCTATGCTCGCGTCGGTAAACTAAAGGGAGAGGCGTGCGTCCTTTGATCTATTAAATGGTTACTTTTAAGGGTTCCGTACCCAAAGGGTCTGGAACCCTTAAAAGTCTGTCCGTCCGTCCGTCTGTCTGTCAGCGGGCAGTATCTCAGGAACCGTAATAGGTACACAGTTGAAATTTTCACAGATTGTGTATTTCTATTGGCTCTATAACAACAAAATAAAAATATGGTTTATGGTAAGGAACCCTTCGTGGGCTAGTCTGACTCGCACTTGGCCGGTTTTTTGTTTATCTGCCAACCTGGTTAAGACATAGGTATGTGACACTCGAGGATTAGCCCAGAGTTAACTGTATCGCTGTTCGCTGAATGCTGTAATGCTGCCCGAAAATGTGCGAATTGAGTGGTCCTTATATTCCCTGGTTAGGTTAGGTGCATCTGTAAGGGAAATACCCAAGCACTCGGCTTAGAACACGAGAGAAGCTCGTGGCTAGATAATAACACCCGCACGGATCGATCTTCAAGGTTAAGCAACGCTTGCCAAGGTTGGTCGGTGGATGGGTGATGGATGATCTTAACATTCTGAGTTTCCTCCGTGCCTCGGAGAGCACGTTAAGCCGTTGGTCCCAGCTGTCATTTATAGATCTTTGGCAGTCGTTATGGATAGTCAGAAGCCAGTTAATCTGACTCTAGTCTTGCCATGAAGTACCGTGTTACCCAGTTAATGGGCTGTGGAGGTTTGGTAGGCAGCCGCTCCACGTAAAATACGTAAAATACTGGAATTCAGCTAAAACCGGCTTGACTGGAAACCGACCTCTTATTGGGAATACCCCTTCACACGCAAAAAACGTTTTGGCAACACATTCATAGTGCATACAGCTAAAGAGTGGAATTCCCTGCCGGAGTCTGTGTTTCCTGATAGCCACAACCTGGGAGTCTTTAAGTCAAGGGTGAAGAGGTTACTTCTAGACAAGCGTGCTCTATCTTCGACCACATCATAACTTACTATCGGGTGAGATAGTGGTCAAACACGTGCCCAACGATAGTAAAAAAAAAAGAATTGTGGAAAAAAAAACTAGGCAGATGATGACTTGGCTTAGAACACTGTGTTGTGGACCCCCTATGGTGTGGATATATGAATGTTGAGTTCCTCCGAGGAGATTCATGCACCCGTGCCAGTACCTGTTTTGATCCATCGGTGAAGATCCGTACCCCTGCGGGGCACAGCCTCTCGCAGTGGTGATCTTCATGCAGTTAGTCTTTGTATTTTTATCAAAGCCCGAAGGAGTTCATTATTCCTCCTTGAGCTGAGCGGTGTGCTGAATTCTCTCTTATTCCAAAGATCCAGTGTTTTAAGGCGGACTACTGGCATTGTCGCTTCCTGTTGTATGATCAGGTGGAGCGGGGAACTCCCTACCCCGACTGTAGTCCCCATGCAGCCAGTCTATTTGCAGGCATTCCGTGCAGTTGTTACAAAAAAATAATTCGGTATCAATACAATAACAAGGGTTGCAAACTTTTATGGAATACCCGAGAGGCAACGCGCGCTCGTGACGGCTATGACGTATCACTAAGCTTTTTTTACTAATATATTGAGAACATACATATTTTTGCTTTTATATCGATATATCAATTTCTTTTATACGGATTGACACTTTCACAAAAATTCACAGGCACTTTTGGGACAAGGGTAAAAAATATTCTGCCGTGATAAACAAGGTTAGTTTTTTGAGATCATACTTTTACTGTATTGTGAGAAAAGTTTTGTAACTCCCGCATCTTTCAATAACAGAAGGTTTCTTTTTTTCAATAATATTAGGTTATTTTTTTATCCTAACCTTTTTTAAGAATGCAGTTTTAATAACTTTCTCTTGGTTTCTTTACTTTCACTGTACGTTCCATAGCTAGTATTTAGGGTTATGTTGGTCCATTACCAACGGAATCCTATCATCATCATCATCATCATCATCTGCCTAGCCTTTTCCCAACTATATTGGGGTCGGCTTCCAGTCAAACCGGATTCAGCTGAATACCAGTGTTTTACGTGGAGCGGCTGCCTACCAGATCGCCACAACTCATTAACTGGGTAACACTTTACATCTTGGCAAGACTGGAGTCAGATTTACTGGCTTCTGACAATCCGTAACGACTCCCAAAAATGTTCAAATGACAGCCGGGACCAACGGCTTACCTAACGTGCTTTCCGAGGCACGGAGGCAACTCGTTATGTTAAGATGGTCACCCATCTACAGACCAACCTTGGCAAGCGTTGCTTAACCTTCAAGATCGATCAGTGCGGCTGTTATTATTTAGCCACGAGCTCCTAACCAACGGAATCCTATGTCCTGTCCTAAATCCTGTCCGTCAGTCTGTCTATTAGCGGGCTCTCGTGATCTGTAATAGAAGTTGGAATTTTCACATAATGTGTATTTTTATTGTTTTGCATGTAAAACCCGGACAAGAAACGTTTTATTTTTGTAAACAATTGTCACATCAAAGCATTCAAATTTGTATGAGGAACTATTTATAGAGCTATCCTAAAATATAACAGTAAATAGTAAAAGTGGTCAAACAGCATTGAATAAAATTAAAAAAAAAACAAGCGACTTCCAAATAACTTTTATGTTGATGTTTTTGATTTTGTTTTTTCAAAAATTAGAGTTATTTTATACGTTGTAAGTAGTGTTTTTATTTGGAAGTCGGTTGTAATTTCTGGTAAAAAGTGTTTTTCAATGCCTATTTGACCAGTTTTTACTATTTGTTGATCCGTACTTACCCACGGATTAAAAAAATCGTCCTAAGAAGTATAAAATAATTGCATTTATAAGCTAAACAAAGAGAAGGTTATTAACTGCGATAAGTCAGCTAAGCCGGACGAGAATACTTCGATGGAAGATTGATTTATTTGTAGTAAATCGCTTCTGGACTCTCTTTTATCTGTCTGGGCACAACGAGGGCGAAACAAGAGAGGAAAGCAAACAATAAATCCACCTACATAAAAATTGCAACAACTTTGTTCATAATGCCGATAAAGGCATCATCAAAAGTTGGTTCGCTTCGCACCCTCGCGCCCATTCGTGCAGAGATTACCAATAAATCCAATACGGGATAATTGGCCGACTTAATTCTGTTCTATCTTTCTACTTAGTTCAGTCGTCAGAATGTGCCAGCTCAGGCCCCTTGGGAGAGGCCGGCCGAGCGCACAAACATCGCTTGCTTGCTGAACAAAAATAGTATCTTGTGTACTTCGATAGGAACGAGTTTCATTTGCAAATGTGAAACCAAGTAGAATTAACGACAAATAAAGAAATTGGCTCTGTTAATGACGTATTTTTAGTATTCTGTTGGATTGTCAAAATACTTGATTTATTTGCATCACTACACTGTCAAATTGCATCTATGAATTTAGATTAATTTGCAGAATTTTCTGTACTTTGAGATGATTCTGTGCTGATCTCTGTAGTAGACCTCTGGCACATTAGGTATGTATTAAATGACATAAACCATACATAAATTCAAATCATGTGACAGAGACATGATATGGACAGGATAACTGTCAGTAAAAGCCAATGGTCATAGGCGGATCAAGTAATATTGTTAAACTAATTATTTTGTAGGAATATAATCCTATATCAAGACTAGTTGACCCGCGCAACTTCGTCTGCGTCACAATTTTCATTACTGCTCCGCTCCTATTGGTCTTAGCGTGATGATATATAACCTATAGCTTTGCTCAATAAATGGGCTTTCTAACAATGAAATATTTTTTCAAATCGGACCAGTGGTTCCTGAGATTAGCGCATTCAAGTAAACAAACAAACTCTTCAGCTTTATGTATTAGTATATAGATTAAATATGTTTTTTTAAATTATTTAATACTACACTACTACGGCTACAACAGTAAGTCTTACCTAAAGTCAGATCGACACAGGACATACCATACCTGCCTGGTGTCACTTTGCCTTAATGGATGGAGATGATGGAATCAAGGGGTGGCAACGATTTCATATTCGCATCAGTTGGGGCCCCTGGGACTGCCGTCACGCCGTCGAGCTGCGACGTGATTCAATAGGGATGTAGCGCGTGCGATCGATATATTACTTTTTGTACATTGCTACCCAATATAAAGAAAGTAAATACCAAATCGATGATCCAGGATGGGAAATCATCACATTAATCCTCCCGCTTTGGGCTGAGCAGAAGCGAGTGCCAGGCTCTTACTGACTCAAAGAGCAGTCAGCATGGGAGACGGGGCCTGCCAGGGCCAGTGACTGCCGGGGTGCGGAATCCATTCAAAAGAGGGACCATACCCTGGAACGCAAAGGGCAGTAGGAGGAACACGGATGGGTTTTAGTCAGTAAGAGTCTGACACTCCCTTTCGCTCCACCCAGAGCGGAAGGAGTCATTTGATGATTACCCATCCTTAAAAAAAAAAATGTGAAATCATCAAATGAATCCTCCCGCTTTGGGCTGAGCAGAAGCGAGTGTCAGACTCTTACTGACTGAAACCCATTCGTGTTCTCCTAATGCCCTTTGCGTTCCAGGGCCGGGAATGATTTATCCGAACAAATTCCGCAGTCCTGGCAGGATATCAAAGATTCCTGCAATGCTTTGATTGGATTAAATCAACATGTTTGTGAGGACTGATGAATGGATGTTTGTTTCTCTTTTACGTCAGAACGCTTGAAAAGATCTTCATGAGAGAGTTAGATTATAAGCACAGAGGTAGATTATAGTCTGGAATAACACATAGGTATACCTATTTCCCGGGAATATGTTTCCTAGGGATAACGCGGGCGAAGCCGCTGGCAGAACTTAGTACGTGATATTTACTTCTTTCGTGATTCATTTTCTGGCGTCAAAAGCTTTCTTAAAGCATTAAATACCATTTCAAACAGCAATGAAAACCATTCCATAGACGTTAAAAATACTGATGTTTTATGAAGAATTTTATGAATTTTTATTAAAATATAAATTTTCCTAACTCTGTATACTCTTACTACATACTTAAATACATTGCGAAAGTTTGTATGGATGGATGAATGAAAGCTCGTTACTCAATCACGCCAAACAACTGAACGGATCAAGGCGAAATTTTGCACAGAGATAGATATAGTCTGGAAAAGCAAATGGCTTTTTATCCCAGGGAGTCTAAAAAAGGCCACTTTAGAATCATATTAGAATCATACAAAAATCGTCAAACTTTATTTTCATCTTGATTGGGAAAATTTGACAGTGACGGGGAGCATTCATCATCTTCCTGCCCTTATCCCATGTTACTTGGGGTTGGCGCAACACGTTTTTTTCTTCCATTCTGTTCTATCAGTCGTCACGCTATCACTAACTCCCTTTTCTTTCATATCGCTCCCTATCTTTTCTTTGGCCTTCCTCTCCCTCTTCATCTATCCACATTTATGTTCATAACTCTTCTACTTACATGCGTTTCATCCTTTCTCTTCACATGACCATACCAAGACAAGCGATTCCCCTTTTAACTTTTCCGTGACGATTCCCTTTTAAGTGACGGGGAGCGTGATGTGTTTCTGATTCTGCTAAAGTGGCCTTATATTTTATATAATGAGCAAGCGTTCTCTGTAAAACTTAACACCATGCATTGCGATCGCCAACCCGCCTGCCAAGCGTGGCGAATATGGCAACCCCCTCATCTCGGGAGGTCTATGTCCAGCGGACGTCTTTCGGCTGATATGATGCTGACGTAGTTTGAAACATCCAGGAGCGACCGTAGTCCGAGCCTTGGTAGGTAGGGTAGGCAGGGTAGGTAGGTTAGGTAGGGTAGCCAGGGTAGGCATGGTAGGCAGGGTAGGTAGGGTAGGTAGGATAGGTAGGGTAGGCAGGGTAGCCAGGGTAGCCAAGGTAGGCATGGTAGGCAGGGTAGGCAGGGTAGGCAGGGTAGGCAGGGTAGGCAGGGTAGGCAGGGTAGGCAGGGTAGGCAGGGTAGGTAGGGTGGATAGGGTAGGTAGAATAGGTAGGGTAGGCAGGGTAGCCAGGGTAGCCAGGGTAGGCCTGGTAGGCAGGGTAGGTAGGGTAGGTAGGATAGGTAGGGTAGGCAGGGTAGGCAGGGTAGGCAGGGTAGGCAGGGTAGGCAGGGTAGGCAGGGTAGGCAGGGTAGGCTGGGTAGGCTGGGTAGGCAGGGTAGGCAGGGTAGGTAGGGTAGGCAGGGTAGGCAGGGTAGGCAGGGTAGGCAGGGTAGGCAGGGTAGGCAGGGTAGGCAGGGTAGGCAGGGTAGGCAGGGTAGGCAGGGTAGGCTGGGTAGGCAGGGTAGGCAGGGTAGGTAGGGTGGATAGGGTAGGTAGAATAGGTAGGGTAGGCAGGGTAGCCAGGGTAGCCAGGGTAGGCCTGGTAGGCAGGGTAGGTAGGGTAGGTAGGATAGGTAGGGTAGGCAGGGTAGGCAGGGTAGGCAGGGTAGGCAGGGTAGGCAGGGTAGGCAGGGTAGGCAGGGTAGGCTGGGTAGGCTGGGTAGGCTGGGTAGGCAGGGTAAGTTAGTTAGGAAGGATTGATGGATGGATGTTTTAACTCTATTACGCACAAACTACGGACTGGATTGTGTTGACACTTTACTGTTGGTAATGTAGCTTTATACATCAGAATAAACCTTCTAAGGCAATTATTTAAAAAGAAGTTCTAATCACTCGCGGATGTCAAGAGACAATATAATTATGTACTCGTTTATGTCATCCTATTAATCAGCTCGCAATAATGTCCTACTCTGAAAACGCCCACTTCCAACATTTTTGTAAGAAAGTCTCCCTACATAGCTATAGTGTTCATATTAATCTTCTCCCCATGACGAGTTAGAATTAAAACGTCAGGCAAAGCGGGAAAATCTCGTTCCAAAAAATTAGCCAGCAAAATTCCAACAAATAATTAATCTGGAATAATCATACAAAACGATGCGAACGGGATGCTCGGCCATTATTACCATTCATTTCAAATCAGGCGTGCGGAGGGTTGGGGAGGGTTGCGGAGGGCAGCCGCGCTCGACCTGAATAAGCATACATTTTCCAATCAGGACACGTATCATTTAACTTGCTATTAAATTCGACTTCTTCCCTCTGAATTATTATCATGTCAAAAAAGATCTGAATAAGTAAATACGAGTTTTATAATTCCGACAGGAATACAAAACAAAAAGTAATTGCGAAATGCAAAGAAATCCATAGACCTTTTCGCCCTAAAATTTATTGTGTGGTGAGCATTCAAATTCTCAAAAGGCAGGTTGTTCGTTATGCCAGGAGTGAAATACTTTTCATAAACGCCGTCATAACATTCATGCTTAAGACCTTTTACGGTAATTACTCGCTCCGTGAGAGCTCTTTTAGTGAATTAGAATTTTGTGATGGAACTCATACTTTCTTGTTTTCTTACATCTGTGAGCATGAGGTTGAGCGAGGTCACTACTGAATAAACTAGATTCGTGATATGACGTGCGCGTGTGGGAGCGGGGCAGCAGAGCTGGCGGCCACCTGACACGCCGACAGCGACGCACCGTCACGCCGGCACGTCACCCGACCTCCCCTTATTAATTTAATAACTTGAACACCGTCATTATCCGACTAATTGGAGGGGTGATGGGCTCCTTTTAACACATTACTTAAGCGTTTAACGTTACTTTTATGAACTGTGTAATTAATATTCTCAACGAAACGTGACATGTAGGTAGGTATACGTTGCAGGGAGGAACCTATGTCGACATGAGTTTTTTTTGTAATATCGTGTAGTTGCATCTCAGGATTGTGATCCAAATAAACAAAACCAATTTTATGCAGGTCTAGGAAAGAATAAAGCAAGGAGGAGCTCGTGGCTAAATAATAACAGCCGCACGGGTCGATCTTGAAGGTTAAGCAACGCTTGCCAAGGTTGGTTTGTGGATGGGTGACCATCTTGACATACCGAGTTTCCTCCGTGCTTCGGAAAGCTTCCGGCTGTCATTTGTAGATCTTTGACAGTCGTTACGGATTGTCAGAAGCCAGTAAATCTGACTCCAGTCTTGCCAAGAAGTACCGTGTTACCCAGTTAATGGGTTGTGGAGGTCTGGTAGGCAGCCGCTCCACGTAAAACACTGGTATTCAGCTGAATCCGGTTTGACTGGAAGCCGACCCCAATAAAGTTGGGAAAAGGCTAGGCAGATGATGAGGAAAGAATAAAACAAGATTTTTAGCAACCCTTGCCTAATTTAATCAAGGCGTCGAATACATATAGCATACATTCAATAAAATTCTGCGTAAATTATGTGTGAAATTAAATAATGGAATCGCTAGTCTCTACAGCGGCAGCGGCCATATAGACATGCAGACAGACTGTTATCACGAAGTATTAATTAACGCCTAACGGTAAAATTTTCGTTGTTTACAAACATATCATTTTGCTGTCTTGCCGACGCTCTAGGCAAAATTTTACTTAGAAATTTAAGAGATATAATTAAGAATTCTGCACAGCGCAATAATTTAGGGCTCGTCATTAAAATAAGAGTGATATCAGGTTTCGCGTAATTAACGCCAAGGGCGGATTGCTATTTTTGTTATCAAATATAAATGTTTAGTTACTCTGATCTGATGTTTTATTGAATAGCAGTATTGATGTGAAAAACATTGTTAGACATAGTGTTGTAAACTTGATACATCATAATACATTAAGTGGATGGCGAAGACCTTGACGAGCGGTGTACGTTTCCCTGTCCGACTCGTCGAGGCCCTACAATCGCGAGCGTGATACAAATATACACATAATTTTAATGCCGGGGGTGAAGCATTAAAAGTCAGGGATCAAATGCCTTTAATACTACATGTAAAAACTATGGAGTTGCCCGTTTTATAAAGAGAAAAAAAAAACTGTTTTATTGGTTTCTGTCTGGAGATGGAAAAAAGGCGGGAGTTTGTTTATATGTTACATTATTTAAGAATTTCTATCATTATTTAAATCATTTTAGAAATTGTATTGGTTGGCAGCAAGCAAAAAAATGACAAAACGGACACATTGCCATGGTGGATCGGATCGTGTTTGTTCCCTTTGTAAACGTATCAAGTGTGTATACACTATGGTTTTGATATATTTTCTACAGAGGGTTTTTGAAAAATCACTTCTCGAAATTGTAACTAGTTCAACTGGCAGCCTGTTTTCGCCTATTTTTGATGGGTGCAGTTAAATATAAGAAAAAAAAAACAATCAAGAGCGAGTCGGACCCGCGCACTGAGTGGTACCACCATATAAAACATGAAATATTTTTAAATTTTCATCTGCGAGGCCTCTATTCGTCAAAGAATTTTAACACTGTGGTGTCTATTGGAGTTCTAGATCAGTGCTATCTCTTGACCGCTAGTGGACCTAATGTAATCTTTGCTAAGCATTTTGCATAGCCTTAGGGCGTAACAAAAGATTCTTACTCAACAAATTAGTCGTGATTTTTTTATCTATTCTGAACAACAACATTCTGTTGATCAGGATAGTCCTTCGTTTTAACGATAGGAAGGTTAAAGAGTTAATGTGTTCACCGTTATAGGCCTACTTATACAGGGTGACTTTAACTCACAGAGAATTTATCAGAAACTTTTTCATGTTTATGTTATGATTAGGACCTTCAATATTTGATAGTTTACGTGTGAAGTAATGTGAGTATCTCCAAAGTTTTCGTAGGCTAGGCGTTTTAAGCAGAGCGGGTCACGCGACGCGTCGACGCTCGCATTACTTGTGCTACTTACTTTAATCTTCACTCATATTTACTAATTACATATGTACCTGGTTGACTTATCGAAACCCTCAATGCTATAATAACCCTGAATAGTACCTACAACAGATGTTTTTGGCAATATTCATGAAATTAGAAAACCATTCATCATCATCATCTGCCTAGCCTTTTCCCAACTATATACCTATTGGGGTCGGCTTCCAGTCAAGCTGGATTTAGCTAATACCAGTATTTAATTAGAGAACCATTAGAACCCAAACATCGTAGAATAAATCATGAGATGTGGGCGAAAGGATTTCATCACTAAATTAGAAAGATTGATACATACATGGTGGCTGCACTGCAGGAAACACATGATACACGATCCAACATTAAAAACATACCTAAGTCAATGAAGATAATAAATATTGTGCATAACAACGTCATATCCTAGGATGGTTGGAGCCCGAAGAGGAAGAAGAAAAGGTTTTTTTTTTTGTGAAACTCACATTGCCAACCTATGCCTAACAAACCTACCTATCTTTTCTGTAACATACATGGTGTACCTAATAAAGAGTATTCCATTCTATTCTCTATTTTATGTAGTTTGTAAATTAAGGTACCATTTAAAAAATTAAATAGGTGCCTATAATTTAACAGATTGACGCGTTAAAGCAGAGGTAAAAAGTCCTACAAAAGTTAAATATCTCTTTCTAATCAATCAGTAAATATCGTACTTAGTTAGTAGTGAAAACTATTTGCTGAGTTAAATAAAATGATACCAACCATATAAAGGAAAATATTATAAAACTAGAAGACGTGCTCTATGAGTACCAATTACTCAAATCTGTCTCTGTCTGATTTATTACAATTTCAAAGCCAACCTACCGACGGTTACTGATCGCAATACGAGCAAAATCCGCGACATCGCTAGGTAGTTACTTGACGCATCGCTATTATCTATCATCAAATATTCAACCAACTCTGCACACATATAACGCATCCGTCAATAGGGTTTGAGCCGTCACCCTTTTAATTTAGACGAGGACGAGGGGTCATTAAACAATAAAGTGTTGATTAAAAGCCCCCATGCGCGAGGCTTGTTGCGAATAACTGCGCTTCCTGCACCGGACCCATTATATTATCACCGATGATTGGCACGGGCCGACTTGACGCTCCCGAGTGTCGACACTCGGCTCAAGAGTCAGCACTCCTTCAATCAACTTTACTGAAGGTCAATCGTTATAAAACGATGTGTCAGCTAGATTGACTAATACAGCTAGGTAGATACTTTGTAGAAAAAGGAAGAAACGCGATTAGAAAAGTAGACAGTAAAAATATATACATGTATCGCATGTGGTTTTGACCACAATTACATGCGATTGGTACGTAGTTATTAAACTATACTATTTGAGGAGCTCGTGGCTAAGTAATAAAAGCCACACAGGTCGATCTTCAAGGTTTAGCACGCTTGCCGCGGTTGGTCTGTGGATGGGTGACCATCTTAATATACCGAGTTTCCTCCGTGCCACGGAAAGCACGTTAAGCTGTAGGTCCTGGCTGTCATTTGGAGATCTTAGGCAGTCGTTACGGATAGTCAGAAACCAGAAAAAAATCTGACACCAGTTTTAACAAGGAGTGCCGTGGGTCGTGGAAATCTGGTACGCAGCCGCTTCACGTGAAATACTGGTATTCAGCTGAATCCGGTTTGACTGGAAGCTGACCCCAAAATAGTTGGGAAAAGGCTAGGCAGATGATGGTACGAGCTATTAAACACAAAAGAAATAACAACCTTTCAATTTAATAGCAGATTTATTGCCTATGTTCATGCGGTATTTTAATGCAAAAATAGTTAGATACTGACCATAAAATCTACTTAGGTAATGCGTACCTAGCAGTATTGATAAATTAATAACGCTATTAAGTTTTTAATTAAATAAGAACGTGGTAGGTAACATTTATTGCTCATCTTTATGAAGCAATTTATGTTCACACGCCGTTTCGATGATTAATATTGTAATTATTGTAAATTGACTAATTTATATAAACGTTGCTGTTATTCTGAAAGCCTGGGTCGAAAAAATAAACTATACCTAACGAAAATGTTTCTAAAAATGCTTATTTTTGCAAAGAAAAGCATTGTTTTTTTTTTAAATTGCCAGTCTAAGGGAGTACTCACACTTTTTCAGCTCTATTCAGCTTATGCTCATAGAAAACAACGATTTTGCATGGAGTTGCGTCCGCATCCATTCAGCTTTCCGCGTCCTTTCAGCTCTCGCGGCAAACAAGATGAGGACAAATGTGTTTTTATCATGCGAGTGCTATGTATGGAGTTCAGCGCTGTTCCGCCGCATTCAGTGTCGTACGCGGCCTTACGCGGCGGAACAGCGCGGTATACGGATGGTTCTCGTCTCTTTTTCTGTGACTAACACTGGCATGGCCACCATCAGCGATTTTAATTTTGACAATATAAAAAATGTCGCTAATTAAAAGCCAAATATCAGAATTAATAGGTTCAAAAGTTATAAGGGTTTATAGGTGGCCGATCTGGGGTGCGCGTACCCACCCTAGCTTGGTTCATTTGAATGTCAAAAGCTCGGACACCTAGCGAAGATCTGTTTTCGCAAGTTTTCGCTAAGTCGTAGATTTCGATAGTCGGGTCTTAGTTTAGAAGATATAATGAGATCAATTTTTAAGATAGGTATAGTCTCTTGGACTATACCTATCTTAAAAATTGCTACATCGTAGAATAATCTCTTCGAACAAAATGGCAAGAAAAAAAATTCTTTTAATATGTGAAAAATACTTCTAGGTTTTTCTAGGTCTAAAGTCCATAGAGTTATCAAAGAGATAAATTCTCAATCCTTCAGTCTAGTTCTTAGACTGTACCTGTGCTGGGTCGACCCACTGTCATTTGCGATTTAATTTTTACGTTTAATTTTATCTATTTCTTCTGCAAATAGCCTAATGATAAAAATATCGCACATAGAAATGTCCATTTTAAGATCACAATATTAAATGAGTAAAGAGCGTGACTACCGGCAGACCACCTTCAAAGTCGATTTTCTCGAAACGAAGGTACACATTTTTTTGTTCGAGTACAAATCCTTATACCAATTGAGTACTAATTATTTACCAAATATGGAGGCAATTGCGTCCTGCGGTAGTCACGGACATCTTACCGTCTACACCGCGTATTCAGCGCCTTTCTCATTCTTACGACGCTGTACGCGGCTGATAGAAGCAGAGCTGTATAAGTGTGACCAGAATCGTTCAGCGAATGGGGCTGAATAAATGTGAGTAGTCCCATATTCGCCAGGATATCTGAAATTCTGGATTTCGGAAGTCACGCATAGTAGTGACCGATATGTCGATTCTTGAGGAGGCCTAAATCTAATAGTGGTTGTCATTTGATTGAACAATGAAGGTAATAATATACTGACATTTCACGAATCTGAATAGCTGTGAGTCCTGTCACTTCCACGCGAATGGAGTCCTGGGGCCAGTGATCTTCAGTTATGATTGTTCGCACTCGTTACGATTAGAACTAGCTGAGGAACCGCTGTTACTTTCACATAGCGACGTGTTATACCTTATTATGTGAAATGTATTTCGAACAGAGATAATCTGGAAAACCTTTTATGGAAATTGTATACCAATCGTTAAAAAGAGAACCGTCCTGTTAACAGATTTTAAATCATTGCCGTCAATGGCCGCCATTGTGACGTCAAGTTAGTTCAAAAGCGGTCGTTCCAGTCGAACAAAATGATCGTCGTCGGAGCGGATTGCGGGTTGCACACCTCGCGGATCAATAGATCTCATTCAAATAATAATAAGGAGTTATAGATCAGTCGGCGGGGCAGTGCGCAGCGCGCGCGCCCTCCCGGCACTCTCCTACATTTGAGTATGGAAATGGATATTTATTTCACGTCTGGGCTGGCCGCCGCAGCCGTCTGCGGTGATCGCCGAAGATGATAACGCTTCGATTTATATATTTCACTCGATGATCGGTAGCTGCTACTATGTTCACCATACAACTGCCAGAATGGATCGTATTCGTGTATACAGGATGCCATCTGGTTAACTCAAATTATAAGAATGTCTGAAAATCGCAGGAGGTGAGCACACAGGGAAAAGGGGAATTAGCGAACATATGAAAACCGTGGGAAATTGTTTAAAGTTCATCATGTGAATATTGTAATGAAAAAAAAAAACATACTTTAAACATCAAAGTACGACATTTTTGTATCACAGTTCGACGTTCGTAGGATTTTGAAAAATCGGGAATCGGACTTAGAGTAGCTACCTATTTTAGGGCGTAAATACACTACATCAAAGTCATAATATATCTACTATAAATAAATACCTAATTATTTTTTTGGGTAGGTACGTGTGTATGGCACATAATGGCTCGACCGAGGTAGATGAAATATTTTGTACCTATGTGTGTTTGAGTACTTCCCTAGATGGTTTAGGTTAACAACTGAACCCCGTAGCAATGGGTTCTTTTATTTTTATTTCTTAAGAAAAGCCAAGATTCGGGCAGGACAAAGTCTGACGGACCTCTAGCCTACTATTACTGTAAGAGACTAAAACATTGATGTAAAACAACAACCTGTAGCGCAAAACTTGAAATTGCATGCAAAATCTGCTATTGGCCATAAAGTCGCCTCCTCGCTTATGGTTGAGAGATCGACGACAGGAACGAAATGCGTCCAATGTCACATTCAAAGGGCAGACAGTTGATTAGCATCTAATGATTGAATCGTGGACCAGCCGTTTGAGACTTTGGTGGAGACCTAAATAGTAGGTATGACATTTTAGCGGTTTAGAGACGATATATGAGATAGTTACCTGATAAAACTAGGTAAGTATGCCCAATCATCATCATCATCATCACCCTCTGCTGAGCATAGGCCTCTCATTTCTTGTGCCAATCCCCACGTTCCTGTGCCAGCCTCATCCAGGTTCTACCTGCGATGACAACAATGTCATCTGTCCATCTCGCCGCTGGCCAACCAACACTTCTTCTTCCAGTCCTCGGACGCCACTCGGTCACTCAACTTACCTAATTTTATTAGGTGTTATGACATTGTCGAATTATTGAACGGGTCAGTTTGAACTATGATAACTTCGGATTTACTAGGAATTTAAAGTTCTATTCAACTATATAAAGTTGACTAAAACTCAAATTTCCTTCTTATTCTTCTTATTCCTCACTTTCCTGCGTCAAGTCAAACGATCTTGGATTGTCGTTTCTTGCAATTGGGTTTCGCTTTCCCATGAACAGAGACCTCAAGAAGCTCCACCAGGTCATTGCCGGATGGTCTATCGCTCTCTTTTGTTCTGGGAGGTTCGATGCACTTTGAACCACATGGTCTCTGCTTCGTATTTTGGACTTCAACAGTCAACTTTAAATACTTATGGCAGGCTTTGGGTATTTTTTTCTATAGTTTCCCCAATACAAACAGATACAGTGTGTTTGAGGTGCCCAAACATTTGTTCGATTTTAACAGTCATTCTCGATTTTGTCACTTGATTAGTCTAGTCAAACAAGCATAAAAAATAGTCTTCGGAGTGCGAGATAATAAACTGGAACGTTGTAAACACCTTCATTTTTGTTCTAAATGTTGTATAAAAAAAAAAGAAAACGGTCTCATATAATCTGGTGTCTGCGTCGTAAGTTGTTGAAGGTCACAAAAATCGGTTATTCGCGATTATCTCGCTTTCTATAGCTCCAACGATGTTAACACCTATGATAATAATTGTAGACCGTCAAATTTGCAAAATAAAAAACTTAGTAACTACTGGTATTCAGCTAAATCTGTTGGAATGGAAGCCAACTCCAATAAATCTGGGAAAAGGCTAGGCAGATGATGATGATGATGATGTAAATTTAAATTTTGTATTAGTGCAAGAAAATTAAATCAAGTAACGTCGATCAGAGCGAATAATTCGTGTAGTTTTGTAAATTGGTACAGTTGTTCTTTGTAATTGGTGCCCAGATGAACATACTAAAAGTCCCCAAGATTGGGAAGTGAGACGGCAGTGGGGGAGGGGGGGGGAAAGGTACCTTTTTTTAGGTTTTTGCTTGTATCTCCAAAACCATTAAAAATAACTCCTTGCTCACTTCTACTTTAACTATTTACATTAAATTTTCTAGACATAGTGTCTTCCACATTTAACTGTAGGATCAATACTTAAGGAGGTAGAGGGTATCTAAAATTCACGAAATATTTTTTTTCATAAATCATACAAAGACGATTGGTAATTCCTAACCCAAAAGCCGACAGACAGAGTTGAGACCTATCATAGTTTTTTGTCATTTAAAATAGAGCAAGAATATAAATTTTTATTTTCGATTTCGATAGCTAATGTACAAATAGATGGCCTTGAATAGGTCTTCAGTAGACGAAATCTCGAACAGTAATACGCCATACGTATTACGGTTGTCGTATCCATGTGGCTAAAAACCTCGTGTTAAATAAACAGAATAAAACAATCTGGAAAAGTTATTTTGCATCCATTCTTACAAGAATGCCGGCCGTGTTTGGGCTCATATGAATTGTACGGATGGGTTATTTCCATTGCAGCCAGTAACATGGACCTGATGATGGAAACCATAAAGGCTACATAAGTTGACTACTCTTATATCCATCGTGTTTGGACTTATCACTCTGATTTCCTTAATTTTCCTGCCCTATATTGTTATGTATGTTTTTATAATCGTTGATGTGAGTCTCCGGTACCAGAATAAATGATTTTTTTATTTTATTTTGTAGATAAATTTTGTTTTTGTCGATCACCATAAATAGAGCAAAAAAATCACCTCCTATCTTTTAACATATCGAATTCCAGCATTAATTGATTCCCCTAATTGTTCCACATAGTTCACATTCTTTAAAGAGTACCTGATTTATTTGTTTTGTGCTCCACAGAAGTCTATTTATTTTTCTCAGAGGTTTCGAGCAGATTTTAAATTTATATCGCGAGCATGTAACGTCCCGGGTTAATTAGGTGTATGCTCCAGGAGCGAGCGTTGCGCCCGCGCCTATTATTTACACCATTGCGCACGTATGCCGCTCAGAATAATTATGGACCTCTTCGCCACCTTTACACACATTTTGCATACTTACTTGCCAGATAAAAGTATACTTTATTGAAATGTTTGTAATGCTACGAATAAAGCCGCTAATGAATAAGTGCAACCTACTTTATTTAAAGCATTTCGATGATTCGTAAATAATCTTAAATTTTTATGGGTGTCGGGTGACCTACGTCGTTTATGCAAAGATGACATGTAAAGTCGCATTTTAAAGTTTTTGGCAATCAATATTCATTACATGTCTAGCCAGCCAGCCATACCTTAGCTCAGACGAGTTCAGTTTTTCTCTGATCCCAGAAAAATGACCCATAAATCCATCTAGCAAATAGGTTCAGTATGTGTTTTCATCAACATAGTTCTATAGGTTATTTCCAAAACGGAGATTTGCCAAAATAACACAAGTTTGGCAGGTCACATGAACTCCTAAACACATCAACGAGTTGGAATGGCTCCGTAAATCGCATCACAAGCCTGTAAAGTAAGCGATTAATGATAACTTATAAAATATACTTAACAAAAGTTTAACACATGAAAGCGATTTAATATAAGCGATAAAGGGCGTACATTATGAAAGGTTAATAAAACACAGCTCGCGAGGGGCTGCCGCATATTTCCAACATTAATTGGAATATAAGGCGATAAGTGGCCAAGAGGTGGTTCTTCATCATTAAGATAATATGCAAATATCTGTAGGAGAAGACGCTATAAATTTTCTCGGTAAGACACTACGGATCAGACTTGATTGATTCGCAGATGATAGCACGGATAAAATGCGAGTAGGCAATTATTATAGTGGTGCTAGCCTCAGTGGATTCTATTTATATGTCGTTAGGCTAATCTATGTCTGTGTACTCATGAATCTCGTAAAGCAGCGTACAGAATATAAACTTAGATTCTCGATTTAGATTTTCATTCAAGTTTATCAATTTTCCCAATCGGATAAGACCGCCTCCCGTGCCATGTGCAAGTAAACGATTATATTTGAGTACTAAACCAGTGAGTAAGAGACTAAATGAGTCTATCTACTACTAAAATATTACCGTACAAATAACTAATTGACAGTGAAACATCTAAGATAATACTTGTTTCTGATCACTGACGTTGTAATCACTTTACTATGTCGACTAGTCCGTATTGATTAGGTTCTATCACTCGAAGTGAAGATAACTTATGCAACCTCATTGAGGCTTGATACGTTTTGTTACTAAGTCTGTTATTGATATGACCGTCCTTTGCCATTAAAGGACCTAAGTATGCCAAGTTCCAGAAAATGTAGCTTATTTTCCCTGGCACGTTTCCCGCTACAGGATAGTCAACGTGTGACCCCTGCGCTTGCGCATATTTACATCTCACTTTGCGGCTAACTAGCTGTACCACGCCTCGGCCAATCTATTGTACGGAAATGTCGGGCGATGCACGAAACAATCCCACTTTACCGTAATATCTGCATACAAATGTTTGGGAACCCCGTTTTGGTATGTGATCGAAAATGTTGGTTTGCATTGATTTTGCTCAGGCCATCTGTTTTATCGTAGGGTAAACAAATACTATATACAATTATACAACACGAGAGGAGCTCGTGGCTAGATAATAACAGCCGCACGGGTTGATCTTCAAGGTTAAAGCAACGCTTGCCAAGGCTGGTCTGTGGATGGGTGACATTCTTAACATAGCGAGTTTCCTCCGTGCCTCGGAAAGCACGTTAAGCTGTTGGTCCCGGCTGTCATTTGTAGATCTTTGGCAGTCGTTACGGATAGTCAGAAGCCAGTTAATCTGACTCCAGTCTTGCCATGAAGTACCGTGTTACCCAGTTACTGGGTTGTGGAGGTCTGTTAGGCAGCTGCTTCGCGTAAAATACTGGTATTCAGCTAAATCCAGTTTCACTGGAAGCCGACCCCAATATAGTTGGGAAAAGGCTAGGTAGATGATGATGATGAAACAAATAGACAATTATGAACCTAAACATAGTGTATCTCTTCGATAAAGTGAGACACACCACTTGCTTAGAAAATTCGTTCCTGTGTATTTTGTATAGGTATGAAGATAGGACATATAATCGAATGACCATGCTCTCGAATTCATTGAGAACGTCCATTGATTACATTTGTTGTAAAAAGAGGGCATCTACAATAGGGGTGGGTGTCTATATTGTAGATATAATAATACTTACGTATTTGAAGTCAATGCTGCTCCTGACAAAGACAGACGGCATGTCATTGGAAAGAACGTAATGTAAATTCTATTATTACGGCCTTTTATTTTTCAATTACGAACCCCCAAGCCGCCCGCGCGCGCTTTAGCCTCGGGGTTAACTCTGCGAGACCCTAAGATATTTCCTTTTTTTATTAGTCAGCGTTTGTTTATTTTTAAGATTACAATTTTGGTATTACAATATGTTTTCTGTCTATTCTTTTCTACATTCATCATCTGTCAAGCTTTGATTTAACTATTTTAATTTGAATATAATACGCTCGATAAACTTGCAATAAAGTACATTGACCTTTCCCTAATATCTTTTCGTATTTACCCGAACAATAAATTATGAACCGTTTTTCATTACTAGAGAACGTAAAGGATCAAGACGGAATTCGATTCAGGACAGTTTTACGTCATTATTTTTTGTTTTCGATATTAAGAAAGTCAATAAATGTATGTGGGTCAACCCTTGTTGGTGGACCCTTATTGCAAATTTGTCTGGTGCCTATGGTAGTCACCAGAAAATTTTTCATTACTTTTTATTTTTAATATTTACCCTACTCTACCCTAGAACACCCTAGAATGGCTGCTATGAAATATTGATAAAACCAACCTGTCACTTGGATTACCAAGTGAAATGTCATAACGACACAAATAAACGTTCCTATAGTGTGAAACAATTTCGAGTAGAGCATGTAAACGACACTCATAATAATAAAGTGTTTCGTGTTTGTCTAACAATCACAGGAGCGTAATTATAAATCATGTAAGTCATAACAAGGCGTGTTTTAAATTTGTTCACGAGCACTCCATTAAGTCAACACTGGGGAGTCGGGTCACGCAATGCAGCGCCAACGTGCAGATATTATACAATAGTTCTGAATATACTTTATTTTTGAACAAGTTTCAAAGTTAGAGTGAACGGGCTCCTTCTGGGTAAGCTCGCTCCATCGTAGACTTTGTTTCTGTCGTCTTTGACCTAGACTAGAGTCAAGAGCAAACCCATAAGATATAAAAAAAAGTTTTAGCTACTGTCTGCTGTACGTTTGTGCTTCCCTACTTCTATCTGATACTATTTTGCGCTATCCTCTGTTTCTATTTACTAACCCGGGTATTCCTTAACTTAGTTGTACAGGAATGTCCAAACAAAGTGTTTTTACTCTCTTCTGCTTCTACTTTTTGCTTTCCTGTGCTTACTATCTAATACCATAGTTTGAGCTTTCCTCTGCTACTAGCTACTACCTTTTCTATAGGTTTCTTTTTTGCTAACATCAGGTACTAGTTTGAGCATTCTTCTGCTACTGTTCATTACAGGTTTGTGCTCCCCTACCTCTATGCTACTAGATAGTGATTTCCTCTGCTACTATCTACTAATATCAGGAATTCCTCTTGATTTCTGTTACTATTTTGTAATTTTCTTTGCTACTAGTTAATTTTTGCTAATTTCGTCTAATATTTGTTTTCTCGTACTTCTATATGCTACTAGTTTGTGCTTTCTTCTGCTACCATCTACTATCTCGGCTTTCCATTGCTGCTATCTGGTACTAGTTTGAGCATTCTTTTGCTACTGTCTTCTGCAATCATCAACAAAAGTAAAAGTCTGCTTGTAAATGCCGACTATGTTATTGAATTGCCTACTTATAAAACAAACATAACCTTCTATTTTACATACGATAAAATCCAGTCTTGTTTCAAATCGACATTCTGTTTATTGTCTGTATTTTGTCTTCAAAATAACTACAAATGATAGCTGGCACGGGTCTATAACCGCGACTCCTCGACTCCCTCGGAGCCACTCCACGAACAAATTAAATCATTTCTACTTGGTCTGCGATTGTACGCACGCGATATACTTCGTTATCATTGTGAGGACATATCGCATCCACACTGCGAACTTATTGTGTATAAAATGTAAGTTAATTTAAACCGCAACTAATAAGAAAGTAAAGTTGAAGATATAGAATATATAGTTAAAATAGCTAACCAAACAAAAAATATCTATTACTTAAGCTAATTACGAGGAAGAACAATTTGGAGCTGTTTGAGAGTCCAAACAGGTTATTACATCATTATTATTCACTGGCTTTTTCCAGCGGCTTCGCCTGCGTTAAGTTCAGAAAACCACAAGAGAACACTTCCGGGATAAAAAGTTATCCCTTGTGCTTATCTAGGACATGGTCAACTCATGTGCCAAGTTTCATCAAAATGCGTCGGCCCGTTAAGATGTGTACAGGTAATGAACTTACAGACAGACAGAGTTACTTTGGATGGATATCAGCCGAAAGACGTTGGTTATATGAAGCTACAGCGCAAGGACTGGTGCTGTGTTTCAAACCAGCCGTTTCCCGAGACCTTGACTAGGGTAACGGATCATTGCATCGGAATATGGTTACCTTAACACAGGTGGTCTTACGTGGTCCTTCTATACAATCCTCAGAGTACAAAATTGCAGACCTGGAAGCCTGTTTGTTGAGGCTGTTTGCGTCAAAGAGTGCTTTTTTAACTGCTGTGTGTTTCGAAAACTTCTGTAGCAAGCTTCTTGACTAACACCGTTTCGTGATATAACAATAGTCAGTCAATCATCCGAGTAATCCATGCTACAGTTCCATCTGACTTTGAGGTAAGGTCGCTTAGAAATCTTGTGCCATATCTAAACTCATGGATTAAATGGCATTCTCGTGTCTATGAATACCTTTACCTGAGTCTAAACATTGCTATGATCCACGCTTATTCGTACATTATATCGAGGTTCCGACTAATTCGTGGGTCGCAATAGCATGTCGTGCTCATGCACAATAAAGTTATAATAGGTGTTTCGGTACTAAAATAATAATGTAAGACGCGTTGGCAGTTGAGCGGGTTGTCATTTGAACACCTACGTGGCAGCGGCGCATGTACCGCAGTGCCGTAATGCACTGCATATCGAGAGATCCATCGCGTATCTGTTATAAATCTAAACACAACGAGAACATAAAATTTTATTCGAAACGACCACTTGTTAACGTATGTTATCCGTGTGTCGTGCAATTTCACAACGAGCCGCCGCGCCGGATCACGTACTCTGAAATCCACGTTCAGAACATAAACTATTTACCAACTATTCAATATTCAATACGCGATTGCAAAATACGCCAAATTATTGCATTAGTAGCGAACAGGGATTCCCGATATTGTGGTTCAGCGATCGGTAGTCGGCGCACCGCGATATGCGGCATAAATAATTTAATAATTCGCAATACGGAATTTACCATACGAAGTGTCGTACCGTTTGTCTGCTTCGTATTCAATATGAGTATTTGATTCTCATACTACTGTCGCATTGGGCAACGTTCAAGCGGCGAGTTTTCACCGAACGAAACGATGACTTCCGCGCCGCGTATAAGGTTTATTTTAATAAAGAGATGAATGCTTGGCTTGGATCTTTTCAAGTTGCATGTGTTCATATGTAGGTGAATAAAGCACGTCTGTACATTTCAATATCGGGAACATCCGTGTTATACGCGTGACCTTGCAAATCACAGCCTGCTTTCCAAACGACTTCACAGAATCGTCGTTCCTTCGTTCGGCTTCGGCGTCTATATTGCGAGCCTTCACAATGTTTATAGAATATGTTATTAGTTCGTTCCTATTGTCAAGTTATTTAAGCAATGATAAGTCCACCGCTATGAGAATTATTAACGAGCATATTTTTATTCGTGAGGCGTATTTACAATCATTGTCTCGAAGCATATTTTATTGTCATGGGAGTGTTTTTATTATGAGAGAATTTGAGCTCATTATTATTCAATTTTAAATTCCAACTACGTGAGTCTTTTTGGACCTTACGACCTTAAATGTTAAGAACATCAGCAAACAAAGTTGTGAACAACAGATGGTTAGGTGCATAGGTGAAATATAATCTGAATGCTGAAAATATGTTATTTTAAGTTGTACTTAGTTTTTCTTTACTCTGATGATTTGAAATAGGTATGATATTTAAAATAATCATAGTTATCTAATCAACGTTTTTTGTTTTCCGTACATCTCTGTATTTTAAGATTAATCTTTTAACTTCCAATAATTGCAGTGTTTTCATGTCGTAGAAGGAAATCCTGACTATCAAAAAATTTGTGTTGCTATTGACTGACCTGCTAAGGAGAGTCTGAAGTCATATGAGTGAATACCGTTATCTCATTTCTATGTAGCTATCAGTGGCGCGGTCAGGTTCCCAAGGTCGTAAACTGAACCGTGTCAATATGGCAGCTAACCGCGATTTAGATTTATAATGCCTACTGTCGATAATATCATCCTTTGCATGCTGATAACACAGGTCGGCTGTTTACTGTCACAAATTCGGTTGTGACATGTTTGCGACACTGAGAAGGGATCCGCTGACCGTCGCGCGTCGCAATGAGTTGTAGTCAGCTCGCCGAACTACGAGTATGTGGAAATTGGAATAACTTTCGCATTTCCAGTGCTTTATATTTGTCACGTTCGCTTACTATAAGCATCAACATTCGAGACAACTTTCTTTTTTAAGCTCTTTAGCTACGCTGAGTCATGCACTTTAATCGAATATGCACATCGCATTAATTTTACTCAAGCAATAAACTCATCAAGTGAGTCATTAAATTCGTAGATAGGTCAACTGTCCAGGGCAAAAAGTTATGAACATAAAAAATATACGGCTTGGATAAATCTCGCTCACGTTAAAAGCTCTAATATAACTTCATATCTTAATTACTGCAATAAAAGTATACCTCTCTTAAAACCTCATAACTTTGTCTGTGGTGAAAAATAGGATAACAAAAAATCTTCATAAAAGATAAGGGCGGGCGGTGAACAAATTGACCGATGCTTATATACCAGCGCTGATAGGCGCCATGCTGCCCACGACCCTCGCTCTCCCAGTGATAGTGTGGGCCCAAAATAAATTAGAGCTTTGTCCTTCACCACTTAACTTGAACTAAAATATTAAACCAAAAAGTTATAAGTAGATAAGAAAAGCCATAGAAAAAACGTAAAATGGTTTAACGAATTCATTCCGTCTTTCATCTGATTTCTCAGTGCATCTGGCTAAGTATCGAATCGTGCTAACCCTTCTAACCTAAGGAAAAGAATGAATAAAATAATCAGAGTCGCCGAGGCTCTGAGCAATTATGTGGAAATTTCCTGACAAATACACGTTATTGGTGAGGAGTGGGACACGGTAGCGGCGGCGTGTACGGCAGCGGCGCGGCGCGGTACGGTGCGGTGCGGTGCGGTGCGGAGCGGAGCGGCGCGGCGTGCTGTCGCCTAATGAGGCCGCATGCTTCTTTTATTTATGTGACAAATGTAAATTGTTGGGTGAATCTTTCACGAATATTTAGTGCGAGAACGGTCGGGTACACGCCGTGTGAATATTCAATTACGCACTTTTCTAAACGCGGATATATTGTTGCGAATACGCTATAAACCTATCATGCAACGTGGATTAGTAAAGATTACATTTAGGGAATACCTAAATATGTGATTCGCGACAATAGGTTCCGTGATCGTGAGATATAATTTGTGTGAATTATCAGTAACAGTGGAGTGCGGTTACCTGCCTGGTCGGATAATAAATTTATCTTTTACGGGCCTCGTACATGTAGATACCTAGACGTGCATAGAGTTTACAAGTTTAGAGCGTGTACACTAAAATTTATGTTTGAAAGATTTGTTCGCCACAAATAAGGTTGTCAGCGTGTGTTATCTAAGGGATCGTTAATTAATTAGAGAAATTGAACGACCGCCGCGTCGTACGGGGAGCAATAACTCGCAACCCGGCTCGTATCATAGCTTCACTCGCCTTTATTTATTTTTACCACTCACGTAAGCAAAATTGAATTCGAATAGGTCGTGGACATGTTCATGCAAAGTGCAACACTTATTATGTACGTTTTGACATTTAAATGTAGTATAATGATGACAACCTACACTCCTGAGTTGTTGTTCATTTATTCAGAGCGGGTGAACGTCTCTACATGTTTATGAGTAGGACTGAAAAGGTAAATATGTATGGATTTGCAATTTTAAGAAATCTACGAATTAATTATCACCTTATTTTTACATGGAGAGCCATCCGTGGTCTTCATTCAGCAGGAAGACGTCCTCTGCTTTACACAGTTCTTCGACTAGCAACGCCACATTGACCAATGACCTGTCCGGTTCTCCTCGCATCCACCGGGTTCCCGCGACCTACACCAATTTGAACGTCCACCTCGCTGTGCCTGCTCATCAAACATTAAAAAAATTCGTACTACCTACTATAGCGGGACTGGTCCCTTACAGTTGAATGCTGTCCCCTCACCGCTGTGTCTACATTGACGAGGTGTGACAGTGGTTACATGTCCTTATCACTACAATTAGCCACAATGAAAATGCTAATTGAGTTGTTTTGAACGACGAAACATACCATGTCGTCAGCAGTCTTCCAGCTAAAATATTATCCCTCTGGGACACAAGAATTACGATCTAAATTTCTAAATCATTGTGTAGCACACACGTTATTAGTGATGGTAGATACCTAACACTTGAGATACTTTCCCTGATAACATTAAATTTAATTTTAACTTAATAAATCGAACTCTAAAAATATTGGATGTAGGCCATACAAGACATTTTAGGTCGCAGTATTTTGCACCATCCTGATTTTTGGGATGTTATTAAGTTATTAGAATAGATGCCAGTAGTCATCATCTGCCTAGCCTTTTCCCAACTATATACTATAGGTACTATACTAAACCGGATTTAGCTGAATACCAGTATTTTACGCGAAGCAGCTACCTACCAGACCTCCACAACCCATTAACTGGGTAACACGGTGCTTCATGGTAAGACTGGAGTCAGATTAACCGGCTTCTGACTATCCGTAACGACTGCCAAAGATCTATAAATGACAGCCGGGACCAATGACTTAACGTGCTTTCCGAGGCACAGAGAAAACTCCGTATGTTAAGATGGTCACCCATCCACAGACCAACCTTGGCAAGCGTTGCTTAACCGTGAAGATCGACCCGTGCGGCTGTTATTATCTAGCCACGAGCTCCTAAAGAATAGATGCCAGTAGTGTTCTCCCAATTTTTCAACCTCGAAAGACCTGTGCTAACTGTGTGGTGCTCAGGAAACTTTTTAATTTTCGGTCATTTTGAAGAGTTAAGCTTAATTCTCCTAAACGGTGCGATCTACGGAGAAAGTCTGAATACTTTTAAATTACCTAGGTAAAATTTGCTACCACTTAACTGTAACGGTTATTCTGTATATTTAATAGGTGAAATTTTTTCAAAAAGTTCGAAATTGGTGTTTTAGTTTTAAAGTCAGGGTCGGCAATATCGTTTCATCACCATATTTTTTGCATAAAACATCTAAGAGCACTCCAATGACTATACGGTGACGTACATTACTCATGTAAACTTTTCCGTCGTGAAATGATAAGTAATTCTTTGGTCGCGCAGAGTAATTCTAGAGGATTTTTTTTAATTCCTTTCGTGCTCACAGATGTCTGCACACGGCATTGTAAGTACTTTCACGAGCAAGAGGAATCAATATAGTTTTAGAATATATACCATACATGGCGGTGCACAAGGCATTGACAGCTGTCGCGCATGAACGTTTGAGTGGTTATGGACATTACCACCAAACGGACCTAAAATTAGAAATAGTTTTATTTATAGCAAAAGTCCTTTTTAATGGTTCTTTTAACGATAACTATAATAATGATATGGGCGCAAAAAATGCTTAACTCCAGTATTCAAAATTATTTGTCCGTTCAGGTTTAATTTCTTTTTTAACTAAATAATTGGCATAAGTCGAATGAGTAACAAATGATCAGCCAGAAAAACGCTTTCCAATAGTAAATGTTTTAAGGATATTGAACATACGGGTATGTTCCCATAGTTGGATGATCATTCTCTTAAGGTGGGTACTGACCAACGTTACAAGGTGTAATGTAACATGTTACACAGCGAGCATTATGCAGTCAGTACGTCGTGTTCGGGGAAGCCAGCGAGCAACGAGCCGCTCGTTGCTCGCTTTGAGTGCTCCACCTGGCTGTCGGTTTTTTGGCGATTCCTTTGACTGTTACGCGGTTCAGTCAGTAGTTCAGTACGCTGTTGCAAGTCGTCACGAGTGCACGCGGTGCGTCCCACGTCGCACCCGAATGCCCCAAAAATCTTGGCTGATTATGGAAAATAATCTAGATACATTTCACCTAAGTTTTCTTCCAATTACCATAGAGAAGTGAACTAACCGAACTCGTTACAAAATTGGCAAGTGTTAGAAAGATACGAAGCAGCTGTATCTTCTATGCAAGCATGGTACTGGGCCAAATCAGACTTTTCAGACTTCATAAGGTTCGCTCAGTCCATTCTAAAATCTGAGAACTGGCGGCAAAAGCGGACCACAGAGTTTTTACGAGCATATTACGCCGATTTTAGAACACTGCGTAACATGCTCGATGTGTAACATGATCGATGCGAATGTTACATTACACCTCGTAACGTTGGTCAGTCGCCCAGCTTTAGATTATTGAAAATACTAATTTACATTATGCCGTGTACTTCTGTTGTAGAAGTCAGCTGAGGTTCCGTCATCACGTAACGTAAATCATTTCCCTTAATTTTCTTCCATATTTGTATACTCCCAAAATATGTGCAATATTTAAGATCGATAAATTTATAGTTTTTTTTTAATTGTACCCGATTTCATTTTATATGACAAGAACCATTTTCCACTGAGCTATCTAACAAATCTTTTTCGAAAGTCCTGCAAATCACAGGACTTAATTTTTTAAGCTAATTTCATTTTTTTGTGAAAAATGTGTCGTGTTTGATGTGCTATATCTCAAAACCTGTAAAACTAATCCAACTGCATTTGCACTCTAATTGTAGCAAATTTTATCTACTTTAATCGTACCCTGATTCACTTTTTATGTAGAATTCACGTTTAGAAGATATAAGACAAAGTCTGAAAAATTACTGAAAGTTTTGTAGTTTTCCGAGCACCACGCAGTTAGCACAGGTCCTAACAATCACTCAAAAAATCAGTTTAACCTGTCTACGGTGACTTGCCTAAGGAGGTACTTACCTATTTTGTCTAGAAAACTACTAAAAAGACTGTGCTTAAATAACTACGAAAAAAACGTACTATGAGTAAGAATTTAGAATTTGACTTTGAGTATGTCAAACTCTACTGTAGCCTGCAGGCGAATTTTACAAAAAGGAGTAAAATTTTGGTTTTGCGGTCAGTTTCCCCCGCGTATTGCCTGTATAGTAATTAAACGCATATTGTATTTTTTCCGTATGATCTCTAAATTACAGGGGCAGTAATATTTTTATCTTTTTATCACCATGTCCTGTAACCATATTTGCAAAATAAATGACTTACTTACAAACTGGAAATAAAAACTCCACGCGTTCAAAAGTTCATACCAGAGTTAAACATTTTCCGCCGTCTTGGGCACCGCTTTCGATGTAATCTAGATTTACAGTTTATATTTTTCTGATTTAAGGGTTTTCTTTGAAAATGATATTTTAATTAAATAGCATTTTCATATTATTTTATTAATTTGTATATAATTGTTTCTAACTTTTTTATATTTATTGTGCAATGGGTAAATGTGTGAATTAATTTTATATTTATTGTGCAATGGGTGAATGTGTGAATTAATTTTATATTTATTGTGCAATGGGTGAATGTGTGAATTAATTTTAAAATTAGCAAAGTTAGAAATAATTATATAAAAATAATGTCAGACAACAATTAAAATCAAACAAATAAATTAACTAAAAACCACAAATTAAATTAAAACCAATAAATTAAAGGACATTGTAAAAAATGGCCTATGAACCAACACGCATGAAATATTTATTATAATTACTAGTTCTTTTTATAATATACATTACTTATATTTTAATAGAACGGACACTTTTCAGTTTCGAAAACATTTTAAAAAGTATTCACTTTCGTCCTTAGCTTCCGTCATAATTGTCGGTGATAGTTCTATTATTTTTTGGTTCAATTTGAGGTTTTTAATAGGCAAAGGTATTATAGCTCATACAGCCAAGTCTTTGTAACAGCACTCTTAATATGAGTTTGACACAGACAAGCGTCAGTATTCTCAACACTTGATATACGATAATGATTTTTAGTTACAAACAGTCCGCTATGATGTCGCGGAACCATAATAAGCCTTATCAAAAAACTCGATTGAAAGCGCTGTTTGAAACGAGCAATAATATCGACACTGACAGTTGACGAATTGACAGATGACAACATTTGACATTTGGTAGTAATGTCACTTGGCGCGTATGTACTACATATGCTATACTTACTTTATAATCACACGAAAATGAAAAAGTAAATCCTTAATAAAACCGTTGCATGTCCTTAAGACTCCCGACTCCTAGAGTTCAATGTCAAAAAGCGCGCATCTGTCGTACTTACATTCAGTAATAAATGCTAAGTTATTGCTACATACCGAATGTTTTATTGATGAAATTATAACCTCAAAATCCGAAAGTGTTTTGATTTTTTCAGAATTCTCAAAAGTGTCCGTTGTTTTAATTTAGGTTTAATCGAATATATACATTATCTAAAACCGAAAGAGTAAATACACCTCTCTGTTGGATCTTAGGCGAGCTATGTATGTACGACGAGCAATGTCCTTTAAAATATAAATAAATTAAACTACTGAGCAATTCTGTTAGCACAATTCCGGATGAAAGGTCAGTAAACCAACCAACTTTATATTATTATTCCTTATATTATTCACTTACTAAGTCCTTTAACAACAACAACAGATTCAAAGCTATTTTCGATTTCTTGTTAAAACTTATTTAGTTAACACCTCGAACTCTGATTAGGTAACTTTTTTCTCCAAATAACCGTTAACAGCACTTCAATACATTTAGATTTCTGACATTGACGACCATAACTGGAAATGAATCACAATAAATGTATCAAAACATTACTTTATATAATCATCACGCTTAGACCGATAGGAGCGGAGCAGACGAAGTTGCGCGGGTAAACTAGTTAAATCATATTGAATGAAGAAAAATTGGAGTTTATTAATCACACGGTTTTCCTGGGAATCACTGTAGACGAGAAATTACAATGGGGACCTCATATAACATCTCTAGCGGGGCGTTTAAGCTCAGCCGCTTATGCTGTTAGGAAGATAAGACAGCTAACAGACGTAGAAACCGCACGTTTGGTCTATTTTAGCTACTTGCACAGCATTATGTCGTACGGTATTTTGCTGTGGGGTCGGGCTGCTGACATTGAATCCATATTTATTTTACAAAAGAGAGCTGTCAGAGCCCTTATCCTTATTATAATCAGCGTCGTCGCGATTCTCTAAGGGAACTTATTAAAAAGATTAAAATTATGACAGTCCCTTGCCAATTCATATACTACTCTGTCAAGAAAGTACCCGGAAAAGATCAATAATACACAAAATGTCTGTTATTCATCCAAATTTATTTTATCACCTTCAAAGTATGCTCCTTTAGAAATGATACACTTGCGCCAACGAATAATCCATTCATCAAAACATTTTTTAAACGCTGCTTCCGGAATTACTATACTGTTGACGAATTTAAAGCGGACAAACTGTGATTTGATTGACATTGTAACATAATGACGTGTATAAAACAAATAATGACTATTATTTATGTATATGTACTATTATTTTTTTTAAGTAAAATTTATGAAAATTGACCAATGATCATCAAAATAATTTAAATAACGTGTTTAATGTATATTGTAAATTGATATTGAAATTATAGTATTGAATTGGAATTATGATATGGAATTGAATTGTAATAGTACCTATATAATTTATTTAATTTGACATAACTTGTACTACCTAAATTTGCAGTGCCCTTACAGGGTGCATGTACCAATACTTTGACATGAAATTTTAATGCATGCCTACTAATTATAGTGTTGTGTATTTGTAAGCAAGTAATAAATAAATAAAAAAGAATTGAGTTCAGTTTTCGCCGCGAATTCTCCTTTATGTCTTCTATCGATTGAAAACGGGTGCCACGAAGTGGTAATTTGAGTTTAGGAAAAAGAAAAAAGTCAGCAGGAGCCATATCTGGTGAATATGGTGGTTGCTGGATGGTATTTGTTGAGTGTTTGGTTAAAAATTCGTTCACAATGATAGCCTTGTGCGAAGGCGCATTGTCGTGGTGCAAAATCCAAGAATTTTCTTTCCACAAATCTGGCCTTTTTCGTCGAATTTGCTCTCTTAAACGCCGCATAACGCTCAAATAATATTCTTTATTTACCGTTAGACCTTCCGGTAAGAATTAAGAGTGCACAACACCGCGATAGTCAAAGAAAACAGTCAACATGACTTTGACTTTTGATCGACTTTGGCGTGATTTTTCGGTTTCGGTTCAGTTGGAAGGCGCCACTCCGAAGCTTGTTGACTAGTTTGCATGTCAAACTCGTAAACCCACGTCTCGTCACCAGTAAAAATGCGTTTCATGAATGTTGGGTCCGATCTGACTCGTTCTAGCATGTCCTCAGCGACTCAAATTCAAATTCAAATTCAAAGCATTTTATTTCAAATAAACCATTCACAGGCACTTTTGAAACGTCAAGGTCGGTCAGTCAAAAACATGGAAGCTATTTGCACGTTCCAAAGCGTAGATCTCTATGGAGAAGAACGTGCAAGAAACTCCACTTTCCACTTTCATGCGATTGAGTTTTTGGAGAAAATTCAGATCTTTTGGGACTAGCCGAGCAGCAACATGTTTCATACCCAAATGATTAGTTAAAATGGTTCGGATCGACTCGTGAGATACAGAAAGTTCGGCGGCTTTCTCTCTCAGAGTTGAATGGGGATTTTCAGTCACTATTTCCTTCACTTTTGCGATGTTAACTTCAGTTGCAGACGTTGACGGCCTACCAGACCGAGGCAAATCTTCCATCACATCTCGACCGCTTTTGAACGCTTTGAACCACTCATAAGCACGAGTTTTTGATAAAATCGATTCACCGTAAGCCTTCTGTAACATTTTCAGTGACTCCGAACACGAAATTCCATTGGCGATGCAAAATTTAAGACAAACTCTTTGTTCGATATTTTTGTCCATTATGAAATTCGCAATACACACTATATATGATGTTGCTAAAACCAGCACTGTATTTAATATAAATAACAGATGCAACTCAAACTCCGCGCCAAAATGGAAAACAGTTGTGCCAATCTAACAACTACAAAAAAACAAAAATTTGAATTTGGAACCATAAACAAATCATCCATTCCCGATACTTTTTTGACTGAATGTATGAAAATATTATGTATGTACGGAAAAATCGTCATCTTTTTGGTAAAGTTAGTGATAGACATAATATTAATACTAGAAATAAAGATAAATTAGATCAACCATTTTATAGATTAGCTAAAGTAAACACATCTTTCATAGGATACTGTGTTAAATGTTACAATAAAATACCTTGTGACATATTAGAACTAAATGAAAGAAAATTTAAAACCTACATTAAAAGCACACTTTGTAAACAAGCATATTACAAATTAGAAGATTACATTCAGGATAAGAATGCTTGGAAACATGCTGGTCCTGCTCCATAGGACAATCAATGGCTCCACAAGATCAAACTGATTGGTTTATGTATTTACTTTTGTACCTACTGTTTCATTTTTGGGTTTTTATTTTTCTGTTCCAATATTTGTAAACATGTGAGTACCATGTACTTATTTATAAAAAAATAATAAGTCTACCTCTGCACACTCTAGGTTCATGGTCCTCACATACTATATATTACCAGAAGTTTTGTATACCATAGCACATGTAAAACATTGATTTTAAAAGAGTGACTATGGAGTTTCTTGTCCGTTCTTCTCCATAAGAATCTACCCTTCCGAATGGACAGTAGAGTCACTATGTTATTTTAAATGTAATGATGACGTTCAAAAGTGCCGTTTAATGGCCTAATTGAAATAAACGTTTTTGACTCTTTTGATTTTAAATATAAAAATTTTCTTTCTTTTAACAAAAGACATATTAAAATTCATATATTAAAAAAAAAAACAAAAAAAGCTAAGATATTGTGAACTCTGTTTGCCACCATTGAACAAATCTACCAATTGAAAATTTAGATATTTTAAAGGCCAGTTTATTAAAATCAACCTACTCGGCAATGTCAAATTTTCCCCATCAAACTTGAACCTTAATGCTTTAGCGATATATATGAAAATTAAATTTGACAGACTGTTGTATTTGTAGTGTTATATCCTTTTCTTAATAAACATGTTAGTCATCTTGTGAGTGTTTAATTTAGAGCAAAATTGCCGTTCACACCATTTAATTTGGATAAATATTTTAGGAGATATCTCAAAATTAAAGTAAGTCGCGCAACCAAATAATAATAACGGAGGTAGAGATGTCCCGAACTGGTACTTACACACCTGAGAGCAGACGTTGACGGTTGTCTATTGCACTTTCTATTTCAGCTGAACCACAATATTGCCTTATACATTTGTTAGTTTGGGCTAAATAAACATTTAGCCCAAACATTTAGTTATTAATTTATAATGATCCTAACATGATTCTACTAAAGTGACCTTTTTAAAGCCACTGCTTTAAGCAACGTTCGCATCAGTCGCAATCTCTCAAAAAAGCTTTTTCCATACGTACATTTTGACTGCTTGTGAGTAACATGCGAATGCGAACGTTGCTTAAAAACTAGCAGTATTAGCACTCAGAAAACCTGTTTTCTGGCATTGAAGTAGAGTCATTCAAACTCTGCTTCAATGCTAGAAAACAGGTTTTCGTCAATCTTAACTTCAGAAATTGGCTACTTTCCTGCTGGTCCATATTTTGATGTCTGCGTCACAATGTTCATTACTGCTCCGCTCCTATTGGTCTTAGCGTGATGATATATATAGATATATATATATAGCCTATAGCCTTCCTCGATAAATAGGCTATCTAACACTGAAATATTTTTTTAAATCGGACCAGCAGTTCCTGCTTCAGCTGTTCAAGCAAACAAACAAACTCTTCAGATTTATATATTAGCATAGTTTTTTTTACTATTTATAGGCACGAGTTTGACTACTATCTCACCTGATGGTAAGCGATGATGTGGTCGAAGATAGAGCACGCTTGCCTAGAAGTAACCTATTCACTCTTGATTTAAAGACTCCCAGGTTGTGGCTATCAGGAAACACAGACTCCGGCACGGAGTTCCACTCCATAGCTGTACGCACTATGTCTCACTGTTCCTAAATCGTTTTGTGCGACTGGGTGGGATGTTCACCATGTACCGGTGGTTCATCACCGTTCGTCTCGTAGTCAGATGATGGATCGGGCTTGGCGGAATTAAATTATGCAATTCCGTCGCACATTCCGCAAAATACAACCGATAGGCAAACGAAAGGCTAGCAACTCGTCGTCGATGCTCAAGACTTTGGAGCTTCGACTTGATGAGCATCATTGCCGATGATCCTCTTGGCCCCTTTCTCAATTGACTCAAGGACATCAAGCTGGTATCTGGCAGATCCGTCCCAAAGATGAGAGCTGTACTCCCTACACGATCGAACGTGCGCTAGACAGAGTTTGAGCAGTTGTTCCGGCGTGAAGTAACGTCTCACCTTTGCTGGGATTCCCAACTTCTTTGCAGCCATTTGGGCCTTTGCCTCTACGAAAGGGCCAAAATTGAGGTTGAATGTTAATGTAACCTCAAGAAGCTCAAGTTGGTTGGTTATCGTCACGGTTACACCTCGGAAAGATGGAGATGGGTGGAAATGGCTCCTATTGGCGGAAAAAAGACACGCTTGGGTCTTAGCAGCGTTGAACTTGACTAGATTGGTATCGCCCCATTCTGAGACAGCCTGTAAGGACACATTCAAGCGCTCAACCGTAGCCTTCCGGAGAGACCGGATCTGCAACCCACCAGCTCGTGCATCGGACACGTATCTCTCACCAACAGTGCTGTCGTCTGCATACTCAAAGATACCGGGTTTAATCAGATCATTAATATGCAGTAAGAACAGTGTTTCCGACAACACCGACCCATGAGGAACCCCGGCATTAATATCCAGCAGTCCAGACGAGCAGCCATATACGTCTTTGATATAGTTTTACGACTTCAGATCAAAAATATCAAAGGAAAAATAATGAAAATAATCACAAAATTGTTTACTTAATTTATTATGATATAATTTCTTTTCTGGCAGTTTTTTAATGTATTATACTTTATCATCATCATCTGCCTAGCCTTTTCCCAACTATATTGGGGTCAGCTTCGAGTCAAACCAGATTTAGCTGAATACCAGTGTTTTACGTGGAGCGGCTGCCTACCAGACCTCCACAACCCATTAACAGGGTAACACTCCAGTAGGGTAACAATCTGACTCCAGTCTTGCCAATCCGTAACGACTGCTAAACATCACACACGGTACTTCTTAGCAAGATTGGAGTCAGATTTACTGGCTTCTGACTATCCGTAACGACTGCCAAAGATCTACAAATGACAGCCGGGACCAACGGCTTAACGTGCTTTTCGAGGCACGGAGGAAACTCGGTATGTTAAGATGGTCACCCATCCACAGACCAACCTTGGCAAGCGTTGCTTGACCTTGAAGATCGACCTGTGCGACTGTTATTATTTAGCCACGAGCTTTTTAATGTATTATACCTACGTGTCAAGTATTCATTATATTATTGTAATAAGTATGGAGAAAATCTCTGTTTTACGTTAACTGGTTTTACGGAAGAGTATGAAATATGGCTGAGTACTATCATTACTAAAAATTTTTAAGGACCAATTTGATGACGGGCTATTTTTAATCTGTACTCTGCGCGCAGTCACAAAATCTATTTAAATTGGACTTGAAACTTTTCTTTTGGCTTTTCAGAATCATTTTGGTACGATCTTCCTAATATTTAACGGTCATCAGTTAATCGTATTGTAGTTCTCGACATACAACAGAGATAAAACGGCCACTATGACTAAAACATACACAGTGATGCATGCACGTTTAGACTTCAGCAGAGAAACAACAAAATGGCCCAATAAAATGGCGGAGCATAGACAAAACGCTACAATAACATCAGAACGGGAACGAATCGCCAGTTTACGACATGAGCGCAACGACCGACTGCTCTACAAATGAATAAGCCATCTGTTCTAATAGCTGCAATTAAACATGGTCGTCCGAGCCGCCCAGGTCCTTACTACACATTTGGACATAAGAATTGATAAAAACTAGAAGACGAAATGTACTAATGTATGCAACGCCGTGCGACATAGCGACGCACAGGCTAATGTGCAAACTTATCGTTTAAACGACATGATTGTCCTTATTCAGCCCGATTTCTCCGCGGACACATCTGTATGCAAAAAATGCTGCATTATCTTACATTGTTATCAAAAGTCGTTGACATCGCCGTGTCTAAGATAATGTAGGTAGCTACTATAGAGCTTTTTTATAAGCTGTCAAGTTGCTCTATATAGGAGAACTGTTATGGGACGAATGCCTGTTTTTTGAGTCCGTTGGCCGCAGACACGATCAAGTAAACCATTCATATATGGCGAACTGTCATAATTAAACTTAATAATGAGGCTCCATCGATATGTTTTTGTCGATACCGAGAATCATCATAACTTAACGTCAGTTTGATGAGCGCCATCATGACTGAAATTTAATGATTATCATTCCGTTGAGATTTCCATACAATGGTCTGATTGAGAATAACAAGGAAATAGTTGAGGGGGATTTTGAAACGTGTTGATTTGTACTTGATTTTATGCGATAATGATTGCCTGAGACAACTATAACTATAATACGAGTACTTTGAATTTCCGTCGTTTAAGACCAGTGTATACATTTTTTGCTCAGCTATAAATGAGTGATTTATGTGCACGTTTCTTTAAAACAAAGGCACTCATAGGAAATACCAGGTATAAGTGCATGTACTAGGTAAATGTTCTATAACAAAGCTCATACAAATGTGTTTCATTTGGTGTGAAGCACGTAACACAACTCTCGTGTTTATCCGAGATGAGCAGGCGAGTATCTGCGGCTAGTTGTCGTATATTTTTGTAAGTGAACATTCAAAATCACAATGGCGGTTCTGGCGGAGCGGCGGAGAACTGGGCGCGAGTAAACCCGGTGTCGGTTGGCGTGTGCGGCAGGCCGCGGCAAGCACTGAGCCTCTGCTTGCTGACCCGTAATTGTCCAGTATTTTATTGCACTATCTCAGAAGTTTTATGTCATTCAATCCACGACTCTTAATTGAATAAGCGACATGAAATTTACAACCGTCATACGTTTAACTCGTCCTAGTTAAGAATCTTTGACGTTTTGCGCGCTCTCCTCTCTGTGCCATTAACTTCGGGGTTCCGTCTTAGTGCGTGAGGAATTAAATGCCTTTTTTATTATTACGCATCTTACTTTAAGCTATTAAAGTTTCACTTATGAGAAAGTTATGGTCGTAAGCGCAACTTTCTGTAACTTAGATGAGACCTACGTGAGTACCTACAAAATGGAGAGTTAACTTGTTTTATGCATTTTTAACTCATCTTCAAAACTACTATTTGTTATTATAAGTGTAGTTTTAGTTATTTCTTGTGTTGTGTTGTTTTTGTAATACTTTATTTCATGATGTCTTTGTTTATTTGGTAAGTTTAATCAAATTTTTATGTTTAATGCCGGCTGTAGCGATGTCGGAACCTGTAGCAGTCAACCTGCTACATCGCTTGAAACCCAGCTGGTGAGATGCCCCCATTGCTCTCAGGCACGTTTTTTTAAAGGCGAACGGGGTTTAAGGATCCACTATGGCAAAGTTCACAAGCCACGTAGTGTACCTTTGTGCCCCCAAAGCCCAGCCAATTCCCAAATAACTACAGATTTAGAACCACTTTGGACAATTCTATCTAAATTTAAAAATTCAACACCTTTAGTAAAGAGAGTTCCTCGGGGTGCAAGACGGTCTGTTGCACTGAGTTTAGCGCGATGCGTACGTCTTGCGACCCAGGAAAACACACTAAGTGCCTGGGAGGAACTACTCACCTTCCCTTATAGGATTCTGCATGTCCAAAAAAATTTGGCTTCAAAAAAAACATTAACGTCCCAAATTAAAGACAATTGTAACAGTTCGGCCTTCGTTTTAGATTCAAAATTACCAGCTTTCAACATTGTTCCCCAGAAAGATGTGTGTTCACTTGTGGAATCAAAATTAAGTGAAGGTGACATACCAGCGCCTGCGGATGACCTCACCTTCCCTGATCCCCCCGATACCCCCAATCCGGATTCTTCTTTCTTCCAAATTTCAGCTCCCCAATTGATGGCAGCCGTGAGCTCCTTCAGAAGTGGTTCCGCCGGCGGCCTCGACGGCCTTACTCCTCAGCATTTAAAGGACCTCTTAAGTCCAGGCGCCGGGGAAGCTGGTGAGTCGCTTTTGAAGGAGCTGTCGGTTCTCGTCACTTTAATGCTGTCCGGCGGTGTGAACGTTGCTGTCGTTAATATCTTGTACGGGGCTAACCTATGTGCCCTGCGCAAGAAGGACGGCGGCATTCGTCCCATTGCCGTCGGATGCACCTACAGGCGTATGGCAGCCAAAATTTGCTGTAAATTATATAGTGAATCACTAATACAGAAATTTCAGCCCCTACAGCTTGGCTTTGGATCTAGAGGGGGCTGCGAGGCTGCCGTACATGCCTTTTCAACGTTTTTAAATTCAGATAAGAGTGAGGTCATCCTCAAGGTTGACGTTAAAAACGCCTTTAATTCCATTAACAGGGACACTTTGTTGGCGGAAGCTAAAAAAGAATTACCGGAAATTTACGGCTTTTTGTGGCAATGCTACAGGTACCCTTCAAAATTATTATACAAGGACAATGTTTTGGAATCTGCAGTTGGCTGCCAACAAGGTGACCCCCTCGGGCCAGTCATTTTCAGCTTGGCTATTCATCCCATTATCCAAAAACTAAATTCAAAATTTAACGTCTGGTATTTAGATGATGGAACTTTAGGGGGTGACGTGGACACAGTTTTGAAAGATTTCCAATTCCTGAAGAAACAGTTCCAATCCATCGGCCTTGACCTCAACCACTCCAAATGTGAAATTTTCCTTAATGACAATACCGACAGACAAATGACTCTACAGAAATTCAACTCAATAGCCCCAGATATCAAAATTTTAGACAAGAGTTCACTTCACCTCCTAGGTTCACCTATATTGGAAGACAGTTTTTCTTCATTCATTGACGACAAAATTAATCTTTTTAACGATATTTCGGAAAGACTTAGCAAAATTAATTTACATTCGGCTTTCACCCTCATTAGATATTGTTGTTTTGGGCCAAATTTTATGTATTTTCTCCGCTCTTCACCTTTATGGAAGCAATCACATCTTTTGGACAAAATCGATCAAATCATTCAAGACACACTGACATCTATCTTAAATGTGGCTCTAGATGACCGAGCGTGGCTGCAAGCCACACTACCCATTCGCTTTGGTGGGCTCGGCATCCGCAAAATTTCTAGTGTAAGCCTACCGGCGTTCCTGTCATCGGTCAACAGCACTGAAAAGTTAACCAAAAGGATATTAACTCCATCATTGGTTAACTGTGAAGTGCCTGGTTTGACCGATGCAGTGAACGCCTGGAAAGTGGCTTGCCCGAATACGGCATTGCCCGATAACCCGTTCTCCCAAAGACAATGGGACGAGCCGCTCTGCAGATTGGTACGGAATAACCTCATAAATACGACCACCAATACTGCGGAGCGTGCCCGCCTGCTGGCTGTGGGTGAATGGGAGTCGGGTCTTTGGCTACAGGCACTACCATCACCCAACATAGGTACTTTGCTGAGTGACAGTACTTTCCGGATCGCTACGTGTCTGCGTTTGGGTGCTCCTAGCGGAGCTCCACATCGGTGTCAATGCGGTGAAGCAGTCGACCGCCTCGGACACCATGGCCTGTCCTGCAGTAGGAGCGCTGGTCGGTTAGCACGGCACGCCAGCATTAATGACATTATCCGTCGGGCCCTTGTCACCGGGTGCCAGCTGTTTTAGAACCCAACGGCTTGGCACGCGACGATGGGAAAAGGCCAGATGGGATGACCATAATGCCTTGGAAGGTGGGTAGGCCTTTGGTGTGGGATGCAACATGTGTCGACACCCTTGCGCCATCCCATCTTCTTAGCACGGCGGGCTGTGCTGGGGCGGCTGCTGCAGGTGCAGAAAACCTCAAACGGCGCAAATATAACAACTTAATTGGAAGTTACATATTTGAGCCGTTTGGCGTTGAAACACTAGGCCCATGGGGTCCGAGTGCGCATCGAGTCTTTCGGGACATTAGCAAACAACTTGTCGACTGTTCACGTGACCAGAGGGCTGGGCTTTTTTTCGGCCAAAGAATCAGCATTGCGATTCAACGCGGCAATGCTGCCAGTGTTCTGAGAACTTTTGCCATTGACAGCGATGTGGATTATTTTTTTGATGCCCAATGATTTATTTTGTTAATATACGCGTTTGTACATAATTTCGTGTTAATTAGTGTATGATAATTAAGTATTTGTTAATTTATTTAGATTATGTTCCCTTCAAAATATAACTTATATAAATCATTTAATACCAAAACTCTTCAAAACAGCTATTCACTTGTTTATAAAACACTAGCAGACGTCACGCGGTTTCACCCGCGTAGTTCCCGTTCCCGTGGTAGTTCGGGAATAAAATATAGCCTAAGTTACTCCCTGATAATGTAGCTATCTATTTCTGAAAGAATTTTTCAAATCGATCCAATATTTTTTGAGTTTATACATTACAAACATACACACACACAAAAATACAAATTCCTCTTTATAATATTAGTGTAGATAACACAGTACCAACATAGTAATATCGCTTAGATAAAAACTGACGCAAGTGATCTATGGCCCATTGCGTACTCTTCTAGCTTCTCAGCTTGAGCACCGGTCGTTACTAGATTTGGTATCAATTAATTTTTCACGGAATATTTTCCATGTAGCGATGAATAACTTGATGCTTTAATAGTTGCTTACAAAGCTAAACTTGTTAGAATACTGGGACTACTGCAAACCGGTCGTAACCATAGAGGTTTTACTTTTAATTTAATATTCCATTCTGATCTAAGGACTTAGTTTGAGGACAGTTGATTGAAACCTTTTTTGGGTGGGTACTTACTCAAGTAATTATCTGGTACTTTTCAAAATGAATGACAGTTTTGTCCAAATAAGTAGTAATTGCAGTTATGCCACATGGTTTATTCGGGGATACTTAATTCCTGTAACCAGTAACTTCTTGGCTTAACGATGGCATTTTAAGTAAAAGCAAGCTTGAATTCAAATTCGACACAGGCACTACGGATAGAGTCGCGAGCAATTCTAGTACATATTTTTCTTAATAACTTTAATCACTAGTAGACTTTTAATCCCAGCATGGTTTCCATCGAAGGCTGGTCGGGTATATTGACATTTGCCATCACATAACTTGCCATGATTTATTTGAAGGGTGGCAGCGGCCATCATGTTGAAAAATGTCAGCTTCTTATTTATGTGTTCTAATAAGGCCATAAATATTGATTTTAATTGCGCGTCACGATCCGCCGATGACAGCGGCGTAATGGACGGTGGCTGACGTGACCATGTCGCTGATGTGACCAAGCCTTGTGTGAATATGCGTAATTATTTACTGCCTATCTTAATAACAGGCAGGTTTTTTGGAGTGTTTTTACTTTCATGCTTCTAAACTAACGAAAAAATAATTTCCTGATCTCGTATGATGGACGTGGTACGTAGATATTGTTTTAAAATGCATTGTGTAATATCGTTTTGACGCCTGAATCTCATAAACTCTTTGCCACCCCCTACACTCAAGTTCGCTAGTAATTAAAAGTGTCAGACATAGTATGCAACTTGAACTTTAAATTTGCACTTGAGGTTTCGACTGGTAATAACCTATTAAAATGAGCCCTACAACAATTCAACATCCAAATAAAATATTATAATACCTAAAACCTGCCTGCTTCTGTCTTTTTCTCCACTTGCTTCTACCATGAAAACGAATTTTGATAATACAGAAACAGAACGAGTGATAAACCAGGAAGTTTTGTGTACTTACATGTATATTTTGCACCCGTGCACACCCGGGGTCAATCGCCATTCATAAGAAACTGTACCTACGTAATAATTTATCACAATATTTATTGATATTCAAAATATGTCACACTAGAAACGAACATCGCGCTAAAAATACATACTAATGTTCCGATGTTAAAGAATAACCTGATTCTCGAAGGTTCGTACAGGTAGGTATGACATTGTCCCAGGCAGGCTTCTAATAAAGGTCCACAATGTAAAGGGGCAGAATGGCCCGGTTCACCCAATTAAAGATGAATCTCCCCGCGGATCATGTGACAACAAGTCCTGATGAAATATAACCAACTTGTCTCCTGCAGACCGAAGAGTCTAGATACTTGAAATAAGAATTTTCATTTTTTTATTCAAATTATGATTACTTAAGATGTAAATATCGAAATCAATAATTTGCTTGTAGCTCCTACTAAGGAGAGCTTTTTATTTCACTTTTCATCAAATAGCTACTTTATTGTACAAGCTGGATTCAATTTTATACTTAAGTAATTTAATTATTTGATGGGAAAATTTTAGAGTCGTTGTAACTTGTTTTCACTATACTTACGTTGATTTTTCTTTTTTATTTATCTATTTTGTACCTATCAATTTTCATCATTCAGGTGATATTGTCCCAATGCTGGACAAAGACATCTATCCATTATTTCCTCATGTAACGGCTGTTGGGATCCAAGAAGCAGTTCTTTTCGTTTTTAAATTTTCACCTGGGTCTGCCACGGCGTCGCTTTCAGTAGCAACCATTCATATTTTTGTTATATCCAGCGATCATCTGCCATTGACATCTGACTTGGTCTGACGTACATGCCTGACCATTCTCATTCTAGTAACTATTTAATATTTCCGAAAACAACCCGCTATGAAATTATTTAAGAGCAGTATCAAAACGATTCAGTCCACGAATAAGGGTTTGCTAACTTCCAAAATGGGACTGACATACCAACGTAGGCAACATGTACGTTATATATTTCAGTATGAACTATCGTATTTTTATTATAATGAGCATTAAGAGTCGCTCCCGCGTCCCAAAAAGGCTGAATATTTGATGGGTTGGCTCATATTTTACTCTCATCTTGAGAGCCGAAAGCAGACATATAAATCAAAGACATGTTTGCAAAGAAGGCGACCGCTCCGCACGTCTCTGTAATTGCCGCAAAAACACACGTTGTGTGATTTTCGAAGACGTTGGCAAATTTCCGAATAATTTTTAAACCGAAAGGCTTAGTGTGACAATGTCGTCCGTGGCAAAGCCACAAGAAGTAGCATGGGTGGCTATTGATTACAAAAAATTCCATGAACCTAAATTCTAAGTACGCATGGGCTTATACGTAAAGCTGCCTAATTATCTTAAAGATGTCTTGGTTTGAGAGCATTTGGAGCAGGATAAAGATGCGGCGCGCAACAGGTAGGTTATAGTTTGCTGGTCGGGAGCTGATTAGCAAGGCCTGCGCCGATCTCTCAATGGCACGAAGCGAGCTCCCCGGTGCGTCATAAATTTCCATTGATTGGATTAATCTGATTTGGATGTCAATTTTGTACGGCAAGTACTGGCTCTTTGTAAGAGAATACAAACATGAGACCTCTGGGATATTCAAATCGCGATACATAACAAATATATTGTATCAGCAAACTAAATAAATACGTCTTGTCGTATGCACGCTTCTAAATTCATTTGTTTCTTATTTTCCTCTGATGCAATCGTTACAAGAAATGCAAATGTAGATTTGAGGTTGGGACTATCTATCGTTTCACATTTACTTAATGAAACAAAGTGAGAAGCTTAAATAATCTGGTTATTTCTTGGTATAAATTTGGCTTCAATCGTGTGTCTAGCCAAGTCAGACGTAAGGATAAGCTCGCGGTTATTCACTGGCATTTACCTGGGTACTGTTATTTACAAATTTGTACAGATATTTGATCTACTTAGCTAAATTAATGCAGCTGAGTGCAGTGTATAAAAAGTGGGTATTAAAACAGGAAGGTGGTGGTGATCGAGCGCTCGCATCCCGTATGCGCACCCGGACACTGCATACTGTGAGCTACCGGTTTGATTGCTTCAGCTTTTCCAGTTATTATGACATGTACAAACCACTTTTTACTTCACATATTCATTTACTAGCATCGAGCCATAATGTATTATCGCCGCTCTCCATATGCGAAGTTTAAAAGACATTCGCTCATAATCTGCGCAAGTGCATACCGGCGGGGAAGGGCAGCGGCGGGGGAGGGCAGCGGCGCATACTCTGACAGCATTATGATTGAATTATGCAACGTCGGTATCTAACAGAGCGATTGATATAATTTATTGTACAATTTATAGACATCAGCTGCGTGCCCTCAGTCTCAAACGAGCATATTTCCCACGTCAATTTTGATTGCGATATCATAGTGAACGATGACATTTGAGTACGTACTAATTTAAGCCCACAAGAGCGGCTGCGAGGCGTTGCGCTATCTGCACATAGATACAGAGTCGTGTTTGCAATACAGGAAATTTCTCCTTATATTTCTACGCAGGAAAGTCTATTTTTCAAGCAGTCGCGCCGAGGAGGTAATCACGCAATGCTGGCCTCTTAGCGCTGAGTAAACAAATCTTCGACATTGTATCTGTTCGCCTTAACTCTCTTTATTCAAAGGAACATTGTCAAGAGAAATGTACGATTATTGTAGTGTTTCTTATGGATTGCGTTACGAAAATATATAACTCGTGGTCTACGCTAAGGAGGGTTTCGCTATCTTTGATTTCATGTTGTTTATCAATTCGAACAGGCCAATAGACATATTCACTCTCGTGCACCTAATCTATGTCTGCGCTCTTTACAACATACAGGATTACCGTGAAGTTACTATAAAACCCATGCTTAGACAAAGTGGGATATTGTGAAGTTTATAATTTATGAGGTTGGTAGAACGTCGTCTGTAAATATAAACTCAAACAAATATGAAAGAAGTATACGTGGCTGTTGGAATATCAAGAATGGAGCAATGGCTCCCAAGACTCCATAGTTCGCACAATCAGCGGCTAACATCTCTTGCTGAGGATGGCTATAAATTTCAACAATCATATAGTCGGTCATCTTTCTTTGTTATCATATTAAAGGGACGACATTCCATCGACGTAATTATGCAAAAAGCTGGACCGTGGTCGCGGCGGCTGTGCTTTGACAACCGCATCATTATAGTTGACATTAACTAAGATTTATGCGATTGATTTGTTAATAAATATGAATTTATTATCTTCATCGAAATATTTGTTCGCTACATAATCGGACGTAGTGACCTAACTTCATCTATCGCGAAGGTGGATACAAAAAATGCAAATATATAGTAACGAATAGCTGCAGCTTCATTTGTTGTGAAAGTACGACGGGTAAAGCAGGGAGACTTCCGACCCCCGAACGAGAGCAAACGAATGCGTAATTCGGTGAACAGTGGTTAAAATTAGCTGGCGATGCGGGCGTCTTTATAGTCCTTAAATTGGCAAAAAATCGAGACAAGCTTCGACTGACACCGATCGCGGAGGCATCAGCGAAACAGGTGTTATCATAAACATACATTTTGCGATAAAAACAAAATAATTTTCATGAGTGGCCGGTAGGCGCGAACTGCCGTTCGTGTCGCCGACACAATGGCGATTTCATAGTTTTTTTTTGGTTCGTCGTCGGCGTAAAAGCCGACGATATTAAATTTAGTAAGCGGAGAGGTGTCCGAAATCTCACGCAGACGTGCGATCCGCCACACATATTTCCATCTGCACAAAAAGCGGAACTATAGCCATAAATATGTCCAAATAAACATTAGTCGACGACCGACTGAATAAGGTTTGGCAGGGTTCCGTTTGTTTTGCAATTAAACAGTAGGTAAGTAACAGTTATGTGTACCTACTAACTTATTTGTAATTATATGAAATAATAAATCTCAAAACTAAACAGGCAATATACTCGTACCTCTATACAAAAATCATCATTCTCTAACACGGTCGAACAGCTACTTAGAATATTTACCTGCTATGAGTATGACATGTTGTGGTATATTGTTGAAACTATTTTTAACCTGCTTCTATTTTTAACTAGCACTTCCAAAGATATCGGCTGCGTATATTTCTGCGGCTTTTCCATACAAACTCCGTTTTAATTCATTTAAGGGATGTATTAAAAGGTCCTTTAAAACATTTTTTAAAGTCTGAGACATATTTATAATAATAAAATTTTTCTTATCTAATTTTCATACAAACTTTTAAAGGGTAAAAAAGAGGTAATTCTACGTTTTTATAGGGCAAATTTCCAAAAACCTGAAACATGTGCCTTACAGTTTTTCTTTTTTTATCAAAGTTCTAAATACCATTTCCATTGATTTGATATTTAGAAAATGTTTCTTCATACAAAATAGGTTAGAGTTTTTCCTTCCACTACTTAGGTAAGTTAATATTGCATGAATACCTAAAAATACATTGCAGATCTACGTTTCAAAGTGATAAGCACCCAAAATGGAAAGATTTCTAACGAAGGTGAAAAATCAAGACAGTAGGTAATGATGAAGGATCAGTGAGCTTGGCATTGTCCGCTAACAACGAGCGGCGTGTGCGCAGCGCCGCAGCGGTGCGCGCGCATCTCTTGACAGCCGCGCCGCGCACCCGATAATATGTGTACATATGTAACATTAAACTGCACAAATAAACGAGACTTTCACACTACATGGGTTCAAGAACAAGTTTTTCCATAACACAAAAGACGACACTGAATAGTTATAGCTGCTTCGCGGCCTCGCCGCATAATCCAATAAAACAATCCGCGGAATGTACCGTCAGAACAATATGTGTCATTGCCTAGTACAATGTTCTACCAGCTCACTGCTGGACGTCAAACTTCATGCACTTATATGCTATTTTTAATCTGTATTTGTTTAATGCAGTTTATAAAAATAACCGTATAAGGTCATGTTGAATAGCCTTTACTAATCTTTAGTTTTTCCTCATTCATAAAGATCTGTCATGTCCCTTTCAGGCAAAACTTTGCGATTTAATAAATTTTAAAAAGTAATGCAAAAGATAACTTTATTTGTAAGTAAGTAGTGTTTTATTGAAAACTTTTCTCCTATCGGTACAAATGAAATTGGCGACTGAATCTCAAAATATATGAATTTGATTCAATGGAAAGGCAAGCGGCTTCTTTCTGTTATTCCAAGGGCTACCACCGGGGCATTCGGCGGACACATTTTTTATTATTTTTAATATTATGGCCGCATATGAATTCGCGACTTCACCAAAATATTCTTTCATATTTTTGTGTCCTCAAATAACTTGAGATTAATATTAATGGTATGATAAGTATGTCGTGACTATTACCTACAACGTGATAGTAGAACGGAGCTAACCTTAGTACATTTACGTATTCAAATGAACATAAGTATTGGCAGACACTGTGATTATTTAATTATTTACTTCATACTTTCTATTTATTTGAATAGCCACATACAGTCAGGGAAATGAAATTCTTTTAAGTCAGTATTATCAACCTGTCATCGACACATCGTGTCATCGACCAGTGTAGCGGCGGGTCCGGCAATGTAATCGTTGTTTAGTAACAAATTGTGGTAGACAGCCACCGGCATCAACATAAAAAAAACTTTTGCACATTAAGATTTAAATAGCTTCAGAAAGAGAGAAAAGTTCGAATTGCAATAAGGACTAAGTATTTGGGGTAAAGTGAACAGGTAAACAGTACAGCTAGAATATATTTATGTTAGTTGCAGCGCGCAGATAGCCCTGCCATCCATTATGCAAGTCGGGAACACATGTAGTAGTCGGTCGCACCTCGGCGACACCTTTACCAGACTTTACCATAATTGTCTATACGTAGGTACCTACTTATTGTTCAAAAAGCGATAATAATAAACTCTAATAAATACAATTTAACATTGTGTTCATTCCATTTCTGAAACTGTGGTTTTCATTGTTATGTCACTTCTTGTTGTTAATTAGCTGTGTCTCTCGAATTAAAGTTTCAAACTGTTTTGAGTCCAGTTTAGGTTATTTATATCTGCTCTAAAAGGAAAAACTAGTGAAGTTTTCACTGCACTGCCAAATATTAATCCAACTTTATATAAGTACCCGCGGCCTGTACGAGGATCATGTCAATGAATTAGAAATACCTACTTGGTTCGCTGTATCTAAGTTGGTCGCCGTGATTTGTCTCCATTATTTTCTCTTTTATTTTCATTCACACGCTCCGTCGAAGTTCGCCCTTTCCTTTTGTCAAACATAAGTTTCTATTGTAAGAACCGTCATTGTTATGCTACCACCCGAATAGCAAGGAGGAACACTTTTTAAGGCCTCTTCTTTCGGTTCACAAGGAAAATGTCAGATTGCGTTTCAGATCACGCAATGGTGTTGGTATTTCGTATGAGTAGGTGCTCAACAGAAAATATTAGCATGATGTTTATGTCGTACGTCTACCTAGGTTTACCACACAACCTGTGTCGCTTTTATTCTGCTACACATTAGATGGTGTACCTACCTACAGCCGCTGTACAATCTGACCACAAAATAAAAACACTGGGACGTTAAGGCTGAGAGGATGTTTGTTCAATACTTTATAATGGTAAAAACCCTACAAGTCAAATACTTACAAGATGTTGTGCCAAAAAAGGACAATTAACGAGATCAATTAACGATTTCTGTGTCGAAGTATTTTCACGGTAGTTCCTTGAATAAAGACGAGCCTCCTCAGAAACAACTCTCGAGCTGCGAGGAGATTCCGCCCGACTGGTGGATTCGAGTGAGATGACTGGTTAATTGCCTTGTACGCAGTGCACGTACCGCCGCTGACATGTCACAAGACGTCTGCCACCGGCAGCGGCGATCCCTCAACGAATTCCAATCGGGAAGAGCGAAAAAGACACGAGCCGAGCATGCACAGATAAAAAGTAGCGGAGCAGGCGCAGCGCCGCGGGAGGCACCGAGCAGCCGCGCGCCCCCGCGCCCCTGCGCCCCGCCCCGCCGCGCACCTAATGCGCAACTGAATCACGCGATTAAAACGTTCACTACTATGCGATACATTACATCCCATCTTGCCAGGACTCATTCATGTTTAGTACAAGTCCTTTTTATATGACGCCGATTGGCGGAAACGCTCCGCCGGCCGTTCACATCTCCCATGTCTAGATGTAGCGTTGCACGAACACTGTTAGTCAAATTAAAGTCAATTTGCAAACAAAAGCAGGCGTCGTGTACGAACACACGTCATCTTCAAAGTAGGCAGGTATGTGTTTGATGCGAAATGTCCTAGTTCCCAGTATTGTTTCGGCCGATTTAAAGAATCGGCGGCGAAAGGCCGGCCGGCAGGCGCGCGTCGCGACTCACAAAAACAAAGCCGTCTGGTGCGGGACGCAGTCAGCCACCGCCATCAAACATTCACAAAGTTCGCGACGCACAGCGCGGACTCACGCCGCCACATCACTGCCCAAACTGCCTGATAATGACGCGAGCGATTTCTACATTATTGCATCCCTAACTCTATAACAATGAGTTCAAGATTCACTGTCTTGAACTGTGGGCAACTGGACATTAAGATCTAGTTTAAACCGAAAGGCACTTCTGAACTGTTCAGTGATGGCAGTCCGAACCTAGCTGTCTGCGTATAAGTTTTGAGGAATAAAGTAATCGTGTGATCGCGGGAGTCGCACGCGCACCGCCAGCATAGCAATGGGCAGCGTCTGCCGACGCCGGCGTCATACGAATGATGCGATATAACGGATCGACCCGATTATTTCTGTCCATTTCACGACTGTTTCATAGCAATGTTAAACTCGGCGAAAGCAAACATACACGCCCTGTTTATCGAATATTTTACGATCTTCACCGGATTCATTTTAAAATGCTAAGCTTTGTGGAAGCGGCTGAAAGATTGTTTGATTCGAACGCATGTTACTAGTTTTACTATTTCAGATATTTATATTACAGTTAGTCATTTACCATTCTGATTTACCTGCATGTATGTTTATTCAGACGCAGGTGTTTATAATACACGAATACTTTATTTCAAATAAGATTTACTGTTCAAGAAATAATTTGGCGTTGAAACATCTGGAAGAGTTAATCTAGCTCTTTCGTTGCCCACCCAATAACACGTACGGATTTTTTTTAATACTTACGAACTTCAGAGAATTCTTATAACGCACAGAATTCGCATATTCTATATTTTGAATAGTGAGAATAAAAACAAATACCTATTCGTAAGAAGTAAACTGAAATGACGCCAACGAATGTTTCTGTTTTCACTCAACAAATGTGATCTACCAAGAGATAGTCCCCTTGTTTGTAAACTTTGATAGATCAACGTGCATAAATAACAATGTAATTATAATTGGGGTACTAATGTGGTTTTTGTGTTAGTGACACCGTCTCGCTTCCGTTCAGGTGACGCCGCCGATAACATCTACTTACATACCCTGCCTACACCGTTTGTTACTCTGTTCATGTTATATTTTAATATATTACTTATTATAATAGATCTACTAAAATGAATAGCTTTCTTTACAAAGCTAATGTTTAACGCTTGAGTGCCGCATTAATGTATACGTAATATATCACTTACTAGCTTCTTCTAGCTTCGCCCGCGAGATCCCCAGGGAACATATTCCCGGGATGAAAAGTAGCCTGTCCTTTTTCAGGCTCCAGACTATCTGTGTACCAAATTTCATTTAAATCGGTTCAGTAGTTTTGGCGTGAAAGTGCGACAGACAGACAGAGTTCCTTTCGCATTTGTAATATTAGTAAGGACTAGTAAGGATAAACAATCAGAGAAACATAAGTAAGTGTATGAATATCAGAACCTATCCATTTAAATTTTTCCTATATATTGAAATGACTTCTGTCATGAATCCGTAACGAATTTATAAGAGATAGCTTTAGAGTTGCCCCAGTTGTAAATAAAATATCAGAAGCCAGGCTCAGATGGTACGGTCATATAATGCGAAGAGCAGAGGACCACGTCGTGCGAAAATGCCTTTCCATGGCTGAAGGAAAGAGAGGGAGAGGAATACCCCAAGCCACATGGCTGACGAATATCCTTAGGGACATGAAGAAGTTAGGCCTAATAGACCAAGATGCCTACCAGACGGATAGATGGCGCCGAATGATCAGGAAAGCCGACCCCGAGTAACGGGACAAGGCGAGGACAGAGAAGAAGAAAAAGAATGAAATGACTTCTATCAGTGTTCATAACGGCTACACATATGTAAGTACGCAGTGTGTTCATTTGTTAACCAATTTATTTATCTATTCCTAATACTTTTTAAAAATTTCACTGTCGCAGCCTATAACTACGTTTTCATTATTTCTTAGTGACTTCTTATGGTAGCATCATCATGCCCTTTAGTCATGGATACCCTTCCAGCTTCAAGCCAGAGTGTTCATTTTCAAATAGATCTATGTACAGATTCTACTCTGACAATATTAGATGGATATTTATTTTGTAACTTTTAAAACCAACCATACTTAACATAGAGTTAATGGTCTGTTCATCTGTCATGAGTTGACTCATGAAGTCATGACACACAGAGAAATAATATTATGTGAGCTCTGTGAAGCTCTTCAGATTCCTGACAGTAAAATACACAAAATACACGTAGCTCATAAACGAATACTTATATTTTTTAACTCACATCAACGAAAGCTATAACAGGACTGACGGACTAAAATAACTAGTCAGGTAATTATTTTCTTTTCTAACAAAATTCTAACCTATTCTATATATTGTACGACCCTGTAAAGTCCCTGTGACAGTACTTAGTTTTTTTTCAGATCAATGGATATCTTGGCTGATACAAATTGGATGCAGGAACCTGAGAACCAGATGTTCTGGCGCAACTCAGTAGAGCACCTAAATGAACTGCGGTACACTAAGATGCGGTACATGTACCACTTCTTCTTTCAGCTGAAAATACAAGACTACAAAGTTCCATGAGTATGGTAGGCGCTAGCTAAACTTTCAATAAAGTACTTTCCCTAATATCCCTTTGTAGAACCCGAACAAAAAAATTATGAACCATTTTTCATTACGTAATTAAAGGATCACGATAGAAGACGATTCAGGACAGCTTTATGTTTTTTTCCTGTATTTGATTTCAAGAAAGTAAATTGAACATACGTAGGAATGACCGTTATTGCACGTTTATCTGGCACCTACCACAGCAGCGTCAAAAGAAAATAACAGATTTTGCAGCACAAATCAATTACAAATTTTCGTGAAAACTAGTTTGCGTCTTGAAAATAAGCCTCAATTAATTTGCGTGTACCTACTTAATTGTTAGTGATCCAATTTCAGAGTGGTTAACAAAATGCTGTTTTTTTTACCGATTATCGATAGGCATGTGTTTGACCACCATCTCACCTGATGGTAAGCGAGATGCGAGCGTGATGATGTGATCGAAGATAGAGCACGCTTGCTTAGAAGTAACCTATTCACTCTTGACTTAAAGACTCCCAGGTTATTAACACAAAATAGGTTCCAAGTTCCATCCATCCATCCATTTAAGTCAATATTCGTCCACTGCTGAACGTAAGCCTCCCACAAAGAGCGCCAACCATCCCGGTCCTGAGCAGTCCGCATCCATCCGCTGCAAGCCACCTTCTTTAAATCATCGATCCATAGTGCCGCAGGGCTTCCAAGTTATTGTGAAATAACGTAAGTCAGGTTAGACACACGTCTGACTTTAGAGCCTTTTTGTTTTCTGGTTAAATGAAAGAGTAGCGACTCATACAGCTTAGATAGGTACGTCTTTTTCTTTTTAAATAACGTTGGTACGGAATATTGTCATGCTTCGGTGATAAATACATTAGCAAACCTGCCTAAAATTCGAAGGTGAATAGCGAAAAAATTGTTTCGAATTAATTTAAAGAAAAATATATTTTCTGTGCAGAAGAACTGCAGAATTAATGGGAACGATCACCTTTTGGGTCTGATAAATAACAAGAAACGGTTAAACACTTTCAATATTCCAATCATTTTAGTCAATTTACAGGCTGGTTGCTGGAAAATTCCATATAGGGAAATAGAATTTTCAATTCCAAATTCGAATTTTAAACAAACGTTTGCACACGCATCTGAGTCGCAGTCTGTCAAAAAAACCTATACCGTAGGTACCTACGTCTACGTTTGTGACAGTTTACGAGTGACATGCGAATACGATCGTTGCTTAAATGAGTAAAAACTAAGATGGAACACTTCTTCCATTTTGACTAATCACAAAAATACGATTCCAAGTGTCTTTCAAAAAACGGCCAAGTACGAGTCGGACTCGCACACGAAGGGTTCTGTTCCATAAACCTTAATTTTTATTATTTATTGTTATAGCGGCAATAGAAATACACAATCTGTGACAATTTCAGCTCTCTACCTATTACGGTTCTTGAGATACAGCCCGCTGACAGACGGACGGCCGGACGGACGGACAGCGGAGGCTTAGTAATAGGGTTCCGTTGGTTGCCCTTCGGGTACGCAACCCTAAAAAGTAGGTAGGTATGTTGGATTATCTTTTGGTAATTAAATCTTTATAAAAACACCAGTCTATGACAAGGTTAACAGATTATGGCAATAATCCCGGACGGCAGCAACATCTTAACATCAATACATGTATTAGAATAATAAATGATTACTCAGAGCTTACATACCTTACATGGGAAAAGACGAGACATGTCATCCATGCAGCATGCATGCCATGCATATTCAGATGCTGATTTCAATAGGAGGTTCTAATCTGCACAATTCACGTACTTCAGACCACTATAATTGCTTGACAATGATGTTGGGAAACTTGACCATAAAGATGGCTATCACGTGACACGTATAATAAAGCCTGACACGACCATAAATTCATTGTATTCATAATAATACATAATTATCATCACGATAGATTATGAGACCGTCCTGATTAAATTTTATGAATAATTTACTTTTGCTCCGGAAATCCTAACAATTGTCTGTCGTCCGTTTCACAAAAGCCGCTTTTGTTATTTTTTCCTGATATTATTAAAAAATATGCAAATCGATCGGCGCGACAGGATGTTCATTTTAGTAATAATGTCGATGTATTTGCATGTAAATGACGCCGTATCCGCGGATGTTACAATTACTAATTGTAAATGTGCATCGTCATAGTTGTAAACAAACTGCATACCTACCTGCGCATTACAATATTTCAACACAAATATTGCTCGCTTCCGTTGTTAAAAACGAATTATTATTCCAAAATGAAAAAAAGATTACCTATTTAAAGAAAATAGTAGGAAATAAAAACTTAAAGACATTCTTATTGGCTCTACAAGGCAAACAAAAGATTAAATAGCTTTAAAATAAAGTTATACGAGGATGGTATAAAACTAGGTGTTATTATATTAATTTACATAATTAAAACGTTTAGTGTAGTCGTAACACTCAAAGCTTGTAAAAGTAGTAAACGGCACAACTATAGTTCTGCTACCGGCCGACAGATGGCGTTACTGGTGGCTTACAGTTACCGCTTGTTATTATTTTGGTTACAGTTCTTTCAGGACTCAAGTGGAGAATTTGTTTGGAAAAAACATTACATTAACAATATTCTCGAAACGTAAATTTGGAAAATGGCTTAGATTTAACTTGTTGTTAACTTTTATCGAATTGACGTTTACTTTAAGTAACTTCGAAAAATTGTTAATATTAAGATCATGTTTGTCTACTTTTCTTATGACTTCTAGTGGTGGGTTGTCTGTTGTGACGAGGAGCAAGTAGTGCATGTTGCAGAGTGCATCGCTCAAGGCGTGGGGTCAGCGCGGCCGGCTGCACCGCACGCCCCCGGCCCGCCCCACGCCGCCCCCGCCCGCGCCCCGCACCACCGCGCCCCCCTCGTTCAAGACCTCACTTGTTTTGATGTAAGGTGTCCACCGGGCACTATGCAAAACTCATGGCTTGCGAGAGAGGTGGCAAGTTCGCCGTCCTTGTCGCTATAGTAAGGTGAGATAAACTTTTGAGTTCGCACGCTTCAACTGCATCTTTTTATTGAGCTTGTTGTTCGTTAACTTCAGTTGTTTTGTTTCTGGTTGCGACTGTTGTTATGAAATTCGAACGATAAACTATTGAACTGTGGATTGAAATTTAATATTTAGGGTCTCCAACAAAGGGTAGGTACATACACAGATAACTTAAGTCACATTGATACAAGCGGTTCTTTTACGTGTGCAAACAAGACAATTTTCCCTGCAAGTTTCTATAGTCATACAAAAATTAAAACACAACAGAAATAATGTTACAAGTAGAAAGGTGGCAATTTAAGTAAGTAAGTGCACCTAAACCCAACTTATGATGAAGTTATCTATGGGTAACGATATGTTTTAAACTCTGAGGTCATTAATTACATCTTGGTTTGATTACCTAGAATATTTTGCACACCTACCTTTCTAGCAAGGTAGGTACCTACCTATCTAGTTAATAATTCAATTGGGTCTAAACAAGCAAAGCAAGAGTTGCAAGCAATAATACCTATGCCACTGATAAAATACAATTTTTAAAAATTCCCACCATAGAAAATATTTTTCACAAAAGTTCTTATTTACATAACGAAGGTGATCACCAAGAAATGAAATGAATGAATGATGAGTGATTTTTGGAAAATTCCGTCAGCTAAATATAGGGGTTTAATTAGGGGATGAAAGTTTTTATGGGAATTGGTAATTTTTGTCGTTAGTAATGGGATTTCCCATACCACACGGTTTATCAGATAATAAATATTTGAAAAAAGGGCCTTTCTATAGGGTGTTTGGTAATTAGTGACCGATACTTAAACACGTGATTGTACTCATGATAAAATCAACTTTTACTCTAGGACCAAACCTGAAATCGCGAAAAAAATCTGCTGTTCTGCTGTTCAGTGTGTAGTATGTTCGCCTACTAACTGGTCAAAATTCACTGTACTGCCTATTTTTTTCGCGATTTCAGGATCCCATAGTAATAGTTGTTTGTTATCGTGAGTACAATCACGTGTTTAAGTATCGGTCACTAATTACCAGTCACCCTATATATTCCTTGGTTAGGTACTTCAAAGGTCGAAAGGAATTTCAACAGAGTTATCCTATATCTACTATTTAGTACACGGTAGATATGCTAAAATATTCTACAAACTAAACGATTAAGTATTTTTTTTCCTTTTAAGATAAAAATATAAATTTATCAATTTATATAAATAATAATTAACGTCAACATCATCATATCAGCCAAAAGACGTCCACTGCTGGACATAGGCCTCCACGAAGTGACCCCAGAACAATCGGTCCAGTGCGTTTTCCATCCATCGGCTACCTTAACTTATATTAATAATAGCAAAATATATTCATGAACTCCACTTCTATTAACAATTCTTCTCACTCTTATCTACGTTGCCTATAAGTAGAAATATTTTTGTGAAGACAACGATTAATTTCTTTCCATTCACGTTAGGAACATTCACTATTTAGAGAAAAGTTAATTTATTCAAACGTTGGTACTGTAATGCTCCATTATATCTTAATTTTAACATCTGCACCCTATTTTGGTATGAAACATTTTTGCATAATCCGGAAGGATTTTGAAGGAATTTCCATATCCATTGCTTCATATGTTTGAAAAGTTCGTTTCCGCTACGTAAATTACCTACGCAATGAATGTTGTTGGACTGTCCAAATGGCATTGCCATTGGCACTTAGTCGGTTAAGAAATTGTCATTGCATATCTAATAATTTCTGCCACCGCAGTCCGGTTGCAGTTTTCCACGTTTTGTTAAATTCAATTCCGTCACCTTCATTATTTGAGAGTTATGGATTCGGTTAGCGATTTTCATGATTTTAAAGTTACTGAGTGGTAGATCACATAGGAATTTGAATCATCAAAAACGAACCGATCGAACGAACAATCAACTCCAGGATGCTCTTACCTATCACCAACGAACGAATGCTTATAAATTGTAATAAATTGTATGAAAATTATTAAACAGTTATAAGACCAAATACCAGTAAACATGATCAGCATGGTGGTTAAAGAAAAAGAAGTAGTTAAAGCACGTGATGTTTGCATAGAAGCCAACAACGACCCGGCACGCCCACACCTTTTTGCTATTGCTACGGTTTCTAAATTTCCAAATTTTATCCAGAAGCAGAATAACCGTAATATGAAAACCGTTACTAGTGACGTGATCTGCCTTTGTATTTGTGAATTTATCGGTTTATCTGCCTATACGGTCAGTAGTCAGCCATTCCGTCACGTTTGTTTTGATTCTACGTCGTTACTGCTGTGAAGCCGGATTCGAATGTAATGCTTGTGCTTATTTTTTTATAAGACTGTATCGTCCCACTGCTGTACAAAAGCCTTTCCTTTTTTCCAAAATTGAAAATGGAAAGAGGCAAGGATTTTTTTTTTCTCATTACTATCAAAATATTTCCAATTTCCTATTTTTTTTTCACATTTTTATTCAATATTCAGAAGTCACTTTTTGACATAATCCCTTTCTTCTAATATAATAATATACATGTAGGTATGTTTGGTTAATTGGTAACACTGGTCAACACTAATTGTATTTTTTTAAGTTAGGGCCGTATACCCATTACATTCATACCAAAATTCTTGACATCCTACGTGTAGTTTTGGATTTACCCTCACTTTAATGTGTGAATTTTGGCAGTAATCAGTACTTTCATGTGTCGATCTCCAAGGTTAAGCAACGCTTGCCAAGGTTGGTCTGTGGATGGGTGACTATCTTAACATAGCGAGTTTCCTCCGTGCCTCGGAAAGCACGTTAAGCCGTTGGTCCCGGCTGTTATTTGTAATTCTTTGGCAGTCGTTACGGATAGTCAAAAGCCAGTTAATCTGACTCCAGTCTTGCCATGAAGTACCGTGTTACCCAGTTACTGGGTTGTGGAGGTCTGGTAGGCAGCCGCTCCGCGTAAAATACTGGTATTCAGCTAAATCCGGGTTGACTGGAAGCCGACCCCAATATAGTTGGGAAAAGGCTAGGCAGATGATGAGATGAGTACTTTCATGTGTGCGTACTTATCGGTACTTTTCTAGAAATAGATTTTAATATCTGTCGAACATACTAATTTCTTAAGTTCAATGAACAATTTGGATTTTATTGGTTGAAGTTACAAAAAACTCGGAAATCATAACTAGTTGAACATTGTAAATGGCATGCTAGCGAACTTTAAGAACTTAGGATGTAGTATGTCCATCAAAGTGTACTAGGCTACTTCCCCCGTCATCTTGATCAATTCTCAGAGAATCTTGGATACCATAGCAAAGGAACTGGGTTCACCAGGACCTAAAAACGATAGAAGAGACTACCAAGGCGGATGGGATCGGCATATGACGGTGGAAGTAGTGCACTTTGATGGAGATCCTAAGTTCCAAGTAGTTCCTTAGAAATTAGTATGTTAGACAGATTAAAATTAAAATATTTATAGAAATGTACCGATAATAAGTAAGCAAACTGCACACATGAAAGAACTGATTAGTGTCAAAATTCACACATTCTGAGGGTAAACCCAAAATTACACGTAGGAAATAAAATAAAACATCATTTTAGAGTTACAATGGGCACTTAACAAAAAACAATTGACTCTACTCCGCAATTTTTTTTTTCAAATTTTTATAAGCTTGTGATAATAAATGGGACTCTTTTATCTCGGTAGTACATTTTCTTTGGGTAAATTATGAACTAGCTTTTTTAGCGACTTCTCAGCCACAATTACTACATGCTTATATGCTACCTACTTCATTTTAATAGGTCAAAATAAAAGGAAACTGTATATTCCAATAAAATTTCATAAGTCCGCTACAGTTTTGCAAGACATATGTCACAGTCTTGTAATGAATTTATTAGATTAAGCGAAAACATTAACGTTTACCGGAAACGAATTTTATAACTGTCTCTATTGTTTTTGTTATGTATGGCAATTTCTTAGGAACGTATTTTTCGTGTAGAACTCTAAACGGTTGAACTGTAAATTTCAGTTCAGGCGACATTTTACACACTCTGTACAAGTGTAGAAACAACGAAGTGTACAATTATATATGTATGTAAATTGTCATGCTATGATAATACCCGCATACAGGTATTGTTAAAAAAATTAACATAGGGATCCCTCTTTAGAGAGACCTCTCTTTCTCCAAACGAATCAGTTCCGTAAAATGCCGCAAAGAATTCGTCCAAAGAAGGCCCATAAACGTATTATGTCCGCCCCTTATATTCTCATGTAAGTATGTTTAAGTATTGTAATGACATTTAAAGAATGAATTAAATATTTACACGACACGACATTGTACTGTTTTATCACTGACAGCGGAACTTGATTGTCACCGCGAAATCCTGGAACGGCTTTGAACAAAACGAGTTTTGATGCAAAAAATGAGTTAATTGATTTCGTTAGTTTAGTCATACTAATTTGCTGATTAATATTAAACAACCGCCATATACGTGCCGACGTTGCAGATGGCTTGTAACTACTTGTTTTACATCAAGGAAATTTTATGGTTTTGACTGCGTTTCGTTAAGTCCCGGCGGAATCGAAATGTCTTCCTATCGTTTTACTTTCAGTGATGTATTTATCTCCGTGTTTTGTTTTTTGTTTCAGAGAGAATGAGAGTTGTGACTTTAAACATTTTCATAGTAACCCTATTGCTTTCAATGATTTTACGGTTTATTAATAGTTGAGTTAATATTTTCTCCCTTTCTGACTTTTCTATTAGTTGATACTTTGCGCGAGATTTAACCTAATTAATTAACAGTGAAGAATAGAGCTAAAATAATTCTCATTTGTAAAATAAGAATTATTTTAGCTTTATTGATAAATATTTTGCTTAAAAACTGTCGCTGGGCAAATTGACACAGCAGCATTAATTAAAATAAAAAATTGAAATGGAGGCCACCGTATGAGGAGCCATTTGAAAATTAATGAGAAATGGTTTTCCGTGTGATATATTAAATGAAAAAGAAAACTCAGTTAAGGGTCTCTAATTCATTTTTCATAATTTTGAAATATTTCATTTGTAAGTAATTGAACAAGAGGGGAATGATAAATTTTCATCTATTCAGTGAAAATTTACCAACCTCCCCCTTATCCCCGAAACAGCTGAGCTTCGAAAAATACAGATAAGGTCTTTACCTAAAAAGGAAACCATTATGGAATTATCTTCCATTTTCACATCGCGTGTCACAAAGTGTCATCGAGTATCTTTACATTATTTTTTGCCGAACTCAGCCAAAACTACAAAAAATCACGCAAAAATGCACATTAACTACCAAAATATAAAATTATTCCATGTTAACTTACCCAAGAACTACTGAGAAAAATGGCTTGCCACACGAATGTTATTGCCAATAAAATGACAGAAGAAGATCTGGCCATCAAGGGTGCTCATTTGTTTGGGCCGAGTGTAAAGTCCAAATTCGACGAACTGAAGTTTGAAGTGATAAATAAAATCGACAAGAAGTTGGTTGAATCTCAGAATGCCAGAGACTGTATCTCCCAGAAGTATGATGAGCTGTGCACCAAGATACAGTATCTGACGTAGTTGGATGCTACTGTGACGGGTTCAGAAGTGACGTAAAGACTATTACTTAATTGAGAAACAAATCACTGATCTAACCTAGAGGGTTGATGACGTTGAGAAGAGGACCATTTGTAGAGAGTGCCCGTCGATGACTTCTAGAAGAAGTCTTTTAGATTTAATAAATTTTGTCTTGAGAAAAAAAAGAAACTTTATTCGAATTTTATGATTTTTATTCGACTTCTTCAAAAAGGAGCAGGTTCTATGTTCGGCTGTATGTATTTTTTTATGCATGTTCACCGATTTCTCCGCCAATTGAGGACCGATTTAAACAATTATTTTTTTATTCGAAATACTATACCTTATACTACTATCCTGAGGTGGTCCCATTCTCACCATGTCAGAATCTGATGATGGGATCCCAAGAAAATCGAGGCTAGTGGTCCCGACGGGATACCGGCAATTGTTCTGAAGACTTGTGCGCCTGAGTTGTCTCCGATCTTGACACGCCTATTTCGCCTTTCGTTTGAGACTGGAAAAGTGCCGAAGGCTTGGAAGCAAGCTAACGTGCAGCCCGTGCCCAAGAAGGGTAGTCGAGCTGACCCGTCGAATTATAGACCCATCTCGGTAACATCCATACTCTGTAAGACTATGGAACGCGTGCTGAATCATAAGCTCCTGGCGTACCTAGAAGCGAATGATATCCTTAGTGACCGGCAATACGGGTTTCGCCGAAATCGGTCAACTGGGGATCTTCTAGCGTATGCCATTCACATCTGGAGTGAGGCCATAGAGAAGCACGGGGAGGCACTGGCGGTCTCCCTTGACATCTCGAAGGCCTTCGACAGGGTCTGGCACGATGGCCTTATTAGTAAGCTTCCTTCCTTCGGTCTGCCCGCCGGTTTGTGTGATTGGATCGCAGATTTCCTGAGGGATCGGTCTATCCGAGTGGTCATAGATGGCTGCTCGTCTGGACTGCTGGATATTAATGCCGGGGTTCCTCAGGGGTCGGTGCTTTCGGCAACACTGTTCTTGCTGCATATTAATGATCTGCTTAAACCCGGTACCTTTGGGTATGCAGACGACAGCACTGTTGCTGAAAGATACGTGTCCGACGCACGAGCTGGTGGGTCGCAGATCCGGTCTCTCCGGGAGGCAATGGTTGAGCGCTTGAACGTGTCCCTACAGGCGGTCTCTGATTGGGGCGATGCCAATCTGGTCAAGTTCAATGCTGCTAAGACCCAAGCGTGTCTATTTTCCGCCAAAAGGACCCAATTCCACACAGCTCCATCTTTCCGCGGTGAAACCGTGCCGATAACCGACCATCTTGAGCTTCTTGGGGTTACATTAACATCTACTCTCAATTTTGGCCCTTACATAGAGGCAAAAGCTCAAGTGGCTGCAAAGAAGTTGGGGATTCTGGCTAAGGTGAGAAGGTACTTCACGCCGGAACAGCTGCTCAAACTCTATCAAGCGCAAGTTCGATCGTGTATGGAATACTGCTCTCATCTTTGGGATGGATCTGCCAGATACCAGCTTGATGCCCTTGAGTCAATTGAGAGACGTGCCAAGAGGATCATCGGCAATGAGAGGCTCGTCGCGTCGAAGCTCCAAAGTCTTGAACATCGACGACGAGTTGCTAGCCTGTCGGTTTTTTACCGGTTGCATTTTGGGGAATGTGCGACGGAATTGCATAATTTAATTCCGCCAAGCCCGTTCCATCATCGGACCACAAGACGAACGGCGATGCGCCACCGGTACATGGTGGACATCCCACCCATACGCACAAAACGTTTTGGGAACACATTCATAGTGCGTACAGCTAAGGAGTGGAATTCCCTGTCGGAGTCTGTGTTTCCTGATAGCTACAACCTGGGAGTCTTTAAATCAAGAGTGAATAGGTTATTTCTAGGCAAGCGTGCTCCATCTTCGACCACATCCTCGCTTACCATCAGGTGAGATAGTGGTCAAACGCGTGCCTATCAATAGTAAAAAAAAAAAAAAAAAAAAAAAAGGGAAACTCTCAAATTTTATAGTCGCATACAATGTCTTTCATAAATTTTCTAATGCAATTCAGATATTTTTGCCTGATAATCATCATCTCATGTTGCTGAGCTGATTATGGAAGATATAAGTCAGGATTTGATGATGGGATCCCATGAAAAATGTATGTTCAGCAATATTTTCGCCAATTTTTAACCGACTTTGATAATTCTTTTTTTGTTTGGAAGAGTATTTTCTAGGACAGGACTCATTTTAATTTGATGAAGATCTGATGAAGAACTTCGGAGGTAGGCAACGGAACTCTTCAATCAATGCAACAGCAAATGATCGGGATTTCTGAAATCGCATGTCTATTGATTGGATTGTTTACACCAGTTCATAACATAACATCACGCCGTGTTTGTGGTTTAAAATAAAAAAACGTTTGTACAAAAACATAAAACCGACTTCCAAAAAGAAAACACTACAAAGTATAAAATAAATTTAATTTCGGAAGTCGGTGTCAAAAAACCAAAAAAAAATCAAAAAACAGCGACTTCCGAAATTAAAGTTATTTTATACTTTGTAGTGTTTTGTTTTTGGAAGTTTGAATAGTTAAGTCAGGAGCTGCTTCAACGTGCTCCATCTTCGACCACATCATCGCTTACCATCAGGTGAGATAGTGTTCAAACGCGTGCCTAGCAATAGTAAAAAATTAAAACAAAAAAGGTTTGACCTCTTGGTCAAATCTTTTTAGAGAATATTTTTTTCTATTTGCTTAGATTAGGGAGGTATATTATTCGAATATCTATTTAACTTACACTTTCTCTTCACTTGTTCTTGAATTAGTTGCTACCGATGATTACTGATCGATCAGAAGCTAATGTTTATTGATGTTGTTTTCAACTGTTCAAGCCAGAGTATAAGAATCGAAAAAATATGAATTAAATAATGTAACCTACCTCTTCCCTTCCTTAGTATTGTGTATAACGTCCTACCTCTTCCCATATTATATTGCTTTGTAGTTTTCAGAAAGTTTATTAAAGTAGTAGGTATTTAATCGACTGGGATATCCTCAAGTAAGTACCTATATAAGATCCCTGTTTAAATATCTTAAGCCATTTTTAGTGTTCCGTACCCTTGGGCCAGCGAGACCCTATTCCTAAGCCTCCGCTCTCCATCCGTAGGTAGCTCATAAACCGTAATAGGTTGACAGTTGAAATTTTCGCAGAGTGTGTATTTCTGTTGCCGCTATAACAACAAATAATAGAAAATTGTTTAATAGTAAGTCATCTGCCTAGCCTTTTCCCAACTATATTGGGGTCGGCTTCCAGTCAAACTGGATTCAGCTGAATACCAGTATTTTACGAGAAGCGGCTGCCTACCAGACCTCCACAACCCATTAAATGGGTAACATGGTATTTCTTGGCAAGCTTCATATTAACTGGTTCTGACTATTCGTAACGACTGCCAAAGTTCTACAAATGACCGCCGGGACCAACAGCTTAGCGGGCTTTCCGAGGCACAGAGAAAACGGTATGTTAAGATGGTCACCCATCCACAGACCAACCTTGGCAAGCGTTGCTTAACCTTAAAGATCGACCTGTGCGGCTATTATTCTTTAGCCACGAGCATCTCAAATGGATACTTATGAAGATATAGTAAATCTATCTACATATTTAGCCCATTATGTTTCAGTGCTGTTCAAAAGCCTTCATTAAAGACATTGGTAACATAGTTTGAAAAAATATTGTAGCTTATTTGATAAATACCTATGGTCCTATTGTCCATCCTTAATTGAAACATTTTCTTACATGTATCGGAATATTGAGTCAGCTAAGGGACATTTTTTTTACTATTGATAGGCACGCGTTTGACCACTATCTCACCTGATGGTAAGCGATGATGTGGTCGAAGATGGATCACGCTTGTCTAGAAGTAACCTATTCAATCTTGACTTAAATACTCCCAGGTTGTAGCTATCAGGAAACACAGACTCCGGCAGGGAATTCCACTACTTAGCTGTACGCACTATGAATGTGTTCCTAAATCGTTCTGTGCGTGCGTGTCCACCATGTACCGGTGGCGCATCGCCATTCGTCTTGTGGTCCGATGATGGAACGGGCTTGGCGAAATTAATTTATGCAATTCCGTAGCACATTCCCCAAAATACAACCGATAGAAAACCGACAGGCTACCAACTCGTCGTCGATGTTCAAGACTTTGGGAGCTTCGTCGCTACGAGCCTATCATTGCCAATGATTTTCTTGGCTGAAAGAAAAGGATGAATGAAAGGCATGCAGCTTCGATGAGAATGCATAGAGAAAAGTGTGGTGTGATGCGATTGGAAGGAATATTATAACCGGTGGCCGAAAAGTGAGAAAATCGGTTGAAATGTGATGTGGAGTGAGATGTTTATGAGGAGAGTTGTGAGTGCAAATGTGGGTGGTAATTATAGATATACCTATAGGTAGACTAAAGAAGCATTATATAATCAGCCTATAATTTTCCCACTGCTGGGACACAGGCCTCGTCTTGGTGAGAGGGAGTGCGCCGTAATCAACCACGCGGGCCCAGTGCGGGTTGGTAGATGTCACATGTCTTCGAATTTTTGGTTCTAGGACATGCCGGTTTCCTCACGATGTTTTCCTTCACCGTTTTGAGAGCAGTGGTGATGAAATAATATACATAAAGTAAAGCGCCTGCCTGGGTTCGAACCTACGACCAACAACTCGTAAGTCGCAGCCATTACCACCGGGCCACCACTGCTCTAATATTAAAGCGATGCATGAATAATATGATAGAAATATAAATATCGGCACTCCGATGAAGTTCATAGCTAGTTCAAAGCTTTTGCACGAAAGCATCTTTTATATGGGCCCACGTATCTATACTTCTATACTAATATATAAAGTTGAAGAGTTTGTTTGTTTACTTGAACGCGCTAATCTCAGGAACTACTGGTCCAATTTGAAAAATTATGTCAGTGTAGATAGCTCATTTATCGAGGAAGGCTATAGGCTATATATCATCACGCTAAGACCAATAGGAGCGGAGCAGTAATTAAAATTGTAATCTTCTACCTTCTTTCAGAACTATGAGCGATATAAATACCTTAAAAAACTACACGAATTATTGATAAGTAAATGTTATTACTCAACGACAATTTTTAAATGAATCAGCCGGTTTATTACATAAAACTTATGACTAGATATGACTGATTATAACTTGTAATTACTGATGAACTATGACGCGCTGTGTAATTATTTTATTGACTACATATTTTGTAATTTGACTAATCTGTAATTTGACATAAATTTTATTCTAATTTAATCTAAATATATTGCATGACAATATGATGTAATAATTGTATTTTAACTACCTATGTTTGTTGCCAACTAATAATATGAATTTTGTATGCCTCAATGGCGGGACATAACAGAATCTGTAACTAACACAACATCTCATGAACCTGTGATCCGCAATAAATTATATGATTATGATTTATTACTGGACTAAATGGTAAGTACGAACTAAAAAAGAATCATAGAAATCGGATCAGAAACCTCGGAGTAATCGGTGTACATACAAAAAAAATACCATCTGAATTGTAAACCTCCTCCATTTTTGGAAGTCGGTTAAAAACGTGTTGCGACGGCCCCAAGTTACATGGCAGGAAGGGCAGGAAGGTGATGATCAGCTCGCGGTTAAATAACAGGCGGTTCGGGTCGAGATGTGTCCGTGGATTGGTGACCATTATACAGCAAGCCTGAGTGCCTCGGAAAGCACGTAAGACTCGGTTGTCACTTCAACATTTTTGACAGTCGTGTTGGGTAGCCAAATGTCAGAAAATCAGACACCAGACTTACCAAAGAGTATAGTTTACCCAATTACAGGCAGTCGCTCCATGCAAAAGACTGGTATTCCCTTCGATGTTGTAAATGCTTCAATAAGTATCAAATTAGAAAATAATTGATTCCTAAAAGACAACCAACAACTTAGGTATAAGTAAACATAAAATATTGTGTGAAGCAGAAGCCGGTATTTAAGTCTCCTACGCAGTTTAGTTTTTACACGAGATTTTAATATTTAATTCAAGTACAAAGTCGATTTATGATCGTGGTGGGAATATCTATAGAGTATGTACAACAGTAATTTAATAAACAAGAAAAGCCAGTGGAGAATTGTTAGTTTTTACTAAAGTGGAGGTCGGCGCGCGCGCACCGCTCTGGCGATCCCCGCGGGTGGCGCAAAGCGCAGGCGCGGCCATGTTTCATAATTAGCTCTGTTATGAATTTTATAAATGTTTCATGCGCTACATGGGTAGCCGACAATTAATTAACTCCTGCGCAGTGCTTACATTAATTAGCAAGAGACATGTCATGTTCGTTCGTCATACATTATACATACAAGCCCGCGTTCTCTTGGAAAATTTATTAATATTACGTTACCTTTCAATAATTCAAACTGAACTGTACTCATATTTACTACATTTTATTCCAAATAATTGCTAATTGGACCACCCCTGCTGTATTTTGGCGGTAAGCAATCAATTTCCTACCTAATTAATGTGTATGATTATTTTATTATGGTGTTTTTGTATATATTTAAATTGGACTGTCCACGAAATTCATTAATACGTCTTCTATTATGTGTTTATGATACTTAATTTGGTCTAAGTTACAGGTAGTAGAAACCTGCCAATAAACGTACATATTTATAAAATAATATAACCCGTTATTAATAAATAAAGCAGTTAGAAGCTCAAGAACATAGTCATGAATCTTGTCTTGATTACTTCCTTTCAGTTCACCCTGTAATGAACAATAAATATCTAATCCTAATTTAGAGTGCAGTTGCCATTTCACCCTCTCCCCTTCGGCTAGAGTAAATGAGTTTCCTTATAACAATGATATCATTCCTATATCTAAGTATTTAAGCCATACAGCCAGTACTCTCATTTAGTTTTCAAAAGGGTCTGATTTTCATTCTCTTTTATTTCGACATCGATATTAATTGTCTATAGCAGGAATTTGATATCGTTCGTAACACAATAAAAATGATGCCTTAGCACAATATTTATTTTATCCGATTTATATTGCGCTCCAATAAATGGCCGACATTAATAATCAAAGTGGAATATTTCATTAAGACAGTAGAGACCACTAAGTTTTACAACTTAATTGCTTTCGCAAACTATAACAGGATCAGTTTTTATGATACACCCACAAAGGCGTCCCGAGAATCTCGGCTGTAATCATTCATATTATTTATTTTTTGTGTCATAATTCCTCGCGACGAGGAATGGGCGCCGATCATCTCAATAGTTTTATTCATTTTATAACGACAAAGTTATGAGTCGGCAATATTGCTGAACTTTCTACGAAATGATCTCTGTATAAATCAGGGAACAGCGCCGCGCGGTACGGGACGAATGAATATTGTCGGTAGGTACTAAACATTCTAATCATCCTACTGTAATCTAGAGAGTATTTGTCGAACGGCATGGAATATTGCGAATGTCAGGAATAAGCCGCAGCGCACAATGGGCCGCGGAGTGATAAGGCGTGCGGCGGGGGCCTGCCCGCAGAGCCGCGCGACCCGACCGACCGATTGTCCGGCCATCGGTAATTTTCCCATGATCGAGAATGTAGTGAAACGATACCCCAGCATTGTCTACACTCGAAAAGCTATCATTCAATGTATCATTTTCAACGTCAAAATACTTCAGCAATTATCATAATTCCCTTCCGGTCCGCGTTCATCCCCCTCGCATTGTGAGTCAAGTAATTAAAGAGCCATTGTATAAAGGATAAAAGCATTTCAAATACAGTCTAGATGAATTAGGGATACGAATTCCTAAAAACAATTGAAGCAGTCGATAAAGTTAGCCGTCTACTTAGCAATTAAAAAGTAAAAGAAGAATGTTTTGTTTCGAGATAATAAAGCTTCAGACAAAGAGTATAAAGTTCAAAATGGTATTACGATTTACATCCTTCGAGAAAAATAACCTTGCTGGAAGTGAGAAAGCTTTCCACCTATTCACTGAAAATAAAAAGTAAAAAAAGTGGATGTTTTAAAGAAAATTAAAAACAGGGAAGTTTTGCCGATTGCGCCTCGTACCTAATCTACTCCGTGTAAAGAAGAAATTAACACAACTTTCTTGGATATTTATTACGCTACTTTTATTACCTTACTTTTACACGGGTTGAAATTTAAAACAGTAAAACAGCCATTTTCCCTACTAATGTTTCAAAATTCATGATCACGAATAAATGTGCTTAAATTGTTACCTAAGCACCTTTAATCGTGATCCGACTTATGGACTGGACCTTCATAGTGACAGTTGAGGCTGGAGTAGGTGTATCTTTCATATGTCACGATTTTTTTTTTGTAACATGAAGGATATGGTATTCATAGGTGAACTTGTCTGTGATCTTACGACGACGCGCGCCGCCCAAAGAAAATAAGCCAGCTCTTGAAAAATCTGGAAAATGATGTACCATCTATTCGGGAATACCCCAGAAAGTACGGACAACTTCCTTCACAATCTATGGTAATTGCGTATCTATGCATTTAGGAACATATTTACATAACTCGGTTACACAGCAATCAATAGCAGATTAATGCATTTCATTTTGACAGTTCAACAACATTCAAAAACTGTTCACATGGGCAAGCTACAGAACGCAACATGGCGTTGACTTTGTAACCAATTTTTCAAACATAAAAAGCAATGGATCACGGCTCCTTATAAACCCTTTGGACTATGGTTATGATAGAAAGTGTGTCACAACATTGAACGGATATTTTATTAAATATATAATAGCAGCAGCTTTTGCCCGCGACACGTACGTGCATATCCTATTTTTTCCCCCACCCCGTAGGAATTTCGGGAAATACTCTTACACTCCCCAATGAACTTACCAAATTACAGCTTTCTTCGACCAGTAGTTTCGGCTGAGCGTTGTTTGTCTGACTTTCGAGTTGGATATATGTATTTATTTAGCAATTTATGTACACACATTTAATAAGAAGAAAGAAACAGAAAAATGGGTACAACGTTGATGCTTATTTCTATAGAAATCTCTTCCAGCATACCTGCGAAAGGAGAGTAGAGTAAAAAGAGATGTAGACATAGTGTGTAACAGTAAGAAGCTAAAATGAAAACTATACATATTAAATATATCATACAATACACGATATAAAAGATAATATATGATATAAAAGATAAATAATAATACATACCTTTTTGCAACTATGGCGAGAAGGAAAGATAGTGTTCTTTCACTCTTCTTTTAAAAACTGCAAGAGTTTGGCAATCCCAAATGTCAGGCGGTGGTGAATTTCACAACCGTACCGCATGTGCAGTAAAGGAGCAGGAGTAAAAATCGGTAATAATGTATGTATATTGATTACAAGTATTAAAGATAATTAAAAGGAAGCAACTGGTAATGAAATTAAAAATTGCCTTAGTACATGAATTCTGACTTAATTAATTAATTGTAATTATTATCATGCCTCATTATGTAGCTACATAATTGTTAATTTAATGAAAATATGTGAGTACAGACATGACTCGTAATATTTTGTGGCCGATATCCGTTTTACGAGTACTATGTATGGGATTTAACACCCATGCTATAAGTGGCGACGCTTCCCCACATTATTCCCTATTAAATCTATTAATTAATTAAATACTATTCAGATAACAGCTCGACGCAAACAGGTCTGTCCGGTAGTAAAGTTTAATACTTTTAATCAATCTAAATCAGGTGTCAAGCAATGCTGCGCATTTCCCAAACTCGTGAACACTTTCATAAGCACACAACTTATGATAACGACGTAAATAAATTAAGCTTGTATTTAATCAATGCGGTTGTGACCGGTTCATAAAATAGAGACCTGAGGACCCCCCACGGAGATGTGGCCGGTTAGCTGAACGAAGATGTTGTGGCGGTCGCGAAACCTTGCGCTGGACGGTGTCGATGATAACGGAGCCTCAACTCGCCATAATGACTTATTTACATTTTTAAAACGTTTATATCAAGTCATAAACGAGTGTTAAGCGTCCCCGGGTTATTGGCAACTTCCGTTACCTATAAGTTCCCGCCGCGGCGTCGCTCGGTTTCCTACAGTCACGAAGCTTCGCCACGGAAACTTGATTTGTGTTACAACTTCAAAACTTATTCAACACTTCAGCCGTGATAATAAACAGATCTAAATTGCTGCGCTAAGTTTAGAACAGTCGAACATAAACATCTGCTCGTGATTGTATTGTGTCGAATCTACGACCTTTTTCCTTTCCAGATATAAAGTATAGATTGTTATCGATAAAGTTATTTCAATATACTGCACATTTAAAAAGGATTGTCGTTATGGAACCGTGTCGACATTTCTGATTATTTATCAAGCTACGACAGCCATAAAACTTAAAATGCCTTTAAAAATCAGATTATAAAACAAGTTCTTTGTTCCTGTGTTAAAATTCGTGATGACGGTCCTTTGAAAGGCTATAATGAGTATTGATTTAAATTACGTGGATTCAAAAATCTGGGAAAAATTATAACGAGAGGACGCCGCCATCTGTTTGCCTACGATGACAATAACGTGGACCTTATTCTGTAAACTTAGTAATCGTTACACTATGGTCTATCGAGAATTCAGTTCAGGTCGAAACTTCACCTTTGGACATGTTGTCATTACTTTAATCTTCTAAATATGTCAGTTTATACCCTTAAATGGACGATATGGCATATTGTATATTGGTTTTATCACCACCGCACAATAAAGTAATTCGTATGAACTTGGCTTTTTGATCTTCATTTTATTCTTATATTATGTCTTATGAAAAACAAACACTAACCACAATAACATTTCGAAATATTTATAGCACAATTAAAATAAGTCCTTATTGTATCCATTCCACATTAATCCTCGCGTTAATTTTTTTAAGAATAATGAAGCAGACATTTTTATAACAAAGGTCCTTGGCCGTGCATCTTGATCTTAATGTTATCTCTAATAGGTCAATAAATAAGAAGTAACGTGCGAGCATCGCGGAGCGGGGGCGCGCGCGGGCGCGGGAGCGGGCGGCGGCGCGGCGACACAGACACGCCAGCGACTTATTAAAATAAAAAATAATCAATACGATCGTCGTTCACAATATTACACAGTGTTTATATTCATATTTTAATTTCTACCTGTATAAGGACAAGAATACCTACTTTTTTTTACAACTCTGTCATGCAAATGTAAATATTTTTATTGTTTTCTGTAAAATCCATTTCAATTTAACTTCAAGAAATATTGCCTTAAAGCGTTTCTCTCATAGTAGTACAAACTTTTCTTATTGCAAAGGAAAAAAAATGAATGCAAACAACCTTCAAACGAATTATAATAAAACGCAATATAAAGTTAGGTTTTATGATAGGACAATCTGGCTTATGAATGAAATGTAAACAGCCGCAATGAAATGATATAAATGATGCTCGGTGGTGCCGAGGTGCAATCAGACGGCGGCATCTAGCGGCCGGCGAGGCCCGGGCCCGGACCGGCCCGGACCGGCCCGACCCGGCCGCTTTATGATGTTACACTCTTTTATTTAGATATTTGTACGGATCCCCTCATTTTTATTCACCCGAAAACATTATTATGCATAAATAAGTACTCTTTTATTTTATTCCCATCGTTATTTTAATACGTTGAGTTTCAAAGTTGACTTCGTCACCTCTTGTGCGTGCGCCCGCGCCGCCCGAGATGTGGCGACAATATTTAACAGATAACGAGATAAGCCTCTTTTTAAAGCGGTTTGATGTAACTTGATACTCTACTATATCTATTATTTTGTGCTTTATGAATAGGGTGTGTCTGTATAAAAGGATTTGCCTTTTTAGTTATATTGATTTTATTAAATTAATATTAAACTGAATAGAATATCCTTTCGCACTATTTCAGTATGTGGATTAAAAGTTTCTTTTGCATAGTTATTTCAAGTTTTTTTTTTGTTACAGGGTGTGACGGCGTGAGTAAGGAGGCATTAGCAAACATTTATCATAGTGCTGTAAGGTGTCAGGCAGTAGCGGGGGTCGAGCATAACAATTAGCTGGCACCGACGCGGCGGCGAGCGCGGAGCGACGAGCGGCGCGCGGACGGTAGCGCGCCCCGCTGGGCCCGGGCCTCCCGCCGCGCCACGCGACCCAAGCCCCCAAGCACAACACGACAACACGTCTAATATTTAATATCTTAATAACCGATTAGGGCGTGTTTAATATGCACTTTGAATAATTACACACTTCATTGTAACAAATCGATCTCTGATTATGTAATTTACAAATGAAGTGTATCTGCCGCTGTCCGCTCGCAGTGGGACGCCACGTCACAATCACAACCTGCTGCCAGTTGCACAACGTCACTTGCATGCATCTGAAGAGATCACACATTGCGCACTTCAGTATAAACTTTAATAACATGACCAAGTGCTTGTGATCGGAATCGATTAGGAACATATTCGATTGTTTGATTTCGTACCGCATTAGTATAAATCCGGATTTGTTTTTGTAAATTACCATAATCAAATTTTATTAAAAGCGGTTCAAGATTGAAGCAATGACGTGACCTCCGTCTAATGACAAATGTTGTTCGTAAGGGGTCGTTAATGGCTGGAAAGTTCAGCTTCGACGGCGGGGACGCGGGGACGCGGGGACGCGAGGACGCGCGGGCGGCGCATACATCGGTTATTGAGAGCGATTTGGGCAAGCAGTCTCAATACGAGTACATGCGACTGATTTACGAGACGAGCGTGTGCCCTTTGTGCTCCAGCTGACTAATGGACGGACGCTCACGGACATTTATGTAGATTGATTGTATGAATTTTATTCACAATGTTAATACAGTAACAGATTTAGATGTCATTTAGAAATGGCGCTCTAAAGTTGTGCAATTTAGGCCGTGAATAATGGATGACGAATGGTTAGTTTCTATACCGGGCTCGTGCCGCACGCCGCGAGGTGGGGCTCTTATTGTGAAGGCTGCCCTAAACGCACCAACACGATATGTGGACCGCTTTTAATGTGCCTTATACCTACCTATTGATATTGTGGTTACAATGCTACATCACTCGGATTCCGCTGCAGTAATTTGGATACATATTAACGCCTGATAAGAATCAACAAGACCGGCCAAGTTGTCGACAGCGAATGTTCGCCCAGTTGAACAGTGTGTAATTTAATACCTATATTTAGTAGGAAATTATACAAAAATGAACGTGTAAACTTGTATTTTTACAGCCTATGTGTTATACAGGGTGTTTCAGAAGTGCGTGCTCATATTTAAGAGTGGTGTTCTATCAGCTAGGTATACAGTAAAGAAACAATATCAAAATAAAAAAAAATACCTTTTTCAAAAAACGCGACCACAAATTACAAATTAAAAAGTTTTTTACGTCGGGTTTTTTTGAAAAAAAAAGACAAAAAATATATTGTTTTTGGACTGTATAGCAGATACAGAACACTGTCCCTAAATATGACCACCCCTTCTAAAACACCCTGTATATTGTCGTGGTTTTAAAGTTTACTCAAAGAAAAGGACGACCTACCCAGACCCAGCTAGTAATGACACATTTCAAAATAGCAAAATTATATGAATCACATAACATCCTTACTAATATTATAAATGCGAAAGTAACTCTGTCTGTCTGTCTGTCTGCCGCGCTTTCACGCCAAAACTACTGAACAGATTTAAATGAAATTTAGTACATAGGTAGTATAGAGCCTGAGAAAGGACATAGGCTACTTTTTATCCCTAGGGAGTATGTTCCCTAGGGATCACGCGGGCGAGCCTGCTGGCAGAAGCTAGTATTATATAGGGTAAAACCGGGATAGATGCCCCACTTTTCGAAACTGTTTCATTATTTGAATACCAAACATATTTGCTTAGACTTAGATCATAAAGCTTTAGAAACTGTATTTATTTACCTAACCATTACTGGTTTTGCAAAAATGTAATTCTTGCGAAACACATTTTTTGGGGATAGGTGCCTACCTATATCGATAGATGCCCCACTATGAAATCACTTAGGAGGATAGATGCCTGTGATGCGGGATAGATGCCTTTTTAAATAATCAACAAGAATACGTAATCACAATGTAATATTTATTTATTATCTTCATGTGTAGGTAATATAAAATGCTTAACCATAATTATATTTATGCATGTCTTTAACAAAAAATACAAAAAAACTGTTTAAGCGATAACATATTAAAACTATCATATAGAATCATCTCAAACGAAACATTCCCGTTTTAACGTAGAAATAATTATTTAACATTAAAAAAAAATCAACATTCATATGAATCTCTAACAAAATAAAAATTAATAATTTCGTTTAACCTTAGTAATTATTTAAACATTCAAAAAAATCAACATATTCGTAAGGAACTATCCTTCATTAAGTGGAACCGGACATTTTAAGTTTTCCACATCTTGAGCAATAGTTCTTAAAAAGTGTGCATGTTTCGTGCAGCCACTTCTGACACATAATACACTGGATCCAATCAGATTTAGACTTCGTGTTATTATAGGTATCGAAGCATTCTACGCAAACATTTTCATCTATAGCATTAGTCTCTTCTAATTTTTTTTTTTTAGTTTTTTTCACGGGTAGTCCTATGGTTTTTTTACCTTTTTCGGCATTAGGTGAGAGGTGATCTTCATTTTCACTGTTTGAGCTATAAATAGCTAGTCTTTTACGTAATCCACGATCCTTGTTTACTTTTAAATAATAATCATTTTCTTTATGACTGCAATCAGTCACGTCACCATCTGTTTCTTCACTTGAGTCATAGTTTTTCTTTGGTTTTCCTTTCTTATTTTTATTTTTTTGTATTTGTTCTTTGGCTTTTTTATTTGCTTTTTTTATTGTTCGTCTTTTTTTGGTAGCTTCAGTCTTGTTTATCTTAGATTCTATTTGTTTCTTTTTCCTGTCAGCAATATCCCTTTTTTCTTTTATTTTTTCTCTAGAATTGAGAATATCTGCCGATTGTTTAGCTCTCCTTGCTAAAGTCAGAGGAATTTGTGGTATTGGTGATGCTTCGACTAAAAATTTAGAAGGTGTTTCTTTTTCTTCGTTATTTAGAATCCGTATTAGTGAATCATCACCTATATCAACAATATCAATAATCGTATCTTCTAAAATCTGAGGGTCGATCAAAAGGCTAGGTGAGTTTCGGTTGAATGAAGTTGATGGCATATTGGGTGGTGTTATGTTCAGGTCTGCGACATACAAATATTCGTTTTCAAATGTAGTTGGACAATCAATTGAAGAAATCGGAGGTATAGTTGTTTGTGTTCTGTGTTCAACTTCAACATGCTCACAAGGTTCTGCATTTTCGTTTAAAGAAGATGTTTGAAGAAGCGCTGTTGTAGTTTGATGTAGCACACAGGGTTGATCAGGATCATTGTCACTGCGATTTGCAATATCAGATATAGTGAAAACAGAATCGGGCAAAGCATTAGGATTTAGTGGATAAATCTCACTTCTTCGAAAGCCAGCAAGAGCATTTGCAGGTGTAGTAGCGCGTATCCATGCGTTGCGTATAAGGGTTCCAGCATTATAACGGCTTATCTTTTTATTTGGATTTGCGCGCATAAACTGATTAGTCTCATGATTAAAGTATGTTTTAAATGGCCCAAACACCGCTACGTCTAATGGTTGTAAAGCTGAGGTAGTGTGGCTGGGTAAACATAACAAAATAATATCGTTATCAGAAGCAACTTGCAGCATGTCTGGTGCGGATGAATGAGATGAGTGCCCGTCTAAAATAAGCAGAACCTTACCTTGCGGTTTCAAAGCTATGAAGTGTTCCGTAAGCCACTTATAGAAAAGATCGGTATTTATGTATGCCGACTTTTTGTTCATGTACACTTTTGAGCCCAGTGGTAGACCGTTCTCGAATTCTGGTTTCTTATTTACACCTTTAATTATTACTACTGGTGGGAGAAAATTACCAATGGCATTGCAACAGGCTACGATAGTCATTGTTTCACCTTTCTCCGCAGATGTAACTGAATTTACTACTTTTGCACCTTTCTTTGCAACAACTTTGCCAGGCTTATTGTTAAGCTGAACTCCTGATTCGTCCATATTATAAATCCTTTCAGGCTTATCCAAGAGATCATTATCGGCCAGGACTTTTGTCAGAAGTTCATGAAAATTATTCACTTCTTCTCTGCTAAGACCTTTAGCCCTAGCGACAGATAAACCTTCTGCTTGCCTAATAGACAACTCTGGATTTCGCTCAATAAAACTTTTGAACCATTCATTCCCAGCTATCTGGTTTTCATTATCAAAATTGTGTTGAATCTGTAGCTTTTCGGCAAATTGGTATGCTAACGTACGTATAGATCGTCTATCTGGGGGAAATCCCGCGTCGCTAAGCTTCAAAATGTGCGCTACCAACCTTTTTTCGTGTTCAAAACCCAGGACAGGATGTTTTCCCAAAGTCAACTTAGTTTGGTTTTTAATAGCGTAACGCCTTCGCAATGTTCTGGATGGAATCCCAAATTGTCTGGATATTTCATTGATCCCCAATTCTTTTTTATCCAATTCATGAAAAGCTGACTGTAACTGCTCTGTTGTCCAAGAAACTACTCGAGCTCGTACGCCCTCCTTTCTTTTGTATTTCCTTGGCATGGCTCACCTACAATAAGCAAAGTAAGTATAAATAAAACACAGTATCTACACTCATTTCTTTACATTCGAATTATGAAATTAAAGTTGGATACATTTTTTTTTGGTGTTTTTTTAATATTCTACTATTAGGAAATACCAAAATATTCACGACTATGACTTTTAAATACTTTGATAAGGCTCTTGCAGTATAGAGGGATAGATGCCTCTCATTATTTTTTATATAAAATAAATGCAAACATCAGTGATTGACTCTTAAATGTATTCTTAAAGAACCAATGTATTAAAACCATTCAAATAAAATGTAATCATTTAACTGTTTATAAAGATATGGAATAGTGAATACTTACGTTTGAAATTTTGAAGCGTTCGTCGCGTCCGCTGCGAATGTAATTCGACACACAAGCGAGAAACGTCCGTCTAGCACAACAACTCGCGGTCGCGCGTCACTGAGGTGGGGGGTGCATGTGGCGCGTATGTAAACAACGAATTTGCTGTTTCGTTCTCTGGTAGTTGAGTTTTTAGAAACGAGGCATCTATCCCAGCGCGGCATCTATCCCGGTTTTACCCTAAGCACTTCTCACACCAGTCATTTGTTTCAGTGATAAGGTGAAACTGTTGGTGAACAAATATCTGGCCGATCACTATCATGGTGGTTACGTCTGCTAAGGTTCTGCGGCCGAGGACGGCAAGTTTATGGGGCATGTCATGTCAAGCGTATAAGAGCTAGCTGTCAAAACAATAGCGCCGTCATCAGGCTCACAGTAATTAATCGCGCTGAAAAGATTACAAAAAATATGATTTGTGCACTTGGCGTTTTCAAAGAGGTTCTTATCCACTGTAGTCCGGTCAATTAAGACATCCAAGGTTACATTTATTCGCAACAAGATCAAAATTGGTAGGATTGTTGAAAACTCTATCATAAATGAAATCTAAAAGTTCCCCATCGATCCGATTCGTGTAAAAAAAAAATACATGGAGTCTATGGTAACAAACGCGATTTTCAGCAAAACGATAAGTTTTATCATAAAATTAATTGAGACAAAATTGTAGATCAGATAATTATCTATAAAAATGTCTGGATACATTTTCTTAAGAGCCACCGTAGACACCTCTTTTGAGCTCGTTGCAAATAATTTTTGGTCTAATTTGACCGGACTATTTAATGTTGTCATTCTGTCCCTACCTACTAACGAAAAAAAAATATTGTTTTTTTGTTAATTACTGTTTTTGATTGACCACTGCTTAAATAAAAAGTTAAAGTTTTGAGAATTTCTTCTCTTCTCTCCTGAAACATGCATCACTGGTACAACGAACTCAGGTTCGATGTCATTTTAATCGTACTTAATAACCTTTATTCATCTTCTAGACTATCAGTTCCATCTAACTTCTCGCACCTGCACTATAAAAAATAAGTTTACCAAAAAATCGTCCACCACACAAAAAGTATAATTTAAAAAGTTATTAAAGTGAGTGAAATAAAAGAAGTGTCGATGCATTCTTGATATTTAAGGGCATAATATTTTAATATCTACCTATAAGACGTAAAAAATGTATAAACATTTAGTTACGGCTCGAAGAAAAAGGACAATATAAGAAGGACTTGCTGCGTCATCTTATCGACTCGGATCAATCGTTGTTAATCAGAAATTTTAATGACCATAGTTCAGAAAATAATAACTTTTCTTTAGCTACCAATACACGAGCTAGTGATGTTGATACTTGCTTGGTTTTAAAATGATACATCAGCTTTGTTCACTTTGGCCGACGAACACGTATGTGAGTGAGTTACAATCTTCCGGGTCAGTTTCTAACTAAGAGTCCACGATTTACTGAATGAATTCAAAAATGTTGCAAAATTTGAACGAAATTATCTGTAAGTAAGTTAGTTAATCATACACAAGTGGTGAAAGTGGCTCTAAGTCTCTCACCTACATTTTACAGACTGTGGGTTACACATTCAAAATCCCAATGCTCATTGTGATAATTCAACAATATTTTTATTTAAGAAAGCGGACGAATTTTTCGAACTTACGAAGCAATCGAGTTCCTTAAAAAACCTCTTAAACTGTCCTTTTAAATATTCGCTTTCAACATTTTTTTCGAACGCTAGCGAAATTTCGTAATTTTAACAAAAACAAGCCCAAACTTGAACCCCAAAGAAAATCAATTTTCCCAGGAAAAAATTAGGTGTTTTTCCTTAGTGAAACTAAAAATCAAGTTGACATAAGCACAAACTGCAAAACAGAATACAAAAAGCATCACCATCGCAAAGCCTTAATTTAAAGCAAATGTTCCTATTCGAATGCTCAAAGCATCAAGATTGTTCAGGAGGAGCACTAATGGTCACGCGTAGTGGCCATGCGAGACAGTTCGGCATTTAGGCTTATTGTGCCCAAGTTATTGACTGTATTCGATCCGTCCGTCAAATTGTCGCGCATCGAGATACGTGCTACTGTGCCGCAAGCCTCGGGCCACGTTAGCTCTTCTCGGAAAACACAATTCAGCTCCCATACCCTCGGGTAAAGAAAAAATCTGGTGTGATTCATACTGGCAACGCAACCAACTGTAATACACAAAAAACAAAGCATCCTCTTTATTGCTGTGAAGTATGGCATGTAGAATGAAACATCTGATAAAAAAATCGCAATGAACGGCTAGGCTTATTCATTAACAGTCGCCATAAACGATGCGCTATGTGGTACGGTCACAATGAAAATTTAAAAAGCTTACTTTTTATAAAAGACCAGCTTAATAATGATAATTTTTCGATTTGCACTCACATGGCGTCATAACAACATCAAACGATTTGTTCAATACGATTTATGTCCTACTTTTAATTGTAAATTATCAGGTATCGATAGCTTTAAAGCAAAATTATAATTGCTTGTTCACTATGGATAATATAATTCAGAAAGTTGATAGGTGAAAGAGATTCTTATTGTGTTAAGTTAAAGTTAGTTATTGTTTGTAAAGGTTTTTAAGAATGGTTTATGAGTGAAGCGCGGGCTGCCCAGTAGCGCGGTGTAATCGATTAGTCACGGACGAGTATCGCCTGCGGTTCGATTATATGTCGACGGTTAAATTAAAGATTTTGAGAGTCTGAGACAATAATACCAACATCTCCTTTGTTTCGTTACATTTTTATATGTACCTACTATTAATTAATAAGCTACTTAGGTATCCATAGATACTTCAAATATTAGTTTGGCAGTCTGCTAGACCACATTACATGAGGTGTCCGCTAACTACCATTAAGTACGTGACGATGATGACCAAAATCGATCTCAAACATTGAACCTGTTTGAATGGAATATCATCACGCAGCGGGATCGTTGCGCTATCGCACTATCAATACAATAAAAAAAAATGATGGTCACGTACCCCACGAATTATATGGACGAAACCAATCGAGCACTTCCAAAATTATAAAAACTTACCCATCTAAGCTAAAACGAAAATCTAAATTGATGCGATGGTGAGATGTTTTTTTTGTTTTCAAAACTTATCTGCCTATTATCCAATGACTGAATGTTCAAATTAAGCACGCTTTACGCAGTTAGTAGTTTGGATGGCATGACGGAGCAATAACTAATAGAAGTGAAGAAGACATAATAGTGTCCGGTGCGCGGCGCGGCGCTGTGGCGGTACTGTGGCGGTGGCGTGGCGGAGGTGTGGCCGTGCTCCTGGATGTGGCCCACGCGAGCCGATTTTGATGTAGTTATCCGCAAATAATGGTGGGTGCGGCAGCGGGCGGCTCGCTTCGCTGCCGCTCGCATTGTGCTCTCTATAATAAATGGCAACAACAGGTGAATAACTAATTTCACTCATAAAATTAGATCTTCATGGGTGGAGTGCAATATTTAACTGTCGACAGCATCCGCTTGTTTATGTAGGATTGCCCTGACCATTCACATTCTGATGGAAAAACGTGGATACACTTGCAAAGCCAGGCTTTCTACCTCTCACCTACTGCAGCGTATAGGTACTCGTAGAGTGTCACGAATAGACAGAAGTACTGTAACGATTGACTTAAAAGCTTTCCGATTAAAATAATTGATTTATTATGGAAAACAAATGACATTTGCAAAGGAAACGAGCGGTTCGTATTTCCTGTAAAATATCCTCGGACATTGTTTTTGTCACTATTAAATATGCAAAACTCAGAATGAAATATTTGATGCGGTCGATGCCATTATATAAATGGAATTATTCATGGAGCCAGACGCCGGAAAAAGCCAGTGAAAATCGACAATTCATTTGTTTGTGCGAGTGTTGCGGCTTCATCGCCGTTTGATGCAACGCTCGCGCCGCGCCTATTAAATATTCCCAATTATTTTCACCTTCGATAATTAGGTTAACGATATCTCGTGACATTTGAGTGCGTTCATAATTTAACTGTATGTAAAGAATTAATCAAGTGAATAAAATCATTTGTTATTTTTAACGCAGAACTAACTGTTAAATTGATATGTGTAGTAGGTAGTTACTTCAGAACGACACTTCCTCATATGCAAATAGGTAGGTAGGCTCGTAACCCCGCGCGGCTTTCCCCACAAGTGTTCAAAGCGGGTGAAACGACTAGTCAACCCTTTGCCGCTCACTCGCACGTGAAATCACTCAAATACTGAATATTTTAATCTGAGCAGATAACGAGCTCGCAATTCTATTAGATGAAACATAGCTATGTGAGGTTAAACACTGGCGGCCCGGCCCCTGCACTGGCGGCCCGTGGTGCACACACGTACCTACCTACATTATGTTATAGTTACTGCAGCAATCAAACGGCCATCTATTAATCCTTTAACGAACATCAAGGCGAATAATTTGATTCTAAAGAGTATAGACGAATGACTATAAACTAATATTATATTGTTTTTTAATTTAAATGCACTTAACACTAGGTACCTACCTAATTATCTTGAGAGAAGACCACCTAGGTAATGTCTTAAAATATTATATTTCAAGAAATAAAATACCTATATAGAGTTACCTGTGTTAATGAATCAAACGCAATTCATTTAATCAATCACTACGAAAAGTCTTCCTTACGAAAAACGATAAATTCCAGTTGAGCTTGCGGATAAACCGTTCTAAGCCAACTTTATTTTAAAAGCATATATAAATATATCAGGTCGAGCAATAAAGCTATCAAATATTTACTAATCTGAAACGGTGCGAGAGTCGCGCGAACCCCTTCTGGGTTCGGGGCTCATAAAATAAATTGAAATAGTCGCGCCGCCCCCCAAATTAAAATATTCAAATGGGACGCACGCGCAAGAAAATTGAAAATTGTCGTCTATCGCCCGCAAATGAAACCTATAACTCCTCACATACACTTGGAGCCAAAAAGGTAGGTAAACATTTCGATAGGATATTGCATTGCGAATTTGCGATTGAGAGCGAAAAATGTTACGTCGCCTAATGGATATGATGAACGTACGTGAGACCTTGCAAGTGTTATGGGGCGCCTTTACCGTTTACCGATACCTATTAAAATATCTGTATTTTTTCAGAAAATCAAATGTGTATATATTATTTTTCAACAAATTCACTAAATCATTCTGTAATCCAAAAATAATTCAGCAAAACAATATTCATAGTTGCTAAAAACGGTGACTTTTGTACTAATTTAAAACGCCACTCGTGGGCCAATTCCACTGCACTGCAGTGTAACTCGGTATAGAAAGCACGGTTTCGATATGCCTTCGAATAATGCTATAAATGGTCTTCACTTTTATGACTGCAATTTGGCTCAGATACTGAATTAGTGTTTGTTTTATGCAAGAATGGATTTAATTTATAAACTGCAATAAAATAAAAATCTATATTAAGTTCATTTGACAGAAGGGTGAATAATGGATGTTTATAAGTATTTGTAATAGAAACTTGAATAGTTTATGGGCTGTCAGGTTGTAAACATAGTGATTTCTGAGTGTATGTTAATAAGTCACAGGTACGTGAGAGAGTAGGGCCCCTCGGCGGTGGCTTCCGTTGTTTGGCGGCCGCCGCTGATTTTGTGGTTACATTTCGCGTAACTTGATAGAGACGTACTACTTCACTTGCACATCCTTATAGTTCAAAGTGGTGAGCCAGTGGTGGGCGATATCGATAATTTGTGATCGAATCGAGAATTGAAATCGGTTCATCGATTACAACGCTTATAATAAAATGGCGATAGCTATGACTTTTCAGTTTTCAGTTACAATGAATTCAAGTAGGCAGTAGGTAGAACATGTTCCTATCGAAAATTATACTATGGATATCATTGTACCCTAGGTAGTCCTCTCCGTTTCTGATAAAATATAATAAAACTTAAGTAAAACGAACAGAACCTATCTACTTTCAACGAAATAATTTATTCAAAGTTCTTCGAAATTCGTAATGATGACTTTTTCAGGAAATAATATTTTATAAAAAAATCAATAAGTATGATATGTATCGAATAAAACTGTATAGAGGTACGTCGTAGTGAGCGGACAGCGTCCGGTGTTCGTGCAAGTGATATCCTGGGAACCGACCGCCTTCCGTCGCATCGCCTCGCGTCCCGGCGCGACTCGTACGTTACCCCTTCACATCACCCCCGGCTCCATAGCCTCTCACTCTATAACAACAAGGTAGCAATATACCCAACACCTTATTACTTTTTAACACCTTTAATTTACAAGCAGACGACCTCCATCGCCCCGTCGGAAACGCTTTTTATTCATTTCATCGCATTTAAAGATTTAAACCGTTTGCTTCCATTCATAAAATTATTAATGTGATCGTAAAATTGGGCAAATTTTATTGTCTCGAAGGCATAATGGGAAACTAATGTAGCGTGTTATTATTCAGTTCGGTTGTAGCCGTAAAATACGAGTATTTGTGAGAGTCCGCGGACGACGCCGAGTCGCGGCAAGCGCCCGCTGCGGCACCGCACCGGCCCGCTGCGCTCGGCGCGGCGGAAGCTCCCTCGGCCATTTGAATATCAAACATATTTCGGTAATATTTCATTGAAACAGTTATGATATTCTTCCTTTAAATTTCGTGTACGTGCGTTTAATGTTCACAGAAATATGTAAATATTTGTGGTCAAAGTTTTTAAAATGTCCATGTTGGTTGACGCTCTATCATGGCCCGTCGTCGCCGTCGGTTGAATTAATGAATATTTCTTATTGTTTTATATGATTAAACATTTGTCAATCGATGGATAATTAAATCGTCTATTACCTTTGGAAAGATATGAATAAATAAATTACGCACAAAGTATGTATTGTATGTAAATATTCTAATACAATAAAAAAAGTTTACGTAATTCGGCCCCTGCGGAGTCAATGTTTGAATATGGAATTATTTAGTGTGTTATGAGTAAATAAGGCCTGTTGGTAGTGGTCGGCTCGGCACAAATGGAAAGGTTCACAGAAGTGCACAGAGGGCCATTTGTTCCGCGCATTACGGTCACTGAGCGCTGAACGTGGCTCCCGCCGATATGAAATTATTATTAGGAACATATGACTTCGCGGAATCGCTGCCCTCTTAGCTCATCATGAGCATATTTTTAAAACAATATTGCTAAGAAGCAAACTTGATACCTTAGCAAACTCAACAGCATATAATAAGCAGATACTCAACAATATCCTAATGCTCAACTATCTACTGGTAGATAACTCGCAAAGTTCAGAAGGAATAGACTTTCAGGTCGAATTAACAAAGTGAAACTTTACCAGATAAGTCAGGTATGTCCAGACTGCAGCGTATTGACAGAGTTTATCGCCGCAGACACCATGAGCGCTGAGCAGCCATGGAAGTCCCGTTAATAAATTGGTACTAAATACTCGAGGTGGTATTCGAGTGGCTGAAGTATTTTGGACACGACGAATAAATATTAATAAAACAGCACCAATGTCATTCTTTTTCGAAAGAAAATATGCACGGGAAGAGCAGACAATATGCTTTTGTTTTTCTTTATTGTTATTGCCGTAAAACATTTAGCGAGCAGCGCTGGGCGATAAAACACGTTATTTTGTGTGACAAAACGTCGCGCTTCATGAGAAAATATTGACCCGCAGATAGTGGAATAAGCGAATTATTGGTGATACCCATCACGGAACGGAACCAGCCACTCCGCCACTCCGCCAGTCCGGCGTGCCGCTGCCAACATTACGTATTATTTTTATGATGACGATCAACACTGATAATAATTAGGTCGAGCACTCGATGCTTTTAGGTCACCCTATTTAAATGAAAATTACAAGGTGCGGCTGCTAAGTACTCAGGTACAGATACACTTTGTCGTGTTCCGTTTACTTAAAGATTCTATCAACTAAGTGACATCAAACTAAAATAAAATATGGCAAAATAAAGTTCTCCAAAGCATTTGATAAAACGATAATATAAAATATACATTTAAAGGTCTATTGTGGTGGAGTTGTATTGATGGCATAAGTTTGCTATTGTAAGCTGGTTCCCTCTATGTTGTGTCATCCATATGTTAATGTGACGAACGATAAATTGGCCACTAATAAGATAATTGGCCGCGCTCTATACCCACGTAAATCAACATCTTAACAGCTGCGCCGGCGCAGGCAACTCCCGGACAACAGAGTGTCCAAATACTCGGGGAACACAACAAATATTACGAATTTACTTTATTTTCTGACCTTTGTCATACCTTCGTGATATTTCACTTTTGTTGATGTGTTTACATAGTTCTTGTTGATCCGAACAAATAATTATTTGTGAATGATGAAATCTAAGGTGACACCCGTTATCGCGGTCGTCGTGAACGTTCTGACATAGAGTCATATACTGTTGGCAACATTAGTGTCTACTAGAATATATTAAGCGTTAATAGTTTCAGTCATCGCCTCTGAAATCAGCCATATTGTGCATTGTGATAAATTACCGAAAAAAAATTAGCACAACCACAGAGTGCTTTAACAAATCTATTGTGTTGCTCATAATATATTACTCTTTTATTCTTAATAATAAATTTACTATGTTTTTATTCGACGAACATTTCACAGGTTATTCTTTTGCTTGTGACTTCATTATAGATCGCAGCAGGCGTAGAATAAATTTGAAGATTTATTTATTCCTGAAGATTCGTGTTTAGAGCGCACCCTGTACGTGGTATGATTCACTTCATTGTTTTGGAGCTATTTGAAGTAAACAATCAATTAGATTCGAATTACAGTACGACCAATAATAGTGGATATTTATTGTCATTGGAACATTTTATAACCATTTTATTAATTTAATTGATATTGATGAGGTTCACTGGGCTTCGCGTGGGCAGATAAATTCAATGTTCCTTTTGTGGATCGCCTCATTGTTTTAAAACAAGTTGTATATGACACAAACACTGGTGCATGTGCTATTTTAGGCATTTTAATGTGAAATAGCCCAATTTAATAAAATTTTAAAGTGGTTGTTTAGAGTTTACGTTAACCTACTAATTCAATGAATGTTAATACTTCAAATTATAATTTTATAGGGCGTTTGACGTTATGCGTATTGTATTCAATATCATCGGCATATATTTTGTCACCTTTATTTATGAAATCAGCGCATGTATATTGATCTGTTTACTGTTTCAGTAATAAGTGTTAGTAATACGCATGTGCGTGCGCAGGTCCTCTGTATGACAATTGGCGGCGCGGGCGCATCGATGCCGTCTACATAATTTGTCAACGCTTGACTGCGTTACACAAATGCTTTTTAGGTCAACAGTTGATTGGGAAACGATCTGTCCATGTAGTAAAATATAAATAATTTGTTTGAAACGAAATGAGGGCCATTTAGAAACATGAGGGTAATAAAACTAGTGCGTGTCATGTAAACTCGGTCGCAGGCCTACGTACAGAGCATCCATATTGTGATGAGCCGTAGATGTTGCTTGCTCGTATGCTGTGGTGGCTGCGGGAGGGGGGGCGGGAGGTCTGGTTACATTGTCACGGAGTCAATTTGATCGTGGATGTGTTCGGACGAATGGTAACGTGATTAGCATTCTAGACGTAGAGGGAGGTACGTGTGCTGCGGGCGCGGGCACCGCTCCATCTACAACAATATCCTTGTTTGCGTCATAACGTATTGATATTGCACATAATTTGTCTACATCGACGCTATGGGAACATTTATTCATGTCGAACATGTCATTGTGCGTGTGAATACTTTGTGAACTATTCGAGGGCGTCTACCAAGAACTTCAGGGACGCATTTTTCATGCTAACTTTACCGGTCTCATTTTTTAATAACACTTGTCATGTAGTTACTATGTATGACTAACTACTACGAGTCTTCTATTGTTATATTTTATCGAGCCTTTTTTACATTTTTTCCTAAAAATCATCATCATATCTCATCCATCGGTTACACCGACACTCACCAGCTCATCGGTCAACCTTGTGGGAGGCCTTCCAACGGTTGCTACTCAAGAGCTTTTCGGCCCATCGACCATCTGTCCTGCGAGAAATGTGTCCTGCCCACTGCCACATCAGTTTGGCGATCTTTCGGGCTATGTCGGTATCGGTAACCTGTGGTCTCTTGCGGATATCATCATTCTGGCAACCTTATACTGAAAATATATTCAAAGAAAAAGTTCATACCAATTAAATACTTGTCCTAGTCGCTTTGTATTTTTTTTTTCCTACTCCTCCGCTGTACTTTTCTGATTAATTTCGTTGCAGGATCCAAGACAGTTGAATCGTTTCTCCGGGACTCGTCGGGTTTCATTGGCTCGGCGTTTTTCTGGTGGTCGCCACTGTTGATTCTGGCTTTCAGGAGTTGCAGTGGTTGGGAATGTGTGGCGGGCTTGTCCCAATATATAGTCGCTTTGTTTAGCTTTGGATGTCATATTAAGGATTCCATAATAGAATCCAAAAACATCACGCTTCTTATTCCCTTTAATTTTGAGTTTAATTTAATTTTACAAAAAATTTGGCTATCAACGAAAGAAATATAGACTCTTAAACTAAATTAACTGTCTTCCTAATACGGTTCCTGAGATAGGTAGGTACAGCCCGCTGATAGACAACGGGCAGACGGCAGAGGATAAGTAATAAGGCTCCGATGGTTAACCTTCGGGTACGTAACACTAAAAATATTAAAACAGTGACTGTGAATGGCAAAAATCACAGAATTTGAAATATTGTAAGCACTTAATAGAAACAGGTCAAGAGCCCACTTCCAGTGAAACACAAACATATTTATTTTATTATTCTGATTTAAAGTATCTAGGTATGTAAAACTTGCCCTACAACAGAACTGTGTTACATAATTTAAAGTCACCTCATTATCAAGGACAATTAACAATAAAATCTAAGTACACACACTTAGGTATCTATACTTCTATCTATACTTAATATATAAAGCTGAAGAGTTTGTTTGTTTGTTTGCTTGAACGCACTAATCTCAAGAACTACTGGTCCGATTTAAAAAATTCTTTCAGAGTTAGATTTCCCATTTATCGCGGAAGGCTGTAGGTATATATCATCACGCTAAGACAAATAGGAGCAGAGTAAACGAAGTTGCGCGGGTCAACTAGTATTTTAATATAGTAAACGCATGACTGATGACACTTGCAATTCATTGGCTATTTGGCTCGTTAAAGTTATTCATCTAGAATCTCCCAGCCATGCATATTTGAATATTAAGGTTTTACGTAAAAATCGCCATGATGTCTTGTTTGGTATTCAGAACAAGCATTGTAATACGAATAACAATCGTTCGGTGATGGGTTTACTTCCAAAAATAGACCGTTAACTGTATTTCTCCACTGTTCAGCGAATTGGGAATCTACAACAGGTCTAAGAAAGATAACTTTGAAAGCCTTACTTGATTGGTTACGTTCTTGAATTATTTTCTAATCATATTTCTCTCTTTATAATAGCAGCTAATAGTCCGTTGATTTGAAGTTGCAATTCAAGAATTTACCGAGAGGCAATTATCTATTTTACCATCCTAAAGAATTACAAACTTAACAATGCGAATGCATTCCACAATTTTATATATTTTGTAACTTTTACAGTTCAGGCTGCTCGTTTATGGAATGCTCTGCCTGTGTCAATTAAGCGCGCGCAATCACTGCCTGTTTTTAAAAGACTAGTTAAGGAACACACCTTGTCACTATGATATTTGAATTATTAGTATATCCTCTTGCTTATATATTAAGTATGTATGTATTTGTGTATATATTTTTGTATATTGTATGATTTGTATAACGTTTCTATTCCTATTACCTACGTATATTTCTCTGTTAAAATTGTTTATTATGTTTACACCAATTATAGTCCCAAGTCATTTCCAGGCTATCTCTTTCCATTCCAGGTTGCTTGGAAGAGATCACGGAATGCGATAAGGCCGCCAATTGTATATTGTTTTAGTTTAAGGTATTATTTGTGTTTTTTTTTTGGTGTACAATAAAGCATATATAAATAAATAAATAAACATGTAAGTATGCAGATTTCACTTCACACGATTGTTAACAACATTCCCATCCGCAAACTAAGCGGTGACGACGGAGTAACAAGTACATGTAACAACTTTCCCTGCCTCGGTTCCTATGAATTGCGTACGCGCTTACAGGTGACATAATATTCAGATTTTCCACCAATACCGAATCTGCTTAGAAACAGCTTTGTATATGTAACATGCATGTACCTACCTACCCAATTCAGTAGATATGGCATTCAATAGATGTCGCGAATGCATAATTGAGAGCTTCACAGATTGTTAACCGAATTTAATATTTAACTGCGCTGGAAATATAAATGGAAATATCCAATGATTTGTGACTTCAAAATGAAATTGTGATTAAAGCTCACGTGTAGCGCAGCGAGTGAAATTAATTAATTCACTCCGTAGGTATGCTAGAATAGAACTGTGTCGACTTTTTAACATGCCATTTTAAATCATTTTATAGGTCACTAAAAATATCCATTGATGTACAGGACACGAGCATAGCAGGTCTGTTTAAACATGTTTAACTTTAACGAAAAGAAGTAAATATGGTTAATAAGCTTTATCACATTTTGCAACCACAAGGCTGTAAATTTTGTTGAGGACGATCGAATGATAATATTTTTACAAGCATAACGAGGTCAGCTTATGTTTTTAAAAAATAAATTTTGTAACGTGTTTCACTAAAAGCTCTTATCTTAAATCACGTCGAAATAAATACTCAGGGGCTAGGTTGGTCAGGTATAATGAAATATTGCAGAAACCATCTTGAATTGGTTAGTGACATAGTGACTAATGAAATTGTAATAAGTTTTTGTTGAATATCTGACGGCCTGCCCCCTCGTTGACAGCCACGTGCCATTTTGAAAATCATGTTACGACATTATTTTACAAATGCATGAACATCATGTTATTTTGAATCTGAACCGAACTCAGATAAGAGGCATTAGCATAAAGATTTTTATTTTACTCACTCGGCAAGGTCTCTTTCTGAACTAAATTCAAAGCTGAATGTATTAGAAATTATTTGAATTTAATTGAGCGTTCAGTTTGGCTCTCCGACTATTTTATGGTTTTTTGAATCTTATTTCGGGATAGTGCACCAAAAGCCGACTTATTATTTGCATGGACCTATGGGTAATTATATTTTACAGTTCGAACTCACGTTTTTCTTGTTATGAACTACCTCTTGATATTATGGAAAACTGTATTCATGCATCCGGCTCAATTCGTTTCAGAGACAGGTTGATAAAACTACAATTTGTTTATCTTTCATATTTCCATATGTCCGTTTTATTTATTTGTCAGATATGAAAACGTTAGCGTGTACAACACACGAAACACGAATACAATAATAATTAATTACAAAGCCATAGAGCCGGTGGTTCGTATAAATCTTCCAATGGTCGTAGATCATTGTGCAGGCATTCTGCCGCTAATTAATTTAACGCTTTCTTTTTCATAGCAAACGAGGGGGAGTGAATGAAATTCCAAAAAGCGTAAATGAACGTGTTGTTTATAAGTTAGTGCAGTGCTCATTAAACGCATTCCGGCGCGGCTTCATAACCGCTGTCATAGAGTTGCGCGCACGCACCGGCTCCCGCACACGATACAGGCTGATCTATGACGTATTGTATGCTAACTGAAGCGATACTTATCATTCAAGCTTTTATCAGTAATAGTCCGAGAACAGTACATTACGAACCGTGAGGGAAAAAATAAAGATTGCATCGGTAGTAATGGATTGTGATAGGTTTCGCCAGTATAGTAAAGTACTGTACTTATATTCGTCTTGCAGGTGGAACTATCAATGCAGACCACCTCACCACATAAACTGAGAATAACAATAACTAGGTGTTTCTAAACTGTATTCATAACAAAAGTCAAAACACATCACATATTTCAATCAGTAACCTATTATAATTTCAGCACCTTTTAAATATTATGACTAATACTTAAATATGCTAATGTTTTAAAATATATCAGATGCATCAGTAATTGTTGGCAGCATGAACCAAATAACATATTTCAACCTCAGGAATCTTGTAGGTGGCTGAAGCAATTTTAAACGAATTCCTATGTTTGAAAATGGCGAAATGCGGAATACGGTTATAAATTTCAGCTGTTGTAATTACAAAGGAGCATTGTAGTAGCTGGAAATATTACAAGCGGTTTTGGAAATAACAAGGGTTTGTTCCTATGGCCTGATTTGTGTTAGGAAATCCAAAGTTATTGTAGTAGCTGTACTAAGATGGCTGGTTTATTGATGACTAAAATCGACATCATATAGCCGATTGACTCTACTGTTGAACTATTAATGACAGCAGAGCAGTGCTAAGTGATTTGACATTATTGATATCCTCGCTACGACGCTTATTATTATGATGAACAGTCATAATTCTGAAAATATATAGAATTTCCTTTTTTTTCAGCAGGTGGCGCTTTACCATTTTCCTTGTCCACCTAGGTATCATTGGTAGCACGTATCTCTGATTCTGAACTACAGTTTCATCTCGCGAAACATCCTGTGAACAGTGCAGAACACTTGTGTATGACGGATGGTTGGCTCTCAGTCCGCAGCATGCCCCAGACGTCATCTCATGATATACTCGACACATTGTGTGGTAATTCTGCTCGACAGTGTAATTGCCGTTTCAGTGTAGTGTGACAGAAGTAAGATTAATTTATTAGGACACCTTGAATAGCCATGTTTTAAACTATAATTTATCATCATTAGAGACAAACCAGTCATGTAGGTATTTGATGCGCCCTTCATTAATTCCGGGGACGAATACTTTTGTTTTGTATCGTAATTAGGTAATGTTAATTATTGCGAATAGTTTGGTGTTAATGTGATGTGACAGTAAAAAATAATAATGACATAATAAATAGGTAGCTACACCTGTAATTCTAAGTATAACCTTAATAAAAGGACATAGATGGGCATAGTGTCACCTGTAATCCCCAAATGAAGCGGAGGAACCCCACATTATGACAGCTTTTTAAAGTCCCATGTTAAGACAAGGCTGTTGCCATGAATGAGGTGCACTTCCAGACTGCGGGGTAGTTTATAACACACCCAATTTTCTTAACACATGATCATAGGCAATGCCTTTGATTGTCAATTCATCATACATTGTGTTGTTTACGAGGACAAGCAAACTTATTTTCGAAGGTGTGAAGCAATGTATTCGGAATCCTTTGGTTTGTGATAGTTGATGTTAGTGTAATTGCAACTGAGCAGCTTTAGTAACAATTGATACATTTCTAAAATAATGTAAGCTCGCTTATATAGGCTTATATGTAAAACACCAGCAACCTCTTAGGCTGTGATACATTTCCATTGGCTTAATTGCTTTTTGTATGAAACAGCTGATATATTTCTCGACATTTCGGACTTTTCCCAAAGTAAAAGTTGCTTATAATCATGTGTACTTTCACTGCCTAAGAGGTTGCTGGTGTTTTACAAATAACCCTGTATTAGACGCTATACAAAAAATAAGTGCACTACCATCTTATGATCAACATTGTTAAAACGGTAAATAAAATGTAGCTAAACATATCTGTCCAAGCGCAATTATTTGAACAATGTGTGTGATGGGCTGTTGTTTCTTAGTTTTTATTCTAGCCATATATGGCAACACTTATCACTCTATGACAATGTGTAACACGTTTGTTTGAAGGGGTCCAGAATTGTAATTTTCTAAAGGGTTGTCTTTGTGAATGCTCACAAAGACAACCCTTTAGAAAATTAATTAAATAATGCCTGATGCCTTTAATGTTTTAGGAATGCTCCTAAAACATTAAAGGCATCAGGCATTATCCATCAGGTGAGATAGTGGTCAAACATGTGCGTATCAATAGGTAGTAAAAAAAAACACTGCTTGTAATTTTTTAACTTGTATGAATTTCAATGTATCAGCAGCACAGTCCAGATGACGGGTTTATCGCAAATTTCTCGCTGTCATAAAACTAACATTTCTGGGCAAATTTGAGAGTGTTATCATTACAAACCTTTCATTAATTTCCATTTTCCCACAAAATCTGAATTAGTTGCTAATATCCTGAAGAAAGAAAACTAATAAAAAAGAAATAAAAGTTGTAAACTAACACTGTCATATTTAGGTGTGGCCTCATGCATAAATATCGATGAATAAAATACTTTAACTCGCGGCGTCATCCCTAAAATATTCAGTGAGATAGAGTCAACGTCAATCCAAGAATTAGTATCAAGTAATAGAATTTCATATTCATACAATTGACGAGTCGGTTTCATTATAAATATTAAAAGAGATCGCCTTTATACATTTTTAATGCGGCTCACGTCAACAATGTTATATTTTCTATTCGGTTTGTAAATGTCATGTTGTCACTTGCTTGTAACACTGTTCCAAATTCATAGTCATTGATAAGTACAAAGGTAGTTTCATAAATATTGTATCATCGATTGAATTTCTACTTAGAAATACATGAATTATTGCTAGCCGTCTATTTGTTATTAATACTACAGGGATGAAGTGCGTTATTCATACTAACTAATGACTGCAGAATATTGGGAAATATCGTAGAAATTATGTGTGAAGTTTATTTGAGAAATATTTACCAATTCTGTAAAATAAATGAAGGAATACATTATATACCTAAGCTATATCTCAGTGCAAGAGAGAAAGGGAGGAGCTCGTGGCTAGATAACAACAGCTGCACGGGCCGATCTTCAAGGTTAAGCAACGCTTGCCAAGGTTGGTCTGTGGATGGGTGACCATCTTTACATACCGAGCTTACTCCATGCCTCGGAGAGCACGTTAAGCCGTTGGTCCCGGCTATCATTCGAAGACCTTTGGTAGTCGTTACGGATAGTCAGAAGCCAGTAAATCTGAATCCGGTCTTGCCATGAAGTACCGTATTACCCAGATAATGGGTTGTGGTGGTCTGGTTGGCAGCCGCTCCACGTAAAATACTGGTATTCAGCTAAATGTGGTTTGACTGGAAGCCGACCCCAATATAGTTGAGAAAAGGCTAGGCAGATGATGATCTCTGTGCAAGAGAAGGGATCTCGTGAAATCCCGAAATATCGTTTAAAAACAATAGGCTCAAAAAGTGCTTAATAGTGTCAATTAATCGTGGCGCTCGAATACACGTTCTAAGTCTGTACGTTAAGCTGCTCCATAAATTACGTGATAAAATTAAGTGCCTAAGACAACAGCAGTCGTCTCGAATATGAAATGTGTTAAATCGCAGCTAACAGCATAATGCGAGCTAAAACATTTTTTGTTGACACGACTCCACTGCGGTATTTCCTGCTACCGCATATGACAATACAGTTCAACCACAAAAAAATACCCTATCTCCCTCACCTTACAGTTCACACTTCAACACCACAACACAAAGTATTCAGCTTCCACTAAGTGGTGATTAATTGTGATATAAAGACTTTTATATTTCTGTTGTTATACCGTCGCGTCATTTTAAAAACGCGACAATAGTTTCCATAAACATATCTTCGTGTTTATATTTAGCGTTTTATATTTTCCTGTTCAATAAAATGTCGGTGAGTAAATGTAAATTAAAATGCTATATCAAAGGTACGGGCATACAAGGAAATGTCCAATTAGGCAAAGGCAATGCTGCGATAATTCTGCGAGCTGAATTGATTCCACGTCTGCAGATAAAGCGACTGGATGTTGTCTAGAGGGATATTATCAGATCGGAGTGCGCTCGGCACACGCCGCCCACCACGCACGTGGGAAACTCCGCCGCTTCCAGTCCAGGAAAACACTATGACGAGTACTGACGATCATATGGCGAGCAGTCACGAACTCGACCGATGTTATCTCGCATGGAAAAGCTTACTTGCGACAAATATCTGCAAAGAAATGTTAGCAGCTAATGACATACGCTCTGTACAATCGTTTTTGTGTTCTATAAACGAGTGTAACTTGTGAACGAGTTTCATAGAAGAAATTATTGGCAACTAAAAAGCTTAATTATTGTACCGGTTAAAAATTTAAATGTTGGTAGCTTGACAGTAGAAAATATTGGTACTGCAATACGAGTATCTATATTTTGTGGTATTTAATATGTTTTCGAGAATCTCTTGTCATTTAACTACAAATTAAGCGACATAAACAAAGACTTCTTTAAACTAAACATCCAAATTATTTGTATTTACAACGAGAAACATTCAATTATGCTAATGTTTATGACTATTTACGGAGTGTATCGACCTAAAGAGTCGAACAAACGTAGCGCTCTAGCTTCATATTTTACAATCATAAAAAACGTATATGGAGCAATATGTGCATAAATGTCAATATTTGTGTAGTTGTGAGCGCGCCGGGAGCGGGCGGCCGATTTATAAGCAACATTTAGTTCCTAAGCAGCGGCGGCCAGCGCGCACAGCGGTATACCTCGCGTTATAACGTCCAGCATCGTAATTGTCGATTAATTATCTCGATTTCAATAAAACATACGCCATACAGATGAAATTGTATAATTTTAAACGATAAAACGTCACTAATAAGGTATTAGTACGACTTCGCCCGTCGAGAATTTTTACGCCATGCACATAAAAATGTAACAGTTGTAAACGAATTATGGTTTCGAAATAATTCGGCTGTATGCGAATACGTGATGGCGAGCCTGTTCACGGATACGTTAGACGGAGCAGCGTGTACGTAGCTATGTGAAAGTATAATATTTATGTGTTCATTAATGCAGGCTTGTGTTAATAACGACGCATCACGTCGTCGGTTCACAAGGCGCAGGCGCACCGAGTCTCACATTTATATTCCGTCAGCTAAGCTGTGGCGTTTAGATTTGGATTATATTTGGTCATTGTTATTCAGTTAACGGTCCCAAAGTTTGTTTCATTTGGGAAACAATAATAAAACGATTTGAACCGAGCTAATAACAATATATCAGTCGTTGCTTTTTATTGCTTGAGGATACCTATATCATAATAATATTACTTTATTAAAGGATGTGAGGTCAGTTCTTTTTTGAGTTTGTAATGTTGTGTGACATCATTGTACGTGGTGACATTTTTTACGTTTTAAATTAAGTAAGCTTATCAAGTAGTCAGGAGAGTTTGAAAAACAGTCTAACCACCCAGATATTTCATGAAAATCTGCATTCGGTAAGATCCGGTAAACCGACCTCAACAGGTTTCTGACTTATCTCAACCAAGTAAAGGTCAGTATCTAGTATGGCTGCCAAGCAAATGATTATACTTATGTATAAGTTATCCAATTTCCAAAAAAAAAAAGTAAGGTAGGTATAGTGGATATCCAAAAAAAAGAGAACCAGAAAGCTAAAGCTGTAACAAGGTAACTAGCCTCATTTGTTTTTTTTCCGGTATACTGTAAAATTACTGTTCATCATGAACTATATTGAGCATAGCCTTCGTTAACCTGACCTATACAAGGGTACTTTACCTACCAAGTACCTTAACCCTGGCAATAAACTCAAGACTTCAGAAGTGTTATCTGTCCTAAGCCATACATGTAACTGCAGACCAATGAGGCGATTTAACATAAGATAGAAAGGATGCCTATACACATACCAATAAAACGCCATATTTGGCTTTGCAATTATAATTATCATTTTTACAAAGTTCATCAGTGATGTGCTATAAACTACTCTTAATTGACACATTTGCCAGCACAATGCTCAACACAGAATAGTAAGGCCGTGATAATTATACCAAGACACCTTAAATTAGTCATCAAAATGGAAGAAAAAACAGCGCACAATGTTAATAAGCGCGCTATGGTGAACAAAATGACAAAAGGACGTTAAGAGAACAAATGACAAATTATAATAATAGGGCACACCTGCTATTCTTTTGATCCGACATTTCTCTCATTTATGACGTTAATCGAGCGGAATGCTCGTGTGCTCACAGTTCTGTCGACTGTCCCCAACAAAGCACCGCACTCAGACAATGCTCGATACTTTACGGATATTTTTTGTATCAAATATAAATTCTCTTTCATCTCACTTAATTTTAGATCAAACTATAGTTCTTACATGTAGATCACGTCATTATTGTCTCTGCGGGTCGCGCCGACAAATTAAATAACGCCTTAATGGACAATAGAGTCACGGAGATAAAGACTCTAAACGGATAGACAAAAGGTCTAATATGCCGCTTATTTGGCGCCTAACTTGCGTCTGTCAATTTGTGTTTAGTTGACAGATAAATAATAAGCGGCATTGCTTACAAGCGCAGTATGGATGTGGTATGAGCGCTTAGGTTGCAGTCGCGGGTCGAATTAGTGAATAGTTGGTTGCGCACACGCAGGCGGCAGGTTTTGTCTAGCGCTCGGCCTCTCTCGCACATTAATCTCCGGGCCCGAGATGAAACGATATGCATTTGTCATCGTGTCTGCGATTAACTCGGAGAAACTCTTTCCATTGTATTGAATCAATTCGATATTATTTGAATGGTTTTATGAAGCAATAGTTAGCATTCAGGAAAATAATAAACGTGCTACGTCCACGTGGATTAGTGCGCATCCTGTATATTTTTGCAGGTGTTCGCCGCTTCATTGTGTAGATGACTGAAACGTCCAACCCATCTTTATGGATAAAGTTAAAAATAGTTGTGCGTAAATAAATTAGTCAGTCGTTAGGCGGTCGGCAAATATCTCAGAAATATTATGTGCATGAATAGCGCTCCGTATGACGGACAGCAGAAAGGGCTGCCCTTAAACTTACCTTGTATTATTTTGTCATTATTAAATTCCCCTGTCACCGGCTTGTTCTCATTTCGCCCTAAGAAAATATTGTATGCAAAATTATATGACATTTGAATGAGCACAAAAAGGTCGTATCAGGATTTGTTTACAAGTTGGTCCCAAAGAATATTTGTATTTGAAAGATTGTATTCGCATAACTTAAACAAATACAAAGTTGCGAGTGAGTACTTATCTCACAATTTATGGAAGCGTAGTGGAATAAGTATGCATCCGAAGTGAGCACTCCACTTAATATTCATTTGAGTTGAAATCGCATAAAGAATTCACCACCGCGCCGCATGAAATCCTCAAATGACCGATCATTCGTGGTTAATAGCACAAAATGGATGAAATGAAGTGTAACATAAGAGCAACAACACAAAGATACTCGAGAAGGCAATCAGGTTTGACAGTGGAAACGTCGAATCTTCAGAGAGAGGCCCTCAACAAGCCGCAAAATGAAATTTCTCGACGCCGTCAATCATTTTCCCCTCGCCGCGGTCGCCCCACTAGTCAGCTGATAAAGTTCTGGTGCAAGTCACTAGCGGACAGCGGCGTTGAACTATCACAGCTTGTAACGACTTGTATACTTGCCGACTTCAAGCCACATCTTGAATGGAATATTAGTACTTAATACCAACTACTAAATAAAATAAAAGGGTTACAGAAATATCACGTTACAGAAGTGACGATTCTCGAGACCGAAGCCGCGATGTGCCTCAGACAGATTACTACTGTAGAGAGAGTGTAGAGAGCTTCGTCCAACAAATCTCAACATTTACTGTCAAAAGCCAAGAATAGACACATACATACGTATTTTTACATGATGGTGAATACAAAACTACATGTATTTCCTATGTGAAACCATATGAAACGACCAATTCGCACCGTTACTAGCTTCTAACGTTTTATAAGTATCCATGTAGGATTTCTTAAATAAAAATATGATTTTACGTAACTAGATACGTGGCTGTGCCTAAGGTTGTCTAGGTCGCTGATCGCTGGTCACTGATGACTTACAGCGCTGTGGGAGAGTAATCGAGACATTATTCCGGTGCGTAAGCCCCGACCATCCGTCTCGAAGATGTTACGTGGAGACTCCTCACATGACGGCCTGCTCCCGAGCGGGGCCTGCACCTAAGTGGGTAATAATCACACAACCTATCCATCCAGAAAACCATTATTATATTGATGGGAAGTTGGTAACAGGTGAACAGCTTACACAATTATGCTTTCTATTGAATCTGAAATTGGAGCAGTGGAAATGATCTCGTCGTACGAGTAACAGGTTTAGAGCACACTCCCTCTTACAGGCATGTGTCCCAGTAGTAGATACCTGCTGAGAAACACACTGCCCTTAACAGCTGTTTATGGTTTAGCTTACCCGCTTTACCCAAAGCAAAAGCTCGAAAAGTCACAACACTGATTTAACTAATTAAAAACTTTTAACATCTCCTCGTACATATTTAGCACAAAAAGAGATTTTTAATTAAAAGCTACTTTTTAAAACACTTCTTTATAAGGAAATTACGAAAAATTAGCATATCACACGACACTTGCGACAAACGCGACTGCGACGCGACTCATTGCGCCGCAGACGGAAAAATATTTCGGAATTGAGATTGATGTCGCACGCATGTGCAGACGGCTTGTCTGTATGCAAAACAACGTGCCACCAAATATAGAACTAATTTATGGTCATACTCGGCGATTATGTGCCGGTAAAAATAACTGGCGGTGCTCCCCGTTTCCATAACTTATGCAGTTTCTCACTAGAATAACTAAAAGCACTTAAACGTCATGGAAATAAACGTATTTCAGCTGGGTTGAAGTTGAAAAATAACTGCAATTTTCGGTAGCTATATATACAAAGAACTACCTACTTACTACCACTTCTTCCCTAATTAACTGTTGTCATAACCCTACTCTTCATCATCATAATCTCAGCAATGATCTCAAAATGATCACACCAAGATTTCAAACCGCACGAAATGTTTTCAATGAGCATTACCGATAAATATAATTAAAATAAATCCCATTTAAGGGTAGGCTCCCACGCGATAAGAGGTGTTATTTATACACCCTCATCTCACAAAGGAACCGCTGCCGAATATCACCCATAAATATTGGGCTGAGGTGTAATTTTTCACATACCACGTCTTCTCGAGCGTCGCACCTTTAAAATAAATGCAAACAAAATTTAATAGGGAGAGATGCGCGGGATCGCGAGCTTCAGGTAAAAATAAACGATAGTCAACTCGACCAATCGCTGCAAGATATTTTATTATAAGGCTTTAGTCATCCTATTCTGCTGTAATATAAATATTACTTGCTAAGTTGCTATTACTAACATTCCATTTGGCCGTCCACCGAAGGCATTTCTGTGTTTACAAAAAGAAAATACTAAAGGACCTATCGTCGAGCGCAGTTCCCCGGGGTTCGCAAACTTTTGTAGCAATCTTTGTGCGATTTTCGTTATAATTTCTGTGAGTTACACGGAGGAGCAGGAAGGCGAGGATCGGGCTGCGTTTATTTACGATTATTGGTTATGGACAGAGTTGATCGGCGGCCGGTGTCCCGGGAGCCTCGTAACGCCTCGGACTTCGGCCGCGCACACTGAGGGTGCCGCGTCTGACGGATATATCCGTCTCCTGAGGATACTCCGCCGTTTGCAAAATTATGAATCGCAAAAGGGTGTTGTCTCGACACCTTTACAAAGAATAGACTCTGAATAAACAGCTCGAACATTCTTGTCTCACATCAAACAGATTTTATTACGACGAGAGCAACAAGAATAAAAAGCGTTGTCAATAATAAAACGCAAAGGCGAAAAGCAATAACCGAGTTCTTATCCGATACACATATCACAAAAGATAGCCAATAAATAGTCCTATCTGTATTTGTCACAAAATAAGAATTCCATCAAATAATTCGGCGGCAATAAAAAACGGATAGAGACATTGCACGCATTTGTAATAAAAGTCTCACCATAAATAACGATCATGAAATATAATACACCTGCAATCTTCAGAAAATGGGAAAATCATTTTCCGAGGGCGGGCGCGGTCCGGCGTAATATTGTTATAAATGTACTTTTCTGAGGGTATAAATAATAATGGTGATCGCGCGCCGGACGACGGGGAAGTGTCTGCGCGACGCTCGCTCTCCACACCGGTATTAGTGAACTATCTCTAGCTTATAAAAGAAGTAAAACTGACCTGTTGAATTAAACGAGTGTCTGCTGCTATAATTATTTAAATAATTAAACAGTGATTCCACAAAAGAAGTACCTATGAGATGTATCTAATGACGTCATTGATAGCTGCATAGACGTTGATGGCGTTGAGCTACGTAAACGTCCCGTAGAGCTTATTTAGATGTTGCGATGAGCTGTGATGACGTCTCGTAGAGCTTTGTAGACGTTTAAATGAGTTGCGTATACGTTACGTAAACCTTTGTAGAATTTCCGTTGAGCTACGTAAACGTCGCTTCGTAGACGGTAAAATGAGCTGCGTACACGTCACCAAGAGCTTTGTGGATATTGCCAAGAGCTACAGAACCATTGCATCCAGGTACGTAGATAACGAAGATATCCCGTAGAGCTTTTTAGACATTGCGTGGAGCTGTGTAGACATCCCGTAGAGCTTCTTAGATATTGCGACGAGCTGTGTACGTCTCAGAGCTTCGATAGGGTAAATTGCGATGAGCTACGTAGACGTCTCGTAGACCTTCAAAGTCATCTGGTAGAAATTTGTAGATATAATTTAAAGCTCCGTAGAACATTTTTGACGTTTCTTTGAGAGTCAGAAAACGTTCAATTGATTTTTTTATATGTTTTGAAAAGCTTTAGAGACGTCGCGTTGGGCTTCGTAAACGTCTCGTAGTTGCGCAGAATTCTCGTTAAAAATCGAAAGCTTAGATATATCGCTAGATACTATTTATAAACAAAAATAATTAACTCTTAAAATCGTGCAAATTAAAAAAATAAAGACTAGCCCTACAAAGTACCCAAATAAAACAAAGATTTCAGTTATAGCGTGTTTCTCTCGCGCCATAGTTCCGTGGCGTACTGCCCGGAGCACCGTTGGGAGTCATTTCGCTCCGACAGCCTGTAAATTCTCCATTACGCGATATGAAATATGCTTTGCCACCCTGCACGCCGTTTACGAGCGGCAGCTATGATTTCTTATCCATCAGACGTCCATTCTTTGTTCTAAGGGAGTGTACTGCTTTTGAAATAATTGAATGGAATGAGTTTTGGTTTGGACAGGGTTCGGTTTTTTAGAATTTTATTTCTAGAATGGCATAGAGAAAGAATAAAACAAATCTTATATCCAAGGACAAGATTTACATTGGGAAGAATTTCAAAACTTACTTATCGGTCTAATGTTATTGCGCTCTTAGGTTTTTGTGTAATACAACGGTTAACAGAATCCGCACGGGCCGATCTTCAAGGTTAAGCAACGCTTGCCAAGGTTGGTCTGTGGATGGGTGACCATCTTAACATACCGAGTTTCCTCCGTGCCTCGGAAAGCACGTTAAGCCGTTGGTCCCGGGCCGGCTGTCATTTGCAGATCTTTGGCAGTCGTTACGGATTGTCAGAAGCCAGTAAATCTGACTCCAGTCTTGCCATGAAGTACCGTGTTACCCAGTTATTGGGTTGTGGAGGTCTGGTAGGCAGCCGCTCCTCGTAATAAACTGGTATTTAGCTAAATCCGGCTTGACTGGAAGCCGACCCCAATAAAGTTGGGAAAAGGCTAGGCAGATGATGATGATGACAACGGTTAACAGAATAAACCCAGTACCTTAAAAGGGGTTATTGTACTCATCATACTGAGCAACTATTACTATGGGACCAACACTGAAATCACAAAAATAAATCGCGCATAACTCGAACAGAATGTACTGAATAGCGGTTTTTTTTTCTAGCTATTTTGGGGTTGTTCCAATAGAAAAAGTTGTTCAAAATGATGACAATGACTCCTTTTCAGGTGTTGCATTTATTCTGTAACATAATATTGTAGTTTGGTTATAATATAAACTGAAAGGAGTCTGTGTTTCCCGATAGCTACAACCTGGGAGTCTGTAAGTCATGAGTGAATAGGTTACTTCTAGGCAAGCGTGCTCCATCTTCGACCACATCATCGCTTACCATCAGGTGAGATGGTGGTCAAGCGCGTGCCTATTAATAGTAAAAAAAAAACTGATTGATGAAATTACGTCTAACAGAGAATTATATAAAAAGAATATAATATTGCGCCGGCTTCAAGTAAATTAGGATAAGGGCAAGAGCATATCGGTTCAGTTGTAATATAGAGTACTAGCTTTCAACCGCGTCTTCGAACGCGCATATCCCGTTTTTTCCCGTTGCCGTAGGAATTACGGTTTCTTAGTGCTCCTCTACACAGTCCAAGGAACCTACATGCTAAATTCCATCTTTCTAAAACCAGTAGTTTCGGTTATCTGTTGTCCTGCCAGTCGCCCAATCACTCAGTAATTTAGTTAACTGAAGAATTTGATATGTATTGATTCTAAGATTTCTAACCATTACATATTTATTCTTTGTTTTAAGGGAGTGAGGGTACGTAAGTTGCAAAATACGCTATTAAATAAGTTTTTTTTTTTTTTTTATTTGGGGTATTTATAGCACTTATAAGTGAAGGCAGACGATGACGAGATGCACCACGTTGATAGTTGAAACGACTGAGTTTGAATAGTACCTACGGCCGATCTGGCAGTTGTATGGGATAACTTTACTTTTCAAAAGAAGCTACTATTGTCGCATTATGTAAAGAGTCGGAATTTGCCATAAATATATATAAATGCTTAAACACTTATTGAAATTATTCAGGAGCGAATTTTATTGTAAGTGTGCATGTTATTTTCCAAAAAAAAAAGTAATCCCAGGTATAATTTTGGTGCTTCGGTGTAATTTCTGATGAAACCATCGTACTCCTTTCAGCGGAATGACTCAAGTATGTAGGTACATAATTATCCGTTTATACCTCACATTACAATATTTTGTGATTTCAACACAAAATTCTGCTTTTGTTCTCGACGCTTGGTCTTTATGCGGCCACTAACGTGATATTATTTCAATTAAGTGCCTGATTTAGCTTCGCCGGAAAAACTCAAAACAATGAGGTGTTGACGATTGTGTCGGGAAAATAATGCGCAATGAACCGTCTGATTTGTGAGCGAACCCACATAAAACAGTTTCACAGAATAACAGCCGAATGAAAGCGCACTCGTTCATTAAACGATGATCGTACGTCACAACCGTTCACAACTTTGAACGGAAAGTTAATAAAGTATCGTTCACAGACAGTTATGACTAAGAATAGGCAAGGGGTATTAAGAGACACGTCTCAACAATTATACACGTCGTCGCTTGTCTTGTAAGACATCAAAATAAAATCACTACTATTTATGTATATGAGAGCGTATTAACGGCACGCACCGCCACTCTTATAATGTAATAAATCGTCTGGAAAATATAACCGTCAGCGCTGTGTCATACGCATGTCGGAGATGCGCGCGCGCATGCCCGCACCGCGCGCGCTTGCGCCCGCCTGCGACCACGTCACGCATCCATACGCCATAAATTGTGAGACGTAAATAAAATCTGGCGTTCCATATTTTAAAACTTTATTTTAATAGGCCACTATTCAACGAGAAATTAAGACGTGTTTATTAGCTGAGCGCTCGTAATACAAACAAGTCCTTCCTTCATGAGTTACTTTGCTCAGAGTGTCATAAATCTGTATTCACATCAAGTCACAACATAAACCTATTAAGTTGCTACATCTGTACTATCTATAGTATCACAACAAATAGTTTTATAATATTTTTCAATGAAAAAAGAGATGTTCTTCCTATTTTTCTAATGACACAGTATTTTTTCTGCAGATAAGAGAATTTTTTCTATCCTATACAAATTGGCTAGACGAATAAATGATACTTACATAAAAATATTTCTGGTTCATATGCTAATCTCGAAAGAGATCAATAAGACCGACAAAATATCGTTGCGGAGCAAACATATTCAATAAGCATGTTTTTTTCATCATCGTAGTCAGAAATATTTTTCGTCTCCCATAAAACAATTCGATGGAAATTGTATATTACCATGTAAGTAGCAATCTGGGTTCGAGTTTATGTATCGGAAGAAGTGTATGGAAAAAGTTTTTTCGCCGAAAGCGTATTCAGAGCATTCTTCATGCGTGCGCCACCCCTTACAATGTTTGTAAGTTTTTTTATTTAGTGATTATAATAGCGCAGGTACTATTATTGTAGAACAATGTTAAGTGGTCGCATTCGAAGAAAACCAACAACAGCTGTCCTACTAATCAATTATGCGTCCTCATAATATGAGTCTTGTCTTGACGACTATAAAATTGCCACACATAACATTTTTTTCTGTGCCAAAAATCAACATCATCTCGGACGGAATGTTAACAACATAATATTTTTCAGCGTGATCTTAATCTCAACAAATTGTTTAAAATGAAAATTTTTAATCGCGTTCCTTCAAAATGGAGAATGTGACAATTCACAATTAACAGAACATAGGGGATCTTGACAATCATCTTAAAACAATAGTCGAAATCATAGAATGAAGCTATAATTTAATTTGCCTCACTTTGACTCGCTGCCAGAATGACTAATTCTCGCCAACATGTCGTGACTCTCGTAATATTGCAATATTTTCTGTTCAATTGTTAAAATTCAAACAGAAGTTGAGTAACTATTAAATAATGTATCTCTAAAACGTGTCTAAAACATACATATTTTAGTGAAAATTAAGTGTGGATTCGCATTAACGTCAATGTGTCACGTTACAAAGCTTCGCTCGTCCATTTTTATCACAATCACTTGAGGCCTTACACCTTTTAACATCCCTATGATTATTTTAATTTGTATTCAGATACATTTTATAAGCTTTTATATGTCTACCTCTTATCATTAGCATTGAGATTAATTGTCTAACAATTCTTTTCAGTTGTGAATGAGGCGACCTACCGAACATTTCCTACTACCTAATCTAGTTTACTGAGCTTTAATAGTGTTACGCGACATTAAGATGTAACTTGTATTTTATTTAAGAGCACTGACAGGATTGATTTCTTATTTTTTTACGTACTGATGAGTTGTCAAGGCCGCAAGGGTTTTTACACAACTTAGGACAGCTTAAAACTGAAATTAACTGAAACACGCATCAACAAAATAAAATCGGAGACACTGATAGCCGATATTATGGCAACCAGCCCACCTGTTAGCGAGACCGCAGACGGATTTGGTGCAAGCGACGTGCGACACGACGCGACTACGTGACGGCCACGCGACGACAACGCGACAGCGTCGCTGACATGCAGCGAACGCGAAATTCCTCCAACACGTAATAAAATTTTATAAAACCGCGGTTATCGTAAACAGAACAAATAGCAAACTTTATGAGCCATTCGTCGCGCTTTTCCATTTGCATGATACGAGTATGTCATAGGAAATACGTATCGTACGCGGCTAGGGGTTATGGCGACGTCCCAGGTCACCGCACTAAATTATTCGTCTCGTATAAATTTGTTTATGTTAAAGTTATGGACAGTTGTCAGACATCGTCAAATTTCCAATTCCATTCTGGTACAAAAGTTGCTGCGATTATTTTGCGTCTATTTTCTTTACGACTTTACCTACACGATGCTTGTTTTTATTGAAATAAATATCTTGTTTCAAGTGATAAATACAATATTGGCTATCAGGCGGCTAGTAACAGTGCGGGTAATATATAATTCGAGGCTGGTTTCTATTCAGCCGATCTCATCCCGTTCCGCCATCTCGACGTCCATAAACAATGTGTGAACATTCATAAAGAGAAAAATAAGAATAGACAATAAAACGTCAACGTACCATGCGGTGCGGCGTATTTACAAAAAAATCTTGAGGGACGCATTTAGAGTTGTTAGCGCTTCTTTATAATAAAATGGTTTTAACAAAGGCCTATTAAAAACTGAAGTCATAACAGGAAACGTGATACAGTGGCCGGTGGGTAGCAGTGGCGGATCACCTCTTTCATCATAAAAGCGCGGTGAGCGGCAGCTGGCGCTTCACTTTATGTGGTTTCTGAAGAGCTTCTCTTTAATAATCGTGTTTATTTTTGAATGTGGAACACCCGTAACTTGGATGACTATGAGCATGTGTCGTTGACTTGAGTGGACGCTTCGTTACATGTCACACTCATTTTGGTGTCAGCGAAGCTTTTGTTATGAATGTTTGGAAAACGAGAAGTATCCCTTATTAATTAAGTACGCATTCGTCGGTTCTTTTATGTTAACAATAGTTACAAGTTATGTATTGTAGCCATTTATGAGTATCTAAGGATTAAACCGTTCCAGGTAGTTTAATGCCATCTTGGAGATTTGCTACGAGAAGTCTGCGAGAAATTGGTCCTCAACTATTACCTAAACTTATGACTAGAATCGAGTACAACAATAAGGTACTCGTATGTGTCGGGATCAGCTCAAGGTGGGTTGCAAGAACAACACTGAACAGGAGGTAGCGCCTCAATAAAGACGTGTACCGGAACAGTGGGTAAGCAATAAGCCTCCGTCTGCTAATAACAACAGCGGGATCGACGACGATATCTCAATATCGTAGGTGCGAGCAGTTAATTAACACATGACGCTTGTCGTGGAAATAGAATTCCTGTAAGCGAGTGGTGCGCCCGCGCCCCGGGCTGGCGCTGTTTGTTTACAAGCACGAGACTTCATTACGCCGCCGGCTAATGTATTCAGCTTCAGCCTCCACGTTAACAGCGACACTTCTCGGAATCAATATGCTCCTTGTATGTTTTGATTGGCTGTCGCCTCGCCCCGCAACACAATCCCGCCCTAACCCGCCAGCGCATAAAACACACTTTTCCGCACCACTGCCACATAACTTTAATGACACCGAATACAACGAACGGATTTCAGTGTTAATACTTGCCAGGGATAAATTTCCTATAGTGGTAACGACCTCTGCATTGAACTTGTCCAATTTTAGGGTTAACGCACATTAATTTGTTTTATTAACGGCTTTAAACGTTTAACCGTTTCCTGTCGTCACTGCTCTGGTTCGTATCATTCGATTGTGTGTTTTGTTCGCTTCTAATTCGACGCTGAATAGGCCAACAATATGAGAGTAACTGAAACAATGATTTGTACTTAATGGTAACATTACGAATACCTTTAACAAACTACAGATGCGTGGGGTGCAGTCGAAGCCACAAAACAGTGTTGGCTGACACAGCGTAGGAACATTGCCAAATCCATCGAAGCGACTTCTGATCCCTGCGCGCCCCCAAAAATAATAATGTTTCATCTTATAAAAATATTTCCCTTACGACTGTCGCGCGGTATATCACGGTATTTGTCACAGAGGATCACCCTTTATGTTCGTTTCCAGTCAAACCCCTTAGATAAGCGAGCCTTTTATATGCCAAATATAATATATTATGGTTTACAATTCTATTTCGGTCTTAGTGTGGATAAGGTCTTGCTATATTTTAAAATAATTCAAGTTTTTCATGGCCAAAATTTCGAACAGTCTGCACGCACCGTAACATTCATAACGTAAGATTTCGAAATTATTTCCTACGCATTTATTTCGTTTTTAAATGTTAATACTAATTATTAATTATTGATATTATTTGTTTTGTTAAGCAGACCTAATATAAGATAAAAAACCATTTGACAGAAATGTGGGTAACACTTGTGTACAAGTTTTGAGCAACAGCATTAAGCAACACCTGTCTTGTGTTGTGCCTGTCTTGACACAGCCTTTAAACCTATTTTATTTAATCTAAGTCAGAAAGTAAGAAGCTGTGCCGCGTATCCACAGTCAGCTAACAGGCACGAGCCATTACTTCCAACATATGAGCAAAGCAAAAATATCAGCGTATTATGGGTTATCAGAGGCAGTCGCGTCTCCGAGACTCCGGCCGCCATTCATGCCGCTCCGACTTAATGGATTGCTCGCTTTCATATTCCGAACGTACACTATGTTTGCGCTCCTATGATCACGTATAGTGATTTAACGCTTTATGCTTCCTCTACGACATGTCTGTGCCATCCCACTACTGGAAATTACAACTAATGTCGCGAAATAAACTCTAAATAAAATTTACATTTCAACTTTCGAACTAATAGCATTTCCCGGTACAAAAGCTTGAGGAGTGCGCGTGTCACCCATCTGTTTGCACGTCTATAGCTCCCCTTTCATATGAGAGGCGAAAACAAACAGAGAATGTGCCAAATAGCAAACAATATTATACGGAATGCACAATAATATCAGTTCCGCTGTGGGTGCGGGCTCGCTGTTTGCTTCCGCGAATAAATATGAAATTCGAAGAGTCTCGCCTCACACCCGAGAGCAAATATTATGGGAGTTTGCTTTGGTAAAATGATAACTGTCAAGATTGAAAATTTGGGTTTAGCCGCCGGCAGGGGAGCGTTATTGAATATATGGCACGTTCCTAGACGAGATGCTTTTATGACAGTACTGGGCTTGCTACGACATACCTTCAATGTAAGGAAAGCTATTTTTATAGGTACATTGCAAATTAAAGCTGGCCTAATATTCATGGACAATAGTCATCATGACCTCTTGGTATTTGTAACCTTGTTTTTAATGGTAAACTCAGCATTTAAAATCAATCCACTCCCGAGCACCTGTCTATATCCCAGATGACGTCACATGAGTACCCGACTATCCGTCTGTCAAACTACCCGCCACCGGCTTCGTCGTCAGGTTCCCCACCCCAATCTTGAATATTTTACACTAGATTGACTCAATGAAAGTTTCGTTTTGTTGACAAACGTCGACCCTTGGGATTCTGAGATTTTATCTACGAATGAATATCATTTTTCTTGTTATGAAAAGTGTTTCTGCTACAATATTAACATATTATGATCGGTGTGAGGTTATAGCAAGTCCTGATAAACTTCCAGTCTTCATTTGTTAACATAAAGTTACTGGAAATATCTTTAGCGCTAGACGATAATAGCTTGAACTGGAACACTCTAGTCTAAAAGTTATCTTAGAAAAAGAACCCATTTCACAGTAAAATCGTGCAAATTTGTTTCGACTCAAACTAAGCCAAGTAAATGTCTAACAATTCGTAGCTAAATCAACACCGAACACCATACTGATCACCCCTCAAATAAAGCTATCAAACATTATTTGACGCCATTAATAAAATATTACTTATCATTTGCTACAGCGAGCTCCACAAGTTAGTGCGGGCCCCTGCCCGTCACAATCCCGCGATCCCGGCGATCCCGCGGTCCCCACCTTATCATCCCGTGAGAATAACTTTCAGATTTATGTGCCACGTAAAAGTTTATGTCGTGCTTTGTTTCGTGCATGCCATTTTATTGTTATCAACTATTTTCGACAACTGACTGGGAAAGGGGAGAGTTTTATGAAAATATTTTATCTTATGTTCATAACGATCATTTGTTTGGCCCGGTACATTTTCTCGGCTAATTTGGCACGCTCTTATTATTCCGTTCATTCTTCATTATTTATTGTAACACTTATATTTCCACAGCGGAGCTTTGACGACCAACGGCTGTCGGGTAAAAACATTCTTTTTTTTACTGTTGTTAGGCACGCGTTTGACCACTATCTCACCTGTTGGTAAGCGATGATGTGGTCGAAGATGTAGCACGCCAGCCTAGAAGTAACCTATTCACTCTTGACTTAAGACTCCCAGGTTGTAGCTATCAGGAAACATAGACTCCGGCAGGTAATTCCACTCCTTAGCTGTATGCACTATGAATGAGTTCCCAAAACGTTTCCGTTCAAACGTTCTTTCTAATCTACCAGTAAAGGTAGATTAGTGCATTTGGCCTATATGCATTAAAGGGCAGCATACAATCTGAGCCAATTTCAGGATCAAAACTTAGATTTTAGTACATGAACAGTATCTATTAGAATAATGTCTGGCAATGAGCTGAGCTATGTGTTACAAATTATGAACAGTACCTACTTGTTAAACATGTTATATGTGCACATTCGCGTGACTCTAGTAATTTATATATTATATATATATATTATTATTATTAGTTATAGACTCGTGTTTGATCACAATCTCACCTTTTTTGGCTAACAAGACTGTTAGCCGGTCGCCAAAAAACTATCTTTAAATGTAACTGTTTCTTAAAACTTAGATGTGTTAAAGTTATAAAACCAGTTAAAACTAAGTATAAAGTTTAATATCCAATAGTAATTTTATTAGTAGAGTCAAAATGGATGGCTAAAATATTCGGCCAGACAATAAGAACTGGTCGGCGGCGCGCTGCAATCCCAGCGCGCCTCAAAAAGATGTCAGCGTGGAAGACGGGGCCCGCTACGGCAGGTGCCTGCTAGGGCTGCGGAATCTGTTCGAAAGGGGTACCGTAGCCTTGGAACACAAAGGGCACCAGGAGGAACACAGATGGGTTGTAGTCAGTAAGAGTCTGACACTTCCTCTTGCTTTACCCAGAGCGGGAGGAGTCATTTGATGACCTCCCATTCTTAAAAAAAAAAGACAATAAGAACTACATACATTACTCGACAAAACAAGCTGATAACGGGCTGGATCAACTACAAATAAGTGCACCTGTAATGTGTCAAAATTCTCATTTTAATCAAGTTTTTTCTTGTAGCTTAAAACCAACCAAAGCATTGTTTTTAGGGTTCCGTATTAACGGCCAACGGGACTATTACTAAGCCTCCGGGCTTCGCTGTCCGTCGATCAGCGGGCAGTATCTCATGAACTGTACGGTTCATATAGATAGACAGATGATAATGTCACGGAGTGTGTATTTTTGTTGCCGTTATACAAAATAAATAAACCGTTTACAAATAATAAATAATTATAGGGGGCTCCGCTACTAAAAACGTGTTTTTGTGCCGTTTTTGCTGTATCTTAAAAATGGCAACAGCTAGACGCTTGGAATGCTCACAAAGTATTGCTATATTCGATAAAAAATAAATAAAAAAACAGTCAAAATATATAAAATTCTTCCATTACTGAGTGACGGACTAAGGGCGCCTTCAAATTTGTCGCTAAGTGCCGCGCGGCAGCAGCGCGACTGTCGCGCTGCTTTGTTAATCCATACAAATAATAAACGAGCGGCAGACACGCTGCTGTCGCGCTGCAGCCGCACGGCACTTTGCGTTTATTGATTAGAGACTTAGCGGCTAATTTGAAGGCGCCTTAATATTAGTAAAATTTATTTATTTATTTAGTACATGGAGGACGGTTTCATATTTTGTTGTCTTTATTAGCTGCAAGCTAATAAAGACAACAAAATATGAAACCGTAGTCACCAGCAAGCCAATAACAAATCCTCACGTATAGAAAAATAATATAAATTATAGTGTGAGCACAATATAAAAACACACCGCTTTAATTAAACTAAAAAAGGAAAAAAATACTAAAAAAAATTAAAGCAGTGCCAGGGACATGTTTTTAGGTAACTTTTGCTCGATTTTAACGGCAAAATAGTAGATTATAATAATAACTATAATCCAGAACCCTTCATGCGCGAGATCGACTCGCACTTGGCCGGTTATTATTTCTTATACCTATTATCCTACTTAACCATCTCTTCATATGTTATTAATTTAAAGCTATTTCTCAAAAACTAAGATTACATTGCTTCTTTTTTACCACTGCGTCCTATTATTTTAAATATTATAGTTCGTTTGTGCACTTTCATTTATCCGCATAACTTAAATTCCAGGTAACTAAAGACAATGTTGACTCGCAACACGACTATCAAGGAGTCGGACGCAAAACTGACAGCTCTCATGTAGAGTTTGAGGATCTAAAAACTACAATGGAAAAGCTGCTCCGGGAAAGGAAAGTCAGCGAGGTGGATGTAGAAAAAAATTGTCCATTAGAATACTTTCCTCAAGAAAGAGCTGGCTTAGCTACATATTCAGCTTGAAAGAGTTAATGCAAAGGGCATTTGGAGGAACACGGGTGGGTTTTGAGTCAGTAAGAGTCTGAAGCTCCCTTCCACTCTTTTCAGAGCGGAAGAAGTCATTTGATGACTTCCCATTAAAAAAAAGGCAGGGTAGTTGAGAGGCCTGCTAGGGCCACTGCTTGTCGGGGTTATGGAATAGTTCGAAACAGTTACCCCCGGGTAACTGCTTTTTAGTCAGAATCAGTCCATGAAGGCAAGGCAATGTTTAAGTCTAAATCAGTGTGTGAGCCAGCAGTATTAAAAGATTTGATCGATGACGATATATTTCTAATCAGTGAAATAGAGTAACATCAAGCCCCTCAGGTCAAGCTAATAAACTGTAGCAATAATAAGTTTTATAAATATCACTCAAATTAATATACTGATAGAATACCCCATTACTCGATCTCGAAGTAATGAGGACCCGCCAGCCTATGGAAACGTCAATAAACTTGAGACTCCCAAATACTCGTAGACCTAGTTTTTGGAATAAGTATTTAGGCGGACGCGTACCTCTAAGATTCAGTAGATACGAATTTTGCCTAGTACGTCTCACCTCGGAGTCAGATTTTCTGGCTTCTGACAATCCGTAAAGCCTGCCAAAGATCTACAAATGACAGCTGAGACCAACGGATTAACGTGCTTTCCGAGGCACGGAGGAGTCTCGGTATGTTAAGATGGTCAACCAGCCACAGACCGACTTTGGCAAGCGTCGCTTAACCTTGAAAATCGACCAGTGCGGCTGCTTTTACTTAGCCACGAGCACCATCTATAATACATAGTTCATTGCATTCATTAAGATCCTATGTCCCCTAGCTGGGGCAGAGGGCGTCCACAGTAGACTTCCATCGCGAACGGTCTTTAGCTTTACCTCGCTCCACGTCATTCCTATGCTCGTCGCTTCTGCCCACAAGGTGCGTCGCCAGGTTTGACGGGGACGGCCACGTTTCCTTTCCCTTGAGGTTTCCAGTCCATAGTTAATTGCATAGAAATAGTAAAAACAACACGTGTGTAACCTAACTAAACTCGAAAAAGTTCGAGTCATCTCCCATCCTATAATAGATCACATAGCTTCAAAACTCTTCGATTGAACAGACTCATCGATATTTACAATACGAGATTTGATGGGCATCTAATCGTATATCGTTTGACGACACATTGAGATGATCTGGACCCCAAGGTAAGGGCTGCGGAGTTGAGTGGACGATAATAGAGAAACGTCTTTACGAGTTCGACACCCGCTTGACACATCAACACCACACAGACATTGTGCCCTCGGCAGCGATGAAGCTGTGGTAAAGTGTGACAGTGAAGCTGGTAGTGTGACAGACCAGAACAATAATTTATGAGCCATTCGTATTTGAATGGGTGCTAACCTAATTAAATAAATAATGAACAAAATCTGCAATGGTAACATCAAATAAAGTTAAGGGATTAGGTACTGTATCGTGTTGTGCCATGGCATGGGCGGGACACACCAATCTATTTAAGGCCAATGACCTTATAAAAGGAGCTAACTACACCTCTACGCGCCACTCCGCTACCTGTATTTTTATTTTTTTATAATAAATAAATACATGTTTTTAAAAGTAACAAAACCAAATCATTTTCTTTTGTATTCCAAAGCAGTAAATATTTTTCTTATACCTTTTTGATCAAAAATGAAAGAGTAAAATGGTTTCATCTCAACGATTTGGAGGTGATTTGTTTTTTTTTTTTCTTATTATGTGATACAGATATAAGTAGACAAATTCTGGCTAAACCAAATTATGAAACATAATTTCATTTAGATTACCAATTATTTTTATTTCAGATGTAATTTCTCTGTTAGTGCCGACGAAAAGCCGCTGTTTGAAGCTTTTTTGTAGAGAGCAGCCTCAAGCCTCCGTCATATCGCAATGAGTTTTTTAGTCAATCAACTACTTCAGAAGTCATCTATCTCTCTCTACACTACACACCAGAACACAGTCCCTTATGTAAACTAGAGACTTGAGCGTTTTTGAAAAACAGAAGTCTATAGGAATATTTAAATAATTAAGTAAATCAAGTCGTGATAACCGTGCAAAAAAGTTGAGAAACGGCTGCCAATCATACAAAATATCCCAGGGGTATTGAACAGCTCTGTTGTTATGTCGAGACAGCCGCCACTTTCTGCAATGTCATCGGTGCATATAAAAAGTTATGACCGCTGGCAATATTTCCGAGAGCGGCCGGCGCGCTCCGAGCTCGTAGGAAACGATATGCAGTAAACGGTCGGGCGTGCGGTCCCGCGGGCCCACTGCGCGACTGCGCCCCCGCTGACCCGCCCGATTTTATGCCAATTTTCATAAAAATAAATCTGACTCGCGTTGATTGAACCAGTCGCCGGGCCGCGTTTCGTGATCGACTTTCTATTTTATTGTTATTAGCTGAGTCGCGCAAGGGTACGAATTATTGTTTTGCCATTTGTCCCCAAAAATAGAAAAGGCTATCCTCACACGAAGGTATAACTTGTATGACAATCAATTTATTCGAAACTGCCCTTCGTTTTCTTGTGTGCTTCGTTCGCACAGATTTTATCAGAACAAGATTGTGTATGGCAAATAGGTAATTCAGCAATTCTAATTATAAGAATGCAGCTGAACAACAAAAAGCTCGTGTTCCGAAGTGTTCATTATATACAAAAACAATGCTAGGACAAGTTGAAAAACTGTTGCACTATAAAGGACGAGACGTGAATGGATCATTGGTTGAGTCAATAACCGGCAGCCGCAGCGCGCTGCAGCGCTCGGCCGCTATCACTGTTAACATCAGATGGAACAAGTGTTATGGCATCGTACCCTGCCTTATACGATTGAAGGCATTCCCGGAGAGATATTCCGATGCTATCGGCGGCCACACACGGCAGCTCACCAACCAGCGAGCATAACTAGCTGACGCCAGACGCCAATTTGCGACACTTTTACGCTCATAACAGCTTCTGATACCATTTATGTCACACTATGGCCATTTTAAGACGTGTTTTACTTCAATCCACCTTCATTTCCACGGTAATAAACGCCACACCACATAAAACCCCTTTTATGTATCTAGTATTAATTTAAGAAATAATTAAGTACATATGTACAGATAAAAGGGAATACAGAATGATACGTCTGAACAAAAGTGCAGGGTGTAGTCAAAGAAGCATGGCGGGCGATCGTGATTTATCGTCGGCCGCTTTTGAATATTAAATAATCTTTAATGGGAGCGCATGATCGGCCCATTAGCCGACGTCGCTCCTTTCACGTTTAATAAAGAGTCATTTATAAGCCAGCGACGCTTTTCCCTTATCTGGCCGAAGTATGTCGCGCGACTGAGAGGTGCCGCCCTATCAGGATTAATTCATAATTTTATCCGTGTATGTTGATGTATTCAATGTTTTTGGAATCGGAATGTACACAATTAAATACGTCAATCTTAATTACCATACAAACACAATTATCAGGCTAATGTCTCCGGGTTCTATTATAATGGTGGCTGCTTTGGGTGCTACTATCCCTTTAAGTTAACCTCACAAGTGTAGGTTCGATTCCCACGATGGGTAAGTATCACCTCATTGAATCATTAGGAAATTACCCCGTTTCCTCGCGCCGACATCGACTGATCACGTCTAATGTCGTTCCTTTGAATTGAACCTCGGACACAAAATAGTTTCACAAGTATTATTAACCATGAGAACAAGATTGCGTGGCTACATTGTATACTGATGTTAATTAAATAGTGCTCATTTACAGTATTTCATAGTTAGACTGTAAACTATGTCAGGGAAATTATTTTTCATTGAAAATGTTCCTCTAAATCTAAACCATGTGGTTCTAGCACATCGGCGAATAGGTAAGATACATTACTTGCTGATTCTTGATCTTAGATACGTAAACCTAGCAACCTACCTGCCTATTCATAGCCAGAATTGTACACCGAAAAAACCAAAACACATTATGTTAATTACAATACGCAAAGTTAAACATAATTCTTCAAACGCCAATTAAAAGCGCACCCACGACGAAAGAAGCTCATTTTGACCATTACCCGTCCGAATACGCTTTGCAAAAACAAATGAGTTATAACTAACACTCTCCATACTGAGCCACTGAATGCGTGTAATTATGAAGATTAATCTGCTGGCTGCTCGAAGGTTAACATAACTTGAGGGCGCACATCGGCGGTTACGACTTCCTAATGACACTTCGATCTCGGCCGCCGCTCATTATCGCGAAACATTCGATCGGCTCGGCCGAGTTATTCCTCTTAATATCGCGCCGACGGTGGCTGAGCGGTCAGGATATTGTCACGTATGCGCACCGCACTGCCGTAATTATATCGGCGCAATTAAAGACCAACTAATATATTATAATCGTTCTGTTAGCATCAGCGCTTTTTGCCAGAGCACCGGGAGCCGACAGTACCGCCGTTCACACACTCATCCCCGTAACACCCTATTACGATTGAAACTGATTGATCAGGAATGTTCTAGGAATAGCTGACTCATTCGGTGTGTTTAGCAGCGTATGCTGCGGGAAACTAGAATGAAGAATTCGGACAAAGCATTCTATGATGAGCTTGGCTTTAACTGTATTATTGGAATCAAAAACATGAACGTTTTATTTCCACCATTTGCGCATTGTACCTAAGCAGTTTTGTTACGTATTATGGATTACAAAGCCATGTAAAACGAAACCTCCGCAGCGCTTACATAAGAGCAATAAATTACATGGTGGAGTCGTAGTGATGTACATTAGGCAGTCTCGTCAATGTGACTGCCTAATAAACGGGTAGGCTGCGGGGCAGTTTGATTTCCTCGCGAATCATGAGAAAATTATTCCGCAGACGAGCCAGCCGCTTTGAGAACATCCGACGGATAAGAATAATTACTTACATTGATTGAACCCTTATAATCTGAGTTTATTTAATAGTCGACAGATGTTAATCGGTGCGCCGACTATAATTACGCTTCGATTCCTGACGAGAAAAACGCTGTAGCGTACCTCTATCAAATGCACAGATTTATACGTTTATGTTCCTACTACATCTAATAATATAATAATATAGATGAAATAAATCTACATGCAGGCACTCGCAGGGTGGCTGGTAGCAGCTAGATGAGAGTTTCCGGAGATCGAGTCAAACGGCGTGCACTTGGAGAGGCCTATGTCCAGCAATGGAATATTGTAGGCTGATGATGATGACACCTAGGTACTTGTGTTTTATTCACGCTATTTGCCTGTTAGGGCAATTATTATGCACAATAGAGTAGGAGCTATCTTGAGTGTAAAGTCATAATATTGGTACGTGTCAGAGCCCCAGATCATAGATAACCTACCTACTATGTAATGGTGATGAATTTATAAAAAACTTCCTGGCTGGTTTTACGTGGTACGTAAATGCTATAGTTGATTGTCTTCTTCTATAGGTAGAGGTATTAGGTAAGAATATCGCAGTTCGCAAAGTGCGAAAACCAGAAGTCAGTACAAAACTAAAATTGAACCAATTTGCATACATATTACCTACAGTGATACCTACACAAGTCGCAGTAACAGCAAAAAGCGCCGATAGAGTGAATAACTATTATAATTTACACGGTCGGTTCACAAGGTCATAAATATCACTAAAATGTTTCACAATGCATCGAGAAATGGGAAGTTGTATTCGTAACAAAACGGCATAAACTGGCATAGCTGTTTTAATTAGAGTTCATAGTAACGTGTCGGGTGTGGGGTTTATTTTACCATTTTTCCATTGTATGTAAAGCAGCTTGGGAGTTCATCCATCACTTCATATTCGCGGCTTGCTGACGGCGCGGGATTGCGCCAGCGCCGCGCCCGCGCCGCGCCGCCCTACTGACCATACGTACACACGCTAATTGGATCAACATTGAAAGAATACCTCGGTTTAATTATCGTACGAATCCGAATTAGGAACTGAATTTTGTTCTTCGTCATCTCCGACGTCGGTATTCGTGTTGGTTTTCATGCAGAAATGTCATCAACCTGGAGGCGACGGACCTGTTTACAATGTCAATATTTATGCTTAAAAATTCAAATCTCAATGCTCAGGGAAATACCTTAGCGTGCTAAGGAATTTACCATCAAAATAAGGATAGCATACTTCATCGTTTTTCCTAAATATTTTCGGGAAAATCATAGTAAAAATCGAACATACGTTCAAGACATCTTTTTGAAGCATTGTTAAAACTGTCTTTAACTTCTAAGGCTATCTGCTAGGTTGGGATCTAGACGATCGACTCATTCATCTATTGTTCCTGTAAAGTTGTAAATCATTATCGTCGGATCTAATTCTTCGTTCGAGATCTGAAGATAACGAGCTACAATAGCAATAGGACACATGTCGAAGCAGGCCACAGTATCCTGTCCCCTGCAGCATATCCATGTATTTAAATATCAAAGTCATAAATGCTATACGCGTGCTTGTTAACGCGCTCATGTAAATTCTAATCCTTGTTGCATTTAGAACGGGGCGGCCTAGTAATTATGTGCTTTCATTTGTCTGTTTCTCGGAACAAACGAGCGCGCCCCGGCGTGTAAGCCCGCTCCATGTAAAGCAGTTAGCAGTACTCTAATCTCGCACTGCCATTAATTTAAAGAATACGTCTGCGTAACCGACTTTACCAACAACGTCGAAACACAATTCTCCTTCACATTTTCTTATTTGCATATTAAAATAATTTCGAGTAAACGCAATACGTAAGTCGCCTTCCACCCGCATTGGGCGCTTACAGAAACGCCATGCGTGGTCATTTGCTGCCATAGGAAAATAAACCTTGTTTTAGTAACCTTTAATATGATATCTGTTGGAGATCATTTAACAATTACGCTTGTCTTGTATTGAAGACGTGGAGAACGATGACAGATAAAGGCGGGTTGTGCGCCCAAATAGATAAACTAGTGTGGAAATTAATGTCTACATTTACTGGTGCATGAAGTTTGTAGCTAATTATAGGTTTATAGTTATTCGCTTTTTTAAATGCGTATAACCACCACAAAAGCTAACCATTATCGTTTTAAAAGGAAGTGTATAAATTATCCATAGTTAGTGGCTTATCAGTGGACAGACAAATATTTATCAACTAAAGTAGTATTCTCTCTGAACCGTGAAATTGTAATGTTCAGGTGAGCTTTGAGTGCTATTATGACACCCGTATTTTATTAGCGTTACTTTGTTTGGTTTAGTCATTAATTTGTAAATATGAAACTCGGGCGGATAATAAATGCAAAGTATTTAACATTTTGGGTAGCCGATGGATGCAAGACGAGCAGGACCGGTCGTTGTGGCGACGCTTGAGGGAGGCCCATGTCCAGCAGTGGACTTCTTTCGGTTGATGTGATGATAATTTAACATTTTTATAACCTTATGCCATTAATGTCATAATGGCCTTAGCCTCTATAGTGTTTTTTCATCCCTGAGTCTAAATTGACAAGTTCAAATGTCAAAACTGACTTAAATTCTATTGAAATCTGTGTAAGTTTGCCATCTGCACTTGTCACTTGTTATTTAGGATTTTTTCACGTTTCATACACAAAGCATTTTTTTTTTTACTATCGATAGGCACGCGTTTGACCACTATCTCACGTGATGGTAGGCGATGATGTGGTCGAAGATAGAGCACGCTTGCCTAGAAGTAACCTATTCTCTCTTGACTTAAAGACTCCCAGGTTGTAGCTATCAGGAAACACAGACTCCGGCAGGGAATTCCACTCCTTATTTTTGATTTAGGTAATGGGCTTTCTCTTGACCACAATCACGCCTGATGGAAAGCGATAGATGAGGTCTATGATGGAGCGAGCGTGCCCAGAAGGTGCCTGTTCACTCTTGATTTGAAGGCAGACGGGTTATATGTGGACGGGAACACAGATGCTGGCAGAGAGTTCCACACTTTAGCTGTGCGTATAATAAATGTGGAAGAGAAGCGCTGTACGCATTATGAATGTGTTCCCAAAACGTTTTGTGTGTATGGGTCCACCCTGTACCGGTGGCGCATTGCCGTTCGTCTTGTTGTCCGATGATGGAACGGGCTTGACTTATTTTCAGTCAATAATCCGAAAAGACTGACTGTAAATTCAGGTACGCTTTCATTCTGTGAAAGAAAAAGTATTTACTAGGCATACAAACGTTTCGTGAGAAGTAAATCTTCGCTTCAACTTATTAGCTAAACCTAAATAGTATCATAAAGATACAAATCCTGAACATATGTTAAGAAAAGTATGCGTGAAAGCGTTCCGAGGGTTCCCATCACGCCATCGTGCTCACTCACCGTGCTCGGCTCGATTAATAAACATATTAATATTATCAAGGCACTCGCCGACTCGTCCGATACTCCATCTAAAAACAACACTGTTATGAATTACTAATTTTACGACGCCTATTATGTAATGTAATTATGCGTTATAATTTTATGATACGTTCATTTAACAACTTAACACATTTCACTTAGCACCTTTTAAACGCTACAGTAATCGTAAGTCAATTTATGCATGTTTCTTAACATTTTACATGCGTAAGTACTTGTGTTTCTTACTCATTGTTTGATACATTCTTAACATGAATGAATGAAAGCATTTTTAATTAATTTTTAATTTTTGTCCAGTTTAATATTCAGGAATGTATACATTGTAAACATTGTACGATAACGAAATGTCAGAGTTCAAGATTAAAATAACGTTTGGTTACATCACAATATGTCATACCTATGTTATGGGTGACGGAGGGCTGACCGGCCGCGGCGGACGCAACCCTAACATACTTTAACACTTCACCAATTTTTAACGTTTGTAGAGTCAATTAATTACAGTGTAACAGAGGGCTACTATCGAGCTACTAATAAATGCAGTCGATATCGGCGTTAAATTTGTTGCGTCGACTCGCTGCCGATGAATTGTATTCAGTTATTATCTATGGTGCTGGTAATTTTTTTCACACATTCCAGGGAAGCGACGTGCCGTGGCGGAGTGGGGGCAGGGGTGTGGGGATGCCGGGCTGGCACCCGCCGGGAGGCGCTCGCGCGTGAAATTATTATCATATAATACCCGCTTTGAACACAGCGCGATTATTCAAATGCTCATCGCAATACTCGAGCCTCGCGCCTCGAGCCGCGACCGAGCGCCGCTACGTTCTCTCGCAGCCGGCTTTCGCGCACACATTCTTGGATTCCTATTCCACGCCGTCTTTAGCTAAAACTTGTCAAATATATTCATGTATAATGCACGAGAGTTGTCATGTGAGCGATAAGCAAATAACAGAAAATGTTATGTAAATTCAAAGTATCCATAATCCTTAGTAAACACCTTCATAATGTGAGCCCGCGGGAGATAGCGCCGCGCGCCTGGATCGTGACTTATTCCCACTGATAAAATAATGCTTTGTCTACACTAACTATTATGGCTTTTTATAAATGAAATATGTTGTCATGATACAAATGCAAAAGATCCTTTAATCTTTTATGTACAATAAAACACAGCTTAGCATTTTGATCCAAATATCTGATACAATGTCCGACTGGGCACAATTAAGCGAATAATTAACGGTTTGCAGACGTCTACGTATATTTTTATAAGGTTGTTATTAGTAACGAAAGGTCACAGCTAAATCTGATAAAAGCTATTTTATAAGCATTTGTTCTACGTATAGGTACGAGCGACGCAATTCCATCAATCTGTCCAAATGTGAGCTAGACAAGTGTGTTTTCCACTGTGCACGACTAACTACAACTCCTTTTACATCAAGTTTACTTACTTACCTCATGTGACATGTCTAATTACATTTAACATTTACTTTTCTAGGAAAACAAACTTCACTTGTCCAACTTATGACTGAAATGATTTATGATTAAACCATTGAATTAACACCAAGTCAATGACGTCATGGAAAACATGAACTGAAAGGATTTCCTTGACTAACACTGAAAGGTATCGTAACTCGTTCACTGACTCGATTATAAAGTGGAAATTTAATTATAAAATAGTACGAAACTTAAATAAACTTGTGAGTTTACCCTCCGGCCGACTTGACGCAAACTTGGCAAGTGGAAAAGGTCCCGAGACGTAAAGTAAGCGTTATCTACGAGTATATTTTGCTTTGGACTCTTTATGAGTTTCAAACGAGATCCGTCACGCGACGTTAACTCGGAATAGATGTGATAAAGTGGCCGCTAATCTGTCCTATTGGGGCCGCACTTAGTACACTTTATTAATCACAAAGCTTACAAATTACAGTATACTTCCTGCGGCGTGACACCTCGCCGAAGCGTATGTTAATTTTATTGTCGACTCTATTGGCCGATTTGGACACCGTGACAACTTTTGTTGGGGTGGAAAGTGCTTGAATAATGTAAAAATAAATCGCCCTTTTTATTTTTAACTTTCAGACATACAAGACTTTGTTTAATTCACTATTTGTCATGCATGATGTGTATAAATAAACGCTAGAAGATTTCTAAAATAGTAGACGGTGCTCTCGCAGTTCTCTTCAGAATTTAGAATCTTCAGTGCTGTTTGCAAACCCAACAGAAGTGCATTAACTATGCATTAGACATTCGATCTCGATGTTCGGTACAAATATATTCACAATACCAATTTGTCATCGTGTCTGTATGTACAGTAGCAGCAGATAACAACCAGCGGGTAGTTAAAAATATGTAGGTAAGTACCTTGCTGGAATAGTTTTGGCATTAAATAAGGTCACCTTGGACCAACCTTCTGTAACATAAATTGCCATCGAAAATTTATTATTCTTATCGAGACGCATTTTGTTCAAAGTGTTTATGCACAATTTTATACTTTAATCGCAAAATTTACACTTTAAACGTGGGGTTCTCGACATGACGCCTTATGCAAAGCAGGTGCTACCTGATACGTGAATTCACGAGCAGGTTACAAACGGTGTAAGGCTCGCGGGGAGGCTCACGAAAATTTGTTTACTGTTCGACGTACACAAGGAACAAATTCGTTTCCATAACCTTTCAGCCGCTCCATCTGTTCGGAATATTCAAAGCACTAAAAATGTAATACAATAATTGTAATTCTATTTTAAGCCTTGTAAGTCACATTTTCGTGAAGTTTTCCGCGCACTTCGAGCGGTTTACAGCCGATGGCCGCTTATCGGGTGTCGATCGCGTATCGCCATCATAAAACGCTCATATCGGTACGAGTATCCTGAACGCTAAAAAATAAAATCGTAATAAAGGCCGAGTCGGCGTAACCGCGTACGTAGGTAGTACGAGTACTTATTAGTATTTGGAGATAAAATGAAGTTGGCCCGCTTTGGGCAATTTATTGGGGTAAGTTATGGGCGGCGCGCGGGCTCGAGCGGCTAATTTATTCGCCGTGCACATAAATTACTTGATTATGAATTCAAGTTAGCTCCACTGAATTGTTTGTCTGTTGTTGTAAGCAGCGCTTTTGTGTAACAAACAAGGATATTAGAATTTACCAGATTCTTGTCTTATAGTACCGCGCATAAATTACGGTTTGTATGTAGACGCGAGCAGGAGAAATGCTAAGAAGTTTTAAAAGCAACGAGAATCTCCGTTTCGTCGCATCTTCTTCCAGACAAAACGGAGGCTTAATGGTAACATTGTCATTAAATCTAATGTTTGGTAAAAAAAGAAATAAATGAGGAGTGAAAGTAGAAAGAATCTAATAAAAAGCAATAGTAGGGATTATGTAGAACACCAATGGTAATGTCGAGTTGTTTTCCAGGCGGTACTAACGCGCCGCAAGTCGCTGCAGCGCGGAATAATCGCGGATACCCATAAAAGATGTAATTTCAGATAAGCTGAAACAGACGAGCCCCGCCCCCCGCGCTCGCCTGCCCCCGCCCCCTCCCCCCTCCCTAGCTGCCTACTTTCTAATGACTAATTATTATGCTGTGCGTTCCGAGCTTTAACGTCAGCGAGTGAAGCCTACCTGCTGTACTTGGCTACGTTTTGCGCCGCGACTATGTTTATCTATACGAGTACAGGTGTAGGTACCGTTAGCTGATGCCTTTTATAACTTTTCTCAAGTTTTCCCGGGGTTTATCTGATATTTAAGTGTTTTTCTTACGCCTACTCTTTAATATGCGAACATGAAAGTTCGATTATCAACTTATTGTTAATAGCAATATGTAATTCCAATATTAATCGTTTCCTGTTAATAAACAAGAATTCCTTCCGCTAAAACAACGCTAATGTGGTTTTAATTAAACATTATTATGCTCGGCGCCTCGGCTTCGCATAAGAGGCATCTATCGAATGGTAAGTTCCGATCACCGATATGGGCATGAATAATTTGCAATTGATAATGAAGTTTAGCTGCTTATGACAGTAGCGTAGTGTGTGGACCGGCGCCGGCGCCTGCGCGATGACGCCGATACGACGGCGGCGACTGCGCCGATGTGTGATACCGGCATTAGCATAACGCTCGCACACCGCTCCTCTGCTCTATCTGTGATTACAAGCGCTAATGTATTATTGGGTCCTCGCTAATAATTTGTTAGATACGTGAACATCATGGCAATATGCTTTTGTGGGGGAAAACTGAGATATAATGAGGTAACTAATAAATATTTATTACGACTCCCAACATAGAAACAAACGTACACTACAAACCGTGTGACTATACAAGATATAGCTAGCTATAAACATTAAATTTCAAGAATAAGTGAAAGTTTATTTGAGGGAACTGCAGAGGGAAATTTGAAAATGCGTTTACGTAGGTAGATAGTAAGACGTCAGCATTAAATGGAAAAATCTGGAATTGTTCATAAATCTCTCTAAATACTTGGTACACCGAATAGTAATAATGTATGATTGGATGGATTAACTAATGTTCTGAGAATTTCGTGCGTGCCGAAAATTTAGTGGCGCGTTGATATATTGATACCTCTAACATCTTTTGTCTATTAATCTTCTAAATCACCTACTACTACACTTTTAAAAGAGAATCTAATAAAACAAGGCTACTAAACGGCTTTATTATTCATACTAATGTTAATATTATTCCGTCTTACTTACTTTCCGTATTTCCTTTTCAATTGGAGGGAAGAAATTGTCTATGACGTGAACACATGGCCGTGTGCGTGGTCCAAGATGGCGGCTAGCAAGTAAATCGTCCGAATTATACAAATAGCGTTTGCCTAACTGCACCAGCGTATTGGCATATGTTCGTGACTAGTTTACGAGTGCTACGACATTGCATATTAATTGGTGTCGCTATCGAGCGCGCATCGCTGCGACCTAGCTGCCTCCGCTAGGTATCTGTGCGGAGCTGCGGACGTATGCCATACGTTGCTTGATACGTGCTCGATCCAAACATATGTGGCTGATACACGCTGAACTGATTTGTTAGTCATTTTTAACTGTCCCACGAAATAGACACTTCAATAGCTTTAATAAAATAACGAGTTTAAAACAACGTTAAGTATTCATACAACAGGTCACGTTAAAGTTATAATTAGGTTCTTCATTAAATCAATTTAATTGCCATACACAACAAAGTTAATGTATTGCCTGTCTTACAAAACTTGAAAGTTTCCACTTTCCTCTCACTGAAAGGTCGGGAAATGTCAGCAATATAAGTATGCAAACGTCTCTCAAACTAGCAACTGCATAATTAATAGTTCGCGATACAGTCGAACAGGTACATCATTAAATGCTCGATTTATCTTATTTCAATTATAATTAAATGACTTCTTTATACTTATTTATGTCTCATCACATCAGCATTATTTATTTTATTATTTGCTTGCTGATTTATTTCTGTCCAGTACCTCATTACTTTTAATTATGATTCGTTATTGCTTACGTCATTCTAAGTCGCTTGATTACGAAAGTAAATATGTATTAGTTTAATTTTATAAACAATGGAAACTGATATTAAAATGGTGTTTTTGCAAATTTTTCCATTATAGGTAGTAAAAGAGGTCAGAGGTCAAGTGCGTCACAGCTGTTTATAAAAGAAAATATTTGTGTACTTACTGTCTTTGAAAAACACAATACTATATTTGAAGCTTATCGTTGAATAGCAACTAAAGTTGTCAGTCGGATGGTCAGCGCACGTTAGTCCGATGCATAGCTGGCTCCGTGATAGAGCGAACGCAGTCTAATATGCAAATGTATTTAAATGCTGAGCCCTCTTCATTACGCCGGTATCGATCTTAGATATACAATTTGTAACTCGATAGGTGCATAAGTCTAACGAATCTCCAGTTAATACCCCTTGTTGAATACGCTCGGTATTTGCGCAGCTAGGAATTTGGTGAGAGGTGGATTAATTCAACGTTATGTTTTAACATGTTTTGTTATGTTGATCCATCAGTCAGGCAGCCTTTTATATTGGTAAAGTGAAAATATTATTAGTTATTTAATATTACAATCATCATAAACAATTATTTGACTCAATGCTGTTAGGAATGACAAATTAAACAAACAGTTATTGGCAGACTCAGTCATTGCATTAATTAATCAAGACTATTGGCACATATATTGGAAATGGTTCTACATTGTACCGTACAGTTAAGCTTATGAAGGCTACCACATTTTAACGTTATTCCTTAATATTATTCTTTAGTGAGACTGAAAATACACGGAGTTGCACAAAATTCTGTCCGGGGAACTCAAAGCTACTTTAAGGAAAACCCGACCACAGTAATGCAGAAACCTCATTATAATTCATAGAATTTAGTTCACACATCTTCCAATCACGTCACATTAGCGAGTTGTTCACGTCCATGCTAATTATACTAATTAACCCGCAACTAAAATCTATACACAGCGAATTAAAAGAGAAATTCCAACACAATTAGACTTTGGTTTATACTGGCAACATTAGTATTCTAACATGTAGTAGCGGCCCAATCAGATTAATCTTAAATATTTATTGCACATAGTGTATTGCCAGGTTTGTTAAATTAGTATTACGATGGTATACCGATGGTGGTGGACATGGTAAGCGTTGCTGGGACGTGGGTGGGCTGTCAGCCACTGATTAAAAAGACTTGATGAATATTAATCTGCGCCTGCGCAGCGGTGGTTGGCGATGTTCTATGTGAACTGCAGAACTGTCACCTTCGGTTATGCTGATTATGAGGAAAGTTCAGTTGTGGTGTGGGAATGTGAGGACATTGGTAGGTGAGAAGTTGGCGCGTGAGTCATAAGTACCTACCTAACATTATTTATTTCCCAACATACAATTATCTTTACAGGTTTATCACTTAATACGGTAATGTAGGCAACTGTCATTACAAATTACAGCTATACAGTTACAAATTACTAGTTTTACAACAAATAACTAATAGTTTTAACATAATTATGTATGAAAAGTTTGTAACACGTAACGTTAATGAGAACTATCCAAAGTCACTAGATATCATCAAATTATTAACGATCTGAGAACACTACACTTAATTTAAGAAAATTTAATTCTGGGTAATGCCTATTAGGTATTTTACAACAAATAGTGCGCAAAATTTTCCAACCTTTGAAATTGAAAATAGGAACCAACCGTTATTTAATTTGAAAGCATATGTAACAGTCAAAGTCGTAGCAATTATTTTGTTAGTTCAAAAACATTTTGACAACACGCATTAAATTAAAATATCAAAAGTCGTAAAACTTTTGAAATGGTCCTAAAAAGAAAACTATTTGATGTTACATAATTAACACGGATAGTTAACATTCAGTAGATCAAAGGAAGAATTTGAATGCTCGTGAACGTTCCGAATATTAACGGCCGAAAAAGGAATTGCATCATCTAGCCATAACAGATCATGTACTAATAGTAGACGTCCTCTTCCGCATCGGCAACCGATTAGTTACTGGCTAATCCTGAACCTACAGCGACGTTAAAAAGAACAAGAGGCAGCCTGCCTCCACCTGTCGAATCTGATAAAAGTGTTTTATTTAAATTTCTTTGGTTGGCGATTCAAAAACGAGCACAAAGTTGTATTTGTGTCTTATTAAATGAAATTTATAGTTTGGATATAGTTGCTGATTGACCTCGGTCACTGGAAGGATAACAGGTTCGCATGAACGCTAAAAATGAGCTTTTCTACATAATATTTACACATGTACATAAATAAAGCAGCCCAGCTTCGCACATGTGCTGAGACGACATTGTTTATTTAAATAACATTGTCAACTTTGATTCGACGAAATAAAGACAGTAAAATAAAGAGTTGTTCGGTGTAATACTTTCGTAATCGTACACCGTATAAAATGCGAAGACGTGTTTTAAGATCAGAGGTGCGAAAAAGGTGTTTACTTAAGTAAATAGGGCATTAAGAAGACGCCAACGAGTTCTCAAGCCCATGATATCACTATAAATAGCATGCAACAATGCACTATAAATAAAATACTGCTTAATTTTATGTCCAAAGGCCGAATGTTGTGCAAGGTGCGCGTACGCACGTGCCCGTCGCCCGCGGCTCGCTACAATATCTGTTCCGAATTCAAATTCGTGTCATACATCTTATGCTTAGGCAACAATAACAACAACAGAAATTATGTAAACTGAACTCTAGAACCCCCGCTTAAGGATGATTTGAATAATAATGTAAAAGGAAATGGATATTCAAAATAATATCACCTCGGGGTTAACGATTACCGGTGCGCGCATGCGCCACAGATGGCGGGATAAACCGACGTTTGTTTCCGCAGTGATATCTGAATTAATGGCGATACGAAATGCTCGAAAGGTGCTCATTAACATGATTTATGCAAGATAATAAGTTTCTTATGCAGGCCCTATTGTGCTGATTAAAGCTTCGAAACGAACCCGGTGGAAGGCTCCACTCAACAAATTAATAAGTTTTTTCGGTCAGTGATATCTTTTTGAACGATAATATTAATTTATTTTACATTCGATGTATTCAAATTAGATTGGTAGGTAGTCAAAACATTCTAGTACTACAATTTGTTTTTTACCATTTTGAAGTTCGTTGAATTATAAGTTTTGTTAATTTTTAAGGATATCCTGTGCACCAAAAGAATAAAAAACTTGCTGTTTTATTTAATTAGCATACTAATCTAAACAATACACATGAATGGCAAAAGTATTGCAACTTACAACTCTAAACACTACATAAATTCAGGAGATCTGGAGGAAGCCGGATAGATCAGATAATAAACCGTGTCGTGGTGGACGTAATACTCATATTGCATAAGAGCTACTAAAGACAAGGCAACACAAGCTTTTCTTTCTACTGCGTTGAAATTTTCGTCTTAACAATCGACCATTAAAAGGGTCCATTAAAACAAGGTCCACCTTACGCCATTAGAAACCTTGATTCAAACATATTAAAATTTGATACAAACACTTTTAGGTGCCAGATATGAGTTTATGATGAACCATAATCAATTAAATATTAAGGGAAACATGGCAAAGATTTGGGGATGGTTTCTGAATTGAGAATTTAGACTTGTGATATTGTCAAACCTTAAATAATTTGATGCCAAAATTTGAGAGTAAATTGAGTGCTGAAGTGGAATGTAACTTCAAATTCTTAATCCAGAATGATGATCCAAATGATGTTCAATGTCCGGTACATTGGACATCATAAACTACAAATACAAAAGAAATCAAAACAAAAACTCAAATACATGACACGAGGCCTTTACTTCTGAATTAACAGAAAGACATCAATAGCGCACAATCGCATGTTTGCTGTGGTGTTCTGCTGATACCGATAAAGCGTTTTCATAAAGTAGGTAAGTGCATAGCTTAAGGCTGGTGGTCGGATAATATTTCGCGGTATTAGGCGGCGGAACATGAATGTGTAGCGAGTCTCCTGCCGCCGCCGTCCATCTCACGCCTCGTCCGCGCACTGAGTACATTCCCGTGTAAGTTTTTACACCTATTATTTTATGTGTCGGCGAGTAAAGTTCGGTACGTGAGTTATAAACTCGCTCGCGCCTCTCTCGCCCCTACTTTATAGGTATTAACGACTTGTCCGAGAGTTTTCTTATAAATAAATTTGAAGGGTAACAAGGCTCGCTTTTGTCGGATTAGTAGAGTGGATCTTGTTTCACTTTGTTGCGGAGCCTCTCTATCTTTTTTAATGGAAAATTTATGAGGAATTTCTATAGGCTTTGTGCGTGAATGTAGACTGCGTTCGTGTTTACAATTTCCGTGGTAGCGCAGATATTATAATGGTGCTTAAACAATAGGAGTGAACCGAGTCCTTGGCTGAAAATGAGTCATTTTCCGAGCAGCGTAGTTGTAGTCGATCATTCGATATGCGACAATAAACTCATAAAATTTAAACTTATATCTTTTTCTGGTAATTAAATCGAGTACCTACTTTGAATGCGCAATAATTTTCCTTTTAGTGAAGGCATAGGGTACATTTGAAAAGTGACGAGCGGAATCAGTGGCTCTCGTGACATCAGACCATAAGGCGTAGTGCGCACTATAAAAGCGGGACGTACGAGTATGTTAAGAGCACTACCTGTAAAATATCAGAGCAGTAAAGTAAATGCAGTGCTAGTGAGACAGAGGACGTGCTTCGGACTCTTAGCGACTGTTTAAGACAAGATAGCCTCATATCTCATCGTGACATACTTTTACATTTTCTTTTAGCGAGGGAAATATACTTTTTATGACCCACTATCTCAAAGAAAGGTTTGGTACAGGGAATATTTAACAAAACCAACAGTATCACCGCATGAATATAAAACTGTTGTCCTCTAGCCTCTAGCAACTACAGACAAGCGTAGGAAAATTCTCTTATAAGGTTCTATCCCACATGAACAAAACACTACAAAGTATGAAATAACTTTAATTGCGGAAGTCGGTGTTTTTGGTTATTTTATACTTTGTAGTTTTTTTTTTTTTTGGAAGTCGGTTGTATTTTTTTTTGTAAAAATGTTTTATTTTTCACTTTTTAGTGGTGCCACTAAAAAGTGAAACCACTGGTCTGGACTGGACTGGTCTCATTTTGTGAAGATTTGATGAAGAACAACGGATCTCTTTAATATATGATAGCGAATGGATCGGGATTCATAACATCAATAACTTTAATTTCGGAAGTCGGTGTCAAAAAACTAAAAAAATACCAAAAACACCGACTTCCGAAATAATAGTTATTTTATACTTTGTAGTGATTTAACAGTAGATGTACTTTTTTCACAAGAATTTTTATACGCACCAATTTAAGTACCAATTTCTAGTATTTTTATACTAGAAATTGGTACTTAAACAGAAAAAGATGACATTTCTGTTTAAGTACCAATTTCTAGCAGCTACGAGATTATTAGTCACATATACAATGAAATTAATAGGAAACAATATAGCTCAACTTACCTCTCTTATAATCTTGATACCTTTCTAAAAAGTCGACCAACTTGTACAAAAACACGATGTGTGTTAAATATGGAAACAAAACCAAATTATTTTCAATACAGTTCAACTAATAATTCAATGAATGTATCTGGGACTGAAGACTTAGTTAGTGTTGTCAATAAAAGTAATATACAACCACAAAAGGGGACAATTCCTTACTATTTTAAGGCTGCCTAAAATTCTAAAAAAATAGTACACCGATAAATTTAAATGAAGAGAGGTTTTTAAGCTATTGCATAGCTTCTATCGCGGGCCTTGAGCGTGGAGACCGAATCCAGAAATTCCGTAACGAAAAAAACCTAACACCCCCCACTCCGACCGGTACAGCGGTGATACTTTTTAGTTTGACTTTTTACTTTTTTTTAGCTCAAAGTGTAACTTGAATTAATATCAAAGAAAAAAAAAATACTGCAAAAATAAATATATAATTATAATTGCATTAAAATTGCTTTACCGCGGCAGTCTCCTAGTGTCACACGTCTTTTTTCTTGAATAAACCGGAATCTAACGAAAGTAATTTTACAATATTTCATCAAAATATAGCCGGAGCACTTAAAAAAAATTCTGACTTAGAATTAGCTTTAAGTGAGATACAAGAATCGGGCACAAATATTGATGTGATATGTTTAAGTGAACATTTTATAAAAAAGGGTGATGAAAATTACATGGCAATTAATAATTTTCAACTCAGTGCCATTTATTCACGAGCAAAACAAAGTCGAGGTGGCACGTGTATATTAACTAAAAATAATCTTCAATTCACCGAATTAAAAGGGCTAAATGAACTAAGCATTGAAAAACAATATGAGATTTGTGCAATAGAAATAAAAAAACTACACTTAATAATACTCTGTCTTTACAGGTCTCCCAATTGCAACTTAAATATTTTCTACGAAAACTTTGACAAAACCTTATTCCAACTGCAACATAAAAAAAGTAAAATAGTGATTGCCGGTGATTGATTGCCGGTGATTTTAATATAAATTTTCTTCTGGAAAAGGATCGTAACACTATTAGATTTAATGATATTATAGCGAATTATGGGATGGAATGTCATATAAAAGTACCTACAAGATTAAATACATGCATTGACAATATTGTGAGTAATATCCCTAATGCCGTTGGAAAAACATATAATTTATGTTTGTCAGACCATAATACTGCTCAAGTCGTAGAATTTAAGCCCCTAAATGTTAATATTACTAGGCACTATTTTATAAAGTAAAGATAATATTAATAATTTCTCTAGAGCCCTGACCACCGGTAGCTTGGACCCTGTTCCCGATATCGGTGGGCTACTATTTTTATATTTTTAAATGTTTTTTTATTCATTTTATTCAAATATTTAAAAATATATAAGTTTAGTAAATGAATAAAGGAAATATTAATAAATTCGTTTACTACATAAGCGAACTGTCTTTTTCTGAAATTTATAATATTACTGAAGCAAATGAAGCCTTTGATTTTTTCATGACTTACTTAGATTATTTTACAGATTATGCTTTCCTGTCATTAGAGTGAAATGTTACTATAAAACTAACAAACTTAAATGGGTCACAAAAGGGCTTAAAGAAAGTTGCAAAATGAAAAGAAATTTAAGATACAAATATTATAGTAACAAAAACAATGAAAATAAATCTATGTACAAGGCATATTCTAAACTGCTAAGAAAATGCACTAATAACTTACAATCGTCATGTAACCTAAAGCACATTGCGTATTCTAAAAATAAATGTAAAGCTACATGGCAGGTTGTTAAACGCAATACAGGTAACCCAACAGTACGTAAATATATCAACAAGATCACTGACAACAACGTAACAGTAACATCTGGAACTGATATTGCTAATAAATTTAACAAATACTTCATAGACGTAGTTAAAAGTAATGTTATCACTAATAACGATGGTTATAATGTTAATAATAACCAAGATATTAAGACACACAAATGCAGCCAAAATCTATTATGTTATGAAATCTAAAAATAATACTAAATCATCTGGTTACGACAACATTACTACCGATCTTGTAAAACTTATATCGCAGTTTATAGCAGAGCCCTTAGCTTACATTATGAATTTATCAATAGAACAAGGTTGCTTCCCGGAAAAACTTAAACTCTCTATAATAAAACCCTTGCACAAAAAAGGTTTCAGATCGACAAAAATAATTATCGACCGATTACATTAACACCAATCCTATCAAAAGTTTTTGAAAGAGTTATGAAGAAAAGGCTATTAAATTTTCTTAACAAGTATGAGGTACTAGTCGAAGAACAACATGGATTTAGAAAATTTAGTTCAACCACATTAGCGACATTCAAGTTAATCAAATCAATATTAAATAAAGTGAATGATAAAATTCTTTCAACTGTTCTCTTTTTAGATTTAAGTAAAGCGTTCTACTATGTCGACCATTCTATTCTCATCGGCAAATTAGAAAAAAGTGGTATAAGAGGAACGGCCCTAAAATGGTTCTAATCATATTTAAGTAACAGAAAACAAATTACAAGAATTATCAAATATAACGGTAATACAAATAACATAGAAGACTTTGATTCTGAACCTAAAAATAATAATCTTGGTGTACCACAAGGCAGCATTTTGGGCCCTCTTCTATTCCTCATTTATATAAATGATCTCCCACAAGCAATATGCAAACATGACAGCGTTTTATTTGCAGATGATACAACATAATTTTAGGCTGCAAAAATAAAAGTTTTCTTAATGCTGAAATAAATAGCACGCTAAAAGACATTATGTCATGGTTAAATAAAAATAAGTTAAAAATAAATTTGGGAAAATCAAAAGTAATTCATTTCAAAACGAAAAAAAGTGAACACGTAAATTTAGAAATAACTTTTAATAATCAACCAGTAGAGCAGATTAATAATACAAAATATTTAGGCATTATAATTGACGAATATCTCACGTGAAAAGAACACATTCATAAAATTTGTAAAAAAAAGAATAAGTTTGTATTCGCATTAAAGAAGGTCAAAGAAACCACTTCTCAACGTACCGCATTATTGGTATACCACGCGTATGTATTTTCTATAATACGTTATGGTATAGTCGTATGGGGATACACAGTAGAGTTATCGAGAGTACTAATAGCCCAAAAGAAATGCTTACGTGCAATATTCAACATGCGGTGGACTGATTCTTGCCGACCTTTTTTTAAATCTGCGAACCTTTTAACCGCTCCGAGCATATACATTTTTGAAATAGCTAAATTTGTTAAGTTCAATATGAAACTCTTTCAACATAAAAATAACTCAAACAAACGCAAAGTTAATCTTTCGTATTTAGAATTACCGGTACCCAGAACTGAATTGTTTAGACACAGCTGCTTATATAATTATATGGCACCATTAGTTTATAACTCGCTGCCTAAGGGAATAGTTGACCTAACCTTCCGCAAATTTTGTTTTTACTTAAAAAAATGGCTAATAAAAGAGAATTTTTACAGTGTCAATGAATTTCAAAAAAAGCACTCTTCTGATTCCTACCATTTTAGAAATGTATTATGAGCTGACACTTTTCTTTTCTACAAATTCGATACATATCGTTGTAATTTTGTTTATTTTATGTTTTTCCTTTATAATTTTATTTCATAAAAGGTTACTAGGTACTATTATTGATTTGCTTGGTTTGATAATGTATGTCAACGTCATTTCGTAGTTTGTATAATGATAAGATACTATAGCTGTTTACGAAGTTATGTACCTGCCTATAAATATTTCTTTTATTTTATGTTTTTCCCTTTAAATTTTCATAAAATTAAGTACTACTATTATTTATATGTTTTGTTTGATAATTGATAATGTATGTTAATCTTCTTCTTCTTCTACAACCTGGCGTTAATCCCGGCTATTGCCAGGGTCCGCCTTCCTACTTAGCTTCCTCCACTTTGCCCGATCTTGAACATCCTTCTCAGTTAGGCCATTGGCTCTCATGTCGGACTTAACGACGTCCAACCAGCGCTTGCGAGGGCGACCAAGGGACCTAGCCCCAAGAACAGCCATATTCATGCATCCCCGACCAACGTACTCCATAGGGCGGCGCATGATGTGGCCATACCATCGCAGACGACACTCTTGCAGTTTTTCCCCCACGTCACGGACACCAAGACTACCTCTGATGAAAGAGTTGCGTATGCTCAGCATCTTCATCTCCGTGACGCGAAGCTCCTGGGTGTGTCTGCTTAGTGCTGGCCAACATTCACCGCCGTACAGTAGGACAGGCCGTATGATGCATTTATATATCTGCCCCTTGAGCTTCGGAGGCATTTTGCGGTCGCATACAACGCCCGTTACCTCGCGCCACTTCGCCCAAGCCGCGCCAATACGTGCTTGGACATCGTCATCCACGTTGCCAGACTCGTGCAGCACGGATCCAAGGTACCTGAACGTATCGGACTTTCTGATCAGGTCCGAACCTATTCGGATGAACCTATTTGAATCCGTGCCGCCACAGGACATGTACTCAGTCTTCGCCACATTTAGTCTCAGACCACCGTTTTCAAGCGTATCCTTCCAAATGTTGACTTTGCGCTCAAGATGGGCTTTGTTCTGATTAACGAGGGCGATGTCATCGGCATACATCATTAGCCATGGGGGCTTATCTTGGATGTTTGCCGTAACTACATCGAGCACTACGTTAAACAAGAACGGGCTAAGAGCCGAGCCTTGGTGAACGCCAACAGATATTGGGAAGCCATTCGATTCGCCAACAGCGGTCTGGACAGAGGACACGGAATCGCGGTACATGTCTCTGATAATGTCAATATAGGCCTCGGGAACGCCCTTGAAGCGTAGTGCCCACCAGATGGACTGCCGAGGCCTTACAGTCGAAGGCCTTCTGCAGGTCTAAAAAGGCCATATGCAAAGCTCTCCTTCTCTCTCTGTAAGCCTCAGCCAGATTCCGTAAGGCGAATACTGCGTCCATGGTGCTGTTACCCGCCCGGAAGCCATATTGACACTCAGAGACAGTACACTCGCTACGGAGCCGTGTGTCAATGATGCGCTCGAAGAGCTTCATGGTGTGGCACATGATCTTGATACCGCGGTAGCTACTACAATCCTGTACGCTACCTTTGCCTTTGTATACAGGGATAATCAGGCTAAATCGCCACTGGTTCGGCATTTCCTTGGTGATCAGGATGCGGTTAAAAAGATCCGTCAGAAGGTCCACGCCATGTGGGCCCATCGCCTTCCACACTTCAATTGGCACATTGTCAGGGCCGACCGCTTTCCGGTTCTTCATGTGGCGAAGAGCAATGCGGGTTTCGTCGGGGGAAATAGGGGAAATAAGTCCAAGGTTAGGAGGCGGTTCGGGAGGAAGGTTATGGGGATGCTGTTTGTTAGACAGCTCCGCGAAGTATGTACACCATCTCTCCTTAACAGAGGGGGCATCGTAGAGCAGCTTAACCTGGGCGTCCCTTACACAAAGACATTTGCTAATGTCCCGTGTAGCTTTCTCCCGGGCACGCGCCAGCTTAAAAATAAGCTTTTGCCCCTCCGCAGTTTCCAGCTTGTCGTACAAGGGCGCCAGACTTTTGCTGCGGGCTCTGGCTACAGCTTTTTTGCAAGCGCGCTTAGCCGCTCCATATGCCTCTCTGTCATCCGGAGAGTTGGACCCTTGCCACTGTTTAAATAAAACCTTGTTCTTCCGTCTCCTTTTCTATGGTGCGGCCACCACGAGAAGTGCCAAGGACGCGCTTACCCGCATCGGTGATTGCTGAATGGATCCTACTCCAGATCTCTTGAGCGGACTCATGCGGAGCACTGATCTCGAGATGCTCGACCTCCGCGATGAAGTCCGACTGCCTAGGACCATCAAGCAACCACCACTTTGTGCGGGGTTTGCGTTTTTCGGTCACTTTCTTTTTCGGTACAACCGCAAAGTCCAGGACAAGGAGGCGGTGTTGAGCCGTTAGGCTTTCACCTGGGATGACTTTGCAGTTGGTAACCTTGCCAATGTGGCACCGTCGCACCAGCAGGTAATCTATTTGGGTTGAGTAGGCACCACTACGGTACGTAATAAGATGCTGGGGCTTCTTCTGAAAGAAAGTGTTTGCGATGGCTAGGTCAGACAAAGCGCAGGTGCTGAGTATACTGACTCCCTCTGCATTTAGCTGGCCATATCCAAAACCACCGTGAACACGTCCGTACTCTCCAGCAAACTGACCTACGTGGCCGTTGAGGTCCCCCCCAACCAAAACACCTTCGGAATTCGGAATAGCGCGTAGTACGTCCTTGAACTCATCCCAGAAGGCCTCCTTTTCAGACTCACAGCAACCAGTTTGAGGAGCATAGGCGCTGATTAGGTTCGTTACCGACCCTTCGATCAGCACCCTAAATCGCATCAACCGGTCGCTGCATCGGTCTACTTCAAGGAGTCCATCCTGAAGGTCCTTAGACAGCACCACGGCCACTCCGCCCCTGCCCGTTGGTGATCCGGTGTACACTAGCCGGTACCCCTGCCCGATGTCACGTGACTTATTTCCCTTCCAGCGCGTCTCCTGAAGGAAGGCGCACTGGACCCGACGCTTCGCAAGTACGTCCGCGAGTTCTCGGCAACGTCCGGTTAGGGAGCCAATGTTCCAGGTGGCAAAGCAGAACTTCTTCTTGGGTACTATCCTCTTTAGCCGTGCCCGTACTCGACACGGTAGCCCTAGCCCACTTATCGCAGGTTTAGGGCGATGTGCCTGCGCGTCGTTATGCGGCGACGCCCTAGCCCGAGTACCCGTTTTCAACTTCTTGTCCATTTTAATATTTGGCTGAAGTTGGTTTTACGTGGGGCGACCAGCCGTCTGACCCCCACAACCCTACGAGAGGGAAACCAGGTTCGCCAGAGCCTCGTCCGTTGGACAGCAGGGTGCACCGCTAGCAGGTGAGGTTGGCTTGGGTCTTAAGATGGTAACAGACCCCATGCACCCCAGATATGATGATAATGTATGTTAATATTATTTCGAAATTAGTTTAATGATAAGCATAATGCTATTTATAAATATTTGCATGCCATCATAGAATGGCGGAATGTGTCTTGCACCAGAACTAAACATATAATGTACCTAACATCTCTTTACCACATTTTTTGCAAATAAAAAACTTACTTACTTACTAGTATTTTTGTAAAGCTATATATAATACACAAACCGACATCAAAATTATTTTTCAATTCGAACTAGTATTTCCTGAGACTAGCGTGTTCAACCAAACAAACAAACAAGCTCTTCCTCTTTACAATATTAGTATAGATAAAGAGAAAAACAAATTAAAACAAAATCGAGATAACGTAGTACTCGAAATCATATACAAACGTTACCGGAACTATATATATAACTCTATAGAAATAATAAGATTATTAATAAGTTATAGCGAGAACACGAAGAAAGGTTAATCAGAGAAGCAGGTAATAATAATAAAAACATATGGAAAGCTATAAATAATATTACGAATAGAAATGCTAAAAAAGATAACTAATTAGATCTTCTCTCAATAGAGTCAACTCTTCAACTTTCTGTCAATGCCACAAATAATTACTTTGTGACGATTGGCCAAAATTAAGCAAACAAAACCAACCTCCAACAGATTTACAGCACTATACAGAGGATACACATTGTCAAACGTCCTTAATTGGCAATTCATTTGTTCTCTTTGACACTGATGAAGATGAAATTGAGAAATTAACCAGTGGTCTGAAAAGTAACTGAGCTGCAGGTGATGATAGGATCTCATCTAACATCCTTAAGGTAATAAAAGATAATAATTATATTAGCTTTGCTCCGCTCGTTTTTAAGGGTGGAGATAGAAACTATCGACCTATTTCTATTTTGAACTCTTTATCAAAAATTTTTGCAAAAGATAATTAATAAAAGACATAAACTATTTAGAAAAATATAATCTACTTTTGATAAATCAATATGGTTTCCGTACGGCCAAGTCCACGAAAGATGCTTTAAATGACTTTACTGATCATATTGTTAAAACTATAGATAAAAAAAAGAAATGTTGGATATGCAGCTCTTATTTAATATTCTTCGTGGGGAGATTGACTGCAGTGACCTCTTGTCATGCATAGAATTTTGCACGCAAAGGTCTCGCACAAGACACACCCACTTATTTAATGTACCTTTACACCGTTCCAATTATGGGCAAAATGCTGTAATGACTCGACTGCCTCGCTTATATATAGACAAATTTGAAAGCCTGGATATATTCCAGTTATCCAAGGTAGCGTTTCGTGAATCTCTTGTAAAAATACTCATCAATAAGTGAATAATATTCGCATATTGTTTATCAGTTGTTATACTTTCCTTACATTTTAGTTAAAAGTTTTATAACCACCAATTTTTTAGCTACAATATTTAAGCTAAATTTTCTTCTACTTTCTAGTTTTATATAATGCATGCTGTGAAACTCTATAATAGGCTTCAGAACCCCATATGACATTGTTACTATATCTTGAACGTTGTAAAAAAAGCTGTTGAGTTTCCTATCAATAAATAAATAAATAAATAAATAAATGCCTTACTGTAATTCTCGACCTGGCAAACGCTTTTGACACGGTTTCTATTCCCACCCTAGTTAAAAAGATATATCTACTCGGTATACGTGGAAATGAACTTAAATTACTGTCTGATTACTTATCTGGAAGAACACAGAAGGCAAAAATCGGAAACTACACCAGCGGCAGTTTACCTATGACTCACGGTGTGCCACAGGGTAGTATCCTAGGACCAAAGATGTTCCTAGTTTATATTAATGATCTTACACTACTTAATATTGAACATTGCAAAATAATTTCGTATGCAGATGATACTACCCTGACATTTTATGGTGACCCTTGAAGTGACACCTTTCAAAAAGCACAACACGGTTTTAACAATGTGACAGAATGGCTTGCTGAAAATTACCTACCTCTTAATACCGACAAAACTGTACTGGGAATGTGAGGTTCTAACTGTATGTAAGCTTTTTGTACTAGTCTCAATTGTGAGACAACATTCATGTGTCAAGCCAAGTTCTCTGAACAAAAATGAATCTAACAAGAGAAAACGTTTCGATATTTTGAAATCGGTACTCTGTAGGACATCTTTTGCTCAAAAATTCAACATGTTCCTAGGCCCAAGACTATTCAACATTGCGAACAAACAGCTACTAATTTTTACTATGCCAAAAAGAGGGTGCAAACAGAATACGATCACTTGGCTTCTATCACTAACCTATGACGAAACTGAAAAGCTGTTTAGCATACTTGCATAATTTCTTTGTTTTATGATAAAATATCAATCAATCAATATTTATAAAATTATTTCGTTACTGACTGATTGACATGTTCCTTGGGGAGTTAGAGCTAAGGAAGGATTTCCCGAAATTTCCACGGGAACGGGAAATATCAGGATATGCGCATGCGAGGTCGCGGGCAAGAGCTAGTATTTAATTATTTGTTTATTTCCAAAGTGCTTATAATCTACAGTTACACCATTTCAATCCGATGTTTCTAAATTAAAATAAATTAATTTTCAATTGTTTAAAATTAAAATTAATGTACAAGCTAGGCACAATAACATCGGCTGTAATGTTAATAAATTAATAATCGAGGGTGGATGTTGATTCCTATAATTACAAGATATTAAGTTATCTTAGTTTAGGTATTGGCTGCAACTCAAACATACAACTTACCTGATGGCCTATTTTTATTGTAAACAATAAACATGCAATTATGTATTTTACCTGAAGGTGCAAATAAACTATTTTATTTTAATTTAAATAAAAATAACTTTCTGGTAATCATGATAAAATATGTATTACTGAACATGGAATAAACACATTCGCTTAGGGATATTATTCAATCAAATAAAAATGCATTATTTTGTTTTCAGTCTTTGGTTTCTTTTGAACCTTCCCATTTATTCTGACATAAAACACTGTGTATCTTTAAACTTTATATATGTACAGTCACAAAACCACTAAACATGTTAGGTAGTGCCAATGATCATAATCTTGTTCCCAATCTTTTAAACCTCTTCTACAATGGGCACACATATCCTGTCATCAGTCCTGTCTCCAAGATCAGTATATAAATACTAACTGAACAGCGCAACTTCGTCTGCTCCACTCCTATTGGTCTTAGCGTGATGATATATAGCCTTCCTCAATAAATGAGGTCTAACATTAAAAGAATTTTTCAAATCGGACCAGAAGTTCCTGAGATTAGCGCGTTCAAGCAAACAAATTAACTCTTCAGCTTTATATATTAGTACATAGAAGTATAGATAGGCTATAAAAATATCCTTATCATTTGTAACAGGATGTCATCATCGACAGTATACATTGTATGATTTATACCATGCCACGTGCAAGCATATCATTAAAAACCACAAAAAACTGCTCCTTATCGTTTTCGTTTATCTAATTTAATGTTTATATTAATTTCTCACATATGTAACCACAATAATTATATTAACAGACGAACACTCACCGCAACAACATAGTTTCATGAGGAAAAAATACCTTGTCCGGTCTCAGAAATTATTTGATGGGAATACTAGCTGAATATTCGATATCGGTCATTTCACCTTCTTCAATTTCTCCAATCGTGTAGATATCTAAAATTGTACTATTTCCACGATTACTTTATAATGCTCATAGGTTTTACTTCGTACTAACATGCGTAGCAGCAGCAGGGCCGCCGCTACGCAACAATTGCGTAGCAGCTCGAAGACACTACGTCAGCATTGCAGACCCGCGTATAGCACTTTTGATCCAGAACAATAGTGTCACGTAGCCGTGCGTAGAACCAGCAGCAGAGCCGCTACCCAACAATTACGTAGCAGCTCGAAGACACTACGTCAGCATTGCAGACCCGCGCATAGCTTTTTTGATCCAGAACAATAGTCTCACGTAGCCGTGCGTAGAACCAACAGCAGAGCCGCTACGCAACAATTGCGTAGCAGCTCGAACACACTACGTCAGCATTGCAGACCCGCGCATAGCACTTTTGATCCAGAACAATAGTGTCACGTAGCCGTGCATAGAACCAACAGCAGAGCCGCTACCCAACAATTACGTAGCAGCTCGAAGACACTACGTCAGCATTGCAGACCCGCGCATAGCTTTTTTGATCCAGAACAATAGTCTCACGTAGCCGTGCGTAGAACCAACAGCAGAGCCGCTACGCAACAATTGCGTAGCAGCTCGAAGACACTACGTTAGCATTGCAGACCCGCGCATAGCACTTTTGATCCAGAACAAGTGTCACGTAGCCGTGCGTAGCAGCAGCACTTAGCGGCACACAGCGGCAGTAGAGCCGTCGTAACGGTCGTGTAGCAGCTCGTAGCGAGAGCAGGTCTGCTACGTCAGTATTGCGTAGCAGCACTGCTGCGTCAGCATTGAGTAGCAGCACGTAGCTGCAGCATTGCGTAGCAGCACGTAGCTACGGCAGAGTTGGCTTGCAGCAGCTGTGATAGCACCGCAAAATGCTCATAGCAAGTGCAGGGCCGCTAGCATTTCGTGGCCGCGCGTAGTAGCAGCTATGCCACTATGCAGCCGTCGCGTAGTAGTTCGACGCACTTCGGCTGATTCGTTTCATAAAACTATTTATATCCAACAAGACGACACGACATATTTAGTCAGTTAAGTAAAGTAAAATAAAATATAATAACAATAGATTCTATTCTTAGTACCGGGTTATTACCAACAAAAGCGAATTTATGAGTGCACTCTCTACAGTTTCAAATATCCCTAATGGAGCAAGAGTGAGCCGTTTTACATGTTCCCCTACAAACTGCATTATAATGTCTGTACCAAAAATAACCGCACATAAATATAAAACAATGTGAAACCACTTAAAGCGAATAAAATACACGTCGACTTCAACTCAGTAAAATGAATTTATTAATAACGGAGACAATGAACGTCTGAAACAAACGTTTCACTTTTTGTATTTTTAATTGTCCTCCGGACGACAGCGAAGACGCATTAGAAGAACGAAAATAAACCGGGGATCATATTGGACAGGCGACCGGCACGGCGCGGCCGCCGCGCCCGGCCGCGATCCGGCTGCGCTTCGGCTGCGGCGGCGCAGGCGCACCGGCCGCGACCGAACCACTGCTGCCGAACGCGGCACGTGCGACGCACCTTATTCACTGTTCGATACTTTCGTGTTAACGTGTAGTAAAGCTGTCACTAATTAAAAATACTTCTTTAACCTCTGCCGCAGATATAATTATTGAATTGTAATTTCGCGATGTCTCTTGTATAGTATGGGACGCAGTTCTTAGATGATATCTTCCACGTAATTAAAAATCTTGTCGTGACATTCAGAGCCCGGCTCGCCCCCGCACTCCTCGACTCCTTCAATATTGTTGGCGATTGAATCGCAATTAAATGTAACGAATCAAACTACACTTTATTAAAAGGGCTGATAGCTCAAAATGGAGAGTATATCGCGAGGCAGAATCGAACGTGCTCCCGTCGAAATGCCAACCATTTTATTTATTCGCCTTAATTATGTATCTTGTCTTAATTTACGATTGGATCATACGATAATCTGAAACGTAATTTATAACAGATGCCTAGGTATTCGAGTCGTGTCCATAACGAGATTTAGGATTACGTAGATGACGTCGCGTTCAGTGCTCGGTGTCGCGATTAAAATATATTATCGACATTCATTGGCATTTTGCAATTAAGTGCGCGCGCGGATAGCGGCGAAGAACGAGCAGCGGACTCGATGCGCGCGCTTCGATAGCGTCATCGCGTTTAATTTCGTTATGTGTCGATGGCATGACGGCCGGCCGACATCTCGATACGGCGACTGTCCACAGATATCCCTTAATGAAAGTAATGGAGGTTTATTAACGATGGTCGACTACTCTTCTCGCAATACATACTTATAGTAATAGATACGAAACGAAGGCGAAACGTGCGAGCGAGAACAAAGAAAGCCACATTTGCTAATTGCGGTTTTGCTCGTGTCGTGCGCACGGAGGCTGGATCGTGAGCTCCGGAGATATGACGATAACACATTCATAAATAATTAGAGCGAAATTTTCTCATTTGTAAGACGACAGTCATGATATTTGGTAGCAGACTCTCTGTTCTCGGAACACTCAGATCTCGATAGCAGCGCGCCGACACGCTTGCGAGCCGCTCATTTTACTACAACGATGACTGCAGTGACAAGCGCTAGAACACGAAGATGTCGTGTTGTTATGAATACTTGAAAATATTGTTGGAAGGGAAACGGAAAACCATAATGAACAATTCATTGTCTTACAAACGTCAGCCAGCCAAGTCAACTGCTAGGTCAGCTATTGAACCGCAGAACAATATAAAAAGCAAATGTGAGGTGAAACGCTGTGGGTTCAGTCACGGTTGTCGGAGCCTCGCCATGACAAGGTTCAAATTTCCACTTCCGCCCGATCCATGAACAATCGATATTGTTATCGTCGACTCTTCATTATAAACCAAACAAAAATAATTATACGAAACGTTGGAATAACAAAAAATATTCGGGTACCTACGCATTCACGTTTTAATAACGACATCGATAACAAATTAAGCATGTTTCATTTCCCTAAACCGAATGTTATCGAAAGCGTCGTAAATCATCCGGAAGATAAAAGGCTTTAATTGAAAGAAAAAAGTCTGCAACGCTGCAGGATTCTGCTCAGTCACTCCGCGCAGATTAGAATTCCGGGCGTAGCCAATTATTGCAGTATGAAATTTATTGGTTTCGGATATCAGTTGAATGACGTTTTTCAAATCACTAGTGATCCACTTATAAAGATTATGAGGTACCAGCAACCGATCACGCCAAATGTTAAAAGATTCTCGGGTCTTGTCTTCTTTGAATCACCGGTCATCGATCACACTTTGTCTATTATATAGTCAAAGTAAATTTTTCGTAACTTCCTCGATCGATTGAAGTGACGTTTTTGCGGCAAAAAGTAGCGACGAAATAAAAACAAACAGTCTCTCTAGCGCATAAATTAAAATTTCCGCTTGCCGATAGTAATGGCCAATCAAGCATAAATATTGTTGGGGGATCCACTGATCGATACCGTGTTATTGCAAGCATTGTCAGAAATATTATGGGGCTTATTATTTATGGGATGGAATTCTGTTTTTGATTATTTAAAATATTCTTGTTTTGTGCCTGTTACAAACGTGGCTCTTTTAAAGGAATTCAACCACATGCCTACGAGCTACTACGAAACCTCGTCGGTGGGTCGATCCGGTACATAACTCTCAATTAGTTTTACTGCACATCATATTCATTTGAGAGTGCACTTCCCTTGATTAGTGGAATGCTCTTTAAGGGCCGAGGTCCCATTAAAATAAATAAACAACTATCCGAAACAATTCCAAGTGTTAAGTGTGTGGTGGCTATCAAAAATTACCAGATAAGCGTCGACAATGCTCGGCTGGTGACTTATGAAGTGATTAAAAAGTTGTGTACAGTCAACAACACTAGTGACTCACGGAATGCTTTTTGTCAGCAAATGACGATATTTAGTTTTTAGTTTTTACTTCGTTGCCGAAAAAATGAAGAAAAGAACGTTCATGTCGGCAGTTTTTATTTATATCGAGATAAAATGAAAATTATTATGTCATGTTAAATGATATCATCAGAATCGTGTTTGATTTAATCTTCTTATAATGCATTTTGCAGTTTTTTAGATAAGGTAATATCAAGTTTTTATACAAACAAAGTTGAATTTAAACTGAAACTTTCACTTACAAACTCTACACGAATTAATCTTGTCGCAGTTTTTGCTGATGATGCAGAACTATCAGGTTAACCAGTGAACAGATTGTTGAAATATTGTACACGGAGACCTGACAAGCTGGATTTATCAATTATATTATTACTTTCAAACTCGTTCATGCGTGCATTGACTGAGCGACGACCATAACGGCTGATATTTACCGGCAAAATGCACTTAAAAATGCCAAACTGATTGTCAGAGAAATATGGATCGGAGTTCACCTTCCCCAGTACTTGTTTAATATTACTTGTCTGGATGTTCGAGGAGTGAGTCCATTGTAAAGTTTCCTTAAGGCCCGCGTCCACGGTATCGGGCGGCTAACTTTACGCGCGCCCTATTACGCCCAGCGATACCCACAATCGGGTAACAGCCACCATGACATCTTTATGATGTTTCAAAAACCATTACTAACGACACCTTTTTAGTTACTTGCGATAGGAGCCCACCAATGGCTTGAAGACAAAACGATTTGGTGTCAACGGCACCTGTGCGCCATACTTATGACCGGCTAGAGTTATGTTACTAATGTACTTAATAATAAATAAGATTATCTCCTACTCTAGTACCTACCAGTATAAACAAAATGAGAACTAATAAACAGTGAGCAATGTGGTTTCTGGGCTGATTTTCCCGGAGGCTCTAAAAACAGTGACATTCTTGCAGTGATTACGACCTTCACAAAGTCAGAAATGTAATGATTGGTTAGTTTAATCGAAATTTTACGTTTCAACTCTTAATACCCCTATTTTCTCCCTATTCCTATGGTCAAAATGAATCTCCTACAATCGTCATCGTTGATTAAATTGATTTTATTCTAACCCTTGTCTTAAGGATTGGAACTCATCAAATGACTCCTTCTGATCTGGGCGGATCGGGATGGAGTGTCAGACTCTTACAGAATAAAACTTGTTCGAGTTCCTCCTAATGCCCTTAGTGTTCCAGGGCTGCGGAGACTCTTTCGAACTAATTCCGCTAATTCTAATTCTACATTTTTTTCTAACCGTAAAAACACAACGATCGTACTGTAAAGCATCGCCATTGGAGAAGTATCAAGTGGATGCCATTTTAGAAAATTATGACAGGAGAGTTTCAAGGAAACTATTTCATTAAAATAATCCTCTTTATATCCAAATGCTATAACTATTTTTAGGGTTCTGTACCCGAAGGGTAACCAACGGAACCCTATTACTAAGCCTCTGCTGTCTGTCCGTCCGTCCATCCGTCTGTCTGTCAGCGGGCTGTATCTCAAGAACCGTAATAGGTAGAGAGCTGAAATTTTCACAGATTGTTTATTCCTATTGCTGCTATAACAACAAATATAAAAATTAAGGTTTATGGTACGGAACCCTTCGTGTGCGAGGTCGACTCGCACTTGGCCGGTTTTTTAAGCAACAAACGCGATCTGTCAAAAATGTATGGAATCTGAGGCTTTATTTACAGATTGCGACTGAGATTCGAATGTGCACATTGCTTTAAAATCGTAGAAGCGGCCCCTGCTTGAAGTATACGTTAATGCCATGATTTTACCCATATACGTTAAGATCGGGTAAGGAGCTCGTGGCTAAATAATAACAGCGGCACGGGTCGATCTTTAAGGTTAAGCAACGCTTGCCAAGGTTGGTCTGTAGATGGGTGACCATCTTTATATATCGAGTTTCCTCCGTGCCTCGGAAAGCACGTTAAGCCGTTGGTCCCGGCTATCATTTGTAGATCTTTAGCAGTCGTTACGGATTGTCAGAAGCCAGTAAATCTGACTCCAGTCTTGCCATGAAGTACCGTGTTACCCAGTTAATGGGTTGTGGAGGTCTGGTAGGCAGCCGCTCCTCGTAAAATACTGATATTCAGCTGTATCCGGTTTGACTGGAAGCCGACCCCGATATAGTTGGGAAAAGGCTATGATGATGATGACATTAAGATCGGGTGAAGAACTTTGGAGTTAGACAATTCAATTGATATACGCTGGTTAGAATTTTTGGAGGGCAGCACTAAAAAATGAAAAATAAAAGGTTTTCCGAAAAAAAATATTATTAGTTTTAATTATTTTTTTGTTTATTGCTATGTAGTGGATTTTCTTTGGAAGCCAGTTGCATTTTTCTTGTAAAAAAAAGTTTTATAGAACGTCATGATTATTTTTTTCGTTTTATTATATCTAATAACTTCTGCCAGCGGCTTCGCCCGCGTGCAATTCGAAAATTATCCCAAAGTATCATATTCCCGGGATAAAATGAATTTTATCATATTTGACCACGTCCTGAAATAATATGTTCTATTTCAGGACATGGTCTATGTCACGCATCACCAGCCCTTTTCACTCTTTAAAAGAATATCTGAAAAAAGTGTTTCATTAATTATTATTTTCGAGTAAATCTGATCACAAACAAAAATGTTTCATACACACTTTACGATTTCGTTTCACCCCTTTGAAGGCTGAATTTACAAAATATTCTTTTATAGATCTGGTACACGTCATCAAAAAAGCCTCTATGTAAAATTGTAGCTATCTAGGTCCAAGAGTTTAGCCTGGGTGTTAATTTAAGAACCCCGTTTCAAGTTTTTACCTTCCACCCCACTGCAGGGCAAAGGCTCCCTTTTTCCTTCCATTTTTCCCATATTGGGGCAAATGTCAAACACCAAGAAATACCATAAAATTTTTGCTGTCAAGAACGAATAGTGAAAACCTTTATTATTTAGTTCGGCCAATATTTGTATCAAGTACATTGGCTCTAAGATTATGATTCTTCCATACTATTTTTTTCACCCACTAATCTAGTCTAGTCTTTTGGGGCTAGTTGTGAAAAACGAATAATGACAACCTGTATTACTGATTTTAGCCATTATTCGTTAAAGTTTCAAGAATGTTGGCCCAAGGAACAAAATTCATTAAAAAAAAATACATTATTAGTTTTTCGCAAACATCCTGTGAAAAACTAATAATGTCAACCTTTTTAGGGTTCCGTGCCCCAAAAGGAAAAAACGAAACCCTTATAGGATCACTTTCTTGCCCGTCCGTCCGTCTGTCAAGACCCTATATCTCGGGAACGCGAAGATGTATCAAGTTGGAATTTTAGACCATATACTCAGGTTATCAGGTGATAGATGGCGTTATACTGTGTAAGCGTTTTTCTGAATGGCGGTATTAAGATTCTCCGCAGGAATATGACCTCATGTTGAATTTATCGATGTTTTGTTTAGCGAAAAAATCAACAAGACGATTATTTTTACAATCTGTGTTGTTAGTCGATAAGTCTTCATCGATCGTTATTCGATTTAATTTTCGAGTCTACTTGGAGAGTGGTAAACTGTAGGTATCTGCATAACATAGGTAAACTATTTTACTAACATTTGGTGTACCTACGGATTTTTGGTATTATTTTATTATGCTTCATGGTGGCTAAACTAAAACAATCAAAAGGGTTGATCTTCAAGGTTAAGCTACGCTTGCCGAAGTTAGTCTGTGGATGGGTGACCATTTTAACATACCGAGATTCCAGCGTGTCTTAGAATATACCAGTCACACAAGTCGATCTTCAACGTTAAGCAACACTTGCCGAGGTCGGTCTGAGGACGGGTGACCATTTTAACATACAACGGGTTTATCGACCCGTGCGACTGTTATTACTTAGCTACGAGCTCCTCATTCAATTAGTCAGCTCATTCAGTTCCTGTTATATATTTGATATTTTTTTGTATATTACCTACTTAATATTGTATGTATTTGTTTTATATTATTATGTATGTCTCTCTATTAATATTATTTATGATGATTGTACACTGACCGCCCTAAATCTAACTTCTTTAGTTCAGTCCATCCAAAGGTTGTCTGTAAGAGATTGCCCTGTGCGATAAGACCGCCCATTGTACACTAGTTTTTATAAGCGTTTTTACTGTGCTTGTTATGAGGTGTAGAATAAAGTATATAATAATAATAAATAAATAAATCTATTAAAAAAAAACGATTATTCTTACACCATAAATCGATTCTATAAGCCAATTCGCACTAAGCGTTTCCAAACGTCTTTTATAATGCGCACAGCAAAGGAGTGGAACTCTCTGCCTGCGTCTTGTTTCCAAAGCTTACAACCCTAATCTCTTCAAAGTTAGAGTGAACAGGCTCCTTCTGGGTAGGCTCGCTCCATCGTAGACTTTATCTCTGTCATCTCTGACATAGACTAGAGTCAAGAGAAAATCCATAACAAATAAAAAAAATCGGTAAACTGTGATCCTAATATATAAAATACGTCGTAAGAAGCTGAAGGTTCCTTGGAGAATGTAGGGGGGGGGGCACTAAGAGAGGATTTCCCGATTTTTTTACAAGAACGGGAAAAAACGGGATATGCGCGTACGAAGTCGCGGGGAAAAGCTAGTTTATAATATGTACTTACAAAGTACGGCACCCTCGGTGCGCGAGTCCGACTCGCTCTTGACCGTTTTTTTTTATTTCCTTCGGCCAACATTCGTACCAAGTTTTACGTAGATTGGTCCAAGGAATAAGATTTTTCATAGAAACTTTCATCCCCTGTAAGGAATACGTCTGATACACCGAAATTGCTAAAAAAAATTAGCTGTTTTATACATTTGGTACAGTTATGCGCACACAAATAGGTATATGGGGCAGTTGATTTTTTTTTCGCGATTTCAGTGTTGTTCCTGTATTGAAAGTTGTTCATAATGATGAGTACAATGACACCTTAAGAGATATTGGGTTCATTTTGTTACACGTCGTTTGTACAGAAGATAAGTAAGTTCCCTACCAACCGAATGGCTATGATGCAACCATGTTATTAAGTTACAGGGCAAGAAAAATCCCATAAAACAACCTAGTACGGACATTTTACTATGACAGATAACTACCTAATTAAGTCTTCTATTAATTAAAAATCCATCGTTATATTTGTTTAAATAATTCATATTTTTTATCTGTTATTAGCATCTGAGCTACATCTCTTATCTCATAGCCGCATTCCGAGAAGAATCTGTGAACGAATATATTTTTGTTTTATAGCCCACTTTATATTAATTTAATATTATTTATCGCCTTGATGTCGGGTCAATTTTGTTTTTTTAGTACCTATTAAGCATCAAGTAAGTATTATTCCATTCTCTTAAAGATCTTGTGAAATAAATTATTTTTACTGCGACTGACGTTCTTGATTAGTATCTCGCGATCTCGGTCGGTTCATAGCAAATTCTGTGCTTGAGTTTAGTTGGAGTAAGCAAACATAACTTGTAGAGGTACTTGGTGGCGGTTAAAGAGCAGAACTATTTAAAAATGAATGTTGGAAATGAAATCAATACGTTTGAACGTTTGGTTGGCGAGGAACGGCGCGTTATGAGAACATAAATCTCTGACCTTACGCCGAGTAGGTATCTGAACACCCCCTGAAACTCCCCCCCCCTCCCTGCTACCTCTACGATATAGTGGTGCACATCTGATGTTGTGAGAGATACCACTCAGCCCACTGAATTGAGTCTTATTCATTACGAGATAGTGTTGTGCAAGCCTTCCTGCGAGCGAGGGTAAGCATTCTACGATACAGTCTGTTTATTCACATCTAGTAGATCAAACTAATTAGCTACATCAGTTAACTCGAGTTATAATACGAACACGGTGTGGGTATTTGACATGGAGACTACGTTTCGTTTAACATAGATAATAATTAAAGTAAGTTGATTTTCACAAAAAAACGTTAGTACTAAATAAACCAAATGAAAATCCAATAATACTGCAGATTACGTACGAGTATATGTAGTTTCGTAATAATCATAAATCCAGCGCCATTCTATCAAGATTCTAATAAAAACCATACCATCGTATACTTTGTCTCTGTCATCTCTGACCTAGGCTAGAGTCAAAAGCAAACCCATTACAAATAAAAAAAAAACCGGCCAAGTGCGAGTCGGACTCGCACACGAAGGACTCCGTACCATAAACCTTTAATTTTATTATTTGTTATAGAGCCAATAGAAATACACAATCTGTGAAAATTTCAACTCTCTACCTATTACGGTTCTTGAGATACAGCCCGCTGACAGACAGACAGACGGACGGACGGACGAACAGCGGAAGCTTAGTAATAGGATTCCGTTAGTTATCCTTCGGGTACGGAACCCTAAAAAAGAACGATTATAACATTTACTCAATAGAAATATGAAGTTTTTTACTAGAGTGTCACATGTCAGAGCAGAAATAGAGATACGTCATACTCACATTATAAAAAGAAAATGAGTGTCCACCCTCAGTAGGTTACATTTCGATCGAGGGTTCGAACGCGCAACCCAAATCATACGCTCTACCCCTGAGCTAGGAGTATGTAGGTCATGTCATACAATGTAAACAGCTGATCCAACAACATGGGGCATTCTACAAACATTCATAACTTAATTCCAATAAAAACCCATTGATGAAAGTGTCACAACCCATACATTCGGTTCCCATGAAGATGACATGTTTGTTTAATGGGTTTAAACGACACACATCGACATAATTTTCTAATTTGAATAACGTCAACTTTCACCTGGTAACGTAACGTCGCATTTCAGTGGAAACAAATTTTCCGTATCTTATCTGTTCACATAAATCACACGCGGCTAAACCTGTTGTGTCATAACTATTAAACATGTTAAGCTATTTGACGTGTTATTGATTGTCTAATAAGCTAAAATGATGGTTGTTTCGGACGTGAGACGAGACGTGAGTACACTAGGAAACGCTGGGCGGTTCATCCGACAGATATGAGCCGGGCGGCGGCCAGGTTATATTTTATCGGAAGTAACGGCATCTAACGTACGGCCAATTTCATAATGCCTCGGCCGCCCCCGCGCGCCCCCGCCGCGCCCCGCCGGCTCCCGCTGCGAATGTGGCTCACTTATCAATTTGATATCTCGATGTGGAAACATAATGCGCCACAGATGAATCGATAGCGGGATATATGGAAACCAATATCAGATAACTTATTTACACCACTTTTAACGCTGCTACATTGTTTTTATGAACTGCTGACTTAGAATCGCTAAACGTCAATTAATTAACGGTGTCTACTTAGCTGTAAACAACCCGATTAAATCAAATCACAAATGTTTAATTAGCGATCATTGATGCATGTCAAAAATCGATCAACTCAATTTCACAGTTTATTGTAAGCACCTAATTAAAATCCCAGTCCATAAACCGTTGCGCACAAATAATAAACACATAGCTAATCCCCGTAGATTATAATAACACACAACGGTAAAACAGACGACTCACTCTGTCAAATAAGTCATCAGTGCGTCAGTTAACTCAATTACACCGAGATCAACACACGGCTACCGTACATGATTAACAAGCTCACTCCACAAACAACTTCAAACTCAATATCTATACTAATAACCCCTAAAATTGTTTAACTAACCATACTCCCGGTAATCCTGCTTCATAAATCATTTAATAACACAAATGCACAGCCACACACTGAGCTATTCCTTCCGTTGTTGGAGTTATGATATCGATGTGCAAACAAAACTCAACTCTAAATGTAACAAAGGAAGTCGCCATTCAGAGTAACAAACTATCATTTTAAGCTTTTTGAAAAGTGTCAGTGAAATTATCCGCTACTAGAAAAGCAATATGTTTGATTTATGTGTTAGAAACAAATGGAGCTCTCTGCGGTCGCCAGAGAACTTATTTTGCATGAAACGTAAGAGATGCCCTATATTGTGATGGTTTATCCGTATTCCGGAGCGGATGCCACGAACTGCTGTCAACCCTTGACATACAGGATAAGTTTGACGGATCATGCACGAAAATGATTTAGGACATATGTTTAATATTGTCAAACAAATTTGTTAACTGATCGTTCCATCTATTTCTAAAAATACGACCAATTTATTAACAGTGTTATGATATGCTATGACAGAATGATAAAAATTAATATTTCTTAAAAATTTGAATATATCATAAAATATCATATTTCCTACACGTTAACCGCAATATGAAAATTAATATTGATAACAAAAACTCACATCGCCCGCCATCGAAACATAATACGAGATGATTTTGTAACTTTATCTCGGCTCGAACTAATAGCGCTTGTTAAAGCAATACCGTTGACAAAACCGTTGACCTTTCAATCAACGCTAAGCAAATATTAACATTTCAAAATATCAACTGTATACGAGAACCGGAAAGTGGTCGTTAAAATGTGGACAGAGGCGGCCATAAAAATAAAATATTAATAATTAGTGGCTTGAGGTTAATAGTCCATTAGCAGTGTGTTCGTGGTCGTCACTCAATCACTACATCAGGGCCTGCAGAAGTGTTAAAGCCATCATTATTTCAATACAAGAAAGAGATGCAGCTATACAGAATGAAAAACGTGAAAAACGTATGGGTTCCATACGTTTTTCACAACGAAAAGATAGCTTTAACTTTTCATCATATGGCATCTTTACATTACCTACTTGTCAACCTGCAGACAAGTTGTGTCAAATAGGCTTTATATAGCTCACTGGCTGACCTGGCAAAAGTTGTTGTGTCATGTAAAAAAAAATTGTAGGGTATTTTTTTCGATCTATTAAACATGCACAAAAAAATCATAAAAATCAGTCAAGCCATTTCAACGGTGTTCGATAACAAACAACGTTGACACGAGATTTTTATATAATTATGTATTGCATATTACCACGCTATTAACGATTCAACAGGAGAACTAAGGAACTCCAACACAGTGTGTTCTGTGTGGCAACTAAACTAAAGGCAATTATCAAAATATTCTGTGATTAAATTAAATAGATAGGAAAAAGTATATGAAGCCTGCCAACCCTGACTATAGTATCTCGTGCGACTACCCATCCCATCTCACATTCTGAGTTTATATACATAACATAATGATAAATTAGATGCATTAAGCAACCATTTTAAATCGCTTCATCACAGTTTAGATACCTGTTTACATAATCCTATTGTACCTGTCTCTCAAACCCAGGTTTCATAATTATGTTTATTAAATACTTTCATATCCAAGAAGACTGAGCATAAATGACGGTTCGAGAAATTACGAAACGCTCCACTGGACACTGTTTAAAAACTTTAGCAAAAAGATTTTCGTAATCAACGAGGTGATCTACTTCCCTAGTCGCAATATTAAATCGTACAAAAACAAGATAATAATTAAACCACCAGCACCGCTGCTTTCATCGCAGTAGCATGGCGAGCAGGTGCGCTGCTGAGGCGAGCTCCAACAAGACCACCACGCGCAGCGATAAGGAAAAACTATACCGTCACGTTGAATGTAAAAACAAATTATCAAAAAAAATAAAAACCGTCGAGGAAGCGGTCACAGTTGAGTGTATCCACAGATTATCCACAGCTCTATGAGTAGATTTCTTTCTTTATAATATCTTTGTAGAACGACGGAAACTAGCAGTCCTTGATTGTTTGATCAGTTTTCCAATAATTATTCCCTATAAAAACACCGGAAATGGAACGCTTAATCGATTCCGGACCGCGCCTCGTAGTGACGTGGCGTTTGATTACTGAAATTATATGGCGAGACGAATCGCTCCAACTTTGTTTTGTGTATTGTTGAACATGGCCTTCGATACAGGCGAAAAATAAAAACTAATACAACTATTGTTTTAGTCTTGTCATTATTATCGCTGGCTTTGAGGAAGTTAATTGACGCTTTCAAGGTGAGCGGTTTCTACCTCCATCTTGTTCGATGGTTTCGGCAAGTACCTATAGCAATCATATTAGACTCACAATTGTTTGTATTGCCTGCTATCGATTCGCACAGCTACCCTTGTTCACGCTTATTAAAATCCAATATTATTTCAGCGTGGACCGATGGACTCAGTATGTCGTCTCTCAAAGTAAAAGCTTCATACTTTGCACACAAATAGTATTAGACACGCCACGTATAGAGTGTACCCCGTGTTCACATTAAAGATTGATGTCAGACGAAAAGATGGGGCCACTCTGCAAAATTTATCTCACATCTCCACTCCACCAATGACAAGAAAACTGTTACGGTTTGCAACGGTCTGAGTGTAACATTAAAAATTCAAGTCGTCTTACCCACTTGTGTGAGGGATTGCCGCATATTCGCCTTTGGACAGCATTTATATTTCCTTTGGCTACGGTTATACTCAGCATTCCGTCAAAAGGGAATTTCGTATTTGAGATTTATTTTTGTAGTGGTGTACGGTATCATTTATTTATGAAAAGGATTTTGTATGCGGTATATTATGTGGGACAGCTAGGAATTTCGTGAGATACGTTCATAGAGATGGGTCAACGCGTTTGATGTTGCTCCTCACATCGAGTGGAGCGCTCAGGTGTGACGAGCTGTGTCACGACGCGACGTGTCTGATAGATATTGCTCCTTTTTTGCATTTGCTGCCAAGACTGAAATTTGTTACAGAGATAATATCTTTAGATTTGTAAGTCACTGTACCTACATCGTCTTAATTATCTTCTTACGACACTTTAGCAGACACAGCCGCAAACATTAAAATTCTACGTTTGACTCTTAACCATTCAGTGAAGCGAACGTAATTGAATTTTTCTGTTAGAAAAATCTCAGATACAGCAGGGATTGGAATTGCGGACGCTAAAGGGCAATTGGCTCGCCCTCTATCACTTGGGACCTGATACCCTCCTCGTCGACAGTGCGTGTTAAACAACTCTGCTTGACCCTTTGAAATTCACCGACATTCGATTATTTCTAAATATAGTTTTAGTTATAACATTACTTGGACAACCTGTAACAAAAACCTCCCTAACGTTACCTACTTCATTGGTTAAAATAAACGATGTGACATTGTGACCTTTTTATTACGAATACGAGTATAATGGCGGCGACGTACTCGATATTTCCGTTTGATATTGTGCTTGTTTATTATTCGTTAAGTACAATCGATTACAACGTGCTTATGAAGTCATTCGATACGACACCGAGCCGAATAATAAATGTGAGAACTTCATACACGACTGATTGTACTTGCTTATAAATTCTAATAAGACAAAAAATATTCTGTTAATGCCATGATAATACAAGGAAACAGGTTGACAAATTCCACTTCTTAAATAACAACGTTCCAATAAGATGTTACGAGTCACCCAAAAAATGGTGGGCACAAACAATTTACCATAATGTGAACTTGTAACAACATTGTGACAGTTTTTGTGGAGAGTGTACAATGAGTGTACAAGGTGTCGCCGCTGCCACAATGTCCGGTGGCACTGCGCCTGCGCAGCGTCACGGCCCGCTGCACACCACCTCACAATACGCGATTGGATTCAGGTGCTTTATCATATTTTAGAATAAAGAAATCAACTGACAGAACAGATTACTCATACCTGCGGTAATTCTTAGTGAATCCAATTCTAAAGATGAAATCCGAATGATGAAATGACCTCATTTATATTATGAATAGAAAGGAATTAGAGCGTTTTATTATGCAAACAATTTTTATATGCAAACAGCAGCTATACAATACTATGTATACGTGTGTGAGTACATGTACATTTAATTAGATATCAAACACTTTACATTCCAGGTACAGTTGGTTACAAAAGTATAAACGTGGCGAAGTAAAGTTGTAAGCTATTAGTCTGAGCGGACCAAATTTGGAATTAAATGCGAGATAAATAACTGTTTGGTGATGGATCTACGTAGTACTCCCGGTGTGCGCACGCGCCGGCACTGACGGCTCGGAGAGTGTGCGGAGCCGCACATGCGCTGCCGCCGGGTGACGGCTTCCGTTTCATAAAGTTTAATGGCGCGGTTGACCCAGCTTTGTTTGTTTTACATGACTCCACAACTGCACCATTCATAGCCGTTCTGGTAAACTATTAATGGCTTTCGAAGCGTCAACATGTGAAGCTAAACAAACCCCTTACACGTCATAAAACATACATCACAATCTACAGAGAGTTTCAGTAGCTAAAAAGTTACCAGTCCATGCTTTTTCGCTGCAATCGCTACATAATCGCATTCCAACCGAATTTGGTCATTAAGTTCTTTTTTTTATGGATGGGAAATCATCAAATGACTCCTCCCGCTCTGAGTGAAGCAGGAGGGAGTGTCAGACTCTTATTGACTAAAACCCATCCGTGTTCCTCCGAGTGCCCTTTGCGTTCCAGGGTACGGTGCCTCTTTAGAACAAATTCAGCAGCCCCAGCAGGCGCTGGCCCTGGCGGGCCCCGTCTTCTTTGTGGACAGCTCTTTGAGGCGCGCGTGGAACACAGCGCGCCGTCGACCCGAGTCTAGTTCTGATCAGACGGCGAGCCACCCAATGCTCGCCGTCTGCGGGCCCGCGCCTACGGTGGCCGAGAATCGCCCTGCGACTCCCGACGCCCGGGCCGTCGTCTTCTGTTGCGGCGGCTGTGGCGTTCGGCTTCCTCCTTTACTAGCATTACAGCTCCGGAGAAGAAGGTGACCGCTTCCCATGTCTCCTCGCTCCGGACCATGACTTGAACCAGGGCCGGAGTCGTTAAGTCCTAACGATATGAGAGTATCAATATTTGGTAGTCTCTACATTCAAAGCCAGCAAATGTCATAGAAAGCAATGTCAATGATTGAACTCTATCGTAAACTTTTGCGGAATTATGACAGCCCGCTAAGTGTATCGACATTATTTGGTAGAAGCTACCGAAATCGCTACCAATGTCAAGACTTCAGGCCCTGGACTCTTGGCCTCACCTCATATCGCATAAATAGTAACTACTGCATATTAATTTATGAATACCATTTTAAAATTGGAATATCATTAATCACTAATTTTTTTGAATAAATTAAAATTGAATACACCTAGTAACCAATTCATTAGCATTTGCGAATAACATCGGTGGATTCTAAACACTCGTAGTGTTATTGATTTTTTTATTTCATTTTATTAAGTAACATATTTTAGAATTATTTATAAATAAACTATCTAACATCTGTGACATAATGAAGTCATGTTATATCTGTTTCCTTAATTAACAGAAAATCCTAATACACTGGCGTTCACAAATATCAGGGTGACTTAATCAGAGGATCACATCTCTTAATATACGGGCCGCCGACGAGTGAGATCTGACACGAAATTCCCTAAAAATAATATTTAAAATGGTAATGGGCCCTCGGCTTCATAAATTGGTGCGCCATATGTCCCGTGCGTTGCACCTACAGTGTACATAAATATGTCAAGTATTGAGAAGCTGCTGTATTATACCGTGATTGGAGTTCTTGATATTTGATGAGCCATGTTACTATTAATGAACTTAGTTGTTATTTTATTTACGTTCAGGTTTTTCTTATATGGAATCCCTGCATAACTTTTCCAAGAATCAAACCATGTGTTCATCAGATTCATTTTAATCAAATGAGTCATGGGCATCTTTCTTCTGAAAACTAATAAATAACGAGATCATAATATAAACCGTTTGGAATTCTTTACATAATACTTTTCTATGGCAAACTATTTAAGATAAATACATCAGTATGAATTCAGTTTATTTTTTGTTTAAGTTTATATTATAACTAGCTTTTGCCAACGGCTCCGCTAACGCTAATATAGGCGTATGCAAAAAAAACAATCTATAATATCCAGCGTCTTATCGATCTCTGCGCCATATCTATCGCTATATCTATTCTGAAAAATTGGTTCAGCGATGAAGGCGTGAAAGCCTAACAAAAGTACAACAACAATTACAACATTAGTTAGGGTTTAAAATTTATGTAGTATCTACAGTAGTGGCACATAAGCGGACATTTGCCAGTCAACTTTTGGGTTAAAAAGACTAAACTGTATAGTTAGATTTTAAAAACATGTTTGTTGCACTCATAGATATCTAAATAAAATAAAAAAATTAAGTCAATACACCAGAAGTATCAAAATTGCCTGTCAGTGGTATAAGTCAGTGCACTGAGGTGCAGACGCAGTGGCACGAGTCAAATAGAATTTTTGACACCAACAATTTTGCGTTTCCGGGGCTTTGTTTTGTGGAGAGACAAAAATAGTGCGCACTAAATAATAGACATTTGGCCCCTGCCTGCAGCCATAACTGCACGTGAAATATTTGTATGGATGTTGTTACTTTTGTTTGTGTTTATGAGTGCTGGAAATTTCGGAAGTGTTTTTGGGCAATAAGTTTTTATGTCATGAAGTGTATGGCTGGACAAGTGGTCGTGGGCCTTATTGTAGCAATGAAGAACTTTGTGCTTTCTGTTTAACATTGTAGAAAGAGTGACATGTATCACTGCTACTATTATATCGCTAGCTTGCCGTATTTTGAATTTGTGAACTTGGACAATTGTTTCTTGTAAATGTATAAAATAATGCAAAGTACTACTCATTGCTCACTTAAATATGTGAAGATGAATTAAACTACTTATCTAATAATATTTTTACAGTCGAATGTCTTCATGTCGTAGACCAACATTTACATCTTCTAATTTAGTTACTGAGCCAGATCGGATTCTAATATCTTACACCTGCAAAGTTCAGCAAAGCAAAGGTCGGCTGCGATGGATCTGCGCACGCGCAACTTTCTAGTAATCTTCGCCAGATGTCGCACTTAGGCCGTGCGCTCTGTTACGACTAAGCGTAAACTTTCACACATTATAATAATAAGTAGGTAGTATTATTACTTATTCACACCCTCCTCTACTGCAGCAATTTATAATCCTAAGAATATTTTGACTATCGAGCCCACATGCGCGAACTTCAGAAATAGACGACACTCACGATATATTTAAGCTTATAAAAATAATATATCGGTGAAATATTACCACCGAAAATAGAACCGCACAGGTGACACAAATTCACACTGAATCTAGTTTCTGATATTGATTTTATTTTATTATCGGACGTGCCTACACAAACCGCGTTGTTTACAAGAACAGCAAATATACATCCAATTAAACCACCGCTGTTTATTTTAGTCTCATCGAACAGCTTTTATGAAAAACGCGGTATCGCGAGAGGAAAACAATACATTTTGAAGCTTCTACAATACACTCGAGGGGGACCTTAGCCAGTTTTTGGTCAACAATAAGTAATCTTAAAATCCGTCTAAGGACTCTTGTAGGAAAGACCCCAAACTATGACCAAAGAAAACAATAAATCGTAATGACGGCGCGCGCGGGCCCCCAGGGCACCCTCGGATGCTCGCTATTTTGGACTATAAATAAATGTGTAGATGGATTGATAAATATAAATATTAGGGGCGAAACGAAGAAAAACAATGTTTATGAAACTCGTGTCGTTCGCATCATAACTGTGAGTTACGACTTCCGACGGCTGCCGGCATATGGGTCCGCAATTTTTTGTATCGCAACTTATCTTAATCTAAAAATAGATAATTAAATATTAAGACTACCTGACCCATGATTCGATGACTCATAATTTAGTCTAATCACACGATCCACTTCACTTAATGGAAACTAAAAAACATACTTTCCATAAGTGTCTTATGCAGAAACTAACATGGTTTTTCGTATGAGCTGGTTGCACTACCCTTTCATACTTTATAAGATGTTCAGTAAGTATTTGTATCAAAGAAAACTGGTACCTATATGTTACTTACTAACTCAACAGAATCCTAAAATCATGTCTTACAACACCCAAAGAGCCATAGAAACTTATTCTTATCCCCCAGAAACTATTTTCCTAAACCTATACAAATAGACAGTGAAATGAAACGTTAGGTGTCAAACAAATTCCATGGCATAGCAAATAAATTCTGTTGCCATAATAAGATTAACAGAGTCGAGCATGCGTGTGCCGCTGGGTTGACGGGGCGTTAGTCACGGCGGCTATACTTAGCCGATTGCATTGTCTTCTGAAATATCTATTAACGATTATTGACAAGGCATCGGCACGCGAATTCTCCCTGTGGTAGGTGCGACGAACTGCTATAAATATATTTTATGTGCGATGCAGCGACGCCGATGCAGGTATGTGACGGATAGTCGCGCGAACACTCGGTCCAGCGAACGCGAACAGCTCATTTGTGTAACTTAATCGTGCTACAACGTTACTGACGGCCCGAGATGAACAAGGAATACATTGAAGCTATCCATGAGAGCAAGAAACAATAGTTATCATACGTACAAACATAATGACCATGGAAGTAATTTATTTTCATGAAATGAGTGAGTATAATTCACATGATAAATAATTAAGTAGAAGTCTTTAAGTCAACAGCAAATAGGTAACTTCTAGGCAGGCGTGCTACATCTTCGACCACATTATCGCTTACCAACAGGTGAGATAGTGGTCAAACGCGTGCCTATCAATAGTAAAAAAACATTACTATAAATAAATAAATAAGTATGTTCCCAAAATGCACGACATCGATTCAATTCATGTCAAACATTTCCGCATACTAAACCCAAAACACACATATCAACATAACCTGAACAATCTATAATTATATTCCGTTAACAAATTAATGAAATTCGCGTCAAAATTGCAAATTGTGAACTCAAATTGATACAATTCGACAATTGATTACAATATGCACACAAAGCAGATCGTCCACAAACACAGGCGAGCAGTCAGTGAGCCGACGTCGATTCATATCCAACGAGAGCTTTTCATTTTGTATGTTAAATTAAATTTCCATGAAACAAGATTGAATTTTTCGCAATCAACGCGTGCGAAGCTTGCTCCAAACGAATTTGTGTGTTTATGGATACATAGATTTATGTATAGTTTGCGTTAAATACATTTATTGAAGCGGAAGAGTCACCTGTCGTATGTGTCGATGTAGGGTTTGATTGTAAATCAAAATAAATACAGGTAATAACATGAAAAGTATCAATAAACGTCAAACCGCGAGTGTGGATTAGGCGCGCGGAGCGACCGCAGCGCGCCGGCGGCGAGCTAGCAGCGGCTTAGCTAATTTACAATTTAATTATCAGTCGGGATGATGCATCGTTAGCGCGCGCCAAACCGAGTTTATGCGACTAATCAATTGTTTGACGCGACCACTGCAATCACGCGCCGCCCGCCCTCTCCCGCGCCGCCCGCCCCGCGCGACTACGCGCCGCTCGTAATGTAAAACATGAATATCGCACACAGCCCTTCACTTCAGCCGTCATGCATAAGTCACGCTCTGTACCGCTTAACATTAATCGAATGTTTCGATAATTATTTTATTGCGTTAGCTATAATGAATCTCCGTCGACACCTCATAAAATAAGTATCGATAGACGCTCAGCAATCCAATCGAGAGAACAATGCGGCGGCGTGTCGCGCCCGCGTTGATTAAATATAGCTCAGAATCCATCAAGCGCGCGGCGCGATCGAACCGTTGCTATGGATTTATGCGCTAAATATTCGACAGGTGCCAAGTGTGTCGATCGTAGAGTTCGATCGCCGATGACTAACTACGCCCTAAATTTTATTTCAAATGTCAAATAATTTGAGCACCTGCCCTGCGCCCAGACCGGCGACCGGCCTAGCCGCCTAGCGCGACGGCACACCACTTATAACTGCGCATCCACCAGCACGTACTCAGCCACGCCGCGCCTCGTCATAAACCATACAGAAGCCCAGGTATCTTCAAAGCTGTGAACGCCATCGACTTTATGAAGTGCCTACATTAGCATGTACGCGGTCAGTAAATAATGATTCCGCTACTGTTATCCGATAACGGTAAACAATTGCAAATATACGTCATTAGAAAGTCACGCGGAGTTTTCATTAATTTATTAAGGACGGTTAAAATTAACCGCTCACGAATGAGAATCGTGCGACACAATCGTAATGTGAACGTTCACAATTCGCTAATCCCGCGTCGCTACCGTTACATAAGACAGCTGAGTTGAATATAAATGTAAAACACAATAAATTTCATGCCCCGTAGGAAATGAATATTCATCACGAAATCGCCATGCATATTCTCTTTTGCTACAGAATTTCATGTTCCGTAGAGCGGCGCGCGGCGCAACAACAAAGTCAACCTTAGCGGCTCCGCCATCAGTTAGTATTCGCGTGCGGCGGAGCCGGCGGTAAGGCCGGGGTCGGCGGTTCAGCGAACGAGCTCTCGTAAATTTCAACATATAGTAAAGTGATTTACGAATAATTGTTGTGTTGGCGTATAACTAGAGAAATCTTTCCGCTGTTTGCCGCTGCTTAATTTATATATGAGGCTTAGGTAATTCGCGAGCTGCGAGTAATTGGTGGAGAGAACAATAGCTTTTGTCATACCCTTATCTCGTGCGCCACGTTTGTCTCTTCAAAATGCCCTCGTAAGCACAATAACGTTCACATCAACCTTATCTAAATTGTCTACATATTTCTACTTCTTGGACTTGTATGCATTGTTCCTGAAACCTTCAAAATTAGTCGGAGTGAAAAAGAAACGATTTTACCTAAGATGTTATTTCGCTTAGTTTTACTTTCGTTTTTAAGTGGCAAGGGATGGGGTTGTCAGGTGGGTAGGCGCATGATAACAACAGAAGTGTAACGCAATTGGTTTGGGGCGCAAGAGCCGAGCAGGTAATAAGCACGAGACATTAGCGTAACACTTAATCGAAACATGTGTTTATCGTAACATGCGAATCGGCCTAAGGCGAATTAGTTCTCGCACAATGCAATTTGAATGCACATTACACAACGGACGAGGTACGAACGCTTTTTATTGCGGCATCGTGAGATCTTATCTCGGAACTGCCACTTCCAGCAGGCAAATTTCAGATTCCCGGTGAGTCGTTGCCGGTTTTGCACTCTACTGCGTTTAGCCCAGAGCTACTTACCGCTTAACGTGACGCGCCGCGCCCTGGTGTGGGTATGGACACGTACGCACGCACCCTACCCTACATGTTTAAAGAATTCAACATAAAATCAGCAATAAAATTGAAAACATTTTGTTACCTTTTAAATAAGTTTCGTGATGTCGACCGCCGTGCCAAGCGACTTTCGTCCTTCCACGCACACACAATGTGTACAATTTCGTATGGAGACTTCAACTCTGAAATCATTTCTCGATCGATAAGAAGCGTTAATTTTACGAGCCAGTGATAATTTGCTAACTTCCGACAGAACATCGCCATAGTTGAATCGTTCCGAGCACTTGCCGCATAAAATTACAAATTCGAAACCGAGTAACATAATTAAGCAGACTCATTGAAAACCATGCGTGCCTTGTAGATATCTATTTCTTTACTTATTTAAAATGAGTACTATAAGGTGTTGGTCCACATGGCCGAGCGCGACTGCGGCGACCGCGTCGTACGACCGGCGCGGGTAACAAATACAATTTGCAGCTGTTACGTTACATTAATTAAATTAACGACATTTTTGCAGCGTTGAATTAAATTCCTGGTCATCTGAAAATTATTGAGTATCAGCTGTTAATCTGCACTAGATGTAGCAGATGACTCAGGGTAATAGGATGATAGGTAAGTAGATACCTACTTGTGATCTTTTATCGGACCATTACAATTTGTTCCCTATCAAAAGAAATTCCTGTCCACTATTGTTCTTTATTAAAGCTATTTTATATTAATTACATTTTACTATGAGCGGTGGCGTATTCCTCGTAAAGAAGCGAGACCGATGATTACGGTAAAATTAATTACATTGCATTAAACGACAGTCGGTCACATGAAAACATTCATTACGGCCGGCAATGGATCAACAGAGATACAACAACAACATATATTATCTAATCGCATCTATTTAAGCCTACTTTGTTTAATTATCCGTATTTTGTTTTGCATGCTAAAATTATTCGCTTTTAAAAGGACTTTCAACATGCAAACGGCTCTAAAATTTTAATGAGTAGTGAGCGTAGCATTGGAAACTTTGTACCTAAACATTATGACTAATACAATATTGATGTCAATCGGATTCAGCCTTCGCTTGTTCAGGGCAGTTATGTTCAGTTATTCATTCTCATTTATTATTGGCATGTATTTTAAAATAAATAAATAAGCCTTTTATTATTTCTCATTTTTAAACACAGTTTTACAAATTTCCCTGCAGCAAGTTATTATATTATTAAATTCAATGTAAATTGACTGGAATTTATTGTATAGGACCCCAAATGGACCCTAACATTTTTTTAAATAACCTACACATAAAAATAAAATAACATATTCAAGCATTACGCTGATGATGCAACAGAAAAATAAAATTTTATTAAATAAAACAATACTCCATTAAACCGGATTATTTGTATGGAGCAATAAAAATAATATGCATAATCACTTCTTGGAAAGATTACAAGTACTCGGTTAATTAATAGCTTGCCAAACTGAGAGCATGCGCCCGCGCCGCCCGGCTGGGCCCAACAATGGATAATTATTTTCACTGCAACGCTTTTTATTAATTACACTCCCCAATGACGCCTTTGTATTGTAATTTGACAAACTCACAGGTTTCACACGAAAGTAGCCAGCGAACTAGCCAACCACTGAATACACAGACAAATTAATTCCAATAAGAAAGTTACATTATTTTTATGTACATAGGTGTGCACACCTACCTTGTTTTATATGCCCCTAATGAATGAGCACAACTCTGCTTAGCAGTAAATAACATAGTTAAGTACCTGCGCTGTAGATAGTGTTTATCGAATCAAAATTTGTTACGTGCCATATAATTTGTTCGTCACGGTGGATGCCTATGGGCACTGAGATTCATTAACGTATTCACTTGTAACTTAGGAACCTATACATACATTTTCACTGGCTAAATATGCATTTTGTATGAAACAGCTGATATTTTTCTCGAGATTTCGGGGTTTTCCCAAAGTAAAAGTTGCTTATAATCATGTGTACTTTCACTGCCTAAGAGGTTGCTGGTGTTTTACAAATAACCCTGTATTCTACATACAGTCTAGTCAAAGCTTGCCAAATTTACTAAGAAACTATTCCAGCGCAATCAATATACTCATTACATGTTGGATGTAACGAGAAATCTGATTAGAATGAAAACTTCCTGTTGGGATAGGAATGGTGATAGCTTTGATGTGTCCAATATTGGACTTGCGAATAATTGTGGTGTCTTGTGTCCGATGCAGTTTGAAGAGAACTAGAAAATGAAATCATGCACAGTCGGTGAGGAATGGTAGCAATGGTATCTGGATAATGTTAAGGAAACATCGCCTGGAAATATTGGCACAAAACACGTTAGGTGGGTAGATAGATATGAGAACATTGGGTTCCAAGCATTCATCATAGTGATGACACATAGGTAACTCTACTTGACCTGTAAACTAGTACAAACGGAAAACGTTACAATAAAAATTCTAGCCGACACTAATAAGACTCATTGTATAAATCATGAAACGTAACCGAAAATTTAAAAGTTCCCGCAACCGTTTTACAAACAATCTGTGATTTATTGGTGGCGAAATTAGGACGCTCACACGCTGACTAATGTATTAGAAGCGAACAAGCACATAGCAATCCAATAAACACGCTTCTTAATTCCAGCGTGTGGCACACCGGTAGCAGGGACACGGGTGGCGACCAGCCGCGGGGCTGATTGGCCCCACGCCAACAAGGTGAATGCCACGAGCCACGCATCGGGTCGAGCAACCCACTTTACCCAACACACGGAAATATATCCTGCCCTCGATACCATAATGTCCGCTTATCTAGTCATACCGCACCACTCGCCACTCGCATCTTAGCGCGGTTGTCCGCCGAACACTTGCTACAGGGGGTTTTAGCGCTGTTCGAGTATTTTCACACAGCACGATAACGTTACGATATCGATACCAACGAAATATGGGAAAACATGGCGCGGTTTACAACAACTAGAGTAACTAGATGTCTCTACCTAAATATCGTGGAAATTATCTCAAACATTTGCTTGCCTTGACTATTCTATTTCGGTTTGCCTACAATAAATTCAATTTCTGATTCAAATGGAGAAACAATCTTGCAATGGCTTATACAATTAGAATTAAGTTCTTGCTAGAAATAGTGGTAATTTCTGTTTGGAAAGTGCTACACTGTTTACGAAATAGTGCTCATCCTACTTCAGCCTTGTTACGTGATTCGATGGTCCATGCGGCAATGACATTGACGAAATAAATAGCGTTTGATTTTATTTCGCTGCCGTTTATTTGTATAAACTTGCAATCGTCGTGTTCACAGTTTAACACGTCTGTTTTTACTGTTCGCAGATTCTTTGGAATGAGTGATTATCGCGTCATTTGTCTATATTTACGTTTATGACTTGTTTATATCCTGTCATTGCTGGTAAAAGATTTCAGATCATGAATAAACTGTGAAAAGCGCGCATTGGAAAAACATAACACTACTATTAGCGACACATTTTTGTTAAATAATTAATGATGACCTTCTTACAAGCGTATATTTCTTTTTTGAGCTAACTTAATCCATCTGAATAAAAACACGCTTTCTGAATTTCTGTACCCATCTATTAGAAAACATTCGACACGTAATAAGAACAAAATGTCCATTATTTTCAGCAATGTTCCATAGGCATCTAAGCAGAGATATCTAGCACTATCGCTAGCAAAAGTCATATAAGATAACTTAGAAACATAGAACCTAATAGAAAGATTATTAGATTAGTGGCAAGTTAGTAAGATAACTATCCAAGACTGCAATTTGGCACCATACATCAGCAGTGCGTACCGCGTTCATTTTGGAAGTTTGCCGGGAACTGTGCAATTCTCAGCAGCGGATCAACGCGATCACACGTTGGCACTGAATTTTAGAGTTCATTGTACTACTACGTAATGTTTTCTAGGGTAAATATATTTTTATGTCGTATCGCGGAAATATTTTATTAATATATCGTATATTTTCAGCAACTAATAATGATGTATTTCTGAAAGGTCAGAGTAAGGCCAGTGAGCACTCATGATGCAAGTGACTGAGTGACTGATAAATGAGTATGATCTTGTTATAGAACTAACTTTTACCCGCGACTTCGTACGCAGATATTCAGTTTTTCCGTTCCTGTAGGAACTGCGTGAAATCATTAGTGCTCCCCTACACTCCCCAAAGAACATACATGCCCAATTTTAGCTTTCTGCTACCAGTAGTTTCGGCTGTGAGTTTGTCTGTCAGTCAGTCAGTGAGTAACGGAAGAATTTTATACATAAGGATAGTTAGTAGAATCATGTCTGCTACCTGTCATGATAGATGTAAGAGGGGAAAAAAAATATAACTCAAATGAACGTCGCGTCGTGTCGCCTGAAAAATTGTAAGGGTGACTCAGCGCATTTCATTCGATGTAGTTAGAGTCTGAATTCATTCCTAAAATGAACCTCTTATGGCGTAGTAGTGTATTAATTGGCACACTACCTAATTAGACATTATCCATGGGTTTTTAGTTAGACCTATCTGAAAAGACGCAAAGCTGACGGATATAGGTACTTAAAAAAAACGCTTCGCATAATAATGTATAGTGGACCATGCGTCTCATAAGTCTAATAAGACTGCAATTGCCAGAATGCTTTCCATGCTAAATCAGAAAGTTCTAGTTACCAATTACTTAAATCATGATATAATGCAAACTTTCAAGTGCTTAGTTATAGAAAGCTTCCCTTTTTATTTCAGTATTTAAAGCACCGCTTTACAATAGCGATATTAATCCATTAAATGTGAAACAAGTAAATGAACACATAGCTACAATATGATAACAAACGTCATGGCTACATATTCAACTCGTGTAGCTGTAGGTATTGCAGCTGAAATGCAAATTGATATAATGCAGGAAACGTCTGAGTGGGCCTCATAGCGGGAGCCTATACCACATGAGTAGCATAAGTTCGTTTACATACGACAGTCAGACGTATTTGCATCCCAAATGTTCGGGCGGACCGCTCGTTCGCTCGACTTATCTCTGTACCAGGCAAAATATTACAGTTTGTGCATCGCCACTCGCAATGTGCATAACTGAATGTCAATACAGGAATAAAAAAGGCCACCAGAGGCGTTCCCTCGCATTCGAGGCGGATATGCTGTAAACCAATGGGCGAGCAGAGCTCAGCATATTCATAACGATATTACCGCCGTCGGAGCCGCGGCGTCATCATAATTCATACATAATAACCCTTCCGACGACGCAGCGCCGCGCCGCCGCGCCGAATGCGTCTCGTTCACGCCAACGAGCTCCTCCGGAGACGAACAGAGACGCTCGATGCTCCAAATATCATAATTCATAATTTTATTTTTTACGACCGACGTCTTCCACTATACGTATACGTATCTACGTGAAGCTGAATTTTCCGTTTCACTCTCTCGCATTGCGAGAATCGCCCACACGTGAAATGAAAACAATGTTTACTGAGTTAATTTTAATCTGAAATGTGAAATTGAAAGATATAGTTAGTTGGAATACAAGAAACAGAACATGTTGGGCATGTACAGACGATGACAGCTATTTGTAATTGGAATATGACGAGCCTGGTGCGCGTGCGCTCGGCGCGTCTCATTCGTCAGTTTATAAATAGAGCTCGGCGTCTGCGCCGTGACGACTCGCGCCATTAATTTATATGAAATAACTGTCGGCAGACGGAAAAATAAGTTCGATCGGGAACGGCCTTCTCCACGATAATATTTATGTTTTACGAAGTGGCAGACAGACCCAGGCGTGTTGATGTACGAGTGTCAGAACTGTGTGTATGGGAGGTATAACAGGTATTAATGCTAGATTCATACCGACTCCCACTTGTAGCTGTAAATAAATAAACTGTTCGGCTCCTTTCATTTCTAACGTATGCACAAACAGTAAACTGATTTATTGTAATTTACATACGAATGTGCAGATGTTTGGTCATAAATATAGGAAAGATAAATACATGCGGAACCCCATCTCATTCTAATATATCTGTATGTTTTGTTTCAATTTAAAAGGTTTTAATTTTGCAATTGAAACCGCCGAAACCTTGTATACTGGCCATTTGGTGACACGTTGACGCTCGGAATGAAACCGCAAAGCTTTAATAACCCGCTTCGAGGCTGTTTCTTTCCTCATTACTACTTTATAAACATCACCAAATCCTCCTTCACAGTTCTTTTGAGATTCAATAAACAACCGAAAATACTGATTTCCGACGATAATAATGTTCGCAAAGTACGCAAAGACAAGATGAGACATAAATTCGTTAGCACGTGTGTAATCGTCACGAACATGCGACAATAATTTACGTTCGTAAATTTTAAAGTTGACATCAGAAAGAACATCTTATAAAGCGATAATTCAAGCACATTCTAATGAGTCATGCTCTTATTCAGCGGCGTGGAGTGAACCACACGTAGATGTGCACATTTCACTGTTTATTTTGTTTCAGCATGTGCCTAGAGGCGCCTAGCATGTTTTAGTATAGCCGCGAATTTGTTAATAGTTTCAGGAATTTCACAATCGGACTAATTGCCTATTCCCTGGAAACACTTATGACTGATTTGAACAACAATCTATACTAATATATTAAGCTGAAGAGTTTGTTTGTTTACTTGAACGCGCTAATCTCAGAAACTACTGGTCCGATTTGAAAAAATCTTTCAGTGTTAGCCCATTTATCGAGGAAGGCAACAAGCTATATATCGTCACGCTAAGACCAGGACCGGAGCAGTAGGTTAAGAAAATTATGACGCAGACGAAGTTGCGCGGGTCAACTAGTTGTACATAAAGTTTAAATAAATAAAATAAATGTTTTATCAAGCTGCAGACTGCGAAAACGCTTTTCACAAAATGGACATTCATGGAACGAACGTGGTAGGGGTAGGTATGTGAATGTATGTATTTTTTTCATAGAAACTGTCATATCTACTCCTACAACATTCATTAAAAATATTTAGAACCTGGATTCCAGCACATAAAAAAGTCAATAACCCTCAAAAATTCCAACTGGCAATAATGTTTTCACATATTTCTTTTGCAATATGAGTTTATGTCAGACAATTTATGTCAACAAGTTTTGTTTACTACTGGAACTTCCTAAATACCTGTTAAAATAAAAAAGAAATATCATGAAATAGGCAAAATATACAATAAGTTGTCGTCGCCGGACTAATGGCCACTCACTTCTGCCACACAAGATGAACTAATAAATGCCCTCGTCATTTATTTTCACTACCACGCAGTTTAATTCACGAAAACCTTATTTTTCAGTTATTATTTTTTTACAAATAGGTAATTAATCATTCCTCAAATCAAGATGTGGATGTGGCCATTATAATTGATTTATGCATTAGGTAGGTACCTACCACTTATATAAATAAATATGGATACTTCCATTAAAAAATTGAACACCAGCATGCCATTACACTTCGTCAAAGAATTTAAATTCGTTAAAGCTACTCCACAAAGATATAAATTCGACAAATTAATTTCACTCACTAACGAATTCAAAGACTAATCTATACAAAAGATAACAGATATTAACCTAATGGATTCCTGAGTTACTCCATCTGAACTCGTATTTAAAATCTACAGATATTTAAACACATCGCCCTCGCGCGCAGCTCGCCATAAATAAAATAAATACAAATATTCTCACGTAAACGAGTACCTCGAAAGCGTTCATTTACATTTGTGAATGTAATAAATGGGGCATCTTCTTCTAAATACAAAAGTAAACTGACGAAAATAGTCTGTTTTTGAAATAGCGTCTGCCTATGATTAGAAACTGTCTACTTGGAAATATATGGCGAATCCGCGTTCCACACATATCATGTGACGTAATAATAGACAACATTAAATAATGTATATAATAGTGTTGTAAAATATGTGTGTGATAAACTGTTGTGTTTTGACTTGACTTTATTAGTTATTGTCGAACGAATTCAGTCGAGCACGCCATTGTAGTTTATACAAATCTTCATATACATATTGTGTTGTATAAGGATGGCAAAAGGGTTGGCACACCTGCATATTCATTCTCATACTTGCCCACAGATTTACGACCAGGTATTGGACCAACAAATAAGATCTTCCAAAAAGTGCCTCCAAAAAATATAATAAGAGCATCACAAAAAGCTCAGCAAGACATGTCAACGTCAACCGCGCACCATTGGCCGGGCGAACAAAGAAATATTACCGAGCGTTTATTTGTTCTCCTCCACGCCATATTTGCTATTAAAACGTTTTGTTTTGTTAATATTTAGTCTCGGGAAGTTCTCATAATAAGCTTTATTGAACTGAAGTACGTTTGAAAGTAATCAGAAAACCTCCCTCATAGAGACAGCCTCAGAGAGCCATGTTGAGAGAACTTTAAACAAATATCATGGTACTAATTATACGTTAGTTTATTTAGATTATACTTATCTAGTTTATAACATATTTTAGTGCACCATAAACAAACATAGCAAGATTTTACAGCTCCTGACGGTCCCGGCTCACACTCGAGGCATTGTGCCTCTTATAATTTTTATTAGAGGCAATCCGTCCGCCTTGATTTACTTCTTCCCGAACTGACGGATCTTTCATTTAATTTACGGTTCTACCCCAGTCTTCCAAACGTAATAAAATGTTACAAAAACAAGCAAAAATTACATCGTCCCATCGGGCGTTGTGGACTTTTTATTTATTAAATAAGAAGAGAGACCTGCATTAAATTATAACTAAACTGTAGTGGGTGATATCGTTAGGAAAAGTTGTGTATCTTCTATACTAATATATAAAGCTGTAGAGTTTGTTTGTTTGCTTGAACGCGCCAATCTCTGAAACAGTCAGATTTGAAAAGTTGTTTTAGTGTTAGATAGCCCATTTATCGAGGAAGGCTATAGGCTATATATCATCACGACCACTAGGAGCGGAGCAGTAATGAAAAATGTGACGCAGACGAAGTTGCGCGAGTTAACTAGTCTAATATAAGATAAAGACTTTGTTTTTATAGCCATCTCGAAACGAAATTAGGCATTACAACTTTGTACTCAAAACTTTCAGTATGTTATAAGAACATACATTTATGTTTCATTTTTGTAAGTACCTACACATTTTTCAGCTCGTGAAAATCCATGAAGTGGTTTAAAATTGTATGATTTATGTTTCATACTATCGTAACAAAAATTTATTGTTTGTATTTTTGGTACAAATGGTCGGCGGAGCAGCCCACTCCCATCGCCTCGTATCCGACAAGCACTTGGCAGCGATTCAGAGATTGTTATTATAATAATGACTCGTCTACTCATAACACTACCTATTGCCTCGGGAAATGTCTTCGTATCCTCAATATGCCATAACTCGTCAATACATTAAAGTCACACTAAATTGAATTTCAAATGAATTCTTTGATTCATAAGATGCTGCATCTGTGTTTCGAAATATCTTTCGCAATAAAGGGTATCTCAAATAAAGCAAAAGTTTATGCGCAACAAAGCAGAATATCTCAGAAGATTCCCATGAAGTTCGTTTGAATTAAATAAAAACTGCATTAAGAAATTTTAATTATTCGTAGCTACATCATGAGCGAGCCAACACTAACATGTTCGCTGTGTGTCTCATTTGCAAGTAACAGGATGCGTATTATAGACCCACGAAGGCAATAAGATAAAAAGACGCTCAATAAGGCGCGATCAGAGGCAAAAATGAAATAAATTGCCGGTGAATAAGAGTGCTGTGTGCAATTGAGGCGAACACGCTTGCTCATTAGACGCGCCGGGGACGACCCGCCCGCCGCCGCCGCCGGGTTGCGCCCGCGCACCGCCACCTACCCCAGCCTCGGCCTCGGCCTGAATTGCCATCATAAACCCAATGATGCAATCTGCATATACAAACACCATCCTTCTACTCTTCTTAAACGAAAACAAAAGTATTCAAAATTCTGAGAACGTTTAGCATATGAAGCTGGCCAAAAGTGGTGACAATGACTTCACTTGCAGCCCTTTTGCCGAAATTCTGTAAAATCGCCGGCCATTAGCATAACAAAGACGGTGATTTAGAATGACAGAGCGTTCGGGTCCGCACACGACGTAACTTTCACTTATTTCGAGATTTAGCAAAAAAAATGTTTCGTACTATTATTACGAAGTGGTGGTAAGCTGGTGTGTACATCGATATGGTAATTGTTTCAAACCGCAGGCTCCCGGGAACAATGTAACGACAGCCAACCGCTGGAGCGTGGCGGGACGACACAAAAACTTATTTCACTCGGATATGGAATCGAAACGCCAAGAATAATGAAAGGCATGTCTCGGTTTGCATAATGCGGCAAATTAAATAAATTTTTGGTTCTGCTAAACGACGGAAAAACAAGTCGATGGAGTTGCTACTACTCACATTCTGTAACATGCTACACATACTTTTTGGGTGAAAATATCTTGTCGGCATAATATTTACATAGTAAACCTGAGCGTGTTTTTGAGGATACAAAAATATATTGAAAACTATACGACAAGGAATTTTAATTAAGTTTGAATTTTGTGTCAGTACTAAACTGGTATGAAGTTGAGCGCGACAACACACATGTCTGTACGAGCTGGTAACGTTGTGGTAACGAGGGTGGAGGCGACTGAGTCCGCGTCACACATCTCCACGCACCATTTACATGCAGTCGGGCGCATCGCGGTGCATCCCGGAGGGGCCTCCTACAGGAATAGTATAATATCATATCAAATGTCTACGAGCGCGTGCCATGACTACCGCGTCACTCACATCCAGCGCCTGTCACCGACACGACACCCCGGCTGCAAACTAGACCACTTGTTTTACGTGTTATATTTTTACAGTTGCGCTCGTAGGATTCAAGTTCAAGCTTCCAGTAAAAAAACCGGCCATACCATAAACCATAATTTTTATTATTTGTTGTTATAGCGGCATTAGAAATACACAATCTGTGAAAATGCCAACTGTCTACCTATAACGGTTCTTGAGATACAGCGTCTGTCAGCGACAGACGGACGGACGGACGGATGGACGGACAGCAGAGGCTTAGTAATAGGTTTCCGTTGGTTACAGTTTGGGTACGGAACCCTAAAAACATAAATTCAACTCGTGTACCTGGCTCTACTTCAAATATTTAAATAGGTAGAGCTGATTGTGTTGGTAGACATATTTCCGCAGAATTTAAGATAGTAAAAACGTCCTTCCAAAGTGTAAAAATTTTATTAACACTTAAACAATAGCCAAAAAATGCTGATGACCATCCATCGGTCGTGCCATAAATTTTGTAAACGTGTCATTTTTTTGGGTCTAATTTTGAATAAATCCATAGTTTTTTGTGCTCATGACTAATTGGTTGGCTGCTACAGCGAGTAACGACGGGGTGCAGGGATCGATTGTTTTGTCGGGTATTGCAAATATAATAATAAAAGTTTATTACCCCGTTTCTGAAAGGGTTTGTCTCAAGCCGCACTGAAAGGGTAGCTGTAAAACCTCAGTCCGTGCCATCTTAAGGCAAAACGGGACGATTGTTCGGTTGCATATCGCCATAAATCAGTTTTAGAAAATATTCAATGAATGGCAGTCGTCGTTACTCAATACAGGATCATTATACAAATATAGATTTTTGGCATTTGTGCACGCTTCGCGGTGGGAGGTATACACGCTTTGCAAGAATGTTAACTGTGTAAACGTTTCTGCGAAAAGAAAGCTGTTGTTCGCTGGGAATTTATTTTGTCACCTGCTACGGCTTGTGTGAGAAGAAATTGACATATCTATTTTTAATCATTCTTAAATTGAAGAACAAGGGTGATTTCGGGACTAGATTACTAGTCCCGAAATCTCTAAAATACCTCCTTTCCCTAACCTAGTTCCTTTACCTAGAGGGTCTTTCGCGGGTTCGGGAAATATTGCAGGAGTGGAAGGGGCCACTTGATTGGGGCAGAATAGTCCCACACAGCTTCACCACTGACAGATGAAGAGCCTGACAGGACAACACAGCATAGCAGTTCAGGCAACAACTGAGGAAAAAAGCCACCGTTCCTGGAATGCTTCGGGGTTACCAAAGACTAGCTGTTAGCAAAATAATGTAAGACGCTGTAAAGCGCTAACTTTCAGCTTGACTTTAAACAGTTTCTGGTCTACAAATGATTTATTTAGACAGCCTAAGGCCTATTCCAAGCTAACAAGGTGCGATACGATTGCAATGTGTGAAATATCAACTTTATATTTTTTGTTATGTAACCTCGTTGTCGCATCCAAACTCTAAGCCCCAAACAGTTAATTAGTCACCCAATGATTAACAATTCCTATTCAAATCTCAAAATACACAATAACATCAAAGCTGTCACTGGCAGAAAGTCAGTGTCGTCATCAGAACGTCAGCGTTGATGGAAGAGTGATGGAGCGGGTCAGCGACGGGGTCAGCGCCGCCATGCGTCATCGCTAACGACGACAAATGACGTGACGTGACGCGACTCTACAATATCGACGTAGCTTTACATGTGCGTAGAGTAGGTGGGTAGGTATGAATATGTATGTAGGATGGTAAGGTTGTGTGAGAATTTTTAAGGAAACATTTTTTGTTTTGGCAGCCATATATATGGCTTGGTTAACTAGGAAAGAGAAAAAAGTTGAGACGGTTTTCTACTCCTAAGATTTTGGTTTGATGCTATCTTCACGGCATAGCCTACCCTGCTGTGTAGAAAGAAGAGAGAAAGGTCCACTATCTTAATCCACTTACTTCTCACTTCGGATGTTTACATGATTTCTAGGTCATATAATAAGGATCATAGCATACGTTTCCAATGTGTAAAATATCAAGGGTGATATTTCAATAAAGGACTGAAGCATCCCTAAGATTACTGCAAGATTGAAGACATATTGACATATAAAAATTTGTGTATCATCTTACTGACTAAAACTCATCCGTGTTCCTTCTGATGCCTTTTGCGTTCCAGGACCGCGGTGACTCTATCGAACAACAAATTCCGCAACCAGGCATTTGCGCTGGCGCTGATTTTACGGGTGAATCTGCTTTTGTTTTAGAGCGTGTTGTGATAAAACATATCGTAAATAATTACTATTAGTTACAATTTGTATTGGGTAAGACGGTTCATTTGGGAACTGAAATTAACATCAGTTCCAAAAGTTATATTGAAAATTGGTGAGAAATATAAACCATTTATGGTTAAGCTCAAATACCTAAATATTTAACTTGATGAAAATATCTCAACTTCATTTAAAAAGATGTAAAAGTTAATAGTTAATGTTTGTCAAGTTTAATGTTTTCACTGATGACAGACTGGTACTCAAGCGCACGTTCTGAAAGAATCAAATTTATTTTTTACCAAACAGAAGGAAAGTGTCAGTCGTCACTACTATCCGTCACAGCGTTCGTTTCCTGCTGGATGCACATTAATAACGTTTTAAAACTCTGCTGATCCCGACTTTATTATCTATGCTCATCATTTAACGTTTTTATGAGAACATTAAATATTCAAAAAAATCTGGGCATGCAATCTATGATTTGTGATATGACATCCCACTCGCGTCGCCCGACGTGAAAACGTGAAGACGTGAAATGTTTATTTTTTGACAAAAAAAAACATAAGTTGTTATAATACGCATAGATAGGAATGAATGTTATACAAGTTTCCCACAGAGATTTAACATGGAGACCGCGCGCCGGCTGCACGCGTCACAGAAATAGCACACAGTGGTCGAAAAATAAAATTTTCCCCAAATAGACAGAAATATACAAAAATGTGAGGCGAAGGCGAGGGGCGAGCGTGATGGCGTGCCGTAATGTGCGCCCCTAATTAAAACGTTAAAAACCGACCGCTTCTGAAAAACGTCAATTTTGAAGAGAAATGTGCCGTCCAAAAGATCCCCTTTCATACTTTTGTTCCATTTATTTTTATCATTCGAGCTTTTAAAAGAAACAAATTGCAAAGAATAGATATATATGTAGCATGACAAAGTTGGGAGGGTATTTTTAACTTAGGTCACAAAGAGTCGCTCTGCGATGTGCCTAGGTTGTTTTACGAGGTTTAAACCTACTGGTATTTGTTTAAAGGGGTAGTTTGTGTACTTACATAATTAAGTACATAATTTACTTTAATATTAATACCGCTAGATAAAAGCACGGTTGGTTATGACGAACTAAAAATTGATAGTAGGTACCTAAGATAATATAAAGGACTTGGGAACCGATTAAATTAGGTTAGGCCCTATGATTAGCATCTGGAATTTGAAGGGTGCCTAGTGCTTAGAACTTAAGACTTGTTGTACCTACCCATAATAGATTGGATCTTCACTAAACCTCGAAAGTCATTGCTGATCTTCGATGGTTTTGCAAATATTTAGGTGTTGTTTAAAGGTCACTCGGATTACCAACGTTATAAAAACTAGATAGGTATACCTATCTGATGAAAACGGATCCATTTTATTTTGCATTATTAGCATCCAATATAAATAATGGAATTTCATTCTGTCCGCGTACTCTGCAGCAAACAATAAATTTATCCATCTATTTGTACAAATCGTTAAATTCGGGTTTTAGTTAGAGTTTGAAACACGGACATGGAACGAATGGATAAATCTAGCCGTTAAATCGATATGCAGATCTGCATCGACATTCATTACCTAATTAAAATCGCAAGCCCCTTCCGCTCGCTACATTTCTCCAACGCGCTGCCAATAAATTTCATCCGCCAGTCGCCCCATAACGATAACCAGTTCCTCGGGAACTATCGTTCAATCTGGCGTCGATGCCGTATGTTGATCCGGTCGTGTACCCGCCGCTCTTCGCAGACGGCGCTGTCGATACCTATGTATTATTTAGTGGCAGCACTAGGGCTCCGCAGCTCGCGGCCCGCAGCACGCAGCAGTGTGCGCCACACACGCCACAGGCCCACGGCGCGCCACGCACACAGCCGCCGCGCCGCCGCGAGTGTCTCGGCTCTCGGGCCACGTCAGCCCACAGATAACGAGCTCACATATTCATAAAGAATAAAGAATTATCCAACAGCCTCTTCACTCTCCTCGCCCGCCGCCTCCCTTTTTGATCGTAATGCTCTCATTCACACTCTCTGGCCGATCTCGATCTATCCGTTCCCCTCTAAGGACTCGATAAGAACGGTCTTACGGCGACTCGGCGGAATTGGATTATGGACTTTAATTTATTCTGAAGAAGAAATATTTCATTTATCGCCGGCACACGCTCATGAAACCCTTTAACTCCTGGCGAGGCGCGGTCGAGTCGTTTCAAAACGATCATTCTAGTCTGAGACGTAACGACCGGTTTTAATTCTTACATCCATGATACGAGAGACCATTTCATCGTCGAGTCGCATCGGACAAAAGATCATTGTAGAATTAACAGGTTTGGGAGTCCAACCCTCGGAGTCAGCATCTTTATGGGCGACATATTTGATTCGAAAACTTGTTATGCTTCGTCCTAAATAAATTATAACGAGAAATTGTAATCATTAAATGGATATATTTAATGTGTGTAGATGTCGGCGCGGCTCGGCGCGGCGCGGCGCGAGTCGGAGCGGGCGCGCGGCCGGTACTGCGCGTATCGGCCTACACGAATGCGCGCTCGCGGGAGATAGCTCGCACAAATCTTCGCGACCTTTGTTGCTGCTGCTTTTATGTGTCTCACTCACTTAACACGATATTGGAATGATTTATTGACCACGCGATTTTAGCATAGGTATATGCAGATTTGTGTTGTTTTCAGTTGATCATCGTTTAACCGCATCACTTTTCCCATTTTTGCTGACAAGACCTTAGTTTCGCAGCTCCATCTGTATCTTCGTCAAAAAGTCTAGAATCTAACAGGAAAACTGCCAAAATGAACAAGATAAGCCATACTCCCATTAACTTTATATCACACCTAATATAAAGCGTTACCTTTCTAACTTTCCAAAAAAAATGAACGTGTTTTGTTCTTAAGCTCACCTAATTCTCATAAGCATTCGACGTCGTCGTCCCACGCACCGAATGTTTACTCAGCTCCCAATATTAATTTAAGACATTAAGACAATTTATATGAATATGGAAGCAAGCAACTATTTCATTAATTAAAATGGAAATTGTTTATTGGCGTGGGCGGCAGATCCAGTTTAAATGAACGCAGTATTAAATACGATCGATTGTAGAATAATTGTTTATCTGTTTCAGAAACGTGCTTGGCTTTTAAATCAAATTAATTTATACTGTTATAAATCTGGACTTTGCTTGCGTAGATACTTAAGATATCTATTTTTGATAAATAATTTCTAGCTAATTGATACTAAAGTCAAAAGGATTGGTCGATAACTTTCTGATACTGACTTGTCGGCCATGTTTAGATAGGGCTTCGAAGTGATTGTTAAGACCTGAAACTCGTGTATACAGCATTGCAGCTAAATATGAACCTCCGACGTATTTTTCTCGGTTTCCTATTGGACGTAACTTCATAAGAGGTATTGATTCTATCTAATGAGACTTTACTTCTAAGGTGCTGTTGGTGAGCAAAGAGATGCTGCTGTTGGTCTACTGGTTTTTTTTTTAAAGACACCTGAGAAATCATCAGGGTAGTATATTTTTGGCTATGGGAGGCGGTCACCTCTTTCTGCGAAGCAGTAATGCTAGCGAAGGAGGAGGCCGAACGTGTGAGAGAGAGGGAGGCCTCACGACCCGGCCGCCGCAATAGAAGAAGACGGCCCGGGCGTCGGGAGTCGCAGGGCGATTTCCGACCACCGTAGGCGCGGGTCTGCGGACGGCGAGCATTGGGCGGCTCGCCGTCCGATCAAAACTAGACCCGTGTCGGCGGCGCGCTGTATTCCACGCGCGCATCAAAGAGCTGTCAGCAAGGGAGACGGGGCCCGCCAGGGCCAGTGCCTGCCGGGGTGCGGAATCCGTTCGAAAGAGGCACCATACCCTGGAACGCAAAGGGCAGTAGGAGGAACACGGATGGGTTTTAGTCAGTAAGAGTCTGACACTCCCTTCCGCTCCGCCCAGAGCGGAAGGAGTCATTTGATGATTTCCCATAATAAAAAAAAAAAAAAAAAAAAAAAAAGTATATTTTTGGCTGCCGCGAAATGTTACGACCAGCTTAATTATTAAACTATAGGTACTCATCATCTGCCTAGCCTTTTCCCAACTATATTGGGGTCGGCTTCTAGTCAAACCGGATTCAGCTGAATACCAGTGTTTTACGTGGAGCGGCTGCCTACCAGACCTCCACAACCCATTAACTGGGTAACACGCTACTTCTTGGCAAGACTGGAGTCAGATTTACTTCTGACAATCCGACAATCCGTAACGACTGCCAAAGATCTACAAATGACAGCCGGGACCAACGGCTTAACGTGCTTTCCGAGGCACGGAGGAAACTCGGTATATTAAGATGATCACCCATCCACAGACCAACCTTGGCAAGCGTTGCTTAACCGTAAAGATCGACCCATGCGGCTGTTATTATTTAGCTACGAGTTCCTCACTCGTAGCTAAATCCTCTAAAAGTTTGGCCCTTTAGCTCACTAAGGTTTTTCCAGGGTGGACGAGCCCTGCCTTGTTGCGGAATTTGTTTGAATGAGTCACCGCGGCCCTGTAACGCAAAGGGCATTAGGAGGAACACGGATGGGTTTTAGTCAGCAAGAGTCTGACACTCTCTTCTGCTCCATCCAGAGCGGAAGGAGTCATTTGATGACTTCTCAGCCTTCAAAATAAACCGGCCAAGTGTGAGTCGGACACTCACACGAAGGGTTCCGTACAATAAACAAGTTTCTTGTATTTAATTATTTATTTCTTGCTTTTTGTATTCAGCTTAATTTTTCTTTAATTTTAATTTAATTATTTGTTGCTATATCAGCAAAAGAAATACACGTTCGTGCACGTGAAAATTTCTACTGTCTACCTATTACGGTTCTTGAGATACAGCCTGCTGACAGACGGACGGATGGACGGACAGCGGAGGCTTAATATAATAATAGGTTTCCGTTGGTCACCCCTTGGGTACGGAGCTCTAAAAATGGTGTTCCCCAGAAAAACCTGACGATAAAACCTCAAAACATATCTTCCGAACCTGGTTATCGTATCCTGCCTGCATCAGATCTCCAGAAGTTCTAGACAAAATGCCATTTTATCGGCAAACTCGTTTTAATAATCGCCAAAATTTTAGGTTACTATATTTTGACACATATCGCGCTTTTCCCCTTCCCGTAGGAATTTAGGAAAACCTGCTCCCCTATGCTCCCCAAGGAACCTACATACCAAATTTCAACTTTCGAAGACCAGTAGTTTCGGCGGTGCGTCTGCGTCGTCTGTCGGTCAGTCACCAGTAACGCAAGAGTTTCTTATATTGACGAGCTTTTTCCCGCGACTTTGTTCGCGCATATCCCGTTTTTCCCGTTCCCGAATGAATTTCGAGAAATCCTTTCTTAGTGCCCCCCTACACTTCTCAAGGAAAGGAACCTACATGCCAAATTTCAGCTCTCTCATCTGCCTAGCCTTTTCCCAACTATATTGGGATCGGCTTCCAGACAAGCCGGATTTAGCTGAATACCAGTATTTTACACGGAGCGACTGCCTACCAGACCTCCACAACCCAGTCAGAGTCAGATTTACTGGCTTCTGACTATCCGTAACGACTGCCAAAGATCTACAAATGACAGCCGGGACCAACGGCTTAACGTGCTTTTCAAGGCACGGAGGAAACTCGCTATGTTAAGATGGTCACCCATCCACAGACCAACCTTGGCAAGCGTTGCTTAACCTTGAAGATCGACGCAGTCACACTATCAGTTAGTAACGGACGAATCTCATATTATATTGATTGGTTGATTGATGATTGATGATTGATCACGTGACATTTCGGCAGCATTTCTCAATACAAAGCAAAGCAAACATTTTTGACAATTTACCTTCGCCACGCTAACGCTTACAGAATGTCACTTGTTGCCTAAGAACACTCTATGAGGAGGCTCATAGAGTTCTGTTTAACGTGAAAGGAAATATCGCCACCAACAATTGCAAAATAGCTTGGTGCTCCCACTTTGTTGTTATTAGAGTAAAGAAAAGTGCTGGTCCCAAAATGATGAACTCATGAACCCTCGTAGGATAAGCCTAATTTTACAGTATTGGAAGAGCTGTAAAAATTTCATTTTCCAAGATTGAAAAAATATTCTTGTAAAAACACATTCCTAACTAAATAAGGGCAGGGTCAGGGGAAATCTGTGGTTTCATTATCATCATATCAGCCGAAAGACGTCCACTGCTGGACATAGGCCTCGCCCAAGATGGGGGGGGGTTGCCATAATCGCCACGCTTGGCAGGCGGTTTGGCGAAAGCAGTGCATGGTGTTGAGTTTTACAGAGAACGCTGCTGCCCATTCTCTGGCGATCTGTGGATTACGTCCACAGATTTCCCCAAAAAAACATATCATTATTTTATTCCCAATATCTATGCTTATAATCAGGCAATTTAATTAAACAAACGGACAGTTTATTCCCATACAACACGTAAGTAAACGCTGTTACTCACGAGTGATTAATAAAAAGTAAAATCAACGATGTGTTGAATACACAAAAAGCAAGGCGAGATGCGTTGAAATAAAATTTTATATAGTGATCGTTAACACTGTCCCGTCCAATATTAAATGGACAGCGGCGCAGGAGTAAAAATTAAAGACAAACATAAATATCGGAGAAAGAAATCTTTGATTCAAACTTGTTGTCGTCGAACATTTTGACGATTGGAAAGAAATCTGATATTTTCGATCGGCCCGTACTGTTTCATTGTTACGTTACAAACTGTATGTTTATCTTTTATAAGACTTTATGAATGGATAGTTGGACAAGCGTTGTTTACGCTAAGGGCCTTTACACTACTTTATGTACATGTTTATGTACAGGTGTTAAGTTATAGTGCATGCTGCGGGGAATAGCAGATAGCTGTTTGTTCGAGACATGTCTATTAAGGTTCCTTTTGGCATTGCTGTTCTGATATACGACACATTTTTCTGGAACATTGACATTGCTAGGAAGATTTACAACTCTTATATTTTACTGAAAAATATTTTTGCGAAATTTGCTACAGTGCTTGGAAATAAAACGACTTCTAATTAGTGAGCAAAGCTTACGAAAACTCTTCTAAGCTAATTCCTAGTCTACACGGGACTATCTATGTTTTAATTTATGTACAAAATAGAGTTTTAATAAAAGTCATAGTAAAATCAAGGTGCTACAGAGAAGGTTGCACCAAAACTGGATTGTAAGTGGAGACGAATAAATTAGGAGTTAAGTTATGAGCGGTCGGATCTAACAACATGAATGAACCGCGCCCCGCGCCCGCCCCAGCCGCCCCTCCCCCTCGCTCGCCCGTGCTCCGCGCGACCGCGTGTGGCCTTCTACCACTGCCGCTACAGGTGCGGACTTGGGTGTCACTGGACATAAGGAAATGATAAAGCTATATGCAAACAACAAAGCAATAAGTTCGGGTTTCTGGAAAATCCCACACGCTCTGAAGGTTTACAGAATTTTAAAGCTGTACTAATTGATGCTTTTCTTCCATGTTCTAAAAGAAAATATCAAACTGCTTGCTAACACATCTTGCTGTCCTAGCCTGAAACTAGCCTCGGGTAGCCCGGGCATAAACATGGTTTTTTATTTCGCTACATCTTTGAAACGGATCCTACAATTCATTAGCAGAAAAATCACAAATCCATAATGAATCGGAAATCTCCCGAGTCTGACCCTGGCGAGAGGTGAGATGACGCCCTATCAGCATCGGTAATCTGAACCGAAATTATTACGATTCAAAACTTGGTCAGGACCTTGCCTCGCCGTCGACACCGGCCCGAATAAACTAACTGTGGCCACCATTAAAGGGAAAAGTGAACATTTATAACTCAGACCCTGAATATTTTATTTGTTCAGTCATAATAAAAACGATGTCAATTAAGCTCAGAAGAAAATTAATGTGCGGTCTCATTTAAAATAATTAATAAGTAACAGCCTGTTTATTAGAAAAAAAGGTAATGCGTATAGAAAAGTCTCGGCAATTATTGAGATAACTGCGCGTAGCCGCGAGGGACGCCATAAGTTAAGAGAAGTTTACATCACCCAATCTAAAAATATAGCCGCAAATCTGATAACATTTCTAACTAGTGTAAAACTCTTTACTTTTCCATTCTTTGCGTAATAAAGTTTAAAAGATCGCATTAATTAATCTTGATTAAAACACGATAGCACTTTCACAGCTTTATCTCTGGATCATAAAATTTTAAAATACATTTTATTCTATTTGTATAAAGTCGCATGTGACATGGACAAACGAGTTCTCAGATTCTGAGTGGATATTGCCTTATTCTGAGACAAAACGCTGGCCATATATTAAGCGTGTGTGTAAAAATTCCGCTCCTCTTTATGTGTCGCAATTTAATTGAGATCTTATATTAATTAGGGTGGCGATGTGATGCACGAAGTCGAATGTGCCCGCCGCACGCAGCCTGTGCACGCAACGAACTACCTCACCTACATAAATATCGATTTTTTCGTCATTTTTAGCATTCTGCAATACAGATGCAAGCAACCGTTTTATTGCGCTTGCTGCGGCTTGTTAGCATGAGTTTCATCGTATGTACCTATAATGGCCTAATTATATCAATTAATCTAGGTATACCTTTATAAAAAAGGCTCACTTGAAGATAAGAACGGACTGCAAGAATAAGTGTAGCAAAACTATTAACGGTCGCAGTTTGAAATGGTTCTATCTGTTTGAAGGAAATTTATCTTAGTAGGTACTTGGCAGCTACACGTACCTATGTATAATGATATCAAGATCGCAATATTAGGGGTTAATTTCATATTAGTCCAGCAGTTTGATTTCTTAATGCAGCATTGCGGCCTTCTCAAATGTCCTTAGGTTTTGATATTGTTCGTCAAATCGTTGAGCTCGTTAAAGTTTTAAGTTTGTGCTACACGATAACTGACAAATGCTTGCGCTGTCTGGACAGCTCCACTCAAATCTTTGTGGTACTTTCCTCAAAAGACCACCTCAGACATGAGCTCTGAGTTCATTTCGGTGTTTTATTTCCCGGTAGTCAGTTAGGAAACACCAGCCACAGCTAGTTTAAGAATGACTAAATAATATTGACGTGTAAAAGTGTTATGTTTAACCTACTCACAAATAAATCCAATTTATCATTCAATATGTATCTACCTACGTATCCTGCCAAAAACATGCTTTTGACAGTTCGTCAGTTGATATAAACAACTCAGTTAAAATTCACAATAAATGAAAATGGCAAGACAAAAATCTGCAAGACCCTCGCAGAACGTTTCCTCCGTCCCCAAGTTGAAATACTGAGTTTAACTATGCACATGACGTTTTATCTTAGCAGCCATAAAAACAAATATTGATTTGGGGCCGTCCTCGGCATGCAATAACGACATTTCCTCGGCCATACTTCTCGCAAATCCTCCGGTTTCGCGTGATTTACTGACAAATAAACAAACGCGACCAGTTTCGCATTTATAATTGTATTATAGGGATGAGGAGTGATCGCAAGCGTGTTCGCGTGCCTGATGACGTGATACCGCCGTCACGCGTGTTTACACCACGCTTATAACAAGTTGTAAGGAGCCAAACTAACAAGCCTGCGCTATATCTTGCCCTATACCATTAGCGATCGAAGCATGCGAGAATTTTCATGTAGCATTCGCTTATTATAACGTCAGCTCACACTAAGAATAGTGGGGACTCTTGGATATATAACTAGGATCTAAGAATACTTTAGAAACGAAATCAGTCAAAGGGCAAATGGAAATACCGCGAGAAAACGAAGTACTTTTAGAATCTGTCTGGAAAATAACCTGAATATTTAGTTGCAGATAGGCTGGTATAGGTACCACAGAAGACAAGGACCATACTGTCAAGTATAGTTTGGTAACCCACAAGAAAGTACTGAATCTATACCGTGCTTTACATTAACGCTTCTCAAATTAATTAGGTAATCGATATCTAAGTCTAGTTTACGAATACCTAATAATCGTGTGAAAGAAAATTAAAAAGAGTTAAAGAAATAAATAACGTGTTTTCATAAACACCCACAATGCTATACTGTCATTCAATATAATATTTGTAGTAAATATATTGCTGTAACGGAACAATGTATATTTATGACCTTTGTTTTGAAACGTCGTCGGTTCGACAAAATACTAATTTGTCATTGTGATTTTTAACTACGCTACACGACAAAGAAATGAAGATGCTACGACAAAGCTACGAAGACGCTACAACGACGCCACTACGATACCGCTGCGACGAACTAAAACGGAGCTTACTTTAGTATACAAGCATTATATAACAATAATACACATAAAGTAAGCCTCATTTGTTCTCTGTTCAGAAAAACACCGAATATAGCTCGTCTTGGCGGATCCAGGATCTGCCGTGCCAACAGATTCACTACTGAACCACATTTTCATGATAATTAACAATATTTTTTTTAATCTAATATGTATGTATTAGCAAAATGTTGATGCGTTGAACGCTCGATTGAAAAAACTTTCGATAATATGTGGACACTAAGGTTATTGGCATTTTCACAAATAAAAAACAAAAAATCACCAACAAGAGCTTAACCTAGGTTTAAAAAATCGCTCCTTGATCTTCGAAGCTTGTTCTTACATAACTATTGATTAATCCGACTTCAAAAGATTAAACGTCTATTGTACATTTGTATAATTAATTAAACCGTCCCAAATATAGAAGGTTGTATTGTGTGTTTTGTTCGAGGCTCACATGAAAGCTTTACAAAAAATATGTCGCCATTGTCAACCGCACTAATGCTTCATAATTGTCGAGATATTTCCTTTTCATTGAAGCCAAGCCCTCTTTACCAATAATTTCTCTTGTCATATTACGAACAAGTACCTGCTTACAAACAAACGCTTTACACACAGCACGACTATTGTGTTTATCTTCTAAAGCTATACACTTTTACTGTAAATTATGAACTTTCTAAATTTTGAATCGGAACGTCCCTAAAACCATATATTACAATTTTAACGAGTGAAAAAAATTCGTAATGTTCAAAGATGTGTTTTCAAAAACGCAAATCGAATCTAACTTACAGATATATCGAACCATATGAAACTCGATATCTGATTTAATCTCAAAATAAAACTTGTGAAATAAATGAGAAAATAATTTCGCGTAGTGTGCGTCGACTCATTTGGTGACATAAAACATGGAAAGGAACCACAAACAAAAGGCGGAATAATGTCCCTTAAATAATATAATATTACGCGTCACGAAACCAAAGCTTTATGAAATCGGATATTTTTGTCATATCTTGTTTTATTGCGTCTCAATAGAGAATTACTGCCATCGGGACTCACCGGAGCTATTCAATTTGGTAAATGTACGAGGGTGGAAACGTCTTACCTCGTAGGATAAACAAAAAATGAAAATCCATAATTTTATTACATCTAATATCAACTTAATTGCGCCGTAAACTTTAATTTTTGCCACGTTAATGTTAATTAGGTACATCTAATAAATATGTATGAAATTATCATTATGACTTAAAAGGCGGTGCGTTTTTGCTTTATAAACCGTTAAACAGATATCTATTTAACGTTATTAAATAATAGGTACCGGCTTCCAACGCAACAAAGCCTACGACGACAATTCCCGGCATTCGGTTAAACATGGACATATTAATCCAATCGCGTAATACAAAATCACTGTGCGTAACAATTTCAAATTTTGCACAAATCTAGTCGTATTTAAAGTATTGTGTTACTTGATGTATTAAATAGCCGGTTGACAATGTCGTGCGGATATTATCCCACAAAAAATGTCCTCAAATGTCCCGAGGATTTTCCGCTTCACGCAGTGGTGCACTCTCCGCGGCCCACAGTCGGCAGTTGACAAAATATTGCATTGTTCCTATTATCTACGCAGTATTTATTTAAAAACGTTATTTAAATGGATGATTTTAAGCTCATACAGTTGATGGAGCTATTGTACTCCTCTTATATAGTACACTTTGTTGGGACAGCACACCGAATGTCTTTTGACGACGAAGGACATACCTAGCGCACTAACGCCGAATGTGTATCCAGGTTATTAGGTAAGTAACATATATTATTAGGGGTTTGTACCTAAAGGTTCTAATGGCGTGTAGCTAAATAATAGTGAACGATATGTAGAGCCTCGTGAAACCAATTTATTACCTTTATTACTTCGTTCACTTTGTTACAGTCATTCAGCTATCACCCATATCGCTGACCATAAATTCAAATTCACTCAGTGACTTCCAATAAAGGTAATGAAGGCAATCATCGGCCAAACCAATAAAATAATAGAAATAAATTTGATATGACCGACATATGGTGGCTCTAATGCGCGACGAACCCTGTTATTGGTGTCAAACATGCGACAAATAGCTCAGACCCAGAATTCCATTTCATTTTATCCAACCGTTGATTATACAGTATTGGTCCGTTGGACGACAATGAAAACGATCTACAACGAGCAATATGTTCACACCCCTTTCTGTTTTTGATTCAGTACGATGACCAAAAAGTAAATTCCAGTTTATTATTATTCCATTACCCGTCACCCCATTTTAAAAAAATATGTCAGCAGATGACGAGTGAGGAAGATGGGGATCCGAGTAATCTGCGAGTGAGGCGAGTGGGGAGCGCCGGAATACTAAATGTGTTTATATAAAATAATTTTCATGTTCGACAAGTCGCAACACAATGCCGTATATTTTTTGCTCTCCGATAAATTGGCAGGATTATCACTTAATGGAGGGCTCATGTTTGCTTGTCCCGATTGCCTATGACTGACATGATTTTATTAACACCATATCGATGTTTCACTGTGGGCTGGAAAATTTCGCAGTGACAGGAGCGTGGCGTAAATAATTTACACGGTTTCATTTCAAAAGGTAATGTGCCAATTTAAGTTGCGAATAGGCGAGTTCAGATATTAGTTCAATTTAGGAGTTAGATAGACAGAGTGATAAATTATTCACAATATATGGAGGCTTTCTATCGCTGACACATGAGTAAAATTTAAATGACAATCAAATATTTATATTTGTTTGAAACTTGTTTCTGCGTACTAATGTGGAGAGCCTTTGTTATATTGAATTGCGTGAGCCAGGGTCTCCTCAATAATTAAGTAAAACATCTGATTAACAAAGGAAACTCTGAGCTACGAGACAGAAGCAGAATATCTTGATTGTTAAGACATGAACAAAACACATTTAAATATGTTGTATTTTTGAACGTTACATTACTTCACAGCTTTTTATATTCGTTGAAAGATTTCAAGTAAAATAAATAAAAATAACTAAAATGTTATCCTATTTTATCATCGAAAAAAATTGGTAAAGAAACATTGTCAAAACCAATGAAAGCATCACATTGTCGTGTGACCCAATTTTAACGTATTTATGGTAACGGGACTTAATCTCTTTTATATCATCGCAAATAATCGCGCACAAATCCCTTATTAGCGAGGCAGAAATATTTTTTCTTGTGACATAAAAATGTGATTTTATTGTGTGATACGCGTTCCGCATCGGAACTATGAGATGTTATCTCGTGATGGAGCCCCGGGAGTCGGCCCGCGTGTTTACACTAAATATTGTGCGACACAATGAAATTACATGACATCTGTAGTACAAATAACGGGAATATCTTTATTCATACCGCGGCGGGCAAACGAGCTCCCCTCGCGTTTGCATTGTCACTCGACGAACGTCTGCTTACTGTCGCCAGTCGCGTCCTTGATACTCTAATAAACTATATTCACACTACCAAACGGGATTGCAATTTTTTATAGTAATTCCTTTAAATCATAATAATTAAAAAAATATATTATCTCCGTTCTTTATGTAGTTCATTTTTACACGGATTTTATGACATTCAAGTCTTCTGTTTCTATGAATATGTATGGTTTCCAAACGATGTTTTTATTAATAGATAACTATATGTATTTACATCTAGGAAGCTAAACATACAAACGTGCAAACTTAATTTTATATAATCATACAATTTGTTTGTTTGTAACGCTTTCACGCCTAAACTACTGAGCAGATTTTTATGAATTCTGCTGCAGAGATAGACGGGAACCTGGAGACCGTTAGTAGATTACTATTTTTGCGAAAATCTATATTTACGGGAGCAAAGTAGATACCTACATATTTTATTTACAGAACCAGTTTTCACAAACAAACTGAGATGCTACTGTGCTGTTTGTAAGAGCTACGAAAACAGTGATATTGCTCGTAACGAGGCAAAGGAAGCGATTTACAATAAATAACTTTAATATTAGAGTTACTCCCCCATATTGGTACCGATAGTAAGACGAACCCCACACGCCTCCGGCTGTGGCAGACGTCGCAAACATTTTTGGATTTACTTTAAAACCGTTTTGAAAAAAAAAGGTTTTGTTTTTTTTTTCTTATATGCCAATTGTTTTCAGTTGACCTGATAAACGTATTTATTTAGATACGTCTTTGTTTTCAAAGATAACTGCAGATTAGCAACAGAATCAACGACAAAACAAATAAAACCAAAACAAATTGTTCTAATAGTGCACTTCGAGATGTTAGCAAACAAAAAAGCGTTCAGAAAGCAATCACGGAAGTAAGCTACAGGTAATAAAAACTCGCAGTGTCGGAGTAGACCAACGGTTCGTGAGCCCTGATTTAACGTAAAAACGGTAAAATAGTCGTAACGTAGCGAAGGAGCCTCTATTAGTTTTCTTTACAACTTTTATTGACAATAGACACTAATATCTATTTGCAGTTATTCATACATGACATAAAATGTTGCGATTTCCTGACTTAAATTCTCTATGTGGAAGTCTTGTCGTAGAAAATTATTTTAGTCGTAATAAAGTCAGAAGATTAGAATTAATTTCAAAGCACAACAGACATACCTACATTATTTTCATCTAACTTCCATTCTAAAGAATTCTATTTAAAATAGACCATACAAAAATTTAAAAAAATAAAGCGCTTTATTTCTTTTCAAAATTGCGGTTTTAAACTGACAGGCGGCCAAAAAAGAAGTTAAGTCACTCCTGTCTGACACTTGTCGTGAACTGTCTTAACTCAAAGACATAAGGTTGCCTTTACGTTGTCTTTCGTTATGACAACGAACAGGCAATTGCAAGGCGCTGATGGTTGTTTTTAAATACGTTACGTTTCACTTTACTTTAATTCATTGTTTTTGTTAAAAATCGATATTAATTAAAATAAAAACGTTGCAATGGCCTTCATTTTATACTTTTTTATAATTTTATTAACAACATTCTCACCAGTTCAGTACTTGCATCTTCCCTATTGAGGCTTACTCATAAAAAATAACCATAATTATGCTTACTTAAATACTAATTATATAATCAGATTCTTTATTTTGGTTTTATTATTCGGAATTATAGCAATCTTTAGATAATATACCTACACATGTAGACTTAAACAACTACACTAATTATCAAGAAATTATGTAAAAACGCGTATAAAAACAAAATTAATCATTGGGCATCAGAAAAATAATCCACATCGCTGTCAATGGCAAAAATGCCCAGAACACTGGCAGCATTGCCGCGTTGAATCGCAATGCTGATTCTTTGGCCGAAGAAAAGTCCAGCCCTCTGGTCACGTGAACAGTCGACAAGTTGTTTACTGATGTCTCGAAAAACTCGATGCGCACTTGGACCCCATGGGCCGAGGCGGTCGACTGCTTCACCGCATTGACACCGATGTGGAGCTCCACTAGGAGCACCCAGACGCAGACACGTAGCGATCCGGAAAGTACTGTCACTCAGCATAGTACCTGTAGCCAAAGTCCCGACTCCCATTCACCCACAGCCAATAGGCGGGCACGCTCCGCAGTATTGGTGATCGTATTTAAGAGGTTATTCCGTGCCAACCTGCAGAGCGGCTCGTCCTATTGTCTTTGGGAAAATAGGTTATCGGGCATCGCCGTATTCGGGCAAGCCACTTTCCAGGCGTTCACAGCATCGGTCAAGTAAGGCACTTCAGAGTTAACCAAAGATGGAGTTAAAATACTTTTGGTTAACTTTTCAGTAGGTGCTGTTGACCGAAGACAGGAACGCTGGTAGGCTTATACTAGAAATTTTGCGGATGCCGAGCTCACCAAAGCGAATGGGTAGTGTGGCTTGCAGCCACGCTCGGTCATCCAGAGCCACATTTAAGATAGATGTTAGTGTATCTTGAATGATTTGATCAATTTTGTCCAAAAGATGTGACTGCTTCCATAAAGGAAAAGAGCGGAGAAAAAACATAAAATTTGGCCCAAAACAACAATATCTAATGAGGGTGAAAGCCGAATGTAAATTAATTTTGCTAAGTCTTTCCGAAATATCGTTAAAACGATTAATTTTGTCTTCAATGAATGAAGAAAAACTGCCTTCCAATTTTTGGTGAACCTAGGAACTGAACTGAACTCTTGTCTAAAATTTTGATATCTGGGGCTATAGCGTTTTAATTTTTGTAGAGTCGTTCGTCTGTCGCCTGTCGGTATCGTAAATTAAAAAAAAAAACACAATTGGAATGGTTGAGGTCAAGGCCGATAGAAACTGTGTTTTCAGAAAAAAATAAATTCCGTCAATGAAATAACATGTTAATTATTTAATTTGGTATCTAGTCTTAGCCAGCAACGGGCGAAATATGAATGTAGCAAAATATAAATGTACCCAGGCAGATTTTGCAGGCATGATATTCAACAGTTTTACTGTAAATAAATGTTCCCTATCTCGAGCATCTGATGTAATAAAAAAATATCTATTCTTGGTTTACAGAAAAAACATTGTCTGGTTTTTGCGGTAACAAAAACCTTCTGGATATGGAGGAAGCACCAATTATTTAAGTTTAGTCTGATCTTGTTAAAAGATTATAGATTGCTGGTTGATTATTTCGTCAGTCGATAATATAACGTCAACCTGAGAGCGAACAAAAGCCCATTCCCATGTAAAATCATAAAAACCCAAATCCCATGATGCCACAAACCCATAAAGGTTAACTCCATGTAACTTTTTATTGTGCCTAATGTATCCTTTACGACAGGAAATACTAAATACTTATCTAGAATATTATTACCTCTAATATATTAGCGATATACCAATAAGATACCAGGTGAATCGATGTCCAACAAAATTGAATTATCGAATGAAATAACAAAGAATTATGAGCATAATATAAAAACCGCCTTCAACGGAATGTCGGTATTGAGCACAATTAAGATATAAATCATCGAGAGAGCATCATTGTGTGTCGAGGACGTTATGACTGCACGGGTTCGATTCCGGGTCGAATCACTCATTGCCCAGCGGCCATTAGAAATGGTCACCAATTTATCATTAAAGCAATTTTTGCAATAATTGTTTGCTTTTGTCCGAAGCGACATGGACACAGAATATGCTCTACTTAGATAGGTACAATTTAGCTATGACAATTTCATTTCAATGATTTGTGCATGTATTTGAGTAATTTGTAAATCGCATTGTAGATTTTAATTTGTGTCATTATGATACGAGTCTGTTTACGAAACCGCGTCGCTAATATTTGAATTTAAATGCGAATGTAGTCGTAAGCTGCATGCAATTTAACATAACTGAGTACCTAACCTAGTAAATGTTGTAAATGTCAGACGTTCAGATAGCATTTGAAATGACAATAGCATGCTGTTCATATTAACGCAAATCAATAATATAAATAAAGCTTTAAGCAGTAAGATGGAAACTGACTTGCCCAGATACAATTTATAGATACGAACCGAGGTGGTTGCATTTATTCGTACCTACATGCTAATTTGATAGTACACACACATTAAAATAGTGTCTATTTATAAGTCTGGCTCGAGACAAAGGTCGAAAAAATCAAAAAGCAAAAATGTAGAACAAAGTTCAAAAACGCAAAGTAGAGCCTCTTTTCGTTCGTGCACGCACCGGTCATCGGTCCACCCACGCTCACAAAAGACGCGTGGGTGCAAAGATTATTCTCATTCAATTGAACCGCATTGTGCGCCGGCGCATGCCACTTCCAGCCACCTCTTAATTACCGCGCAGCTGCTGACCCGCGTCCATCTGGATCATCACCACCTACACCACTGACAGGCTACAGGCTGATCGGTTATTGACGATTTTAAACTATTTAGGAACCAAATTTGAGTTTTTTTTTAACTTTAATAGTATTTAGGTGTGTAAGAATTTACCTCCGGAACTAATGGCTAGAAGCATATAAAGCACACGTTATGAAATTTTTCCTAAAAAAGAAATCGAAATCATCATCTGCCTTTCCCAACTGTATTAGGGTCGGCTTCCAGTCAAACGAGATTCAGCTGAATACCAGTACTTTACTTGGAACGGCTGCGTACCAGTCTTCCAATACTCCTGATGATCTATTTGCCGACACAAGCATTCTAAAATAGGAATGAAAATGCAAGATACAAGGATCATTATACCTGTATGTTATCTCACAATGTGTTTATGTGTTTATGGACGGCATGGAACAAGCTGACTTGTTCGCAACCCGTCTATCCAATAGAAAGGTCTAATAAGCCGTGTTGTGTTCTCGAGCATTTTTACCAAATAAAGAACTCTCCAATTATATTTTCACGAGTACATCGAACCAAAAGACAATCTAATTTCGGAAAACAATGACACCAAATTTTTAAACAATTATAATGATGTTAAAGTAGGTAAGCATTAAAATAACAATTAAAATTCACGAATTAGCATTGTAAAATTAGGAAAACAATCTAAATCGGTCGTGAAACATTAAAGGCCCTACTTAACATCATCAATGATTCAAAATCGACCTATTTCGTTACTAAAGTAGTATATTTAATAATAAAGTAGGTATATTGAACGTGTATCAAAAGGCAACACCCTGTGCACTTATATTAACACGCCATATTTAGTTGATCTGTGTAATGTAAGGTGAGAGTGTCCAGTGACAATAGCGCGACAGTTTTGAGTGGCCAGACGTCCGGCAAATCTCATTTGTGGATTTATCATTAACCGTATTTCATCCACCCTTCCCTCCACAGCCTATTAAGGGTTATAAATTTTATATCCGTCCGACATGTCCAAAGCTTTTCGTTGTTTATTTATAGTAATTTTATTTGTTCACATTTATATTAGATAGAGACGAAGGAATACTTCCATTAACCATTATAAATTTCATAAGTACGACTCTACTCGCTACACGAACAAAGCAATCTCGTATTGAAGTCGTAAAAGTGGAAAAATATTGGCTATATCAGCGCCGCGTTCGTCAGAACAACGAGGAGCCCTAATCGTGCGCCTTATCGGCACTAGCTTTTGTCTTAATTCGATGAAGGGTAATTTATGGCAGACCACACTTGCCATAAATAATTGTATTTTAGTGTGAGTCTGCTGCTCTTTGAGTGCTGTTCTGTCAAAATTCACATAAATAATGACGACCCGACGAGACAGATCTTATCTCGGAATAGCGACAAGTCTACGACGCGGTTATAAACAAAAGACGCACTCTAATGACTGAATGAGCCATCGTAAACCCTTAATATTTACGCACGAATCTTTCAGTTCACCTTTTGAGAGGTTTTATAACTCGGCGGGGAGATCTCCCCGCGCTCCGGGCAGGCGCCTACGCCAGTCTCGCTATATCTGATTTATTCATACCACCCGAAACACATGATCGGTTTTTCGGATATCCAGTTATTCTTTTTTTTTACTGCTGAGCTTTAGTTAAGTCAGGTATATCAACTATTGTCATGTTGAAGAATTTATTTGAAATTTATTGACATCTAAGATTTGTTTTTCACACAAGTTGGTGTGAATGACTCCCATGAACAATACGTTCTCATTAGTCTCGCGAATGTTCGTTCTAATAGCAAATCTTTCCACTGTTTGCAATGACATAAAAGTGCAGATATCGGGTTGCAATTAAAACTATTGGACGCCGCTCGTTAACTGCACGAGCGCGTGGGTGGACAAACACGGCAGATGTGCGCGACCCTCGCTGACCTCTGCACTCACCCCAATACTTGCAATTAGCCACCTAATGTCATCAGCATCACCCAGTTTCGATACTTCTACGCTTCTTACACACAGCGCTGAAACCCATGAAATACCTAAAATACTAAGTAATTCAAACTAAATTATGGGATCGAACCATTTGGGAGGTCTATTTTAGGATTTAAACCCAAGTGACGCAACCTCGGATAGGTGAGCGATAACGATTCAATATTTATTGTCACCCGACGTCCGTCATTAAGATAGTGTCAAAACTGACTGGCTCGCACACAGGCATTACCGGAGCCGGAGCACTCATAATTATTACTAATGCCTTAAATATGTCAAAACAGGAATCCAGGTAAAAAGGCGTAATTTACGCGCGTCCGATAGAGATTTGGCAGTTGGCGCCGCCGACGCACGCGCAGCCGGGCTGCTTCGCGAAGAGGCGCCCACTTTTTGTTAACCATTGTCTTTTAATATAAATTTTAAATAGGAAATGTCCCTTTTTATGGAGATCTAGTTTACGGCTCTGACAATGAAGGCATAAATCTAACGAGTGCGTCACTCTGGCTCGGCGATGATCGATCGATAAACATTATTTATGTACTTCCGTTGGGTAACACACGATTGGAGTCGTGGACGTGAACAAATTCGTAGAAATACGCCTCGAATGTGTTAGTAGTCTTGTTGTAGGAAAACAACTGCACTCTCTGATTTAATTTTCTAAATAATTTATAAATACCACAATTGTCTTCTACTTAGTCCTTGTTTCAGAATCCAAGGAAAATAATTAAATGATAATTCACAAATGGAATCACACTTAATAGCTTTAGCTTTTACTTATAGGCAACTTAGTCTAGAATACAAAAGGTTAAGGGATCTGGGTCCATTTGGAACCTTAACACGTGCGTATCAAGTTCCAGAATTGAAGTGATATCCCTAAGGAATAAAAGGTGCAAAGCGGTAAGTAAATACAAAGAATGCCTCTATATGATCGGTATAATTAAGTCAAATGTTAATAAAGAGAACAATGCTGCTCGTCCATACGAGCCGAACTGCCTCCAATCAACATGCCTTCAGAAGAGGGGCTGATTAACGACAATAACTCAGCGACAACACCAACTTGACCACGTTTATTTTTATTTTAGGCCCTTTCCAGTCGATCTCTAATGAATACGGTTTATCTTCAAGTTTATATAAAAAATAAATCGCTTTTAACTGAAGAATCACGCCTTAAAAAAGAAACGCTTATTAAAATTTATTTCTTTCTCTCCTCGCGGCACTGTCGTGTACTTCGCCTCGAATAAAATTAAAAAGTCAAGAATTCTTATTTATTTTAATACAATAAACCGCAATCGCTGAATAAAGATAAATAAAAAGCAATAAAAAATAAAATCGCATTAGCAATAAACAAAATACTTCAGCGGATGTGGGCAGAGCGCAGAGCGCAGAGCACGCACTCGGAGATGCGTGGAGAGGATGCTGCGCGTTGGGAGCGTCTCAACTAGGTGATAGAGGGAGTTTGTGTCCGGAACATATGCTAAATATTCACTAATTCAAATTTAACTTCATGTTCTGCGTCCTAAAATAATTTATTTTCCCAAAATCTGAACCAGCTTTTATAAGACTTAAAACCTAACAAATAAAGCATCGTATATCATATAAAACAAACTCCAAATAAGATATTCCATATTTTTCTAATTCAGCATCACGATCAAATATTTCACGACGCAAAGGAAGCTCCACGGCACACTGTTAGCCGATTGTCACGAGTGCTACCCTCGTCGGCGTTTTCTTAATTGTGCCGAAATATTTATTTGATTGCGAACTTTGCAGCACAAGCGTGCAACCGAAATGGTCATCGGCATCCTGACCGCCGCCACAATAGCACCGCCACCTCACCTCGCCACATTAAGACTATGTTACAAATTCAAATCTATTTTTGCCAAGTTTACCAGCCTGCCCAGCTTCACTTGAAACCAAAACATCGAAACCAAAAGTGTGAGGACGTGTAACCAGTAGGTTAGGTAGGACATACGATTTCGAGGCCGCTCTTTTATTTATGCATCTCTTCCGCTAATGTATGGATTTAAAATCAATGAACAATTGAATAATGTAGCAATTTGTTCACTGGAATTGGAATTATTTCTTTGCTCGTACAAAATAGACGTTTAATGAAATTTTCATTTGTATCGGACATTGTTCTTACGTGGCGGAACTTTCAGTTAAAATAGTTTTCCGTTGTCTACTTTACATGTAAAAGCACATCAAAGCAAAAAGAAGACGAGTTACAGCTGTCAGTCAAAAACACAGTTTCCAAAGTTGGGCGTGCGTGATAGAATTGAATAATGTCGGAACACAATCAATTTAGGACAATCAACTGAGCGATCACGTTCAGTACTCAAGACATTCCTGCTTCAAGTCAGAGCGGCCAACGCGCGACTCCTGTCCGTCAGCAAATTGCAGTATCGTAGATCTAAATGGGCCACCGAGTCGATGCTGGCTACATTGGCGACAGCCACGCATCGTGCTCTGATCATGCGCCGTGAACAAGAGATGAAATAAAGTATGAAACTGGTCGCGCGTTCCGAACGCAACACAACCGTATGGTCTCAGAGCCAACAATCGAGATCTGAAGCGCGATAACGATGTCAACTAGTGCAGCCTGTCCTCGCCGTTCCCATGATTTGCGATGCCGTTCTAATCGTAATAATTACGGCCTATCCATCAAACGGACGTATGATAAACATGCGTCTCGGGAATCTGACCAAGAAATGGTAATAGTTATCAATCTGCGCGTGCCGACTGTGTTCACAGTTTGAGAAATAGCAGAGATCATTTTTTGCGCGGGTGACGTGTTTATGAACGCTCCGTTATAAATTCTCTTTGATCTCATCTACCGTGTCACATTGCTGTCTCGACGTAGTTTTCCTCGTACATTGGAGCTGCAGATGGCGCTCGTATACATATTTTTATTGCTCTAATTTCTCTACGCAGCGTTTGGATCGGACATTACATTCGTCAACGGTCCTAACAAAGCTGACTAATTATCGTGGCGCGGCATGTCGTAAAACAGTGCATATTGACGGAATATAGAGAGGCCGGCACACAGTGCTTAATGACATTAATCACATTGATTTATTGTGGTTCCGAGTTATTACAGGCCGGCCGGCGCGCGCTGTGTGCGTGATGCGTCGGTACCGACACACGCGCCTGTGTGCGCCGCTTCTTGTGTAAATGTAATACGCAATGCATACAGGGTGATACAGTACACCTGTGCTCTTACTGTCCCATACCGCTGTAGTTTTCAACATAAATCTTAACCGTCCATTTGGAGTCGAGAAGTAAAAAGTAAATTTCGTAACATTTATAACAGGTGAAACTCTTGCTAAACTGCGATCTAGATCAACGATTACCCACTCTATTATTGGGAGGTGTAGTTCTAAATACAGAAACGCACAAACTGAACTTTACGCTGAAACAGGAAAAATATTTTCCAAGCGCTGGAAGGGAGCACCCTAGCTAGTGTAGACGCTAGTTCACGGACGGCGCCGCGGGTGTGTGCGTGTATGGCATTAGGCAACAATTTACGCTGTTTGCGGCGTGTTAATATTGATTGGCTCGCTTTATTTCGACTCGCGCGAATCTATCCACGAAACTACGTCAATGTATTTGTAAGTAGATCATACACTTCTTCGTAATGCTCTAAATATACTTTATAATCGAAACTTTTCTTACGTTTGTTGTGACTTTTCGACCTCATTATTCGACAGGGTGATACAAGTCGTGAGTATTTCAACTGCTCATTTTTTTTTTCATTACTCGTAAGTAGGTTAATATATTAGATTACATGTTTTTCTATCGATCAGTGTGAGTGCAGGTGTAAAAATATGCGGGTGTTTAGTAATCTGTCTGTACGCGGATGCACTTGTTATGTTTGATGTATGACGTAGTTTCTATTCACAGGAATATAAAGTTGGAGTCTATTTATAGGTGCAAATATGGTCATAAAGCAGTGGTATTTAGAGCAAAGGAGCAATAAAGTTGGCAGTGATCTGAGCCCCGGCGCTAGTGTCCATCGCTCAAGTATTTAGTACAATGAGGTACGTGTGGACAGCGGCTCACACGTCCCAGTCCGGCCGAGGGCCTCGCCGCATATCAATCACGACATTATAATTTCATAATGCACGTTTGTCAACGTAAATAATACGCAAAATTTATGTTACGAGGTTCTCACCGTTCTACAGAGGCACAAGGAATACTTAATAAGCCATCATTAAGTGTAGAAAACATTGCGAGTGTACTACTCATATTCATTTGACGACGTGCCTATAAATTCAATTAAGTCGTATGTAGATGTATGTACGTCGGTAGGTACGTGGGGCGCACGATGTAAACCGTGTTATGAACGCGAATATAAATTCATTTGGTTATTTGCATAAATTGCTATTTAAACTGTTTTATAGTTTGTTTGTTTCGTGCATGAGTTATGAAAGTCACACATTGGAGTACGTAAGCGTACATTCAGGCTTTGGACAACGTTGTACTAAGAGATGTACAACAGGTAAGAATAAATCAATATTATTCTTCAGCATCATTTCAGCCGAAAGTCGTCCACTACTGGACATAGGCCTCCCCCAAGATGGGGGGGTTTGCTATAATCGCCACGCTTGGCAGGCGGGTTGGCGATTGCAGTGTATGGTGTTGAATTTATATAGGTAGTCGAAACTCGATTATGATGGGAACTCATTGGTACCTAGAAGGTAGCTACGTTGGAGCTTCCACAGACAGAAGCGATGCGGCCACTCTTTTTAGGGTTCCGTACCCAAAGGGTAACCAAAGGAACCCTATTACTAAGCCTCCACTGTCCGTCCGTCCTATTGTCTGCCAGCGTGCTGTATCACAAGAACCGTAATAGGTGGACCCTTGAAATTTTCACAGATTGTGTATTTCTAATGCCGCTATAACAAAAAATAGTAAAAATTAAGGTTTATGGTACGAAACCCTAAGTGTGCAAGTCCGACTCACACTTGGCCGGTTTTTTTATAGAAATTGTTCTATCGATAAGGTTCCTTTACTACATTATAATATACTTCATCTGTAGAAAAGAAACTGGGAAGTGCTATTTGCAGACTGTCGGTGGGTAGGTAAGTGCGGTATAAAATATTTTCATTTAAAAAGGAAGACCTATAGCTATGTACCTATAAGTATTAAAACACGTACAAGACAGCAGCTGCTGTATATTACCTCCATTATTCCTTGGTGTATGTTATAATTGGTGAGCATGTACTCACCAATTATAACTTTTATGATTTCATAGTTGTATTAATCAGGAAAAGTATCATAGACTTTATGCCTCTGCTCTGAGTCCGAAGCAACCACTTGATAACATCTATCTCGAGTAGTTATTTGAGGCAAACTGGTTTGTTTGGTAGTAAACGACGCTCACGCCACCTATCTTTATGTTTGTGTAACAATTTGTTAACAGTGTATGTTATTGCTTCACATACACATAGGCTGGTACATAAATAATACATGCAAATGAATGAGGCTATAAAAAATCCTATTCGTATCTATAAACGAGATTTAGTTCACAAAAAAGCGTTGCTCGTTCTATGTACCTTATTGTAGATTGGTTCCTGGTCATAATATTTATTTATAACCCACCTATATACTTAATAATACAAAAATTATATAAAAATCTTAAAACTAAAACGCACACACTGGGCGGCTATATCGCATTCCGCGACCAAATAAGTAAATCAATCCAAAAAATTACAAACACCAACTCACCGCATTACCTTAACCGAATAGTTTGGTACTAGTACCTAAAGGTACTAGACAAGAAAACCTCCGCCGGCTCGGTAGTAGTACCTTTTGGTACTAAGAGTTATATCATACGACATTAATGTTATTATTGATAAAGTTGCTTAAAAAATCTAATGTTTGAGCGTTAATTAAAACAATTGGATTAAAAGGTTATTATAATAGCGTTAATAATTATTTCGTATTTAACACACAAGTTTATTATTTTCATAAATAAAATCAAAGTGTATAATGTGATAATCGCCATCCACCATCAACAATTTTTTGTTTTTTTTTTAATTTTTGTGGTGTAACAAAACGATTATGATAATCGATTATTTTTTTCAAATTTGATCTTCCCGAATAATTTAAATGAGCAATTATCGTAATGCGATCCTAAAAAAAAAATACGTTAAAGCATGAAATAGGTACAATATGCAATAATGAAAATTATTGCTTATGTTTTCTCATGTAATGTATTTAACAGGTTTTTGAACATTAGGAATAAAACTAACAACACAAATTCGTCGAACCCACGGCTAATTTCGCTAATTGCTTATATTACTTACCTAATCAAAATTTTTATTCAGAATGCGCGCGTGATTCAAAAATATTTTATTAGATTGAAAATATTGAGAGTTTGTATAGATATTTTCGGCATAATGTAGACGGGGCATTCTATGAAAACCATACAGAATGCCCGGTATATATTTATGTAGGTATGTCAGTATGTCAAGTGGGTGTTGGACTTTTGCATCAATTAAAAGGCATCAAAGAAAATTTTAGTACTTACGCTATGGTTAAGTATTGCATCAGGTTGTATTTTTTTTATAATGCATGAAAATTGGTTTGTGTGAATATGTGTATACTTGTTATAGATACGTTCAGAAGTTTTTTCTCCTGTAGCAAAACGAAGGTGCGACTGTACCACTACCAAATTTTGTCAGTGCCATTTCGACTTACGTATTAAAAATCTAGAATAAAAAATATTTCATATAGAATTTGGCCTAAGTGACTCAAATAATCTAAATTTTCTGTGATAGTACCTACTTATACAAAACTAGAAGTCAGTTATAGATGTTCAATATGATAATAATTTTTATCTGTAATTAGCATCGCCGAAAACATAGTCTTTAATATTTCGATGCATTGTTGATTCATGATTATTAGTTAGCCGTTAGTCTACCGGGCGTTCTAAATAAAAAAAAACATAGATACCTCCAAACATAAATTCAAGTATCTGTTTGTAATATAAAATTAACAGCTATTTAGGGCTCCGAACATCCGTAAAAACAGAACCCTTATAGGATCACTCGGGTGTTTGTCTGTTTGTGTGTCTGTCTGTCCGTCTGTCACAGCCAGTTTTCTCCGGATCTTCTGGACCGGTTCTGGTGAAATTTGGTATACATATGGACTTCTGTCATCCAAACATGGACGTGTTGCATGAATAAATATTTTTTAGTATGGGGTTCACTTTTGGGAGTCAAGCTATAAAACTAAAGAAAAAAGTTTTTCGAACTGTATCGTGTGACATATCAAATGAAAGGACATACTATGAGGGTTTTACTTTTATTTATTTCATATTTTTCAAATAAATAGTTTTGAAGTTATTCAAAAAATTAGAACAAAAATGACCATTCCCCCCCCCTTATCTCCGAAACTGCTGTGCCTAAGATTATGAAAAAATATGGAGATAATAGATTTTTACCTATAGATTAGGAAAACCTGTAAGAAGTCTCGGTCTAGTTAAAATAACAAGTTAAAAAAAATGAATTGGTTTGGAAACCCTTAGCACGCGAGTCCGGCTCGCACGTTTTTTCTACTTAAATGCATATGAAAGTACCTATATACGACAGCTAAAACAAAAACACTTTTTTTAATGATTTTATAATGAGAAACATATTTTGATTAGGGTTCCGTCCACAAAAACCAAAACCCATTAAAATACTAATAACGCGGGCGATGCCGCGGGCAGAAACTAGTGAAATATAAAACTTGCAATAATTTTAGTCTCATTTTTTTTCTGGCACATTCTAAATTTAAATAAAAGAAAATTCCGCGCGAAATTGATCATGGGTCTAATGAGTTTATTGAGTTGTTTTTTTTTTATTCTCAAACCTTGTTGCCCAATAACCTATTTAAATATAATAAGAAACTATAAATAATGATTATAAAAAATGCTTATTGTATTTTAAGCCTTAAAAGTATTTTTTCTAGTTACTAAGAATCGATTTATGAAAATCGCTCTTTTAAATTCATCGAGTTGAAAGAAATTAAAAAAAATACGATTAGCATAATCGATATGGTACCTACACCTAACAATTAAAAAAAAACAAAATGGTTGAAGTTTTGCACACGAATATAGTGTAGTGGTAATGAAATTACGTGTTATTGGATCTGTGTTTGTAAATTGCATTTAGATCTAGGGTTCTTATTGATCTTCATGATACCTATTTAGATTCATAATTTTAAAATTTTTAATCGTTTTTACATGTGCGTGGGTGATATTTGTATAAAATATAAACGTAAACAAACACAGTTGGCGCGAAACTTTGACTTTGGAAATCAAAAAACTTCATTGCCGCTAGGTACATATATCGTTAGAAATATGGATACATTCGTCAGATAATCAAATGATGAGCAAACCACTACCCCCATAATGGAGTTTGGGTGTCCGAAATCCACAATTTTCATGTTTTTTAGCCTCAAACATCGCTGTTATCAAAAATGCAACGCAGATAATTTTGTGTCAAGATTCGATCGTATTTTTAATCAACTTATATACGAATAATGACAAAGCGCAGAACGAAAGAAGAATGTTTATGTCTTGATTTTGCCCTTTTGCATCTTTTTAGAGAGCGAGAAGTTTGTTTACTCATATATTTTCAGAAAATCTAAGTTGACTACCTTTTTGAGAGGTGAAGTAATTCATATTTAAGACACATTTTTAAGTAAACCAAAGCAGTTTGAACGTCTATAACTTGTAATTTAAGATATTTGTCACAAATTTGTTGTATAATATAGCTACGGAAACAAATTTTTCATAGTAAATTCGATTGTCGAAATTTGACGTAATTCCTGAATTTGATGACGTAATTCGCAAAATCCCGTCGACTCAGCTGGTGTGTCAAATGTCAAAATCTTGTCGAGCAGAGTGGAGAACTATGAATCACCGCCTGCAATGGTTAAAAAAAATGGCATCATCGGTCATCACATCCCTGAATATTGAACAGACCTCGTGATGAAAAGGCGTCAAGAATAATATTCAGTAAAATCTCCCTCTTCGTAAATCTCTGTCAGAGTTTTATCCGCATTAAGTAGCGATATAATGTTGTCATTTTTAATGGGGAGAGTCCATAATAAAGCAGCTGTTTGCTGTGTCGGTCATCATTAGCGCGTTATCCGGCTATTTTTGCGCACCACTCGTGGGTATGCGAACCAAAGTAACTGGCAACACTAATGAATTACACATTATTCGATTATTTATGCTCAAAATATCTAGCCGTAGACTCCAGTCAGTTAAACAGATAAACATATCTCACTCAGACTTTCTTATACACTTAGCAAGAAATACTCCATTTGAATGCCAACGTACTCGTACCGTACAATCCCTGAAAAATCCGTTAGTAAAACAGGCAAATATATCTTGTAGCACATTGAAATTAATGTTGATAAATATACAAAAGGAACGGCGGAAGTGTGGACGTCGCGGCCGGAAGTAGGTCCATCCATCATCCGCCCGCCCTGGATAAAAACGGTCGTTAGCGCCGCCCCCCGGCTCTACCTGCCTCTCTATTAATGTTACACTCAAGCGCCTCTATTACTCCTGTCATTTGTTATATCCATTTTGGCAAATTGGCTGATCTCGCATAACGCTATCCGCTAGACGCAATTAAGGGGCTTTTTGCAACCCTAATATCGTTAATACGACAAATGATAGTTGAGATAAGTAAGTGATTATTTATTATCTCTGCAACTAATAGAGATGGACATGATACAAGGATTCTTTTATTGCCAGACCTGCCAATGTCTGTCATTGGGACAATGCTATCAATTTAAATTTAACAAGCTCTAAAAGGATCCCCAAAACGAAATAAAATATACACTAACTGTCACATGAGAAATCTAATAAAGAGCACCTATTTAACAAATTAAATCTGTCTATACAAACAACGTAAACAAGCCAAAAACGTGGCAATAAACGTCAAAAGAAAAGTAAAAAGATTCCCGCGGGTGTATTCAGCGGCAAGTCAGCGCGCGGAGATTGAAGGCATGCACGCGAGGGTGACACCCGGCTCGCTCCGTGCCGGCTCCGGCTCTTCGGGGAACCAAAACCGCTTATAAAAGTATGCGCCGGAAATCCGCGGGTTGCCGCCCGGAGTATTAAAATTATTATGAAACCGCCGCGCCGCGATAAGGCGGGATGATACCGGCTTAACACCACCCCCCCTCCCGGCGCGCCCCCCACGCGCGCCCGGTACGCCACCCCCGCACCCTCGGCGCACTATCGCACCATGCTCGAATGCCTTTTCACCGTACATCTATGCGAAAACTTATACGACACTCTAGTTATGCATAAATGTTTATGCGAAGTTAACCAGCCAACACGTACTTGACACCACGCCACTATGTAGCTAACCTTTGCCGACTTATAAATCGACTATCATTTAAACTTTTTAAGTGTGGAAAACTACTTTACGGCCTCGCTTTGATAACACAAAAATGAAACTGAATCAAAACGCTACACCAATAAACTAATAACGCTCCAATAAGCATCGTTAATCTAGCTGAGAGTTCCAAATAAATCAAAGTGAGTAAACTTAAAACATTAACCAGATAAAGTTATTTCAACAATGTAAACGTCGCTGGGCAACTTTATGCAGAAGCTGCACTGGTATGTCGAACTACAATTATAACTTTGGCCCCGGACGCGACAGAACGTTGTGTTGCAACAAATAAAATATGTCCACGAAAACGCGCGAGGGGGACGGCACAGCGAAATTTCGTACACGAGACAAAGATAAGCTTAACCAGCACGAAATTATGAGCGTTTAACTGTTTCTAGCTGTAGAATCTGGCACGGGTGCTTCGCCGGCTCGCCAGCGCGCGTTATTTACGAGGGGGTGTCGCCCCCCGCTGCACCCGAGATAGTGCCTTCCCCGGAAGAGCGCCGCCGCCGCGCCGCGATATTCGGCCGCGCCGAACCAGCCCTTGCGGCCGCGGCGCAGGGTGCACTATGCCGCGCGCCGCCCGCCACCACAGCACCTCGCTTACACCTCGCTTCTGCTTGTGCAGATTGCTGCCAACCCGCACTTGCTAGCACGCCGCACGACCCACGAATATCACCTCTACGACATACACCATACGGTCACCGCTCGAGGACGCTTGCCCGCTTTCGGTTCACACGGCGCCCACCGTTTTCCTACATTACATTATAGCGAAGATGTCTGTATTTCTTGTTTATGATAGCATAAAACTATGGTAGGTAAATTGACGGCGCTATGTCGGTGTGGCACGTCTACGGCACGGCCACGGCACACCACCGCCGCGCTCGATACACTTTGTTAACATTAATGTGTGCTTATACACTAATAAATCACCCCGTGCTTTGTACTTTAACATTGTATTTTTGAGAATCACCTGACCTAAGAACGAAGACTATGTAAGTGACGGTAATTAAACAGAATTATTTATACGAGGAAGCTTGTACCTATGTAGGTAGGTAGGATATCCTCAGGTGTTACCTTTGTACTTAAGTGATTATCGCTCGTGATCCTTTACGTGATGGGGAAGCAATAGCAGTGTTAAGTCCAAGGGGTAAGTTTTACAAATGGATCTGATATCGTTTCCATCAAGTCCCATACAGTCGAACATGCTTCAAAAGAACCTACAACGTAGAAATAAATAAAAGTAAGTACTATCTGCTTGCCATCCCTGAAATACGATTAACTTATTTGTTTCTTGCCCCCCATTAATCGAAATAAGAATCTGTTCCTAATGAGCAATTGCTACTAAATAATGTAATTTTATTAAGCTCCCCATACATTAAGGTCGTTACATAAAGCACGATACAAGCGAACAGCGGCGACGGTCACGTACCTACGTCATTTAAGTGAAAATATACGACACACAGAAAAGAGAAAAATGCGCAAAAACCATCTAGAGCATTATGGCTCGCGGCGAACCATTACTTTTAATATAAATAAAATAACAAAATATGAGCGTCCGGCCGTTGAGTGCCCCCGAACACTCTTGTCTCTGAGCGGAGACGCCACCGACCACCGACCACCACACTACCCTGTGCCCGCCGCCGCCAGCCGCCGCACCCCACACGCAAGATTTATATTTTGACTTGTTCACTACTTATCCCTTTAAAGCTCGGACACATCCAACGTTGTGACTTCAAGTAACTTATCTTCTGTTATGAAAGTGTTACACGCTGATCCCAAACTTATGGACAACTTAGAATGATGTGTCAAATGTGAGGCTTAAAAACGTCAATTAAAATAAAGAAATGGAACTGTTCCAATTGATTGTCTTTTGTTTTTATGTATTTCAATGATTCAAGAATTTGAAGATAGGTGGATATATCTTTTTTGCCTGAGAACTTGTCAAACTTTGGAGTTAAATAAGGGTTTGACACGTTTTTAGAGACAATTCTCGTATTTCTAAGGGGCATTTGCATTGCAGTCTCAAACTGTCAAAATACCTCTATTTTGTACATTTGACATGTTTAGACATTGACTGTCTGAGATGATAAAATTGCAACTCGAATTTACCACGAGATTTTGCCTTCTTATCTCTATATACTCAATTCAGAAACTCCATCTTGTCATGAAGTACCGTGTTACCCAGTTAATGGGTTGTGGAGGTCTGGTAGGCAGCCGCTCCTCGTAAAATACTGGTATTCAGCTAAATCCGGCTTGACTGGAAGCCGACACCAATGTAGTTGGGAAAAGGCTAGGCAGATGGTGATTCAATTCAGAAACTAACTTTTAAATCCAAGAACGTAGTCTTAAGTGGTGCTACAGTCAATCAGCAAAGATTATAAATATGACATTATGTATGTACCGTGTGTACATATTTACATAACTAAACAATAAAGATTAATGTTAGGTACTACTGCGAGATCAATATCAGACGACTGATACTTCCCATTAGAATATCATTAATTTGTGACATGACTGTAACAACGTTATAGTAAAGAGAACAGAGTGTGCTAACATTGACACCATAATTCAAACTTAACAAACGACCGTGTAATCGTTCAGAACCGGTTCTGTGTGCATATTTACTCACCGCACTACCATATTAAACGCCATTATTATTATCTATATACCTAAATATAAAACTACAATTAAATTCGTCGTTTCAAAGTCTTGAATATTCGCAATTTGAAGGCCGACAAGTGTATTAAAAAAACTGATAAAGATGAAACACTTAGTTTAACAATACATAATTATGGTGTTCAGTAAAATATGCCAAAGCGCATTTGAGGCAGCGAACTGTTCTCATACAGCCATCATTTTGACAAGTTAAGTGTTGTTTGTAAACGAGCTGCGTCGACAATATTTTTCTGTATAATTTACGGTATTAAAATTTCATCTCAATGTCTGAGGTTGGACGTTATAATGACTTGACACGCACGTCGTACAGCTTCTCATACATGAGGAAACTGCAGGCAACTTAGTATAGAACTTGATCTCGTCTACTTTAGAAATTTTATAGATATCTCAACACTATTCAAACTACCTAAGTTGAATTAAATTTAATCTATCTACAATTAACGGAAAATCAATATGTCCTGAAATAAGCAATGCGTTTTATCGTGACATTGAAAGTAATTGAAACAAACATTAACCAAATCACCAGTACGTTCAAGTACAAAATGAAAAGCGAGGGGTCACTTAAAAGCTCTTGAAGTTCATCCACAGCTCGCCATGGCGGCTATCTCATTCATGCGATTAGATGATTGTCTGTACAAAAGGAAATATGAGTTACACTTCACTGGAGTGTAAACAAGTGAATGAACAAACTCAAGTGCTCGACACGAGAGTTGCGTGCGTTTCCGCGATGCGTGCCCTTTGCACAAGCTCCAATCAATCAATGTCCACTTTTAATGACTTAATACTGACATACTCGACTCGCTATTCCTTCAGAAATTCGCTTCATAAACGAGGAAATTTACATGATTACAGTACTACTCTTATTATCGCCTCAATGAACGTTCTGGCCGGCGCTAATTACACTCGATGCTCCCTCGAAACCTTACGAGGCTTCATCGACCGATATTGTCCATCGCACTCGATCGTAAAGCGGGCCTAACAAAACAAAGAACATAACACGACTATAGAGTTCGCAATAAAACCGCGTGAAAATGGCAATAGCTATTCAGAGGGAGATATTAAAATGCATGGAAATAAATTCGGCGTCGCATTCGGGCGTACGGCTCGGGGGGTGCAGTAAAAATAAACAGCGACACCATTAGAACTCACTTCCATATTCAAATTTATGAACGCGTCCGAGCCGCGTCCCTCGCTGGCGTGGCTCGACCGCCGCCACGCCGCCGCTGCTACGCGCCCGCTACAGCAATGCTACGGCACTGCTACACCAGTGCTACGACGTTGCTACGCTGGGCTACAGCAGTGCTACGCCGCTGCTTTGCCACGCTACGGAAGTGCTACGTCACTGCTACGGCACCGCTACGCCACACTGCACACTGGCTACGCAACCGCTACGCCACAGCCACATACCACCACATACACCCACCGCTCATTTATACAGCCATTATTTTGACGGTCAATTTAAAAATTTCACCCCTGTTTTACCTAACATAAACCTGCATTATACCGCTCTAACCAACTCCACTTTTTCCGCAAACTCGACACCCGTTAGCGGTAAAAAGTAGCTAAATGATAATGAACAGGTAGTGGGTATTTAAAAGGTTATTTTTATGGATTTACCTATAGTGATGTGTAACATGTTGTAACACTAACAAATAAAACAAACGTAAGACAAGAGCGTTCGGGAGGCGGGCGTCGGGCGACGCGTGCTTTAGCTTAAATAAACAGACGTTTTCAAAAATTTGTGTATTTAAATCGTATGTGACTTGTGTTACTGGGCTATTTCTGTTTAACGGCCGCACTGATGGATCTGAAATAACACCTCCATAGTGCCGTTCAGGGAACTCACATTAAATTCATAAGGGATTAGGTGTCATCATAAACAGGAATTATTTAGTCGACTGAGGTTAAAAACAACAACATAGCTCCCGGCTAATTATTTTTAATGGCAATTATAGTGCGGTTAATGTGCTCCTGAAATATCTAATACGTTCCTTTTATTATAATGTGGGATTTCGTAAGTCAAAAGGGGAGATAGCTTTCCGCTAATTTAATGGGGTTTAGAACAAACTTAGATTAACTAAGGGATATAGTTGTGTAGATAAATATTTATCTGCTTCGACAACATTACAACATTGTGTATGCTGAAAATGGTTTAAGCAAACTATTTTTATCTGGTGATGAATCTTCAGGTAAATATCATTATTTCGACACACAAATAGAATATATCTAAGGAAGAGATCAAGTTAAGCAAGGTATGCTATGTTCTTAACATACCTATCTTTTATTAGACTCTATAAACTACCTACCGAGACCATTTTGCAGAGTCCTAATAGATCAACTCGGAGTAGTTAAAAAACAGGAAAATAACCCAGCTGATAGTTAGATACACAACTTTAAGTTTGTCTGTCCATTACTTACAGCGGAACGAGGCTGCGAAGCGGAGAAATATTAACCAATCATGTCAGTCAAAATGTCAGTGACCCATGTGATAGATACGGAGATTTGCAATTAAATTCATTAATATTTATCCGTTTCTCCGCTTCTCTGCCTTGCTCCACTGTAATGGATAAGCACCCTAACTCTGTGAAGCAATTATTACCAAACGCGAACACCTCCTCATTCACTTCCAAATAACTATTAATTCAGCACAATCAGAGAACATCATCATCTGCCTAGCCTTTTCCCAACGATATTGGGGTCGGCTTCCGGCCAAACAGGATTTAAGCTGAACACCAGTAGCAGAATTATCATAGAACATAATCATCATTAATAGAAAATCCACAAAAATGATAGAGAAGAATGCTAGGGTCTTAATATATTTATTAGGTTTCACAAAGTAGGTACCTAACAACCTGGTCCATCTGAAGAGCCATAAAATAGGTCCACTTAGAGAAGTTAAGGGAAACCACCGAACAACCAGAAACACATCTTTGACTCTGTAGCTAGCAAACATGTCCAAACTAGAACTCCTCATTCACTCCCACATACCTATTAATTCAGCACAATCAGAGAACAAATCAAATCAATGCTGCCAACAAAAAACCAGTAGCGTACCGACAACAAAATAATCCAAGCCCCGCTACATAGTTTCGTTAATTAAAAAAAATATCCACCCCACATCCAAGGCAAATGACATGGAGGAAACAGAACCGAGTGGCGGGCCTAGTCCATGACTGGCAGAATCTACTAGATTGCTTCCATCGGCCCGGGACACAGTCACACGTATTCGTTATATTTAATTTAAAGCACACAAAGCAATTGACATGGCTCCCGACATTCGCTTTTTCATAACGACTCCTCGTAAATTTGTTTCAGAAATTAAAATTGGGTTGAATGGATCTAGTTACGGATGTCGGTAGCTAGGATTTTATACGCTTGCCCATAGAATGAGTCTGTGGGTTCGAGCCCTGCTGTGATGCTTTTAATTATTATTCATCTTTTTTTATGATATTAGAAGGAAGCGCGGTTGATAATGAGATGCCGACAACAATGGATGTTCTTGATGTCCTTGATGACGCCGCAGTCATTAACAAATTACCTGGTGACATGTTGCACCCACTCATCTCTATCACCCTACAACCAGTAGCACACCTAGGTGTAGGTATCTACTACTGAACATATCCCTACCGAGGCACACTACTTGCATGTTTACCTACGTGTCTACCTAAGTACTTATATTATTCAACATTCTTGGAATACACATAAAATGAAAAACAGAAGCCCTTTTTATTTACGAGTTATTAATTATAATTAATTAGATTCTTTCCTTACACGTGTAACCTAACCAGTCAAAGTTTATTTATTTTATTATTCATGTGCTCTGTAAGTTATTCTGAAACCCTTTAATGATCAATTGTGCATATAGAAATGTAAAGCAAAAAATACAAAATTGCAAAGTTCATTAAAACAACAATAGCAAAATAAATATTTTATAAATGCAAATCGATTAGTAAGTTATTAACAAAGTTACACAACAAGTTTTCGTGCTCGTAAATTACCAAGAACTTATCTTTGAGCGATTAAAAAGCTATTTAATAATTATTGAATACAAACAAAAAGTTATGACGTGCAAGTTCAATTAGAGTGTGCGGTGTGGGAGGCTTCGCGGGGCGACGGCGGCCGCCATCTAGCGGGCGTCAGCGCCGCCCACCGCGCCGCGCCGCCACTGGCCTCGCGACCACATGTCGCTTATGAATATGAGGCGTTATGATTATGAAAATATGCCCCGCCCCGAATATGGAATATGGAGGAGGGGGGCCCGTGTAGCGCGTGCGAATGGGCGAAGTTTGATTTATGAGCCGGGCGCGGCCCCGCCTCCCTGTCATAACCGAGTACCTGGTGCGCGCGCGCGGCCGCCCGCCGCCCGCCGCCTCGCGCTCAGTCCCGCTTCAGATGGCGAGTGGTGCGCCCGGTCCCACGCGTCCGCTCCGCACAGTGTACTTCGTCCGAGCCGAGTAGCGGCGCCGCGAGTGTCCCGCGAGTGCAGCGCGAGCAGTGCCATGCGCCGGCCCTGAGCCGCCAGCGGACACCATGCCGCGCGTCAAGCCCTCCTGCGTCCGCCGCGTCTCCATCGGTACTTAACCCTCACTCGACATCTCACCACATCACACACGGGTCCCGCCGTCTCCGCCACATCTCACCTGTGACCCCACTCTCACGAGGAATTACATGTGTTTTTGTCGATACGTTATTGTTGAATCCACGATTTGATACTCGTACCGATAAAATGATTCAGTTAGCGACGATAAAATTTGGCATACATGAGAAAGTGAGCACTAAAATTCGTCACCAGCGGGGTGAGTAAACAGTGCAGTGAATTTTCACACTTGACAATAATATGTAGATAGTTGAGAGGAATCAAGTTGATAGGGAGGTATGTAGAGCTGTTCTATTTAGTTCAACAGAAAAGCTTACCTAACGAAAACTTTGAAAGCTTGCATTAAAGTGTTAAAGTTATATTAGGTATAACAAAGTGCATTTTTAAAATCAGTTCAGAGGAGACATTTAAAAAAATAATGTCATATGTACAGGTATTTAAAAAATAAATTATAATTTAACTCACAATTTGTAAATCTACTAGTTGTAAATTGTAATTATTTTTAAGTTCAGAAATTTTCTAGAGAAGACTGTAATTTCCAGTTTTTTTTTTTAATAGACCGGAACAGCTTATCTTTTCCAGGAAGAGAAAGATATGAAAATAAAAATGTTTAAGTCTGATGTCCCGGTTACATTGTGGCGAACTTGGCGATCGCACTGCTGCGCGCTAAATATCTTAAATGGTCCAATTAAAAAACGGTTACGAGCAAGCAATAGGTCGAATTTCAAAATGTTTATTACCACGGGTATTAATAGAAAGCTATTGTGGCTTAGCATTCACTTGTAGGCTATTCTGTTGCATTAAAACTATTAGCCACCGTGTCCAGTTTTATGACTACAACTATTAATAATCTGGACAGATATCATTGAAACACTATTTATAATATAATTTATGATGTCATTTTTACGGTATCTTTAAACAATATTTTAGCTATATTTATTGTAGGACGATTTTATTGCAGTTAGTTTGAAGTTTCTACAATCATGGAAATGTTACTGAGTGAGTTTGATGAATTAGGTAGATTTTTTATCATAAATCAAAGTTATATGATAGTGGAGGTCTTCGGAGGAACATGATAATTTATCTCAAACAAATAGCATACATCATGTGTGTGAGCTTTAGCGACGGCGGCACCTGTATCAAGAACTTCCATCTGTTTACACCTTTATTTTTTATCTTTTATTTTTATTCATGCATATTTTAAATAATATAAAATTTTAATGGCTTTTTAATTATATTAAAAAATTCGCCGCATAAAATCCGTTGACACGGATGAAGACCTTAATTTATTGAATTTTATTATTTTAAGTTTATTTTCAAAAATATTCATATCTAACGGATGTCAGCAGAATATTTTAATATTAGAAAAATATCTTTAAAGTTGATCTGGTATCGTTTAATGAATACACTTTTAGAATTCATTTATTTTCTTTGAAAGCTCGTTAAATTGTTGTTTTTCTATGTAGCTAGTATTGTATTAAGATTATGTTGATACAAGACTTGGTGGGGATACTAAGCCTAGCAGGAGACTGATAGATAAAGCTCGACTTTTATTTTGTATATTTTTATGTGATAAGTACTGTATTATAGTTTAGTTATCATACTTTGAAAAGTCTTTCTGATAATACAAAATTATAATTTGTTCATCGTAAATGTCTAATATTTGTCTAATAAAGACACAACATATATTTGCATGTCTAATATAATTTTTATAGCACATTACCGTAGCGCCCCGCGGCGCTGTCCGTCGTTTTAATGATTTCACAGTTCATCATTCACTACCATGACGTTCTTAAAATAATAACCTTGTAGAAACTATTTATAGAGCACATTGTCATTTATAATACCGAACGTTGAAGGGTCAATATAGCAAGCATTAGAAATTTTGATTAGCCGTATTTTCAGTCAATATATTCTGGTAGCGTTATCTTCAAAATAATATCACGTAGGTGCTAACAAAACGGGAGAATAACAATGTTTATACCTACTGCTTATCTACCTGGCCTATAACAGGATCCAATTCAATTTCTTAATAGCCTTTTTCTAAAGCGTGAGAATTTTAATATTTAACAATCGTTTCCGATTTCCCCCTTCCTCTCTCACTTCCGGTTCGACTTCCTGATGTTCCTGAACTTTTGTAAATAGAGCATTCTGGTTTAACAGTCAAATTGTAGTCAGTTAAAAATATGGGTTTTCTAAAATAGATCATCTTTGTTTTTCCTCTGATCTTAATAAAAAGGGCATTGTTCTTTTTTTACGATAGGTAATACGAGTATCTTACAAAGTATTACCTAGGTAGGTACCTAGGTGTTTGTAATTTGTTCATAGAAATGCATGTTAAAATTTCATACCAGAACTTCATCAAATAAGTACTACTTAAAGTTTACTTTGATAAAATTAGAAAATAGAAAGGTAATTGAATGCTTTTATAAAAAAGACACCTAAATAAATCTATTACCTATGCTTTTAATGAACGATCTAGTAACTTCTATTTAATTATTACAACTTCTAAATCTGATACCTAGTTAACAAATGAAATAATTTTTAAGTACTTACAATTACCTCAACTACTTATGACTTCCTCAACGAAACGATTATAAGTTCTGATTAATCATACTTTTACGGTTTTGGCCAAAAAGCGCCATTAACGCTCTGATATAATTTTAATCGACCATTACTGATCATAAAGAAATGTCTGTAGATATAGAGCAGACTGACACGTTGTCAAATTTTATTTTATTATAGCGGTCGCTAGTCTATGCTCGGCTTATCTCATTGCTGGTTTTACGAGTGCTCTATAAAATATTTATTACAGACATTCTATCTGCTAACGATTGAAATAACCTATTCATATTCTTATGAAATACTTATATTCTCTATTTGTTTGATCGACTAATAAATTAAAAAACAAAACTCGTTAAATATCTAAGCCGGTTCTAATTCGGACTAAAATGAAAGATCACTATGCATATCGCCGTTCATTTACCTTGAATGATGAATAATAATTACTGTTGATGTATAAATTATAGACTTTCTGTCAGTTGATTAATTAGCATCGACATATTTAATGGCGATTGTAATAACATTAACAACACCCAGTTGCTACAAACACGTTACATTGAGGCTGACGCTGCGGTGGAATTTTTGGCAGTCCAACGCTCTCTCGATCATTGTACCTAAACATGTTTCTTTAGCATGAAAAGGGAAGCTCAATATTGATGAGTTTGCTTTGAGGAAGAGTTGGACAATATCGGGCTATGAATATCCGAAACGGGCGGCACACTAAAGCCTTTTTATATTTGTGCGTAACGCGGCGGCGGCGCGCGACAGCCTCCCGTCCTCGCGCGCACCGGAGCTCTCACAAACACCAACAAACAGACACCACTAATCCTTCTCCTTCTTACAACTAACTATTCTATTAAACGCACCGGCATCTCGGTACAAATGAGTTATTTAATCCTCCGCCGCAACATTATCCCGGATTATTTCATGTTTTGTGTCGGTGCTCACTTATCTGTCCGCTTTTCAAAACACCACAAACTTCCACAAAAAAAATGCGTATTATGAAACGAGTATTCAAAAGTGTGCACCAGCCACCGGCCGAGTGACATTGGCAGGTAATATCTATAAAAAAGATATATTTAAAATATTAAAACGGTGAAAGTATAATGTTGCTGATAAGAAAAATTTATGCACCAAATATATTTGGAAATCTTTAATTTAACAATATACCTAGTAGGCCCAGTAAGTGGTGGGTCGGGTCGGGTTTTGGAATCTCAATAAATTAATATGCAGGGAGGTAGGTACTTACGTACACACTTTATTTTGTTTATTGGTAAATTTTGTAAATGCAACACACCTGTGAGGCTAATTAAGAAAGTCTTGAACTGGATTGTGCTTCCGTATAAAGTATCGATGAGTCGTGAACGTCGTGATATAGTTAAGAGTCGGCGTGCTGTTAATAAGCTGCTAATTATTATTAGGTGCGTTAACGCAAACGTAAACCGTTAACGCGCGATAAGCGCTGTTAACGCCGAATGCACCTTTTAGTTCCTTCTGGTATCCTTGACCCGCCGTGGAGTAATCGTATTACTTCAATGATACGGGAATCTGTGTTGTTAACTTCGCTGTTTAACTCTCAAGGGTTAATTAGAACCGAATTCTTTAAATACAATATTATGTTTCAAGGTATTTTTATTTAGACTTTGTCTTTACCAAACCAGAAAATGTTTGAATTACAATAACAAAATTTTCTAACTTCAAGCCGTTTTACTTTTAAGTCTAACATTTTTTATTTCCTTATTAGTTAGAAATATTATGACGCAGGTAGGTATGCAAATACCGATATATTAAACTGACAAATAATAAATCTAATTTATTAGGTACCTACTTTTTGAACGTTACATGTTTAAAAATTAACCAAAAAACGCGAGCTGGAAGAAAAGTGTTAAACGAATCGACTATTCACTAAAACCTCGTAAAAATACAAAAATCGTAATAATTTATCAGCAAAGAGCTATTTTGAACTTGAGCTTATTTAAAAACTATGATTACCTACAAAAGTGGAAATTCTTTGAAAAGTTTCAAGAAGTGGTAGAGTCAGCCATCAATCAAGCTACAATTATGCTTATTGCTGCAGTTGACGTCATTTCATTCAGTATCTTAACTTATCAACAGCGTCATCATTTCTTTAATCAATATCTTAACTTATCAACAGCGCACCCCATTATCAAATTTTCCATCAACTAAGCTACACTATATTCTTAATAAATCCGTTCCTGCTATTTTCTTCAAGTGAAATAGTTGAGACGAGGGAAAATAATTAGCTTTTTTACCTTTACGATAATTTAAACCTACTTTCTAGAGTACAATAGGTACCTAAATTAAGTATATATGAATAAAGAAATATTTAACTTAAATCAGTTCAGTAAAAACAATAAATCTACTTTGTCCCTAAAGAATCTTTTTCAAAATACCTTAGTGCTCTTTATTCGTACATTTTACCTTTTCTATTGTATTCAGTGTTAGGTATTTACATATAAATAGGTATACGAACAGGGATATATATGTTAGAATACATTAATAATTATTATGAAAGTCACTTTCTATTTCCGGGACTAAAGTACAAAAATACTGAATAGGTATATGGTCCGTATCATCTGTCTAGCCTTTTCCCAACTAGGTATATTGGGGTCGGCTTCTAGTCAAACCGGATTTAGCTGAATACCAGTGTTTTACGTGGAGCGGCTGTTTACCAGACCTCCACAACCCATTAACTTGGTAACACTGTACTTCGTGGCAAGACTGGAGTCAGATTAACTGGCTTCTGACTATCCGTAACGACTGCCAAAGATCTACAAATGACAGCCGGGATCAACGGCTTAACGTGCTTTCCGAGGCACGGAGGAAACTCGGTATGTTAAGATGGTCACCCATCCACAGACCAACTTTGGCAAGCGTTGCTTAACCTTGAAGATCGACCCGTGCGGCTGTTATTATCTAGCCACGGTAAAAACTCGAATAAAAGAGATGTTCCTGGGTAGTCGACTGCTGCCAGGGTTACGGTATTAGTTCGAAATAGTCACCATGGGCTTTAGTCAGTAAGAGTCTGACACTCCCTTCCGCTCCGCCCAGAGCGGGAGGAGTCATTTGATGATTTCCCATCCTTACAAAAAAAATCCTCATGTGGATGTCCTGCACCCTGGGGTCTGCCAGGCTCTTACTGACTTAAACCACACGGTATTCTGCAGCTACCTTTGGCCGGAGCACTGACAATGCTTGAGCGCGCTGCCTAAGTAGGTACCTGCCTATTGTTAGGTACGTCAACGAACATAATCCTACCGCGCAACATGTTTTCTTTTTCAATTTGCCGCCATCATAATAGTCACCATCATTTTACACACAATTTTTCCATAGTTTCTTCGGTCTTGCTCTACCTTTAGATTCAATTATAATACGCTAATATGCATTAAATTATTTGCAACTTAGGTACAGCTTAGAACGCTACAGCTTAGACGGAAGTTATGATCATAGGATCATAACTTCCGTAAAAAACCTATCCTAAGATTGAAACATTTGTTTCATCATCACGCTCTAGCCTTTTCCCAACAAGATTGTGATATATCATATATCCAGTGTAATCGGATGTAGCTGAGTTAGTTTGACATGGATCAACAGCCTGTCGGACTTCCACGAACTAGTAACTTAAAGTCACCATAATTTTTAAGGTTCCGTACCTACCCAAAGGAACCCTATTATTAAGCCTCCGCTGTCCGTCCGTCCGTACGTCTGTCTGTCAGCGGACTGTATCTCAATAACCGTAATAGGTAGACAGTTGAAATTTTCACAGATTGTTAATTTATATTGCCGCTATAACAACAAATAATACAAATTAAGGTTTATGGTACGGAACCCTACGTGTGCGAGTCCGACTCGCACTTAGCCGGTGTTTTTTTACACAAAATCTGGAATATGGAATAGGGTCTGAATGAGAGTATAGACTTGTGCCAGATTTTCTGGACTCTAACTACCCGAGACGTCTGTCAAAGATGTACGAAAGACTGTGTCAGGACAAACCAACGTGTTACTGCCTGCAGGGGTCGCGCTATGTGTTGGATGACCACCCATCTACGGCCCGTCCTCGTAGAGCGTTGCACAACCTCCTCATGCGGCTATTTGTAATCCTAATCTTTTATTTATATAATTCTACTGTACGTGTGTATGTCACTGAACTACTCCTAAACGGCTGGACCGATTTGAATGATTTTTTTTTGTATGCGTTTGGGTGGCGCCCTGAATGGTTTAGATTCACAAATCAGCCCAGAAAATGGCGCTGCAGTCGGACAGGACAACGTCTGTCGAGTCCGCTAGTATAGGTACCTACCTATAAAAATCTCGTGTACCGGTGTTTGTTACCGAACTCCTCCGAAACGGGTCGACCGATTTTCATGAAATTTTGTGTGTATATTCAGTAGTATGAGAATAGGTGGTAGGCTATTTTTTTTTTATTTATATGGCAAAACAACGTATGCCGTGTCAGCTAGTATGTTTATAGGTAAAATTCTTCCTTTACTGATCGAGTGACTGACAGACAACGTATAGCCGAAACTTCTGGTCGCAGAAAGCTGATATTTGGCATGTAGTTTCCTTGGGGAGTGTAAGAGAATACTAACAGAGGATTTCCCACAATTCCTATGGGACCGGAAAATGCGCGTAGATACTTATGAAGTCGCGGGCAGAGGCTTGTCAGTTACCTATACCTAAAGCTAACAGTAAATTTAAAAAATAATCAATACTATCTCCAAGTACCTAGATCATGTTTGTCTTACAACATCACCCGAAGTACGGTCACTACTGAAATATAAACTTTTGAATAGCTCAAAACTAATAAAGACAACTCGTTTTGTACAGTCTTCGGTCACACGAATTCTTTTTGGTTCTAGCTTCCAAACCTATTGATAATAGCTCTGCAAAAACAGCTTGTTACCTATAAAAGAATGTCACCTCAACTGAATCGGATACAATAATAAAAAGATAGAAAAATATATGTAATCACTACATAGTATAAAACAAAGTCGCTTTCGCTGTCTGTCTGACCCTATGTATGCTTAGATCTTTATAACTAGGTACGCAACGCATTTTGATGCGGGTTTTATTAATACTAGATAGAGTGTTCTCGAGGATGGTTTTAGTATATAATTTGCACCCGTGCGAATCCGGGGCGGGTCGCTAGTATCTGATAAGTTTGATTGGTAGTAGGTAGAGACGATGGATAGACAGGTTTGTAAAAAAATTAAAAAAATATATTAAAGTTGACAGCATATAACTTTTATTCACCGTAGCCTTGTTATTAGTAGGTGTAAAAGTGTCCAAGCCTATTTTAAGGAACAGTTCTACTATCAATACCTATTGTAAGTTTCAACATAATAAGAGACATGTCTATTCAAACGAAACAGTTATACCTAAGCACACGCATAACCACGAAGCAAAACTTCCAAATAAAAGTTTCACGTCGATGCGAATGTTCTATCGTGATATTTTTAGCTTTTTACCCTTCTCGTGTCTATTGTCACAAAGTTCGAACTAAACACGGCTTTCGGGGCGCCGTGACAAGCTACAACTAGCGACATCTATTGTTGAGTAGCCGGCAACTGGAAATGTAGGCGCGAAAGTAAATTGCAAATTAAGTGTTTTATCGCGCTGATTGTTGTTTTATTTTATGAAAGATTGTATTTAAAATATATTCGGTTTTTAATATGGACTGCTTTGATAGTAGTGTGAATATTTCCTTTTCTAGCTTAACGATTTTATCTACCCAATAATAGATTCGCGCACGTCACTTTTTATTATAACTTTGTTTCAAAATATTTCATCCGTATGATATAATATTATACCCATATCATGTCATCTCGTGTATAAAGAAAATACTCCGCTTTCCGCGTCGCAACATTGACTATCCCGAATTTATATTCTCGTGGGAATTCAGTAAAATCTTGTGACAGCAGTTTTCTACCTCGAAAAGGGACGTGCACATCAAACAAAACCACCGTTTGGGACTCTCCCCTGATAGTATATCAGTCATCTTTTCCTTTTACGGCTATAAAATAAGCTACATTTTACTCGAATGCTACACATAGATACATTAGAATACCTTTAGTTAAAACTTAGATAATTAAATACCTAACTTGCCGGATTGTTAAGCCGATACAACAAATTGTAAATATTCATTTGTAGGAAAATACATAGTTGATAGTTTAGATATTGTTTGGGGCAGGTGACTTAGGCCTAAACTGAAACCTGCATAGATTAACGACAACTCAATCATCGGCAAGGTTATTTGTTTAGTTTATAAATACCTAGATAGGTATTATCTACTAGTGTGTCAGGGTATGGCTTTATCAAATTAGCGATCATTTGGTCAACATTAACTTATATTCATAAGCACACTTCTTTATCTCATAACTGAAAGTTCCTCTAAATTCATAAGATAGCTACATCATTTAATTAAGATCCCAAATAGAAACACTTTATTTAACATTGAAACACTTTATTTTAAATTATTTAAAATTGTAATGTGAATTAAACACTTTGGAAGGTTTTCCACTCTCACAGTTAGATCACACATTTCGTTTTGCATGTGCTTCAAGGATATGAAATTAACGTATTATTTTTTTGTTCTAGGTGAAAGTTCGGGATCGTGTTCAGAAGACGAGATCAACCATGTGTCTGACGAGACGAGAGACAGGCCTGAGGCGCACATGTGCCCGCGCTGTCAGGAACAGTTCGAGAACCTGCACGAGTTCCTGTACCACAAGCGACTGTGCGATGAGAAAGCGTTGCAAATGGGCGAGGAGAGAATGCACTCCGATCCAGAGGAAATGGTCGTCTCAGGCGACGAAGAAATGGATGGACCTAACAAACGATTAGAACAAGTCCGACGGCATCGACAAGATGCGGAAAATAACAACAGCCTCGAAGATGGCGAGGCAGAAGTGCCTGAAACCGACGTGCCGCCGGTCGGCCTGCCCTTCCCGGTGGCCGGCCATGTCACGCTCGAAGCTTTACAAAATACAAAAGTAGCTGTAGCGCAATTCGCCGCGACTACAATGGCGAACAACGCAGATAATGAAGCAGCGTTACATGAATTAGCCGTGCTACAAAGCACGTTATTTACATTACAACACCAACAAGTGTTTCAGCTTCAATTAATACGCCAGTTACAAAACCAGTTGTCATTAACGCGACGGAAAGATGACCAGCTCCCGAGCCCGCCGCCGAGTGAACCGGAGCCGGTGCCGGTACCTGCCGCTCGATCGCCGTCGCCGCCTCGTCCGCCACGGGAGCCTACTCCTGTCGCACCCCCTCCTCCCACTAGTCAAAGCTTACCGTCAACCCATTCGCATCTCACACCTAAGACGGAACCCATCTCCGTTCCTAAACTCCCGACCTCATCTCCACCGATGATGTCCCATCCACCGTATAGCTCCATTTCCTCATCGTTAGCATCTTCAATAATCACAAACAACGACCCGCCACCGTCTCTCAACGAACCTAATACGCTTGAGATGCTACAAAAGAGAGCACAAGAAGTACTAGACAATGCGTCACAAGGCCTACTAGCCAATAATCTTGCCGATGAACTCGCTTTCCGTAAATCGGGAAAAATGTCACCCTATGATGGAAAATCAGGAGGAAGAAATGAACCATTTTTCAAGCATCGCTGCCGTTACTGCGGAAAAGTGTTTGGAAGTGATTCTGCACTGCAAATTCACATTCGATCGCACACAGGTGAAAGGCCTTTTAAATGTAATGTATGTGGATCACGATTTACAACCAAAGGGAATCTCAAAGTACATTTCCAAAGACACACAGCAAAGTTTCCGCATGTCAAGATGAATCCCAATCCAGTACCAGAGCATTTGGATAAATACCACCCCCCACTGTTAGCGCAGCTGTCGCCGGGACCAATTCCTGGCATGCCACCACATCCACTTCAATTCCCTCCGGGTGCGCCAGCTCCTTTCCCGCCAAGCTTGCCGCTGTACAGACCCCCACACCATGACTTATTACCGCCTCGTTCGCTCGGAGACAAACCTCTGCCGCCTCACCCACTATTCGCCATGCGAGAGGAACAAGATGCTCCGGCTGATCTCAGTAAACCATCCGCGCCGAGCCCTTCTCGATCAGCACCCGAGGTTAAGTCTGAACCACAAGACGATGATTGTCATCGAGATTCCAGTTTTGAAGACGTTGACCGTGTCTCTCCTAAGCGAGAACCTGATGAAAATGATGCCACACAGGATCAAGAACAAGACAGATATCCGTCAACATCACCCTACGACGACTGCAGCATGGACTCAAAATATAGCAATGAAGAACAAATCGGCAGAGAGAGTCCTCATGTGAAGCCCGATCCAGACCAACCGGAAAATCTCTCAAGTAAGAATTCACCGATATCCGGGCCAATTTCAATAGCAACGGGACTGCGAACTTTTCCTTCGTTTCCTCTTTTCCCTCAGTCTCCCAGCAGTATGTCCTCTGGTAGTTTAACTCCTTTTCCGAACTCTGTTCAACACGTCGGTGATTCAGATCTGGCACGTGATCCAATGTTTTATAATTCACTTCTGCCCCGCCCTGGCAGCAATGATAACTCTTGGGAAAGTTTAATAGAAATTACCAAAACTTCAGAAACATCAAAGCTTCAACAGTTAGTTGATAACATTGACAATAAAGTGTCCGATCCCAACGAATGTATCGTTTGCCACCGAGTTCTCTCTTGCAAGAGTGCGTTACAAATGCATTATCGTACGCACACGGGCGAGAGACCTTTCCGATGTAAATTGTGTGGCCGCTCTTTTACGACTAAAGGCAATTTGAAAACCCATATGGGCGTCCATCGCATTAAACCTCCAGTTCAAATGTTACATCAGTGCCCAGTTTGCCATAAGAAATTTTCGGATCCTACCATATTACACCAACATATACGACTTCACACGGGCGAGCGCGCCCACATCCCTTACGATCAAATGAGAAGTATCGATATTGAGGGTTTTCCATCACTGAGTAACGGGTCAGACGTCAGCGACTATCAAGCTCAGCGCCCCTTCCCGCGCCCGCTGTTCCCCACACCGACCACTCCCGGCGACCGACGGGCGGACTCCCGCGGGACCGACGATGAGAGCGGCCGGGACGAGCGCGAGCCCGCTATTCGGGAGTTCGACGACGACTTAGATATGAAGGATCGTCGAACTTCGCCGCTCTCCGTCTGCGCCTCGGCGTCCGAAAGCGAAATAAAAACCATCACCACAACGGCTTCCCTCCCATCGGCGACAGGTTCGGAGAGCGGGCGGAGCGCGCGGGCCTCGCCTCCATCGCCCAGCATGTCGACGCTGTCGACGCCGCCGCGCCTGCCGCTGCACTCGCCGCTGCCGTCGCCGCCCACGCCTATCGCCGCGCTGGGCGCGCTCGGAGGATCGCCCTTCAGCCCGCTCGGACTCGCGTTCCCTCCCGCAGGTATGCGATAGCGGGATCTTATATTTTCGTCCGCCCCGGTCGCCCGCATTTCCATTTCCTTGTTTTGATCCTCGCCCACCACTAATAAATAAATCACCGGGCGCTCGAATACACGTGAAAGTCACCGACCAAAACTAACTGTGGAAGAAGTAACTCTCATTGCTAATAATACAGTGTAATCGTGCGTTCCGACTGTTGTACAATTAGTGACCACGAAACCGCATTGAACGATGGGTTTATTTGTGTGCAGTGCGCGGCAACACGACCTGTAACCTCTGCTACAAGACGTTCGCCTGCAACTCCGCTCTGGAGATCCATTACCGGAGCCACACCAAGGAGCGACCGTTTAAGTGCACCGTCTGCGACCGCGGATTCTCCACCAAGGTTTGTCTCCACCACTTCTTATTATACCTTAGATTCACCCCTTTGATATTTATATCTCTGTTTTGAAGTTGAACCAACTGAAGCAACTTAGGTACCAACAGTATATTTGATCCTACTTGTCGCCTGATGTATCTGTGTCTAACAATGCCGTGATATGACTATCATGTAATAGTCACGTACATCCTCGTAGCTCAGATTGAGTGACTTTGGCTTTTAGCCAGTTCATACTTTATTGTTACACAAATAGCTAGACGTACGTGTTTACGACATTTCCACTAATTTTCACTACATCTAAAGAAATTCATTGATAATAAAAATCTTTTAAAATATAAAATACAAGTCTCAGTCCGCGTCTCTATCTACGTACAACTAGGTTAACAATTTCTTTAATTTTCTGCTTGCTGACATCGCATTAAGATAAAACATCTTAATTTCTTTCCTAGATCCGAAATTACACTTAAATATCTACTTTAAATGAATCGCATATTTTTCTTGAAACGTATAAAACAAAAAATGCTAAAACCGGTAAAGTTTTCTATTACGCGGCATTCAAAAATAACACAGCCCTATGAACGCATTTCAGTTTGTAACTTAAATATCTACCTATCTACATGTTTTACCTTTGCTGTTTTATTGTTAAAGTGTACCTATGCAGTTCCTAACCACTATTTGTATACAAGCAGTAGTTAGAAGAGGTATAGATGGGGAGGTAGGTACAGCGGCGACAGGACGTATATAGTTCGCGTTTGATAAATAACACGCTGCTAGTGCTAGCGGCATCGTATTCCAAGTTGAAGGCGAGACATCGACAAGCGACGCTGTGCGCGACTAACTTCATGCGCCGGTTTCATTTCATCCAAGTTTCAGTGCATTAATTTTGCAGGCAGTAATTACAAGTCGCTAGTCGGCGCCTCTAGTTCGCATTAGTTTTAGCTGTTGTCTTCCTCCGTCGCTCGCATCCGAGCTGTGCCGCTGTGCCGGCTCACGAGTAATTGACGACTAACGGCGCAAACTTGTAGGCTCGTTTGTTCCGATTTAATCAAAACTATGTAGGTACTGCCTTATTGATCACATTCAACGTTTATGAATGGTTTATAATTAAAAACTCCCTTTGTATTAATGTCGGCGAGAACGGTAATGCGTCTCATATCAGCACAAATGCAACCACTTGTTAGCCGTGTGCCGGCCACATTTAACATCGTTTCCATCTACAGATAATTAAACTTTGTTTATTATACAACTTCGCTGCCTTATAGATAATCGCAAATTGAACTGTATGTCATGTCATTAATTTATTACTTTGCGATAAAACTTATTTTGCATATCATACGGGCACCAAGTACATTAATCGATGTAAAACATATTCCTATCCACATTTTTCCTGGAGTAACGTGTCTTTTCCCGTGTGTTGTATTTTCTTTTTATAGATAACCGCAGTAAACTTCTCAATTAGTAAGATGAAGCCTAGGAGCGGCTCAAGTAACTGACTTTGTATCAAAGAAAGAGGCTCAGACCGCAAGATGCACGCAAACCGCAAAGATTTCTGAATAGGCTTCCGTTAAAACGCACATAAATGAAAAAATAGCTACCGTGCCCACTAGCATGTCTTATTTCCGCGTCTAAAAATTAAATGGTTTGAATACTAAGTTGTAACTTTTTGCATCAACTAACTTATTGTCTAGTCTCTCATATTTTTTCAACGTTCAAGTTTTAATAGCACGACAGAATTAAATGCAATATAATTTATACTTGTATAATTATTAGTGATCTTTCGTTATCTCCATTAACGCTAATTTGCTACTTGAATACTAGTCATTACCAAATAATATGCAAACGTTCGGCTCCTCATTTTATTATAACTTGTCATCTTATCATTTTAACATATTATTGTAACCGTTTAACTGCACTTTACTAATCTGAATGTTCGCACTTAAAATTTACTAATGAACATCTGAGAAAAACTGTTATATAGATATTAAACAAACAACGAAATAATAATGTGAAACATTTATTAGCAGGTAGATACGGACAAAATGAATTAATTCAATATTTTAGACAATAAATAAAGGCTGTTAAAAGCATTTTTATGATGATACAAGTTTTATACTCGGTTCGGCCAATATTTCAAGCGAGTAGCGTAAAGCTGCGCATGCGACGCTCCATCGCGTCGCGCCACAAAAATGATAAGTCATAAAAACAACGTCACGGAAAACGATCGGAATATTAATTCATGTCGTAAAATATTTATTGCTTATAAATCCTTGAGCCTTTACCTACGCTTCTCGTCATAAAAAGATTATTTATGCTTGACAAAGTAACATTTTTCGTATGTTACCGAAAGTGACCAGGGGTCTTATCAATAAAATATAGGTTATTTACGATGGCGCCGAGGTTAAAAGTTTAAAACCTCACAAAGGCACCTTGCGTACCTCGTTTGGCTTAATTAAGGTCTTCCGATAAATGTAGCAGCGCTTAAGTACCGACGTACCTATCTATGATTTACATTTGTAGGGACCCAGAAGCCCAGATAACTTCCAACGAAACGTAAATAAATATATCTACATGATACACGTAGGTACCTTACTCTTAATTTACTTTTCATAAAGGTAAATGATCTTTTACTTGTTATTTTTTTCACGAACATTCACGAATGGCACAGAGGAAAGCTACGGTTAAACTAGAATAGCTGTTAATTACCTACATTAAACAAGTGACTTATCTTTTCTTTTTATAACTTTGCAAGAAGAAACGCTGAACGAATAAAAATTGAATTCTTCTAAACCTTACCATTAAATTAAACGCGCATTTTTTGTTCCTTACTCAAAGTTGCATTTCCAGTTACCGCTTTTCAAATTCGATACGATTTTCCGAGTAAAACGATACATGACAATATTGCCTATTAAATACCTAACAATTCCTATTGGTCACAAAATGAGTGATGTTACTCCCAATATGGCCACTCCTAACTCTGACTCATAACACTTTATAGGCACCGATGACAAGTTGACATTAGGTATTAGCGTGCACTACGATAAATTATCATTATACTTAATTGACAATTTAGCAAAACTAGATTTCTATTGAGTTACATTTTGTTTCGATAAGTTATTATGAACTATTCTCTTCAAATGTAAGATGTCAGTTTAACTTTGTTCAATATTTTTATCTGCTAGGAGTGGGCTTTATAACACGCGGTTTTTTTTTATTTTATATAATAAAATTATTCCTTTCCGATAGCCTACACCTTGAAAATACTAAAATTCACGTACCCTTTCAGAACTCATGTGTACAAAAAAAACTAGTGTACTAGTGTGTGTTGTGTGTAAAATTATTTGTTTAGCAAAATCATTTAATTTTATTGTTTAGCAGGCAAATAATTTTATGTGTTATTCCTAGTCTAATGGTAGAGTCCAGTGTTACATACAAAAAAAAATCTTAAGACACATATTGTGTCAAAACAAGATAAATTTTCTTTTGTCTAATAAGGCTTTATAATTTTTTACGCCTACCACTAAAAATGTTCTTCTCATTATGAGACACTACTAGCCCGGTTTTATAAGAAGATTGATCAAAGTTTCCCTTCAGCTAGACGATTGAAAATAGGTACTAAGCACCTGCACCTGTACTCAATGAAGTAAGAAATCAATAACATGTGATGCACAATTTGGCGCCGCGTGTCTTGCAAATTACTAGAGTTTAAAAAACAAACAACAGTTTAAATATTAAAATATTAACGCCAAACCATCAGTAGTTGTCAGAGAGCTAACTGACGGTGAGGGCCGGGACGGTCCACTTAACATTTATTTATACTTTATAAGAAAATTAGGCTACCAAATCGAATTTTTAATCGTTAGAATGTTTAGGAATGTACGAGAAAGAAATGCGTTTAAATGGGACCTCGTATGTTGGTATGCCGTAATACCGAGCTGGAGGGAACTGGTTCGTGTCTGTGTGATGGTAGTGAGAGACAAGCCAGCAACCTGTCACGTCCCACGCATACTTGCGAACGTTCGGTTAGTGCAGTATGTCGCCCTCCTCGGAGGCCTGACTAGACCGACGCACTTGTTCCTACACCAACTTAAACCGTTGACAATATGCTAACAAATCTAAGCATGCGTTTGTTATCGGAATAATAGGTATCCACTAAAACTTCGGAACCCCACCAAAGCTACAAAAGAAACATCAACCCCTTTGGTTTAGGTGTCTCCGCAAAAAGTGGGCCTACCCTGGCCTACCCTCTTAACAAAACATGAAGTTACAAATATAGCTATTTCGCTAAAATGCTTGAAAGCCCAAAACGAGGCGCTTGCACTTTTATAAACACTTCTAAAACGATATATCCCAATTCTGTCCAAACCTTGACCGACTTTTATATTCAGACCTTATATCGACCGTGGGCGAGTTATTCTGGGGTTGCACTCAATGACCGGTACGGATCGGGGGGCGAAGCTTTTTATTATGAATACGGCTCGGTAATAAAAAACGTGTCAATCATCCAAACAATACCCAGGAAAACAAGCTTTATACGAAAATAGAGACGGTAGACCTCATTTTAGAAATACCAGTAGCCTTTTTCGTTACAGCGACCTTTTATAGATAAATGACATCTTGTGAAAAACATGAAAACACTAGGCGAAATGTAAAATTCACACAAATGAAACGATTAGTTTTCAATGTAAATCCGAGGAGGAGCAGATCTCATGGTCCCGGGTTAGTGATTTTAAAGATGGCGGCCCTAGGCGTTAACCGCTAGTGCCTGAACCAACTGCTTACGAACACATTTAAAATTACAATAAGTGTCGGGGACACTGCACCGACGAAAGTTCACGCGCCAAACTATTTATCGATTATTCCAATCTTCTTGTACCACACGTAGGTACAGTCGCACTCAGTTTATTGACTCGAATAACGTCACTAAAAGAACTAATGCTTGTTGGTTATAAATGAAAACACCCATATTTCATACGCCATTGTATTTATACATAAATAAAACTAAATTTATTACCGATGCGCACTGTAAACCTCATGTTTTTGACAATATTTAAAGTTATGTCCAATAAATGTGGCAGTTCAAAACCCGCCGTAGGAAAGTTTCCTTTAAAAAACGTTCATAAGAATGAGAGACGCTCGTGATTGTTTTTCCTAAAGAAAAACAAGTTCCTGCCTACTTAACACATTGGTATCGTTGGATATTGAAATTTAAAATATTATAATGCAATAATTCTTCATCCTGATAGCTACAACCTGGGAAGTCAAGAGTGAATAGGTTACTTCTAGGCAGGCGTGCTACATCTTCGACCACATCATCGCTTACCATCAGGTGAGATAGTGGTCAAACGCGTGCCTATCAAATGTAAAAAAAAAAACCAAACACGATCTATCGCTAGGTACAAGCGACCCGAAGCGATTATACCTATGCTCTTTAGAACTCAGATCAGCAATTAAATAAATCCATATTCCCAAGCTTATACGCGGTCGAACAGCTTAATAAATTCAGTAGCAATTTAGCGATTTATAACCCTTAAAGTAATGTAGGTACAGGCAAAGTTATTAACCGCCACGGCATAGAAATAATGACCCAGATGCTAAGAATGCGAAGTCATATATTATAGAGTTATTGCATTTACGTACCCAACTACGCCAAATTTAAAGGAAATTATTAGTAATAAAGTTATCTAAATACTGCATTACCGGTTTATCGATGAGTTAGGTTCTCATTGTTCTCAGTTTCTCGTTTAGAGATCTATGCTAAAAATATCAGCCATCACGAATACTTTGGTGATCAATACGAAAAAACGGAGCTCTTTTTTCGCTGAGAACGCGCGGGATGTTTTGCGGCATTGTATAAATAATTAACTTCTGCTCTAAAGTTCGGTAAAATCGTTAAAAAATATTGCTAAATCTCGAATGACTAAAATCACAGATAGATGAATACAATGATCAACTACGTGACACCATAAATACCTACCGCGTTAAGTTAAATTGTAGCTTTTAAAGTTATGTAAAATAGGGTTTCTTGTAGAAGTAGTACAGTTATTGTTCCTTACATGAAAAGCTTGTAATTTAAACATAGAGTAGGTAACTAAAGGCGTGTTTTTTATACGTAGTTAACCAATGGTTAAAATGTTATTATAGGTTCCTGAAATTTAATGTGCGTTTTCCGAACAATATTAAGCTTGACCAATGGTCAAATAAATAACTATTAAGTAGTTAAAATTGTTAGTCAGTTATCTAAAAACTAAACATTTTTAACACATCTTTAACCATTGGTTAACTTAACCACGGATCAATAAACTCGTTTTAAGTAGGTACGATACTTAACAGTTTCTTCTCAATTCTTAACGTTAAATCTAAGGTTTAATATAACGTGCCGTGACCACATTGCATGCCGATTTAATAGGTAGGTACTAAATGGGCGTTCAAATATTCAATCAATTATCAGTAAAGATTTAATGAAAAATAAACCGATAAAATAGAATAATGTTGTATGTACGAGACTTAAGTCAATTAAAATTCCATAAAAACACTAAAAAATATGAAAATGTACCCACAATATAAAAAAATTATGAATATTTAAGTAAAATGTCATTTTGTTTAATGTTTCCCCGTATCAAAGCTATATAAAATATCATCGGTGAATATGAATTAGCTACTTAAACAATATTTAATGGATTTAGTGGACTCATATTTTAATATAAATCACTAACTTTAGTTATAATACCCTAATTAATTTATGTTATCCATGTCGATATTTACTTAATATTATAATATTGAACTGTTTTAAAAGTGTTAGGCGAAGTTCACAAAAACTAAAACAAATTACATTATTTTTAACTTTTAATGATATCGTGGAAAAGTCGGAAAACGTAGACATAACTTGCGTTTTTAGTTTGAATAAATAAACTGGTTCTTCACAACTTGTGTTTTTTGTTATCTTTAAAAATAACTTTACGGAAATTACCTACTTGACTTTTCGATGGTTTTAAGAGTCGTGAAAACTACATATAACGGCACGTAAATTGATTTGAATACTTTTTACTTAGGCAGCTAATTATTAGGAAAATGTTATCTGTAAACATTTCCGTTATAAAGAAGAGTTCACAAAAACGTTTTTCGTTGTTTGTGACCTCTCTTCGAGTTTATGATCGTTTTTCTTTTTCATTATTTATCTGGTAGTCCCTTTAGATTAGCTCCCCGCTGTAGTTTGGTTATGACTGTTGGTATCTTTGTGCGATGTTAATTCCCTAAACTTTATTTGTTCACAATTTCCAAATATGTAAACAAAAGTCTGAAACGATTTTTTCCTGACAAAACTCTTCACCGGCTTTCAACAATATTGAAGAAGACTGCTTGATGGTCCAATTTAAAGCCCGAATCGTTTCAAAGTTAGTTTACATGATTGGAAATAGTGAAACCAACCTAGCGTGTACCTATAACTGTGTGTATTTGTCCCACGGTGCTGTGTGCGTGTGGTGCGTGTGTAACGCCTGTGTATTTGTGGTTCCAGAGCAGTGGCGGCGGTTGCCGGTGCGGTAGGCGCGCGCGCGCACCCCGCCCCCCGCACGCCACTGCTTTGGACCTGTGGAACGCCTTCGTTTACCCGGTATGCGAGAGTGACGCCTGGCCGAGGAGCGACCATATCACGAGCGTTTTCTATTTTGCTTACATAGTTTGCATGATCATTTATATTTATTTTTCAAAGTCAATTAAACCCCCTAAGTCAAAGTTTAAGCGCTCTTGATATACAGTCCGTTCTTTTGTTCAGTTATCATTATTTAAAGACTAACTTTTAACTCGTGTACCTACCTTCCTATATTTGTGACGTATTTGACATTGAATTTTTAGCCAATTAATTAACTATAAAAAATAAATATAAATCAGTTACGCAACGCTTGAACAAGAATAATCATTTGATTAACACATTAAATTATTTTTTTGTTGCGCTTAACGTTGTTAGGTACACACTTTTTGCTAATAAAGTAGATCTATTTAAAGTCTGGATTTGTATTACTATGCTTACACACTTAAGTTGTTAGTTCGTTTGGCAGTTTATTACAATAACATGTTTGTATCGTCCTCAGGGCAACATGAAGCAGCACATGCTCACGCACAAGATCCGCGACGTGCCCCCCGGGTTCGACAAGAGCTCGAGCGGCGCCGACGACGGCCGAGAGGCGAGCCCCGAGCGCCGCTCGTCGCCCGACAAGCTCGAGCTCAAGCGCTCGCCGCCGGCGCATCCCCCGCCGCAAATGACGCACCCCCCACCTATCGATATGCCGCCGATGCCCAAACGGCCCAGTGGTAAGTTGGACAACTTGTTGAACTTCCGAACGGAACCCGGCAGGAATCGTTTTATGTAGACTCGTCGCACCTGTCAACTTGTATTGGATCCAAATAACACGTCCGTTTGCTCGGCAGTAGCCAGTGGGCCGACGCACCCCCCGCCGCCGACGTCGTCCAAGCACCTGTGCGGAGTGTGCCGCAAGAACTTCTCGTCGTCGTCCGCGCTACAGATCCACATGCGCACGCACACCGGGGACAAGCCCTTCCGATGCGCCGTCTGCCAGAAGGCCTTCACCACAAAGGGTAACCTCAAGGTAAGCTACAAAGTCTGCACAACTTAGCTTGTATTTCTCAAGTTTTCCAAATTCATCCAAGCTGATCAATAAAAGCAAACCTGATTACTAAAAAGGCCTCTAGATTCTTATAAGGCATCTTTTCAAACGAGTTTAGATGCTTCGAGTGCGAAAAGTTTGAGAATGCCCCATTCTGAGAAGTACTGAGTACTGACTTGTGCTTACACATTATCTCCTTTTCAACCTCAACGCAAGGATTTTGCCCTTAAGGTGGATGCTCCAGGGTGGCCCGCGAAATTCAAATATTTTTATGTTTTTTGCAATTTGCCGGTCAGTGTGAAGCTGTATGTGGACCAAATGCGATCTGCGACCGTAACGCATATTTATCTAAAGAATAATAACCATTTTAATCATCAATATAGCCCTCTAAGTTCATGTAGTTCGAAAGAATGAATTTTTCAGAAATAATCATTCTTTCGAACTACATGAACAAAGAGGGCAATATAGACGATTAAAATGGTTATAATTCTTTAGATAAATACGCGTTACGGTCGCGGATCGCATTTGGTCCACATACAGCTTCACACTGACCGGCAAATTGCAAAAAACATAAAAATATTTGAATTTCGCGGGCTACCCTGGAGCATTCACCTTAAGTAACATTGTTTCGGCAAAGCTAAGAGAATATTTGTGGTCCAGGTGCACATGGGCACGCACATGTGGAGCGGCGGCGCGTCGCGGCGCGGGCGGCGCATGTCGCTGGAGCTGCCGCCGCGGCCGCTGCACGAGCCGCACGACCTGCTGCGCCGCCCCGACCTCTTCTACCCCTACCTGCCCGCGCCCTTCCTCAACGGCATGCAGCAGAAGGTGAGCACACCCTACATCTACGAACAGACATACAGCCACCATGTTAGGTATTTGTTTTAAACCAAGTTCTATAACGATGGCGGCGGACCCCGGCAATAGCCGGGATTAACGCCAGGTGGAAGAAGAAGTTCTTTAACGATTATTTTTTGTTTGTCAACAGCTGAATGAAATATCAGTAATACAGCAAAGCGCGGGCCAAAACGGTGTAGCCGGAAAATTCCCAGGACTTCTCGGTTTTGGAGCATTCGGAGGCGCACGACCAGGCGCCGCGTCACCCCTGGAGAGACCGCCTTCGCTAGAAGGAGACGAAAGGCAAGCCGCCATGCGCGAGCTGGCGGAGCGCGGGCGCGAGCTGGCGGAGCGCAGCCGGCAGCTGCGCGAGGACGACTACCGGCCGGCGCCGCACGCGCCGCTCGCGCCGCACGCGCCGCCCGCCGCCGCCGGCTCGCCCCCCGCGCCGCACCTCGCACACCCGCTGGCGCCCCTGCCGCCGCCCGCGCGCACCGAGGGGCTGACGGTGTAGGCGATACATTCCAGGCGCGACGTCGTGTCTATATTGTACAAAGAGTTAGTCTAGTGAGAGAGTGCGGACGTTCGTTCGACGAGGCGAGCTGTCGTAGCGTAATTATGTGCGAGGTTTAGCGCTATGTACCGTTGTTATTCCACGTGTTATAACGCCTAGTATTACTGTAAGTAACTTATTATGCACGAGTACGGGCCTGGGGCAATCGGGGGCTCGTCGCGAGCTCCACGTTTATGTCATTACTCTGTGATAGTGCACATTTGGAGGCTGTGTCCGACGGCTCGCAACGTTCGGCGGAAGCGAGGCGTCTCAATGATGCAGTCGAATGTGCTATGACATCAAAAATTAAATATAAATTATCCCAAAAATTAAATAATTTTCATAAAACTATATCTTTTTAAATTAAATGTACATAATTTGTAAAATAGTATTGTAATGAACGAGTAGTTTATAAACTTGAATTTAATAAAATATTATATATTATATTGTACGACTACAACTGGAGTGCAATATGCATGATTTTGTCTTTTGCCACATTCCAAATGATTGATGTTACTGAGAAAACCACATTTGTAACGATTAATGTTTCCTTTGAGAAAATAGTATTATTCTGTCAGTGAGTTTTATAAATGTAAAATAAACGTATACCGTACGATTATACATATTGCACATTGTATGAAAATACCGAAAAAATAATTCTTGGAAATTCTATTACCTATGCATCTATTGTCTTTAGGTATTCAATATTGTATTACAATACATTTAATTGTAACAGAGGTTAATGACATATTCATATCATGTAAATTAAAAGTATTTGCATTTGAGGTCTATAGTTATAAGTATTTAGAGTCATAGCTATTATATTGCTTTAGAATACTTCAACATATCTTTGTATAAATGTGAGCGACTGGTGTTTGACGAGACGTTGACTAGGTACTTAACGGTTATATACTATGTAGTATCACCGGCACTGTACGCAGACTGACCACGACTATGTACACACATTTATATTACATTTCTTTCCAAATATGCATTTTCTCAATGCTTGTTAGTAGACGCCGTAGTCCAGTTGCTATAATAAATTTAATTATTTTTTAAAGAATTATATGTATTTTATACTTTGGAAACTAGTTATCTGTGTATAAATGTCCTACTAAATTATTTATAAATTATAAATCATGCATACACTCTTAGTATTAATGAACGCTTGCGGGGCGATAGGTCTCGCGCGCCAGTTTAGTTGTCTAGAATAAATTCTCATAGCACCTACGAGCTAATTATTATATCAAGTTGCAGATAGATCTTAGAGAGTAGTATTAGTCATGAATATGATGGTGTCATGTCATGTCAGTATAAATAATCATTGTAAATTATTAAATGTTTATGTAAATGTCCAAAAAGTATTCAAATTATTTAAAAAAACAATTATTATACTAATAATTATTTTCTTTTTTGTTGTTCCTTTACCCTCCAACCTTCACCTTTTTAGTTTTTATTTGCTTTAAAGCGCCGTCCACACACATCCGTGTCAGGGGTGTCCGGGCTATCCGAGTTCCGTGTCAGGGCTATCAGTTCCCGGCAGGGACGGGCCGTCCGTGATCCGTGTCCACACACGTCCGGGTCAGGGGCGTCAGGGCTATCAGAGTTCCGAGTTTTTCGTTCAGTGTCCACACACATCAGGAATATCTGAATAATCTGTTTCGGTGGCTGATACGCGATTTCCTTGTTTAACAGAGGAATTGGCAATAATTGCAATAGCGCTAGATGAAGATAAAGAAGAAGAACCAGATGAGACAGACAGTGCTCGGAAAGCACTGTCAGGGCGTCCGTGCGCGCTCCGGAACACTGACGATCCGGAACCCTCTGACACGGATATGTGTGAGTAAGTTCGTACAAATCGTATGTAACAGATTTTTCTCCGTCCCGGCCGTGTCCCGTCACGGAAGGGAACCCTGATGTGTGTGGACGGCACTTTAATCAAGTTAGCTAACACTGTTTTGTCAGGCAAAAACTACCTGATTTCCTAATTATACGAAACTACACTAAAAACATTATACAAGTTTTAAACAGACACGAGGCAGACCTATAGTATGCAGTGTGGTTGAAGCTGGGCGCCCTGGAGGGAAAACTCGAAAAATTAGTGTTATATTTAACTTATTGCAAAGTAAAACTGCATTCAAAAATTTTAGAAAATCCGCTTGTCCGTACTGGAAATCTAGCCAAATAAAAAACGAAAAAAGTATCTCTCTGCAATTACATGATGTTGTTAAATATTAAAACAAAGTCACCCAAAGGTATTCGTAACATTGGGTGACTTTTTCTTTTTATATGTACCTACGTCCAAAGAATGTCATGAAGGATAAATGGTTCTAATTATACCCTCTCTGTATATTATTAAAATACAAGTGCACACCATCCTAAATCTAAATCGCACCAGAGAGGTCGTTCTATATGCGTTATTTCTGAAAAGACGAAGACTCATCTCATCATCTAATTGCCTATTTTCCTGAAAAAATCTAATTAGACTCTCAGTTACATACCTTTTAGCGTTAGATTTTTTCTCTTTTTTCACGTAAACAAATCAAGACGAACAGTGCCTTGAAATCCCCGTGACATCGTATTTTAGTACACTTTTTACTAAAACGTGACGTCATCACTGCCCACCATACACTAAAGTGCAGTAACAGCAAAATCACGATTTCGAGTAAAACGCATTTAAAGTTAAGAATTGATTTTAAAAAATCAACAGAATGTATAAGCAAAAAAATTTGAATGCAGAAAGGTTGTAAAGGCATAGGTTCACACGTTAAAGCAATAAAAAAAAATATATCTTAATAACTGAATTTATTATGGCCATTTATTCTTTTTGGTGCCTATTACTGCATAGCCTTTTTTGTAAAAAATACCATTTTAAACTTAGTAAAATGCAGCAAAAAGCCCTATTACTGCGTTTGGATCAGTTATTTTGTCAAGAAACCCAACTAACATGCAGTAAGGTCAAAAAAATACTGCATTTTAGTTAGTTTTTTAAGAAAAAAGTGTTCAATTTACTAGTGCAGTAAGAAAAATAGCTAGTTCACATTTTAAAGACCGTTTATTTCTTATTATTTAATCACAATAATTCAACTCACTTATGTAAAATTTACATATCAAAAATAAAAAAAAACATCTAATTAATAAAGGACCCTGCGCAGAATGCACAACCTCCTTTGACAGTTTTCTCTTAATATTAACATATATAACATAATGTATCTTTATGTAAAACATTAACTGCACTTTAGCTAGGAATAATCATATCTGTGTCATTATGCTATCCAAACTAATCTGCAGTAATGCTGTATTTTACTGCGTGTTAGTCAGTTTATAATGATAAAAGAATGTTAAGTATTCACAACTAAAATGCGACAAGCTTTGATTTTACTGCATTTTAGTTGGGAGTTCGTGACAATAAATTGTATTTTCTTAATTTGCAGTAAAAATAGCTTGTATGGCGGTAAATTTTACTGCGTATTAATTTTTTTTTTAATTTTTTTCCAGAAATATAAAACTATCTAAAGAACTGTAAAATTATATTGCTTACTGCATTTTAGTTATGAAACCTTAAAATTTAATCTGCAGTATAATTTATACTGTATTTTAGTTGGGAAATCACGCCAAATTGTTAATTTTTTTCGTTTGCAGTAAGTGAAAACTGTTAAATAAAAACCATTCTAATAGTCTTAGAAATAAGTAAGTTAATTCAATAGAAAGCTTAAGAAACCCGCTTTCAGAATCACTAATAAAACGAAAAATCACAAAAGGGCTGTTACTGCTCTTTAGTCTCTGGTGGGCAGATCAGCTCCCACTCTTGAACTTTGATGCGCTTTATCTTTATGAATTTATATCAATTTGAAATGATACAAAATAATTAAAAGTGGCGCCTGATTGTTTTCACTTTTTAAAAGTTTATTTATTTATTATTATTTATATATGCTTTATTGTACACCAAAAAAAAAAAGAAAACAAAGAATATCTTAAACTAAAACAACATACAATCGGCGGCCTTATCGCGTTCAGCAACAACAATAACTGAATATCTCATGAAGTAATGAATCAGCGACATACACTAGTTCTGGCACTCGTGGAGACTATTTTGATTCAAGCAGAATCAATAAAACTTAAAGAAAATACCTGAAAGGTTAAACTCAAGAAACAGGATAAAACTAGTGTAAGAGAACAAACTACAATATAATTACTTAAAAAGGTTATATTATAATAATAATGTTACCAAGCACACATGAAAGTTAGAAGTTAATGACGCTGGCTAGTTTCTTGACGCGGTTGAGCAGCAGATCTCCTTCGCGAATGGTGGCCTGGTACAGCTGCGAGCGGTCGGCGTCGGCGCCGCGGCCCGCGCCCGTCACCACGCAGCCGGCCACCGCGTCGATGCGGCACTGCAGCCGACCCGCTGCTGTGAAGCTGGAAATAACAATAGGGAAACATGCAATATTTCCATTTTTGCTTTAATTTTAAATAACTCCATCTAGAATAGACCATCACATAAATAAGAAATGAAAACGCTTTAATTTATTGCCCAATTTGCGTTTTTAAACCGACAGTTTAAAGGTTCGCGCGAAAACGGACGATGACGTCACTCGTGTCTATCACTGGCCAAGAACTGTCCTAACTCAATGACATAAGGTTACCTTTTCGTTGGCATAACTGCAGATACGTCACCAAACGCTGATTGTTGTTTTTAAATACGTTCCGTTTCACGTTACTTTAATTCATTATTTTTGTTAAAAATCGATATTAACCAAAATAAAAACGTTGTAATGGCCTTTATTTTATACATTTTTATCATTTTAGTGACAACATTCTCATAAATTCTGTATTTGCATCTTCCCTATTGTGCTTGCGATAAAAGACTGTTATTTTCTAAATATTTTACTAGTCTATTATTAATAATACGTTCCAACATTTTTGAAAGAGAGATTAGAAATTGTTCTATAATTACTGACACAGCCTCTGTCGCCATTTTTATGGATGGAATGAATTCTCGACCTCTTGTAGATGGTAGGGAATACTCCAGTCGAAAGTGACAAGTTAGAGATGTATGATAGCGGAGACGTTAGGACATTCTTATTTGCCTTTAAAATTTCGCCAGATATCATATCTAAGCCAACTGAGCAGTTACTTTTTAAACCTGCTATTAAAATTCTAACCTCATCATCATCAGTAGGTAAAAGAATGAAAGCATAAATTTGAAGTATGGGGTTTGCTAGAAGAATTATTCGAGCTTAGGTTTTACAGAACTATAGTTCTGCCAACATTTGCGAAGTAGTGATTTACATTATTTGCTGATTTTTGTGGATTATTTGTGCATATTAAATCTAATGGGATCTCTTTAGGTTTATTTGAGTAGGTGATCTCTTTTACTGCTTTCCAAAGCTTTTTACAGTCTTTGCCTGCATTTTGAAGTTGAAGTTTCTCAAAGTTCCTCTTAAGTTTTTTTAATAGGAATGAACAAAAGTTTTTGTACCTTTTGTAGGTAGTTTTTTATATCTGTTTATAATAGGTTACTTCTAGGCACGTGTGCTACATCTTCGACCACATCATCGCTTACCAACAGGTAAGATAGTGGTCAAATGCGTGCCTGTCAATAGTAAAAAAAGGGAGAAAATATGTATATAATACACGTAACCTTGTAAGGTCAAACAGTGGACGCTTCAATTAAGACCCGCCTCACTGATCATTTGACAAAAATGAAGGCCCAGAAATATTTAAATACTTTTATTCAGAGAACTACGTGAAATGTGGCTCAAAGAAAAGTTACGCAAAAGCGGCATTGCATACTTGGAGATACTATAAATGACGAAAGCATCTGAGATGTTGTTGACGAGCCAAAGCGAATGGTTATATACGTAGAAGCTGAACATACGCCTTGACACGAACCTGACTGAGCAGAACTAACCACTATAAAAATCATGCACCAAGGGAATAAAGCAGTGTCTTATGTCACGGGCGCCATATTGCAGCGGGGGATTCAAGCTAGCCCAAAGACAAATTCACCTTTAACTCTGAGGTGCATACTCTACTTTTCATAACTACTGCAAGAAAATTGTGCTCTACCCGGGAAGAGAGATAGATGGCTGGCCACCGCGAGCGGCACTGATCGGCCTCCGCTGCTAGGTGTAAAAGTTTCTTTACAAATTTTTGGTTGAGTTCAAAATTCAATTCCCCGTGAAATAATATGGTACTGAATCTGTTGGGGAAAATGAGTCACTTTGGGTTAGGTTTACATAAAATTTCGTGCAGGTGGCGTGAAAACTGTTTACGATCTCTTCCCCAACAAATCCTCGGTAGACGCCAAATATATCAGCGAATGTTGTCAAGGCTGAAAGAGCAGTATGCGCAGAGACGCTGAACAAACATTACGATACAACTCTCCTTGCAGCACTGACACAAGCTAGAATGTTTAAAAATATCACTTACTTAGAGATCTCCTCCTCAACAAACTCCCGGGACACGCCGAAGGTGTCAGCGATGTTGTCGAGGCTGAGCGAGCGGTACGCGCGTAGCAGCTGAACATACGCCTTGATACGTGCCTCCCGCACGTAGTGCTGGTAGTGGGGCCTGAATACTGGGTCTACGCAGATCTGAGTCTCCACCTGCAAGAATGTATTGAAATTGTTAATATTGTCTCCAGAAAAGTATTCAATGCAATATTTTGAAAAAACAAAAAAGCATCTATTTATTTATCTGATAAGTTCTCATGTATTATTTTTTCTGTTAAAGATCATGTGGTGTATGTTTTTCATATAGTCCAAGATCACAGAGCACCCAAATTCTACAAAGTTTCTCAGTAACAAGTGTTAGACAAAAAAAATGTACCCAAAGGGTAACCAATGGGTTCTGTTCGTTACCCTTTGGGTACAGAACCCTAAAAATGATCACATTTACAGCCAATTTCATAAAGACCAGTAGAATTTAATACTGTACCCATGCCAGACTCTTCAAGAAGTCAGCATAGCGACACTCATGTAGGGACTCCACCAGTTCTCTGAGCTCTGGGAAACGAGAGCGAAGCGCTTGCACGGCTGCTCCCTGACGCCTCAGGGCCGACTGCAGGGCATGGCGCTCCAGAGCCAAGGCACAAGCTAAAACGCAGTATTGAATGATGGTACCTGTAACAGCAATAGAGTAAGGTTAAAATAACTGTGTTTGGTAGGTACAAATATTATTTATTTGTTGTTACAGTCTATAGGCAACCACTTTTTAATATAGGTGTCCTAATAGCAGTTCCAAAAATATTGGAGTATTTTTTAATGACACACAAAAGTATTTTTAGGTCACTGACTTACGACTATGTGTTTAGCAGTGAAACAAAACAAAATTAATTAAACTGATTCTCAAGCATAAATAGGGACTCTCAATATTACTATCATGACAGCATAAGTTTATTATTGCTTGTTTGTAAACTTGTAATGTGAAGAAATGAGCCAAAAGTTGTGTTTTTAAAAATGACTCACCAAAATCAACAAGCTCATAAGATTCAAATGTGGACACACAGTCAATGAACAAGTCTGCTGCCTTGCTGTAATCTCTGACTGCCAGGCAGTAGATAGCTTCATAAGCCTTCAGCTTGTTCCTGGAGCGCCAGTCTCCACCCTTGTCAACAAGTTCATGAGCCTGAAATATTAACAAATATTTTATGAATACCAGATTCAAAGTGTAAAATCTTTAAGGTTTATTTGCAGTTAGATCTCTAATTCAAAAGCTACTTGTTCTTTATTATTTACTTATTATTTAATGTTTATGAGTTTAGTTGCCCATACCTTAGATATTCCCAACATATATTTATTTTGTTCATTCTGTTTTGAATGAACTTGTAGAATGGATATGAAGGACAATCCACTCAGCCAGTTGAGCTTACAGCCATCAAGCAAAAGATTCCACACATGGGCTAGTTTGTTAGAGCTTGAGCAGGTTATAATATGTAAATAACTGCTAAGTCATCAAATTAATATTAGAAACACGTCCATACCTTATTTATATTCTTCCCCATTTCTTTGACATTGCAGCCATGGAAGTAAGCAATCCTAAACAGAGCAAAGACAGCATCCAACCGTCTGTTAGTAGTCAATGTTGCATCTTCATACTTTGTGGTGGCCAGTGCTGTTGCTGCTTCCTTGTCCCCAACAGAACAAAGGTAGTCCAATCTGAAACATTATAGTTGGATGATAATTGTTTTACAAGACCGACATAATTTTTTTTTTTTTGCTACATATCTTACAGTAATATAGATAAATCTTTTATGAAATCTCAATAACATAATAAGGAACTGTAAATGAAAGCTTACCTATCTTGCCAAACAGGTGTTTCAGAATCGTCTTCTTGGAACTTGGATAACCTGTCCTGGTTTTCTTTTGCCATATCATCATATAATTTTTGATCAAATGGCCACCCAAGGTCAGTACAAACCTCTTTGTAGTAAGGAGCCATGTTTCCAGTCTTGATTCCTTGCAAGAGTTGTTCTTTTAACTGCGGGTCATCTTTTAGCTGTGGCAAACTAAGCTTGAACTTGATTCCAGCCAATTCCATATACTCAGGAGTTTTACCTTCTGCAGAAAGCTCCATTTTTAAAGTTTGATTGACAAATCAACCAAATAATCGTATTCAATTTATGTTTGAAGAGAAGATGATCAATGCAATTCACACAATAATTTCTTGAATCAAATTCAACACTTACGTTACAACTTGCAAAAACAAAAGTCACTGTGCGGCAGTCGAATATAGATGAACTTATGTTCTTCAGCATAGCATGTTCTTCTAACCTCTCCTTTCTTTGCACCAAAAGAAATCGTTCGTCTATGGTTCGTTGCGGTGTCTAATTTTCACTTGATGCTTTTAATGTAAATATCTTGTTTGGAACACAAGATACAGATGATTAATTTTGCTGTCAAAATTGTATTTGCTGTCATCAAGCAAAGTTGACAATAAATTAAGACTCTAAGACGCGTCTACACTTCAGACGACTTCAGACCTAAAATCAATAAATTATAATAATTATGGTTGATTGATCAGGTAACCAGTAGTAATAGTTTGCTATCGTTGTTTTCAAAATATTACTTATGTGTTTTTACAAGAGAGCTATACTTCATAAACTTAGATAAAAGATAGCTTGATCTCTGTGACATTTAATAATAATAAAAATGATTATCGGATCAGGGTGCGGGTTATCCAGCGTAACCGTATGTTGGATGACGCCGTACTTGATAGACAGGTTCGACGTTCCCGAAGAGATCTGTCGACATGCTGGATAGATTATAATAAGGCCTATGACTCGGTGCCACATACATGGCTTATGAGGGTGCTGGAACTGTACAAAGTTGATGCAGTTTTACGCACCTTCCTGATGTCGTGTGCAGTGGAGGACGGTTTTTCACTATTCAGGGTGTCGACAGACCCAGGCGAACAGCGAACCGATAAGGATCGAGCGTGGCATATTTCAGGGTGACAATCTGAGTCCACTGTGGTTTTGTCTGGCGCTCAACTCTCTCAGCACATTGTTGAAGGGTTCGGGCCAAGGCTACCGGTTGAGAAGAGGTGGTCAGGTCATATCTCACCTCCTTTACATGGATGACTTGAAACTCTTTGCTCCTAACAACTTGCAACACTGATGAAGCTACTGAAGGTAACAGAAACCTTCAGTGGCGCCATCAGGATGGAATTTGGTTTGGACAAATGTGCGGTCATGCATGTAAAGCGAGGGGAGATTATGGAATCCGTGGGAACACAACTCTCGAATTCCATAGACCTTAGGTCCCTCTCCTCAACCGAAACTTACAAATATTTGGGTATGTCGGAAGCGTTAGGCATCAGTGCTACTGACATGAAAAAATCGTTGAAGGAGCGCTTCTTTGGCAGCCTGAACAAATCAGGCGGAAACAAGGTGCGCGCCTTCAACGGTTGGGTCATGCCGGTTTTGATGTATTCTTTCGGCATACTCAAATGGACTCAGACGGAACTTGACGCCCTGGATAGGAGGGTACGTTCACTGCTTACCGCAAATCGGATGCATCACCCACGGTCATCGGTGATGAGGCTGTATATCCCGCGGAAGTGCGGGGGTCGTGGCTTCTTAAATGCTAAGACCCTGCACAACCGCGAGGTATGCAGCCTTAGGGAATACTTCCTAGAGGCCGACGTGGGTATGCATCGAGATGTGGTAGCGGTGGACAAAGGCCTTACCGCGCTCTCCTTGGCTAACGAGAACTGGCGCAAACCTGTGGTATTAGATACTAACGACCGCACGGAGGTATGGCAGAGCAAGGAGCTTCACGGACGCTTTTATCGGGTCCTACATGGGCCCGATGTAGACTTCTTAACGTCCGTAGCCTGGCTTCGTTTTCGTGACCTCTTCGGGGAAACCGAAGGTTTTGTCTGTGCAATTATGGACGAAGTTATGATGACTAATAACTACCGGAAATACATTGTGAAGGACGGTACGGTTGACACATGTCGGGTCACCGGCTCGGGGAATCTATCCGCCACATTATTTCCGGTTGTTCTAGTCTGGCTAACGGAGACTATTTGCACAGGCACAACCTTGTAGCCAGGATTATCCACCAGCAACTTGCTCTTAAATACAATCTTGTGGAATCGGAAGTACCGTACTATAGGTATGTGCCCGACCCAGTTCTCGAAAGTGGTAGTTGCACATTGTATTGGGATCGGTCTATCATCACTGACAGGACTATTGTTGCCAATAAGCCTGATATAGTGGTGATAGACCGACTAGAGCGTCGCGCAATGATTGTTGATATAGCAGTCCCTCATGACGAGAACCTCGTGAAGTCAGAAAAAGATGAACAAACGAAGTATCTTGACTGGGCTCGCGAGGTTGTCGACATGTGGGATGTGAACACAGCAGTCATTGTGCCGATAGTCGTGACGGCCAATGGCATTATAGCCAAGAGCCTCGACCAACATCTCAAGAGGCTCTCGTTGGGCAGCTGGATGGATGGGCAGCAGTACTCCTGGACACGGCGCGCATCGTTAGGAGGTTCCTCTCTTAGGAGGCCTGACCACCGGTAGCTTGGACCCTGTTCCCGATACCGGTGGGCTACTTTTTTTTATTTTTATTTTTTTTTAATGTTTTTTTGTATTTTTTTAGAAATATTTAAAAATATATTGAATATGTATATAAATGAATAAATGAAATAATAATGAACCTCGTGAACTCTGAGAAAGATAAACAAACAAAGTATCTTGACTTGGCTCGCGAGGTTGTCACGAGCACTTCGCCCGTGACTAGAAGTAAAACCTTTTACTACTCAGCGGGTGATGGTTATTTTTACGACGTTTTCTAAAAACTGGCCTAGTGCGAGTCGGACTCGCGTGCATAGGGTTCCAAACGAATTTAATTTTTCTGAACATGTTATTTTAACACTATAGACTTCTTATACGTTTTCCTGTTATCTATAGGTAAAGATCTATTATCCCTAATTTTATCAAAATTTTAAGCTTCAAAGATAATTCGGGGGAATGGTAATTTTTCCTCTATTTTCTTGATCAACTTCAATATCATTTATTTTAAAATTATAAAAAAAATTTAAAGCCCTAACAGAAACCCCTTACATTTGATATGTCACACGGTATTGTTAAAAAAAACTATTTTTTTACGGACAGACAGACCATTTTTTGTTTGGAACCCTAAAAATTAAACCTAGCTAGCTAGATTGATTTATAGCTCCCGAAACCCCCTGCATACTAAATTTTATGAAAATCGATGGAGCCGTTTCCGAGATTCCATATATACAATAATTGCTCGTAGATGATCGTAGCATAAAACTAAAAACGTCCGAGCTTCTGACCGAAACTAAACACGCGCCAACGTGTAAATGCGTCCCAACGCTTGCCGCAAATTTCTTTTGATCTGTGTTCAAAAACCGATACTAGTCCAACACCCCTGTGAACACCCCGTTTACACGCATGCGTTGGTGGACGCTGGTCAAGCCACGGCAAGCGTGTAAACGTACCATAAAATCTTATTCTTAGCAACCCTTAAATTTCACTTTATGCGCTTGACAAGACAAGTGACATTAATGACACAAATCCATAAATTATTGTCAAATTGACAGGACGACACTAATATAAAATACAAAATAGAGAGAATTAATAGTAAGATATTCGATGATTAATTATTTGCTAAGTTCCAGTAAACAGCAATAATAAATATTTAGGTTACTGTGCTGCCAATAGTTGTGTTCAATAGTTTAGATTATAACAGTTGATATTCATCAACATTTCAAAGTAAAATTATGTCATAAGGATTGCTGATCCAACGATCCAACTTTGTAGTACAATCAAGAATAAGTTCAAGACATTTATTACGATGGATATTAATAAACTAGTCAGTGAGAATCAATCTATTAAAATAGTACCTTCAATCGAGGATTCTTTGCGGACTATAGGTCTGAACGTAGATCTTGATGACAATTCCAAAATGTGGTTAGAGCAACTAAAAGTAACTTGGAAAACATGGAAGAGAAGTCCTGCTATAGAGTCTCACATCGAATCCTTTCTTCTGAGTGCAGAAGAACGATACAGATTAGCATTAGTTTTTGTTATTAAATGTGATGATTACAAAGATTGCAAGCCAAAAACATTACCCTATTTTATTATGGAAACTTTATTGAAGTGGTCTGAGACTAGTGAGATTCTACCAGGTGAAGATTTAAAACTACCTGCATTCCATATAGCAACACAACAAAGGAATCAACATTTTCTGTGCCTGACTGTCAAAACATACAGAATAACTACAATAAAAGACAAAATTCTGCCTATTGTAAAAGATATGGTCAGTAAGGACAATTGTAAGCAAGCATCTCAAATTGTAATATCAATGGAATTGTTTGATGAAATACCTGTTGAAGACCTTCTATTTCCATTAATTCTGCAAGACAAGTCAAATTTAATTGATGAGTATTTAAATGAATGCCCTAGCCAGGTAAAACCACTGTTAATTTTTCTGGATAAATTACTGGACAAATCAATTAGTATCCGAGAATATGTACAACATTACATCAATGACAACAAGATTTCTCATGTCAGGTATGACAAATTACACTACAAGCCTCTTGGGAAACTAGTGGCTCGTTTATGCAATAAGTTTAACATTCCAATAGAGACTTGTAAGAACCTCAGTAAAAATCGCACAACTGGTGGATTGAGATATTTAATACATCAAAAATATCAAGAACATAATGTTAGTTCATCAGTATGGGAGGACTTAGTGAAAGATTCACTGAAACAAAATGCAGGTTCTGGCCAAGAGTTTATTGAAATGTTAGTTGAATATGACCGGGTAGAAGCTCTCAAGTGGGCTTCTTACTTGAAAATGGCTGAGAGTGACTTACCTCTAGCACTCAAAGAAGTCTCTTTGAATGATGTCTCTGCAGAAGAGAACTGGGATACAAATGACAGCTCTCCACAAAGTCCTCATGAGTATTACAAGTTTTGTCTAATTGAAGAACAAATTACCCTTATTGACACAGGAGAAAAATTCTATGACCTAATGATATCAGATGTTGTTAAGAGCAGTGTTGTAAGCATAGATTGTGAGTGGAAGCCTTCATTTGGAGCTACACAGTCTCAAGTAGCATTAATACAAATTGCCACTAACAGTAGAGTTTATCTTATAGACACTCTGGTTTTGAACAAACCAGATTATTCAAGCTTTTGGTACACTTTTCATAAATCTTTTTTGGATAATGCAGAAATTATAAAAGTTGGTTTTGGGCTCGAACAAGACTTGAAGGAAATGAAATCATGTTTGGTTGGATTGGGGAACATTAAAGTACAAGGTGAAGGACTGCTGGATCTTGGCACTCTGTGGAAGAGTCTTCTCAACAATGGACTTACTTTGCCTGGTAACAGTGATAATGTGGGAAACAGCCTCAGCTCTCTAGTTCAATCATGTTTTGGCCTACCTCTTGAAAAATCTGAACAATGTTCTAATTGGGAATTGAGGCCATTGAGAAATACCCAAATACTGTATGCTGCTTTAGATGCTCATGTTCTTATACAAATATATGAATATCTTCAGAAACTATGTTTAGAGCAACAAATTAATTTTGAGGAAATATGCAATGATGTTATGTTAGAGAGCAAGAAGAAATGCACTAAGAAACCTAAAGTTGTTGACAGGTTCCTGACTTGTGCACCCTTGGTGCAATCAAGATCAGTCCATGAGGTGAAATTTATAGTGGAGCCAGTGCTATCTCATTTGATGCCTTATTTAAGATACTGTGGAATAGACACAATATTGATTCCTTCAACAATGTTATGGCATGATGTAATAAACCTAGCAATATCACAAGACCGCCTGATACTATTATGTAAAATTAAACATACACCAACAACAAACTATCCACAAAGTTCTATATTAGAAGTTGGTAAAGACACTGTTATACAACAGTTGCGAAAAATATTTAATAATTTTAACATAAAAGTGGAACAAGACAATCTTTTCAGCTTTTGTATAAATTGTAATAGTAAAGATTTCAGAAAACTAAATTCAGATGAAGTTGTCAAATTGTGTACTGAATACCAAAGAATGTTGAAACCTGACAATGTTGATCAAGCAGACAGATATGGTGGTGGATATGAAGATTATGAAACTGCATATTGTGATAATTTTCTGAGTGATTCAGATTGTGATGAAGATTTATATCAACCCGATGTTTACACGAAAAATATATTAACCACTAATAAAGGAGTCACCATTGACATACATAATGCTTGTAAACTACATTCTCTAAGTAAATCAGCAATTTTATGTGAAACATGCGGCAAATTATTTTGGGATGAAGACATATTGTTAAAACCTGTTGCTGAGGTTGTGTATAACTTTAAAAAGCTTAAAATCTGGTAAGTTGGTAAGTCTCGAAAGAAATATCAAGTCTCGTATTATTTCATAATAATTTATTTCCATGTAAATAAATTTCAACATGATAAACCTATATAAGAATATAAATAAAACTGTTAAGATCACTGAAATTGAAGCCTTTGTCCTGTTGTTATTTGGAAGTGTAACAGTATTGAATGTTTCTTTTTCAATTAGTTTGTAAAAAATTTGGGACTACATTTTGTAACTTAGCAAGATAATGTGAGCTGAAGCATACCTACACCCACAAAAGCATTGCTTTATTTGGTTAACCAGTTTATTTGTAGCTCCCAGTAAATTTTATGTGTGTTGGGACTTGAACCAGCATTGTGATTTTAGCATCCATATCAATACAGACCAGTTTAAGCATATCTTGCTGTTACAAAATTCCCTTACATTATAACTTCCTATTTAAATATTGGTGAGATTGTTTACGGTTTGTTATAGTATGTCAAAGACTTATTTGTGCAAGGATACAAAATATTTGTTAGTAAACATAATAATAGATATATTTTTCTAAACAATAAAACATCTAAATATTGTAGAGTACTGTTGAATAGACAAAAAATAAAATAAGACAAAAATATATTTTGAGAAAAGTGGGCCTGTAACATTTTAGAAGTAGTTATTTACTTACTAGAGACAAATTCATATTCTAAATTTGACAAAAGCTTAGTTTAAGGCAGGCTAAACTTTGGTGGAATGCAGCAAAATATTATGGTACTGGAGACTGTACTCTTAAATAGTGATAGGGCCATCGGATTGTTTGCTTATATGCATTCACCATACAAGACACAAGTGTGTTAAGAATCAATAGAATCGTTTGCGCTGAGCGAAGCTAGGTAAATGAGGCGATTTTATTGGTCCTTAACAAACACCCCTGGGGCTACGCATCCTCTCATATCGCTGGTGGAAACGCATATTAATAGCGGACCACGCGACGAATCGCTTCGGTCTAGCCGGGCCTACGTCTGGCCAAATTTTGGCGTCCAAAAAACGCTCGATCTACCATGTCCTTACTATACAAGTCAATCCTGGAGACAAATATTTTTGCAGTAACTATAATTATAATTATTAATATAAAATAAGTAATTATTAATTTAAAGTTTAGTTTTTAAGTAATTGAAAACCTATTTTTTTTTGTTACAATCAGTCTACACAAAACAGTAGGTAGTTAAATATCATGTACTTATAGCTAACAATAAACTTATAATGAAAATTTTAGCTCATATTATTACTTACAGCTTCAAATATAAACTCAATAACAAAAATATATAAAAAAAAACAACAATATTTTATTCACATTTAAAAAATACAATGTGAATGAAGCTGCAAGCATAAGGTGCTTTGAAATAAGCTTGTTGAATACTGCTTTAAGTAATAGTTTAAAATATAATATTGTTTTATAACATATGTTTTGTTTTTGTATGTAAAAGGCACATTTTATTTTTTGCAAACAATGTAAGAGTTTTTACCTATATATTTAACATAATTATAGGCTATGTTATTGACATTAAATCTGTAGTAATCATATAATATTGGAATATTGTTTACATTGCTAGAACAAAATGGTAGGCACTTTTTTCTGTTTGAGCGACTATAAACTATGATTATAACTTGAACCATACTGATTGTCAACAGTAATGATAAGGGAGCGTTCAAGTATTTCGTAACGCAATTTTTGGAGACTTTTTCAAATTCCCACCCCCCTTGTAATGCACCGTAACGTTTTTCTGTATTCCCCCTCCCTCCTAGTAAAACGTTACGTAACCACCAAGTGACCATTTTTACCTAAAACTCACAATTATGTGGCGTAAAGTACCGGAAAGCAAGCAAGCAATTTTGTGAAGGTAAAAAAAAATTCAAGTGGTCATACCATTTGAAATTTTGAGAAAAAAAAACGTTTTAAAAATGCGTGAGAGAATCTCTACGCCACCGTTCTGAAGGGTTAAAATACAATGTTAAGTAACGCGTAGTTCAAGCCCCTATAACGCATCGTAACGTTTTACAAGACCAATTCGTACGTAATACTTGAACGCTCCCTAAACTTGGTAAAGCCTTTGCTACAAAAATGCAGTTAGAGAGCTGGTGGATTGAAATTAACTCGAATTATTAACTTATGTTGCAAAAATTGGCGCAATGCGGCTGAACGTCAAACAGTATATTAATAATAATGCCAAATAAATCGACCAGTAAAGTAAAATACAGCATCATAGTCACTTCATTATGCAAAAGGTGTGTGCTCGAAGCTTCCGCTTTCCATCTGCATTCAGTGTTGTGAAGGCTTACTAATCTGATTATTTTACTACTGTAATAATTAAGTTTAAGAAATGATTATTAAAATATATTTCAAATACCACCAAAAGGTGTCAACATAATTTTCAGAAAATCACCGAATAGTTGCATCTTTCCTTAAACAACTCCACTTCTTCTTTAACTAAATCACTGTTTCCTGTTAAGTTCAATTTCTCCAGATTCAAATGAGGGAAACCTTTCAATGTCGTCAGTTGATTATTCACTAAAGATAATTTCTGTAACATAAAAAAATAATTAAATTAGTTGAGTGTGGTTAAAACTGGATAAAAGGCTTGATAAAATAATGGCAACCGTTGATAATAATTATATTAAAAATTAATTAAACCATACCTTACAGTTTTGAAGCAATTCTAAGGCAGGTAAAATATTTGATGTTAAATTCTGATCAGATAGGTCTACATTTTCGCAATGACTATAGTATTGCAAATGTGGTAAACTGACGACTTTATCATCAAACATGATTTTTAAATCTAGACTATCTTTTTTATAATCCTGTGTAAGTTGATTTTCTATACTCCATTTAGTAATTAAATCATCATAGTAACCGGCCCGCAAATTATCTATAGTTTTTAACGTATGTAAATTTTCGATTATTTCCTTGTGATACTGTTTCGCATCAATACAATGAAGAAAAACTGTGGTAGTAAGAAGAGTCCCTGAAAAAGAAAAAAAACAAGTTTTTATGTAAATCGTAATTCAAATCAATGTTTGACGAATCTGCATCCTATCTAAGTGTAGTACAAGAAAGTGACAATAGCAACAAATATGTAAGACGAAGCACCACTAAGGTGCACATGAATAGGGCATACAAATAGGAAATTACCAACTTCTAGCTCGGAAACTTTTAGGCATAAGATGACATTTCAATTTTATTTATGTACTCAGCAGGGAGTATAACAAGGCTTCCAATTGATTAAAACAGTCTCAAAACAAACATGACCAAACTTAGACAATTTAGGTACCTACATATTTTATTTGTAGTAATAAGTTATTATATTTACATTTATTGTCAGGTTCCATAGCTAGCAACTGACGACAGGCATCTAGCTGGTTGTTCAGTTCCTCAACAACTGGCTTTGAGTATTTTTTCTCGAAATTAATCTCACCTTTACCGATATAAGTATTTGAATTATGTTCAACACTAGGAATTATTTGTATATTTCCATCTTCACCGTCATACTCCATCTGCAAAGTATAAAAGTAACAATAAAGATATAATTTTTTTCAATAAATGTTATTATTGTTTACTTCTGTTCTATCCATCCAATAGTGTATTTTAATAATCATAATTATAGATGATAAACGTATTACCTTCACATCCAAACCGTCAGTGATTTCTGCATTATGTTTAAAAAGCCATAAAACGTCATATTGGGTCCCTGTTAAAGACTCCCACTGTCCATTTACTAATTCATTGCCGAAGTACAAGCGTGTCTTAGAGGCTACAAATGACAGGTTAACAGGCCTACTGAATGCAACCGTTGTTTTTAATGGCGACACAACATAAACTGCAACTTCTATATTTGTTCTAACAGCACCTGTAAATTGCAATTTTGTTGAATTTAGAATTCTATCAGTGTTATAAAAGTTAAGTAAAATGATCATACGTAAACATTAACAGAAAAGGCCTTGGCTAAGCAATAAAGATAAGCTTCATCAGGCAGTTTTAGTATTTAACTAGTTGACCCGCACAACTTCGTCTGCTCCGCTCCTATTCAAAGTCAAAGTCAAAAATGTTTATTTCAATTAGGCCATTTGAACCATTTGGCCATTCAAACGGCACTTTTGAACGTCCGCGTCATCATTACATTTAAAATAAAAGTGACTCTACTGTCCATTTGGAAGGGTGGATTCTTATGGAGAAGAACAGGCAAGAAACTCCATAGTTACTTTTTTCAAATCATGTTTTACATGTGCTGTGGTCTACAAAACTTTTGTTAATATATGTGAGGACCGTGAAGTCGTGAACCTACAGTATGCAGAGGTAGAACTATTAATATTCTAAATAAGTACATGGTACTCACATATTTACAAATATTGGAACCATCAATTAGCAGAGTGTGAGTGAACAGAAATATAAGAACCCAAAAATGAAACAGTAGGTACAACTATAAAGTAAATACATAAACCAACCAGTTTGATTTTGTCTCCACCATTGATTGTCCTATGGAGCACGACCAGCATGTTTCCAAGCATTCTTATCCTGAATGTAATCTTCTAATTTGTAATATGCTTGTTTACAAAGTGTGCTTTTAATATAGGTCTTAAATTTTCTTTCAATTAGTTCTAATATGTCACAAGGTATTTTATTGTAACATATAACACAGTACCCCATGAAAGATGTGTGTATTTTAGGTAATCTATAAAATGGTTGATCTAATTTATCTTTATTTCTAGTATTAATATTATATTCACTAATTTTACTAAAAAGATGTCGATTTTTATCATATTTTCATATATGAATTGGCAAGGGACTGTCATAATATTAATCTTTTAAAAAGTTCCTTTAGAGAATCGCGGCGACGCAGGTTATAAAGGGCTCTGATAGCTCTATTTTGTTAAATAAATATGGATTCAATGTCAGCAGCCCGACCCCACAGCAAAATACCGTACGACATAATGCTGTGGAAGTAGCTAAAATAGACCAAACGTGCGGTTTCTACATCTGTGAGCTGTCTTATCTTCCTAACAGCATAAGTGGCTGAGCTTAGAGGCCCCGCTAGAGATGTTATATGAGGTCCCATCTTTTAATTTCTCGTCTAAAGTGATTCCCAGGAAAACCGTGTGATTAATAAACTCCAGTTTTTCTTTTTTCAATATGATTTCACATTTGCTACTTCTAACATTTGGTAAAGTAAATCTAATACATTTGTTTTTTTTTTTCATTTAATACCAAGTTGTTTGCCGTAAAGCAATTTAGGACCTGATGAATAGAGAGACGTCAAGATGTTGTGACTGTCGCTCTATTTTAAACATCAATGATGTGTCATCCGCGAATAACACCATCTTTGGGTGATTTTGAAATAATTCGGGAAAATCATTTATGTAAACTAGAAAAAGGAATGGACCCAATATTGAGCCATTGGTCTTAACGTGGTGATATATAGCTTTCCTGATAAATGAGCTATCTAACACTGAAATAATTTTTCAAATCAGACCAGTAGTTCCTGAGATTAGCGTGTTCAAGCAAACAAACAAACTTCAACTTTATTATTATATAGATATACATCATAGAAATTCCAATAAATGGTTTACCTAGCACCCATCTTTGATAAAACCAAGCACTGGTGTCATCTGGGTCAGTGAATGCTGCACTCTGTACCATTTTCAACTCATGTTTATGATGACTATCCTCTATTGGCCGCCCACCTGGTGAAAAACAACTGCATGAAAATATATTTGTAAAATCCAATTATTGCAGACCAAGAGTGGCAATTTGCTTGGCTCATACGGCTGAGGATTTTTTTTTTCAGGTTGCTGTCTGCTCATGTTAGCTTAGCTCTTCATCTGTGGCATAACTTAGCTTTGGTCTTAATTTGTAAGTGGCTATCAACTTGAAAGTTAAATAAAATAATAAATATTTAGTGAAATTGTTTTTATGCAAACCTTCTAAATCAGGATAAAGCTCAACAAGCAATTTACTCCTGTAGTGCCAGGCAGAATAATTGGAGAAATTATCCATAAGTTTTTCAGTAGTATAGTCAAACTCATCTATCAATGATGGCTTGAATTGACTGACAACAAATCTCCTGTAATCCCAGGTATGAACTGAAAAGTAATATAAGTCTTATCAGTAATTGTTTACATGTAGGTAAATGAATCCTGTTCATGTCCAGTTCAGTAGTTTATAGGAAAAATATTATCAAGTTAACTATGTGAGTGTGAGATTTCCACTGATATTAGTTTACCAGCAACAAATCCAGTCTGGATCTGGAGAAGTTTAGAATCAATGGTGCATTGATACTAAACATTCAAGGGAACATTGGACAATTTACTATTAATACATACAATTTCTTTCATCAAACTTCAGGTACATATTGCATAGAGCCAGCTCCTTTTCCCAGTTGGGGTCAGCCCTGGTAGTTAGCACCCATTCCCTCTGGTGCCAAGCACAGTAGGATTTCGGGTTAATTTTCAAACAATACTCCGTTAGATGTAGTTCAGCATCATATAACTGAGACAGCTCCTCTTCATTTTCATCATTTTTCCTGATTTTGTATAAAAAAAAACACATTTTAAGCTTACACCTCTTCAATTTTCAGGCTTTGCAATTTTCAGACATTAAATTTCAAATATATATAGAAAGCAATAGGAATAGGAATTTCATTGATCTAGAGTCAGTAATATTTTCAATATTCAATTATAATTATTGATAAGCCCTCTTTAATTAAATAAGAAATGGATCAGTTACTTGAAAATGATAAGTATTTCTCTCCTGATGTTCCATAGTGTATAGATATCTGGATTGGATGACAACACTTTTCCAGTCAGCTCCAATAGATCCTTGTCTAGCTCACCTTCCTTCCTCTAAAAAGAAAAATAGTTAAATATGTACGATACCACCCATTAAAGATAAGTAGGTATAGAATACCATGATCATTAAATTGTCCAATACATACCATATGAAATATCTTTTGCATTGCATGTTTATAAACCTTAAGTTTCTCTTGACGTTCTTTTTCTTTTCTCGCCCGTTCTTCTTCTGTAGTACGAACCTTGACCCGGCCGTGCTATAAATTGCAGTAAAATAATTTATATGTGCTGTGCTGATGATAATGTTGTAACCTCAACCATTCCAAAACATTATTTTCATAGGTAATATAACTTACCATGTTATTAATTATAAATAGATATGGTTTGATTTCACTTCTCAAAAACTTCTTGTATTTATTGTTATTACTTATTAATTACGAGGAATAAGACACCGTGTTTTTCAATAAACCTAATACACAATAATTACAAACCAGAACTCGATTTCCAAAGATGTCAAACTGTGACACTGTCAAAAATAAATTATTGATGTGCCTTGACACTGCGTAGTCGATTTTATAAATAAAATTCTATTGATTCAAATCGTTTTTTTACGTGGCATGGACTGAGAGAAGCTTCTGAGAGTGAGTCAGCACTCAAAATGGCAATAAACATTGTATTACTAAAACAAAAATACAGTAACTTAAGGGATGAGATATACTTGCAAATATCAATACCAGGGCTTGCAAGTACGAGTGTGTACAAATACTAGGGTCAGAAACCAGGTATTAAAATACTAGAAAGTATTTTAAGCCAAATGCGTATTTTAGTCTACTAGTCTAGTTCGTACCATGCGAAAATTACGGCTTTTGTAGATGAAAATGAAATCTTTCCTTCCTACTTTAAACACAGCCTTAGCACTGTCTGCTAAGATAATTAAATTGCTATTCCGGTATTTTATCTTGTTTAAAAACTTAGCTTATTAGTTAACTTTGTTTATTAGTTAGGAATGTAACTGATAAACAAACAAAGTTACGTACACATGAAGAAGAAGTTTTGTTTATTTACACCGCCCATTGTGTGTGTTTTAGTTTTAAGTTTCCAATTGTATTATTTTTGGAGTATTTACAATAAAGCGTATAATAAATAAATAAGGCCACAGTCAGTCAATTGAATAACAAGCTCGCACTCATTCAAACCACAACTGACGAAAGAAAAATAAAAAAACGTAAACATAACAAAATATGTTTTAAAATACTTTCGTCTACGCAATAATGTGTCTTTTATCAATGGTCATTAGGATGAATGGCGCCGCAAACGAGTCAAAAGAAATCATAAAGTTCCCTGACACACACACACCTACACTTTGGTTTATGCACACGAATAACTTCGAAATATTTCGAGAACGGCTACTGAGCCCCCAATCCTCAATTAGCCATACTTTCATAGGAAATTAATCCGTGATGTAATAATATTAAGGAGCACAATCGCATTTGCAAATGAAAAATACTTTGAACTTCCAAGTATTTTTTTTTCTTGTTACTAAGGCAAAACGAATCACTTTCCTATGCAAATATTTTCACACCGGACGGTCAAGGTGCGGCCGAGTGCAGTGAGGGGCTCGCGGCGTTAGCGGCAACGCCAAGATACTTGCCACAGGAAATTGATTCGTATGCAAATAGAAATTAGGATTAAAATCGCATCCTCGAAAAACTATACAAACTACTGATACTAAAGTTTTTATTTGCAAATGCGATTGTGCTCCTTATAATTATGAGTAACATGGATCAATTTCCTATGAAAGTATTTTCTAGGTCTGCCGGTGCCCGACAGCATAGAAAATACTTCTGCGCCGAACTTTGAAGCAAAGCCCTGGTTTTCAAACCTGGTATGGTAAATAAGTCCCATCCTTATCCCACATACGCAACGCATGCAACTCATTATGATATTTGGACTCTTGATTTCATATGAAAATCTATGTAATAGAAACACACTAAAGCGAGAGACAAACTGACGACCTGCGATATCCAGATCGACATGGGAAGGTGGACCCTTTGAGGTGGACATCTCCCATTTTGACTTTTACGACAGCAAAATACGTGCACCAAAGATCTATTGTAATTTTGTTTTTGACGTACTACGCGTAAGATCTACGTCACACGCGTGGGATAGCGTACGAATATCCTCTCCATCCTCCCACGCCGAACTGGACATCGCAGGTCGCTATTGCATGGGAGGCGTGAGATTGCGTTGCATACGATAGGAAGTGTGTTTCTATTTGCATAGTTTTTCATAGAAAACCAAGCGTCCAGATTTCATAATGCGTTGCATACGTTACGTACGTGGAACCAGTGTGTCTCTCGTTTCCCTTTGGTGCCCGTGTTATATTGTTAAAATGGGGGAAATGAACAGCTGATCGATCTAGCTTTGATGTATGGTAAACTTCAACTTTTTCTCTAAATTTATTTATCACCCAATAACTTCTGTTCTTAACTTTATTTATTTATTTAAACGTTATGTACAGTAGGGGTACACGGTAGGGATGGACGATATACATCGATGTATTTTAAACACTCGATGTATAGTAACGATGCATCGTATTGAACCGATGTATTATTTGGAGCCTTCTAATACAGGCATTGTTTTCTTAACTGGAGGCTCCGAACACGTTCAAATGTGATGTAATTTCTATTTGTCACAATAAACTATTTTGTATATGTATTTTGTATTTGTATTATTAATACTTCAGCATCGAATATATATCGATGTTTTTCATTGAATACATAGAATACGCAAATTATGAGATGAATGTACTATGCGTAAAGCTACCGCTTCGGCTGCGGAGTCTCCTGCTGGGATAAAATTAATACAAACCGTGGATTCTCGTTGGAACAGTACATATTACATGTTACAAAGATTTCCACACCACATCTGACTACTTTTGGCAGTCAGGTGTGGTTAGGGTATAATGGGACTGGTATGCACAACGTGTAAAAGTCCTTATAATAAATAAAAAATAAAAAAAGATTTTTAGAACTCCGTAGTATCATAAATGATATTCTGTTTCGCCACCCTAGAGCATCTGCAATGCTCAGTGCATCAGAGATATCTACTGTATCATCTGTCATCGTCGTACTGCGACCCTTGGAGGCGGCTAAGAAGAAATTTCGGGTTATAAATACTGCAGAAGTACGAGTAGTAAAATGATTTCCTTAGTTTGCTCTGCATGGTCTCTAAAATACCTTCAGCTGTTATAGAAGATACCGTAGCGAAATAAAATAATGGGTCCAATAGAACATGTGACTGTTATCCACGGTTTAAAAAGATGCACTTAATGATGTATGTTGTGAGCTTGTTCGAATACTGTTTCGAAAATTAAAGATTTAACGAAATATAATTTGCATATCAATGAAGAAACTGAATCTGATTCTGACAAGTTCGATAAAAATTAAGACACCTTTTCATTATGGAGTGATCAACATAACTGGAAAAGTAACAAATCTGAAGATGTTTTTTCCAGTTTACTCAGAACTCCTGCTGGAAGACTGAACGAAAATCCGTTAGAAATGTGGAGGGATTATAAAATACAATTCCCGAAGCTGCACAAAATAGCTTTTAAGTATTTAACAATTGTTGGCACATTTGTCCCTTCAGAAATACTCTTTTCACATTCTTTTTTTTGCTCAGGCAAAGAAACGGATTGAAGAGATAAAGATTAAGTAAACTTTTGTTTTTAAGTAGCATTGAAAAGAAAAATTGTAATATGTAAAGAAAATAAAGCTGTGTGGGCTGTATGATTTTGAATTTTTAATACATAATTTTTCTGTATTTATCTAGTTTTCTTTCAGGCCATTGTCATTGTCATTGCCATAGCAATGACAATGTTTTAGCATTGTCATTGCTAAAACAATCGATGTTTTAGAAACATCGATGTATTTTACAATACATCATATTAACATCGATGCAACCGATCGATGCATTACATCGGAAAAAATCATCGATGTATATTGTAATGTTCATCCCTAGTACACGGGGGACTTGCAACAAGGCATTCTCAACCTTTGGTTTTTGTGACACGGAAATATACATTTAAAAATAGTAAACTCATAAAATCATCCTCAAACTTGCTATCAGAGTACCAGAGAGTGAGAGTAGTGCACCTGAGAAATTATAAAACGTACGTGGACTTAGTTTGTCTATCACAGGGCTTTGTCATTGTAGGGTATGATATTTCTATTTTTGCTTTCACTGTAAAGAACTCCATCTAGAATAGACCACTACATAAATAAAAAATGAAAACGCTTTAATTTATTGCCAAAATTGCGTTTTTAAGGTGGTTGCGCCAGGCTAGCCCGCGAAATTCAAGTAAAGTATGATTCGCGAGCGTAAAAATTATGTATTTTCAGAAGTATAACCATTAAAGTCTGTAAAATAACTCCATAAGTCGGTATAATCCTGAAATGTCGACATTTTATGAAATAGTCATTCTTTCGGGTTACCTGGCTCTATGGAGTTTTATTGCGACTTAAATAGTTATAATTCTAAAAATACGTAATTCTTACGCCCGCGAATCATACTTGAATCAACATTAAACCTAATACTGACTTGCAAATTGCAAAAAACGTAAGAACATTTGAATTTCGCGGACTACCTTGGTGCATCCACCTTATACAGACTGTTTAAATTTTTGCGCGAAAACGGACGATGACGTCACTGGTCAAGAACTGTCATAATTCAAAGTCATAGAGCAAGATCCCAGTGCTTCTAGAAATTACTTATTTTCTCATATAAGGTGGATGCTCCAGGGTAGCCCGCGAAATTCAAATATTTTTATGTTTTTTGCAATTTGCCGGTCAGGGTGAAGTTCATGTAGTTCGAAAGAATGAATATTTTAGAAATAATCATTCTTTCGAACTACATGATCTTAGAGGGCTATATTGATAATTAAAATGGTTATAATTCTTTAGATAAATACGCGTTACGGTCGCAGATCGCATTTGGTCCACATACAGCTTCACACTGACCGGCAAATTGCAAAAAACATAAAAATATTTGAATTTCGCGGGCCACCCTGGAGCATCCACCTTAACAAAATGTGTAGAATAGCATAGTGTTAGTATGTAGGTACTTTAAACATTCGCTTACCTGCTAGTTTGAGCCGACGCGACCGCCAGTATGAAAGTTGAAGATGCTAGCTATAGAACAGAATAGAATAGAATTTTCTATAATCAAGTATCACAACTCAAACTGTTAATAAAAAACTTAAGACTATGTTAGTAAACACTGATAATTTTATAAAACAAAACAACACAACAAATAATGGTGGATCACTGCTGCAACAAACCAACAAACCATGCGTGATTCCACAACAGCGACCCACAAACATACAGTCCTGGCGACTGGCAATCATGCTTTGGATGCTGTTGGTGCTGCCCAAAAACAATGTACATGCGCATTGCGAACATCCCCGACGCACTACAAAAGCGGGGCAGCCCCACCAGCATCCTAAACGCGTTATTTTACTGAACGCGGAGAGCATTGTACGATCTTTGCGTACACGTAGCCCACAAGCTGCACGTGTACAATTAAGTACTGTACGCTCGAAAAAGCGTGACCTCAAACGCACGCGCTTGCTATAAAACGACTAGATTATTTTTACGATTTTTACAAAATACAAATTCTTAAATAGTTAGTAATTTAGTAAAAATTTAAAGACTAATTAGTCATTATAATAGTGCAAGATCTGATCGCTATATCCAGTGAGAATTGAGATCCTATTCACAAGTATGTCTTTTGGACATAGTTTGTTTGAACTACTTCCTAGACTTTAGAAATATGTTTTATACCTACATACATCACTAAAAAAAAAATTGCGTACGACGAAATTACACTGGCACCAGCCACCACACCACTCCATTCAAATAAGTATTTTGTTACTGTGAAATAAGTAGAGTCTGGGAGCCCTGGGATCTTGGACTATAAACTAACAGAAGTTACGTCACCAAACGCTGATTGGTGTATTAAAACACGTACCATTTCACGTTACTTTAAAAAATTGTAATTACTGTAAGAAATCAACTGAAACAAAAACGTTGCACTGGCCCTTTTTTTATGCTTATTTAACATTTTAGCCAAAAAATATTGATAAATCAGATAAATATTAAATCTGCATCTTCCCTAATTTGTGGTAAAACCACAGGGTAAAACTTCATTTTCGATAATTGCTCATTGACTAACTTTTAAATGGTGCATTTTACGTCAAAAGTTAATCCGTGCACTTTACAAAATTTTATACAATTTGAGTGCAACCGTAGTTCTGCATTGAGGTTTTGATGTAAAACACTTGAAACATCAGCAATTTTTCAAAAACAAAAAAAATTAAGTTTTCCTAGCCCTACGAATGACGGCTACCATTTTGTACTCACCAGTTGGCGCCACTTTCGAGTAGGGTTCTAAATAATGGCATTAAAATATGTTATCATAGCATAAAAATCCTCAGAACACTATCAGTCGCTATTGCAAGAAAAAAATATACATTTTTATTTCTTTCGTATTTGCAAAATAATTGAACAAACGTCATCTAAAACTATTTCAAGTTGACAGTATTATACACCTCACGGGAACCCTAAACAATAAAGAAAAAAGTGAATGAAGCGCTAGTTAAAGGCACGATAAATTCTCAGTCATTTTGGTTTGTTGGAATATTGTAGTCTTTGGATAAAATCCACCGTCTACACAGATGCAATCGACGCGCTCCATCCGTGCAAGGAAATGCGCACCCGTCCTCTATGGGCGTTGAAGGTCAATCTAAAATTTGGATTACATCTGCCGTCTACACGGATGTGATGTAATCTAGCAAGGTCACCTTGGATAGGATTGGATGGAACGCTTGATTACATCCGTGTAGAAGGGGTTTAAGTATCCGAAGCGGCATATTTGGTTTAACACTATTGGTATTCTATATCCTAACGACATTCCAAAAAATCAAAACAGTGCTACACGAGTAATCTGTGTACGGTGACTGGCCTAAAATTCAATGTTTCCAAATCCAGACATCTCAGGTTAGGGGCCATGCCCGCCCTGGTAAAAAATCCTAGATACGCCAATATATTTTGTATTTAAAGCAGCAAAGTGTTGAACTTTTCATATTTACTATCGGCCTGTGTTATTATGTATGTATTAGTTTCTCGGTCGTTTTTATTTGATTGATCTTGTGTGAATTTATTACGTGTCGAGTCTAATAAAATTTCAAATGCGTTCCCAAATATCCTGGGCACCAGACCACTGGGGTGGGCTCACGTCTGTCACCCACTTTAGTGTACTGATGTTATAAATATTTTTTAATCTCAGAGACTAAATTGACATGTGCAAATGGCAAACTGACATAGATTTCAATAACGTTTAAGTCAGTTTTGACATTTGCATTTGTCAATTTAGTCTATGAGATTAAAACAGTACAGGTATTAGTCGTTTTAGTGGTCGGGTTTTTGACCAAGTAATTTTTTTTGTTTCCTACATTTTCATTTTAGTGAGTAAAATTGAAGTCTGAATCTGAAAAGTGTGAAAAGCAGGTGGTTTTTTCAGGGATATTTTGTATTCAAAAAAAAAACCTTAATGCTGGCAGTATGGCTTTTCCCTCAAAACGTATTGACAGATTGTAAACTTTACAATCTGTAAACTTATTGACATTTGTATTGACAACCAATTTTTGTGTAAATGAAAGAGAAACTCGGATTTGTTACTCGAAACATCAGAAAAATAACCTGACCATTATCAAATCTGGTCTATTATCTCAGTAAAGTGATAAACTCATTAGTAGATTAAGTGTTTTTGATATATCAGTTGTGGTTTTGTTGAATACCAGTTGTAGAATGAATAATGCACCGCAGTTCTCATTACGCTGGAATAATTACGTATCTCACGTAACAGAAGCGTTCAATGTTCTCCGTTTTGAAAACGATCTCGTGGATGTGACGTTGTGTTGCGATGGAGGCAAAATCAAGGCACACAAAATGTTGTTATCTGCTTGTAGTAGTTACTTCAAGCAAATATTCAAAGAGAACCCATGTCAACATCCTGTGATTATATTCAGAAACTTCAAGTTCGAAGACCTCAATGCTATCATCAACTTTATGTACCATGGTGAAGTGAACATATTCCAGGAACAGTTGGAATCATTCCTTATAACTGCTGAGCTCCTAGAGGTAAAGGGTTTGACTGATAACATGGAGGATGAATCATCTAAAAGCCAGTTGAGAATCACAGAAAATACTTCTTTAGATTTAAGTTCTAAATCAAGTAGAATGACTGAGGATATTGTGCCTGTGTTGTCTGATGAACCAATCAACTTAGCCACAATGCAGAGTTCTAGAGAAGAGTACATTCCACAACCTATGACAATGACAAACACCCCAAACAAAAGTATTCTAGAACAAGAAAATGGTATTGTTGAAATGCAACCCGAAGCTTCAAAGTCAGATGATCATGTTAAGATGAAACCAGCTCCGTCTACTAGTACAGAAGAGATGCAAGTAGATACAAACACAACGTCAGTGGAAGACTTGTCAGAAAAAAGCAATTCCGGTATGTAGCATACGAGGAAAATGTCTATTTTGGTAAATTATATATAACAGTTTCTGATTTTTATTACTATGTGTAAGTAAAAATCTTCTAAAATGTACTAATGTTCCGGGGTGCGGAAACCGTTTGAAAGAGGCAGCGTACCCTGGAACGCAAAGGGCATTAGGAGGAACACGGATGGGTTTTAGTCAATAAGAGTCTAACACTCCCTTCCGCTCCGCCCAGAGCAGAAGGAGTTATTTGATGATTTCCCTTATGTTAAAGAACAGCCAAATACTTTGAGAGACTGGCAAATATGGATGTTGTAAATTGTATCAAATATAGTGGTATTGTGCTATTTAATTTATGTATTTGATCACTTGGTTTTTTTATCTTATAGTTTTTTAAATTTCTGTTACAGAATCAGAACTGGCCAAGTTTCGCTGTCAACTCTGTCCAAAAGGTTTCAAGCATCCGACTTCATTGACATTGCACAAGGATTCACACGCAGGAAAGACACAATGTCCTGTGTGTCATCGTTCTTTCTCACGGTCTTATGATATGAGGAGTCATCTTCAAAGAATACATCAAGGGAAGCAACTGACCATTAAGGAGATCAGATACAAGAATACAAATGATAGCGTCGCCCCCAAGCAGTTTACCCATCACATTTAATTATAGCTTCATGGTAACAAAGTCACCACAATTTAAGCACACAGTGCAAATGCCTAGAACTGTCTTATATTATAGAGTTTATGTATAACAGCTATTACTTATATTGATATGAAAAAAAATATTTTTATTTACTATTTTTATTAAAAGTCACAATGATATTGCTCAGTGCTAGCTTTGGCTATTTTTATACTAGTCTGTAAAATTACTGTTTTTAATATAATAATTGTTTCCATTATTTTTTTGTTTTATTTATATCGTTATGCATCAAATAGATATGGAAAACAAAGATAGTATGGATGAATATGAAGGCTGCTAGTTATGGGACAGTGGTCCCATAACTAGCAGCTATAATAAACTTATTTACTTGTTTGATTCCAGACTTTGTAAAATGTTTTTATCTATACTAATATATAAAGCTGAAGGGTTTGTTTGTTTGTTGGTTTACTTGAATGCGCTAATCTCAGGAACTACTGGTCCGATTTGAAAAATTCTTTCAGTTTTAAAAGGAATCATCTATCGAGGAAGGCTATAGGCTACATAATATCATCACGCTAAGGCCAATAGGAGCGGAGCAGTAATGAAAATGGTGACGCAGACGAAGTTGCGCGGGTCAACTAGTTTTTAAATAAAACTCGATGATCCATTAAACCTGGACATACATATAAAAAAACAGCCTGAAAATGACTACCTAGTCATTAATGAATAATCAAGATAAACCAAAGTGATTTAAATAAGAAAAGTTAATAAAGTTAATTGTACTTTAGCAACGATTATAGAATCAAGAAGTACAAAGTGCTATGAATATGTGATTTGAGTAGACAAATATTTATCAATTATTTACCAGCCTACTTTGAAGTAAGTAAGTTTAGTCAAGAGAAATTAATATGACGTTCCTATTTTTACTTTATTTTGATCAAATTAAAAGAATAAAAATCTTCTAGAGTATACCATTCACATCTGGAGTGCGGCCATCTAGAAACACGGGGAGGCACTAGCGGTCTCCCTAGATAATCTCGAAGACCTTCGAAGGGGTCTGGCACAATAGCAATATTGGCAAGCTTCCTTCCTTCGGTTAGCCCGCCGGATTCTGTGATTGGATTTCAGATTTCTTGTGGGTTCGGCCTGACCGTGTGGTCATAGATGGCTGCTCTTCCGGACTCTTGCTATTAGTGCCGGGGTTCCTCTGGGGTCGATGCTGTCGGAAACATTGTTCATGCTGCATATTAATGATCTGTTTAAACCCGGTACCTTTGGGTATGCAGACATTAGCACTGTTACGGAGAGATACGTGTCCACCGCACGAGCTGGTGAGTCGCAGATCCGGTCTCTCCGGGAAGCTATGGATGAGCGCTTGAACTTGTCCTTACAGGCTGTCTCTGAATGACGCAGGATCAATGCTGCTAAGACTCAGGAGAGTCTGTTTTTCGCTAAAAAGGGCCAATTCTACCCAGCATCATCTTTCCGAGGTGTAACCGTGCCGATAATCGACCGACTTGAGCTTCTTGGTGTTACGTTAATATCTACCCTCAACTTTGGGCCTTTCAAAGAAGCAAAGGCTCAAGTGGCTGCCAAAACATGGGGATCCTAGCAAAGGTGGGATGGTACCTACTTTACGCCGCTAAAGCTGCTCAAACTTCATCAAGCGCAAGTTCGATCGTGTGTGGTGTAGGTACTGCTCTCATCTTTGGGATGGATCTGCCAGATACTAGCTTAATGCCCTTGAGTCAATCGACAAATGAGCCAAAAAGATCATCGGCAATGATAGGCTCGTCGAGTTGAAGCTTCAAAGCGTCGAACTCTGCCAGAGTCTGTTTCCTAATAACTACAACCTGGGAGTCTTCAAGTCAAGAGTGAATAGGTTACTTAGAGCAAGCATGCTCCATCTTCGACCGCATCATAGCTTACCATCAAGTGAGATACTGGTGAGGTACTAACAATAGTAATAAACTGGCCAAGTGCGAGTCGGACTCGCGTACAAAGGGTTCCGAACCAATTTCATTTTTGTAACAGGTTATTAAACTAAAGTCATGTACAATGGTCATGTCACCCCGAAACCTGTAATCGTAAATGGCGCAACCCTCAAGGTTGTGCAAGAATACATATATCTAGGCCAAATCATACAACTTGGGCGGCACAACTTTGAGAAGGAGGCGACCAGAAGAATACGCTTGGGCTGGGCGGCATTTGGGAAGCTGCGTGATAATATCTTGAATCGTCGATCCCACAATCACTTAAGACCTGAGGGCTTAGTGTGAGTTTTTTAACGTTCTCGATCTCGTTAACGTAAACGTTCACTTATTCGGCGCTTATTCAGTTTAAATACAAATTGACGTTTACGCTAACGCGACCGAGAACGTTAAAAAACTCACACTAAGCCCTCAGGGTCTATAACCAGTGCGTCCTACCCGTAATGACTTACGGAACCGAAACGTGGACACTTACCATAGGCCTAGTCCACAAATTCAAGGTTGCTCAGCGTGCAATGCTCGGGGTTTCCCTGGTGGACAGAATTCGCAACGAAGTCATTCGCCAGAGAACTAAAGTCACCGACATTGCGCATAGAATCAGCATGCTGAAGTGGAAGTGGGCCGGCCATGTCTGCAGACGAACGGTGGAGGAGCAGACATGTGTTAGAATGGAGACCGCGTATGGGCAAACGTAGTGTGGGACGCCCTGCGGCACGATGGATCCATGATTTAAAGAAGGTGGCTGGCAGCGGATGGATGCGGACTGCTCAGGACCGGGATGGTTGGCGCTCTTTGGCTGAAATGATGATGATGATGAACATGTTATTTTAACACTAGAGACTTCTTTTAGGTTAATAGTTAACGAAGACTACAATAGTCTAGTTAAATACTAAAAAAACGGCCAAGTGCGAGTCAGACTCGACAACCGCGGGTACCGTACAAATTTGTAGGTACATAATATTATTCCAAATAAAGACTACTTATATTCTCACTCACTTTCAGACTTTTTTCTATACCTACTTGTAGTATTCATTGCCAAATTTCATAGTTCTAGTTCAACGGGAAATACCCTACCTATACATTTTGTTTCCCTTGAGAGTGTCGGAATATACCTACGTTTTTGGTGGCATAAAAAGCCGTATCTTTTTTCACATTAACTTAGAACTTTGTTTTTTTCGCAGCTTCAAGGGACCGTAGACCTAGTGTATTGTTTTAATTTCTCGATACCACACGCGTTCCCGAGATAACAACAAAGTGATTTTATAAGGGTTCCGTTTTTTCTTTTTGAGGTACAGAACCCTAAAAATTAACTATATACATAAATATGTACATTTTACTTACTTGAGTTGAACAAGTTCCTGGACGTACAGCAGGCGTTCGACAAGGTTTGGCAGTCATTTATTTTTCGGGGTAAAAATAAATGACTCGTACTCGAAATTCCACAACATACGAGCTCCGCGTTAGGTCCTACGCTTTACCTTATATACACAGCAGACTTACCAACGTCAGAAGAAGTTCTCTCTGCCACCTTCGCTGATGATACAGCTACTCTATGCACTAGCAAAAACCCTCACATAGCCTCACTAAAGCTACAAAATCACCTCGACAAAGTACATAAGTGGATGAGAGACTGGAAAATAAAAGATCGCCAACAAGTCAAAGCATGTGACATTTACTCTCAGAAATGATGACTGCCCGTCAGTTAAACTTGGTGACAAAACAGGTGGGTAGCGGGATCCGAGGCACGGTGCGCCGCTGGCCGACCGTAGGTAGTTGGGGGCCTAAGTAGTGTGCTAGCCACACATGAAAGGCTGCCCCGCCAACTGTCGAAAAATCCCGGGATGCACCATCATGCTGGCTGGTGACCAGACGAGAGGACCCGTTGGACATTCCCGGGGGGGTTCGGGCGTCCCCGCAGTCTCCAGACTAGTCCTCTAATGATGTCGTCCTGTCAGAGCGTGCCTGAGGGTTAGCAGCATGGAACCTCATTTCACTTCTTTCTCCTCTTCTTCCGTTACTCAAACTTATGGCCAAAGGGAACAAAAGAAGAAAAGCTATACAGCGGGAGCACATCCTCTCTCTCAAAGTGCACCTCAGCAATATTCGAGGTCTGCACTCAAATCTCGCCGCAGTCCATCACCACCTGGAGACTGAGAAACCAGCGCCGTTGTTCCTTTACGAGACGCAGATCAGATTTCCGTCAGACGTGTCCTACCTTTCATACCCAGGATACCCGGGAGCACCATTTCAAACCATGTGCGGGCGTATGTATGTGCACCCGTGACGACATCTGCTATCGGCGGCGTCTCCGCAATCTTGAGGACTCCAGGTTCTCAACGCTATGGGTTTTAGTGGACACAGGCCTGGACAAAATTGTCTACGCCTACTGCGTCTACCGTTCGCTCAGCGGTGATTTGGAGACAACTGGGCTCACACAGCACCTAAGTGAGGTGGCGGATGCGGCTCAGCAGCGGTACCCTTCTGCCCAATTGGTGTTACTGGGGGACTTCAACGCCCACCATCAGGAGTAGCTCTTCCCATAACAGTGCACAGACCATGCTGGACGAGAGACGAGAAAGCTAGCGCTTGCGTTAAATCTTACCCAGCTGGTCCAGGGGGCAACGAGAGTGCCGGATGTTGATTCGCACACTCTAATTACTTGGACCTTTTGCTGACAACAGATCCAGACCGTTATTCGGTGTCGATTTCTTCTCCACTGGGTAGTTCCGACCATTGTCTGGTGAAGTCTGTGTCCGTTTACTCCACGCCCGATCCTAGCCCAAGAGGCACCCGGCGGGTATGGCGATACAGGGCTGCAGATTGGGATGGCATGCGATCTTTCTTCGCATGTTATCCTTGGCAGCCTATTTGCTTTTCTTCGACTGATGCTTCGTCGTGCGCGGACGCCGTGACGGATGTGTTGCGGAGGGGAATGGAGTAGGTACTACATTCCGTTCTCTGACGTATCATTGTCTGGCGAAGCTCGTCCATGGTTTGGTGCCGAGTGCAATCACGCTGATGCGCTTAAACTCGCGGCTTAACTAGTATGGATCGACGCTCGTACGCGCAAAGCAAATGACGTTATTCGGAAGAAGAGAGCCTTCAACAGGGCTGCCCAGTCCTGCAAGAAGGTGTTGCGGAGGGCACGGTTTGACCACATTAGCCGAAAAGGGAACAAACTCGCTTTATACCCAGCAGGTAGTAAGGCTTTTTGGTCCCTGGCCAAGTCGGTCGAATCGAACTTCTGCCGCCCCTGACTACCACCACTGCTGAGACCCGACGGGACGCTGGCCCACTCCGCTGAGGAGTAAGCGAACTGGTTTGCTTCCTTGTTTGCGGAATCTTCACGTCTGGATCCTGGTGGCGCGAGGCCCCCTGCTTCTCCTGGTGGATGCGAGTCGAGTATGTCGAACATTCGCATTCATCAGAAGGACGTCCGTAGGGTACTGCGTAACCTAGACGTGAGCAAGGCTAGTGGCCCCGACGGGATACCGGCAATGGTTCTGAAGACTTGTGCGCCTGAGTTGTCTCCGATCTTGACACGCCTATTTCGCCTTTCGTTTGAGACTGGAAAAGTTCCGAAGGCTTGGAAGCAAGCTAACGTGCAGCCCGTGTCCAAGAAGGGTAGTCGAGCTGACCCGTCGAATTATAGACCCATCTCGGTAACGTCCATACTCTGTAAGACTATGGAACGCGTGCTGAATAATAAGCTCTTGGCGTACCTAGAAGCGAATGATATCCTTAGTGACTGACAATACGGGTTACAATACACGACAACCGACCTTTGGTTGTAAGTATTTTTGCGTCTATGAAAACTTTTAATTGGCCTTATTTTGGTTACTCTCTCTTGTGTGAAAATGTATAAGTAGCTGTAAGTTTTCCTAAAACTGTAAAATAAAATAAATAAAGAAATTAAAACAGAACCACACGATCAGATACGTAGTATGTAATAAGGTTTTGCAGAATTGTCTATTGCACAAAAATTATAGCAAATATTTAATAAGACTGATAATAATTTTTCAAATTTGTATAAAATAATTTAATTTTCCGGTCGATTCCTGCCACGTCTGAGTTTTTTTTCTGTGGTATATAGCAAACGGCAAGATGAAAAAAACAAAGCGTCTCTGAATCTGATAAAGAAACCAGCCAAGTTCGAGTCAGACTCTCACACGAAGGGTTTCGTACCGTGTCTTGTATGGGAGCCCCCGTTAATTTTCAGTTTAATTCAATTTTCATAATTTGTTGTTATAGCAGCAATAGAAATACACACTGTGAATTTCAACTGTCTGCCTATTACGGTTCTTGAGATACAGCTCGCTGACTGACAGACGGACAGCGGAGGCTTAGGAATAGGGTTCCGTTGGTTACCCTTAAAAATGAAAAGGATGAATGAATTATTTGTTAAAAGTTGCTAAAAGTAACGAAAAACATGTTCTTAAGCAAAATAATGAAGTAAAATAAATCGTACTTTATTTTGACATGGTATACATACTTTTTCTTTCTACTTTTCATAAACAATGTACTTTATTTGCGCAAAAAAAAAGGTGGCAACCCTAGCCTTAGACCATTCTGAGGTGGGCACGGAGCACCCGCCCCCCACCCCCAATATACGCCTATCAGCTTAAAATTTTGAAAACAAAAAAAAAAACTGAAAATAGGTTCTTGCTTATCTATAGATTAAGTACAGAAAATCCTCTAAGAAGTAGGTAGATACCTACATGGTCTAAAAAACATTAGTACCAAAAATATGATTCGTTTGGAACTCTTTGGACTAGAGTTAGGTACGACACGCACTTGGCTGGTTTTTAGGACTCCGTACCCGAAGAGTAACCAACGGAACCCTATTAGTATTAGGTACTAAGTCTCCGCTGTCCGTCCGTCTGTCATTCAGCGGGCTGTATCTGAAGGAAGATCAGTACTTAATAGGTAGAAAGACACTCTATGAAAATTTGAAATAGGTAAGTACCATTGAAATATAAAATTTATTATATCTATGGTAAGTACCCAGGTACTTAGTTGAAATTTTCAGTGTGTATTGCTATTACGCCATAACAACATTATAATAAAAATTCTATTCAATTCAAAATTGAAAGGGGCTCCCATACACCATATACCTATGTACAAAAAACATGTTTCTTTTTCGGTGTTTGGTACGGAGCCTTTCGTGTGAGAGTCCGACTCGCACTTCGCTGGTTTTTATTTTGTGAACCTGCTCTAGCAGAAATATACACAGCCAGCCTCAATGTGCGATATTTCAATCGGTTATCTTACTTATTGTATCTGATCTACCTGTAATGTACCTAGCTACTCGTAAAAACGTACCCATAATATTCCTAATCACCAAATTATTATCATTGATAAAAAAGAAATTGAGACTTAACATTTTTACAAATTCAATTAAAATTCTGTATCAGTTATACCTAATAATAACGGAGCTTTTCCTTACATTTATTAGATTAAATTGCAAGTCAATAACGTTTGTCTTAATAATGAAACTCCTAATACCTAACTAATAAAAGAATTGAAGAGAAATTAACCGTGTTAGTGCATGCAGTTATGCCCGTAATGGCGAGGCACGCAGAGCTGCGGAGGGGTAAAAGCTAAAGAACCAAAAAGCTTCAGTAGCCGGGCGGGACAATCAGGGGTTGTAGAAGCGAGGGTGGCGGGGGTCGGGCGGAGGGCGCTCGATACGCGCGCGCGCCGCGCTCCGCCATCACCCAGTCGCATTTCGACGTCGTTGCGCCCGGTCTGTGTCTCGGTCATCGGCGCGCATCTGTCAAACGCTACGATATCGATATAAAATTCTTGCGTTTTTCACAAAGTACGTATTTTGTTTATTGGAAATTATCCAAAATTATTAATGAATATTAGTTTTACTGTGAATCGGGAGTGATATAATTGAATTTTATGGTATTTCATTAAATTGTTTACATTCAAACCACATGTTTACGCGTTACGTTAGGTTTGTTTCTGATAAGAAATTCACAATGCGTTAAATTAATTAAAGTGTAGTGCATCTTTTAATTAAAGAATATGAGGTTTAATGAATATTATACCACTGTAGTTGCTCATTAATCGTTTGAAATCTGAATAGTGCATTGATGTGATGTTTTCAGCGGTTCTTTTCATAAATCGTTTGGAGATTTGTGAAGTTTCGTGGAAATAGCGGGTGCTTTTATTCAGTAAAATGAGTGTGTGAATTTTTGATGGTGTGTCGTGAACGGGAGCGCGTGTAGAGTTGAGATTCGCTCGCTGAGCGTCGCGCGGCGGCGCAGCGAGGGTATTGATCGGCGGCGGCGGCGGGTCGCGAGACGCCGGCGTTCGCCCGCCGCCTAAATAAAGCTCCGCATGTGTGCGCCCCGCCTCGCCGCCCTACGTCGAAGCCGCCCGAGCCGTCGACGGCGACGTCTTCGTACCGTCGTGTACAACATGCGCTAGCCCGCTGTCCGCTGCCCGCTCCACTAACAACACACTATCACATGATTCAGACATTCATTTCATTTGCGATCAACAAAAATCTGCATTATTTGTGCAGACAGTGTACGATAGATTCATGAATAACAACTACTTGGTCTACTTGCGTGCCTGCGTCTAAGGTATTCTTGTGTGTCTCATTGAACTCAAAATCACCTTGCTTGATATCGATCAAACAAATTCACTGAAATTATTAAGGAGGTCCGCTAAATTTTGTGGATACAGTCTAGTCGATCGTTCGTGGCGAGAAAATGAATGGCAAGTGTGTAACTTGCAGCAGCTGAAACAAATCTTATGATAAAATTATAAATTCATGAATAATAATAACTTTAGTATCTACAATATTTTATACCAATTTTAGGTAGTAAGTACCTACCCAATTTGTTTTTGAGACAAACACACTTACCGCCAAGAAACAGACGCTTACAATTTTATAGACTAAAGTGTTAATCATGAACCCATTTCGGGAACACTAAAATTGCAATTTCTGATTTAACAGTTGGTTTAGCTGGGCTCAGGGCATTGAACCCATTTCGTATAAAAAATACCACCCCTAATATCGCATCGATCGATAATGCTGCTGATAAGGATCAAATTCTGCAAATATTTATGGGTTTTAGCGGGCCTGGCCATGTGATAATTCACGTCAACGATTATCTCGGCATACCTACGTTTTAATTATTCTGTTGAATATAAGCACCCAAAGTCCACCACGTGAATTTCAGATAGAGAATTAAGCAACTATCGTAAGCATTTTGTGTGCAATCTCATTTTGATTGTAGTAATATCGATTACCTCCAAAAGCATCACGTTTTATCCAATAAATGGATTCTCGATTTCCTTTAGGGTCGGTCCTAATCTCAAAGTGACAGTCGCCTAGTCGTCGAGAAAGAATAAGATCGATCAAAGCATGATTACGTTAAGTTATCATCATCATTCAGTCGAAAGACGTCCACTGCTGGACAAGGGCCAACATTTTGTTTACGTATTTTAAGATGTATGTACCGAGTTAATAAATTAAATGTTTGTTGTAGGTGTGAAATGTCGGGATAGTTAAACGATATCCCCGCAAGAGCTATGGCGCGCACAGTGCTGGCGGGCGGCGCACTGCTCTGCGCGCTCAGCGTCGTGCTGCAGACGCGCGCGCTCACCCTGGTGCCGCACGACGTGCGCCCCGGGCACGCCGTCAGACACTTCATAGGCAACCACTCCAGATACACGCTCCTAGATCCAGAGTTCGCGCCCTACTTCACCCTCCTCGATGACGGCCTACTCATGACCACCGCTGACCTAACACCCTTACTCAATCAACCCGTCAATCTAGCCATACTAGAGCAAACTCCTTACAGCAGTGCAGCTCATGCGATCCATCTTCTAGTAATGGATCGACGGCAGATGCTACATTTCACCGCTACTGAAGGATTAATAGGAGAAATCTCAGAAAATGCCCCACCAGGCACTGTCGTGGATGTTTTGCCTATTAGAGCTACGGCACTAGTCGATGTGGGTCCACTAGCTTATAAAATCATTAAAGGAAATGAAGATGGTATATTTTCACTACGACAGAAAGGGAAAAGCGAGTCAAATTCGGAAGTTAAGTCAGTTGTAACTGATGGTGATGTTGAAATGGTCGCTACCAAACCTTTAGACGCCGAGGAGAAGAATTTGTATGAAATTACCATTCAAGCAACAGACATTCATGGAGCGAACAAAGCCCACCTGGCAGTTCGGATAGATGTGGGCAACGAAAACGATCACGAGCCACGTTTTGATCAAGACATCTATTATTTTGCTGTAAATGGAACTACTGATGAAAATGGTCCGAATGGTACTGCACACTGGCAGAGATTCTCTAACATTGGACAAGTTCAAGCATACGACGCTGATGGAGATCGGGTGTACTATTCTTTAGAATCGCCCAGCAATTTGGTGGTCATAGTACCTCAAACTGGAGAACTAATATTAGCAGGTGAACCAGATGGCCATGACGCCGAATTAAGAGTGATTGCTCATGATACTGGCTTTCCGCAACGAAAAAGTCGACCAGCAAGAGTCTTTTTGGATTTTTTAATTCGTGACCAGAGAGATTTACCAGTTCTACATCGTGAGAAGCGTCGTGTAACACGGGCTGTTAGACCAACGAAAAGAATTGAGTTTACTGAGGCAGACGGTGAAGTAGAGGGTCGTGCTGTTTTCACTTTAGAAAAAGAGACTGATCGCGAGACATTTAAAATTCGGGACGAAAATCCGTGGGTTACCGTTGAACCAAGTGGTGTAGTGAAAGTTAAAAAGAAGTGGGACTATGAGGAATTGGGACCTGAGAAGACTATCGACTTCTGGGTGACTATCACCAACGCGGGCAATGGAGGTAAGTTTTTAAATTAAAACTTTGTAATGAGAAAGTCCTAACTTTCTAATATAATAGGTATAATGTGTTCCCTGATAATAAGCTGCTAAAAATATGAGATGTGGCTTTGTTAGCTAATGTGTTTAAACCAGCATTTCGGATACTTGGCGTTATTTTCGTGGACACCATGAATCTTATGGAAGAAGGTAATTTTTTGCATAACTACCGTTGTTGCCGTGAGGAGTGATTTTGCTTTGAGTCTTTGATTATGCATACCGCATCTGTAAAATACAATAAACTACTAAAGTATGAAAGATGACTTCGTGAGTCATACAAAAACTCTAATATTGAACAATTCTCTAAGCAATCTAATCGTCTCCCAAAGAAAAGGTGTAACGCAATTTAATATTTTTTCGTCCAAGTCGTTCCATTTTTTATCCATCCATCCATCTCTTGAATGTCTCTATCAAGGGCAAATTGAGATAATGATAGGGAAAGAATGGGGTGGGAAGGGTACGGGATGTGTATTATACGGTCTAACAGCGACGGCTTTAAAATTCTGTTAATGTTCGCTTTCATTTACTAATGACGATGTTTAATTACATGTTACTTATCTTGTTACTGTGACAAAGCTTTTGTTTCGTTTCATGTTGCCTCCTTGATTAAGTGTGCGACACTTATCATGATCATTTCACAGGGTAACTTACAGCATAGGATCACTATATGAAGATTGAATTATCCTAAAGAAATCGAGCAGTAAGTCATGATGACACACTGCATTTTTGCTTTGATGATAGCATTACGAGACAAGTTGAAGGCAATCGATTTTTGTATTTAAAAATAAAGCTTTTAATGTAGTAAATATTGTATACGTGCCGCATGCACCTGTCGGATCGAATGGCGCAGTGGAGCATGACGCCGTGGTCCAGCCGGTCACGAGCACTCGCGAGCCTCCGCCAGCCTCCGTCGCTCCCATCACGACTAGCTAATTGTTTACTCTATCGAAACGTGTCTAGCCTTAGGAAAGGCCCTTTTACCTAATTATTGTACCTAATAACGTGATTTGTATTCAGTTGCCGTCTCTCAAACATTTTTGTTTTGAATTTTTCAATATTCTCTTTAATTTTTTACTTTGTGCCGTTTTATTGAATTGAGCAACGCTCTACATCGTTACGGGATTTTGTGTGACAGAATTCTGCCAAATTCCATGAAACAATGATCATTTAGTTCTCTCATTGTTTGTTGTGGAAGAAATCCATAGCAGCGATATTGTATTGTTCATTTTATGTTCAGTCGTTTCCGAAAAGGCACAAAAAAATAATTCTTGAATTGTTTTATTCATCATTCAAGTTCCAAAGCAAGTTAATGTGGGGTTTCAAAAAATACTTCTGCTGAGGAAATCCCAGCATCTGCGAGAAATAGAAGGAACTCAAGAGCCAGTAGCTGCGTTCGTTTATTTCGAACTAACTCTAGGGCTAGGGATTCTAGACACATTAGATTCTATAAATAAAGTAAGTGCCTCATCTGTTGTAAATTAGTGATGGCACGAGTGTCCGGCGCGCGTGGAATGCCCATTAGGTACAATGGCTGTCAGGTGGAATGGTAGCAGGTTGCATTGTGACCACGGCTGCCACCGCGCGCCATGCTCAATGCGTGGATAATCGGGGACCTGTCGCACGGCCCGGCCGCTCCGCTCCGCTTCGCTTCCGATTCTACGCATCGTAATTCGTGACAATTACCGTAGATGTGGAATCTTCACCATTGACGTGGTTAGTTTTTTTTAAATCTAGAATTGACACATGCCCTCTGAACCAAAAGCTTTAAATCAATTGATGGAAATTAATTGGAATCAAATCATTTACTATTACGGAGGATATAAGGAAATGGGTAACCACACGGTGACGTTTGGTCTCCTTTACTTTTCGCAGTGTTTATTAACTCTATCTCCAACGAATTAACTTCTTCCTATACCACCTTTATGCAGATGATCATCAGATTTACACACGAGCTTTTCTTGTAAGTCTGTCTGAGACTATCTTGACCCTAGACCGTGATCTGGCCCGTATATGCGACTGGAGCAAGGGGTGCTGACTTACGGTGAACCCCATAAAAAACCAGGTTTTAATGGTGGGCAGTTGAAGGACGGTCTCAAGGATTAACTGGACGACTTTAACTCCAAGTTTCTTTTGACAACTCTCTTATTCCTTTTAGTGAGAAAGTAAATAATTTGGGGATTTTTATTGACAAGAACTTTTCGTGGACTGCCCAGCTACAGGAAGTAAGCCGCAAGCTATTCGCATCTGCTGCATTTTTGAGAAGACTGCGTAATTTTCGTTCCTCATCCTTGATTATGCAGCTGTCAGCTATCTTGACCTAACTGAAGTGCAACTTGATAAACTTGAACGCCTCCAAAATTTTTGCTTACATTCATATTTGGTTTGCGCAAATATGACCATGTTTCCGAACAAATAAATAAATATTTGGGAACGAATATTTCGTGCAGATGCAGAATCGAATAGCTGAAAAAAATATATCATAAAACAAGCGAATCTGTTAATTAAAAGAATACAATCTAGGTACCGATAAAAATCAAAGTAGAGCATCAGTTTATACGCCGTGGTCCAGCCGAGTGTTATCGGATTCTATCAAAATAAATCAGGAAGGGTTTTGTTTAATTACATCATCGGGGCGCATCCGAGGTGGGTGGGCGAGCCGAGCCGCGGGCGAAGCACCCCGAGCCCCAAACCTCGCCAGGAATCTAATCATTATCATTATCGTGTGGATAGTTGTTTCAATTATATAATAGTGAACATGCAGGATATACTTACCTGTGAGGATGAGAATACCCCTTGAATTTTAAAACCCAATTTTAGATCCTTTGTAACGTGTGTGGTTTTAGTTGATGGATCTATTATATTCCAAGAAACACGTTACAGTAAGTAAAGGCGCCGATGAAACATTTCGTGTAGCGGCCCACACCACAAGTCGGTTCGTGACGAAGTACTCGAGGGAGCCTCGTCAAAGCACCTTTGTCTACTGAAAAGCGTGCTCTATTGGCAAATTAATTCTCTACTCTCCTCCAGCAATGCTTCTCTTTGAACTAATCGACAAACACTTTGAAGTGTTTTCAGAACCCTCATTCACTTTTACCTTGAAGAGGTCTGCATTGATTTTGCAAAAATCATTGAAGTGAAAAATGGTTAAGTGTTCATTCAAAGAATGTTGTCCTATATTAAAAAGAGCTGTTTTATGTATGGTTGTTAAAAATGGGTGGAATATTTTTCTTGCAATAAATCGGCCTGGCCGCACAGGTGCACCGTGAGCCGGGGTGGCATTTTAATCCTGCAAGAGGGATGACGCAGTGCAACGAAGAAGGAACGTTCAGTCCCAAGAGTTATCAATTATCAGGTTGCAACGAGACAACTAAGTCGGTTTTATCATTTTAAAATATTCCATTCCGAAGTTATAAAAGAAAATTGGTCATTCCATAAGTTTTCCGTTGCGACAGTTACTTCCATACAGCATGGTGCATCAAACGGACTGTCGGCGCGGTCGGTCACTCACTTTATTATTTGTAGTTCATTTCGGTTTGACGCGGTCTCGTTATGTCGAAAACTAACTATACTTACTGTACTAGCACTTCGTCCGCGACTTCGTTAACGCGGGTTTTGTAGGAACTCCACGAACTTCATCTCCTATATCTGCCTCTATATAGTGTAATGTGTAAACATCTTTTTTCTTACTTACTTACAGCATTTTATACGTCGTAACTTTTAAACGAAAGGTCAGATTTGAATAATTTAAAGTGTAATTCACATTTATATAATCACCCTTAATTACCTAACCATTTAAATTGACAAGGATTAATATCATGATACCAAAATCACCACTATTCGATTCGCCCGGGTTTTGATTCAATTACCTATTTAAACAAAAAGCGGTCATTGCGACTTAGTCATATTAGTTAGACATTTACCCTCCCGGCCTTTTTATAGATAATAATGAGTACTTTATTTGTGTAGTACCTACATTATGTTTATGTATCATCAATAGTTTTCTCAGCGCACGCCACCTAATGAATTTAATAGGCAAAATTTGCTACTTTGGTTTACATTATTGCAATTCTCTTAAGGATCTCCATTTTTTTTGAAAATATAATATAGCCTATATCCATCAGGGATAATAAAGGATTCTTATGGTGAATAATTTTTTCAAATCGGTCCTGTACTTTCGGAGCCTTTTCATTTCAAACATACAAACAAATCTTTCCTCCTTATAATGTTAGTGTAGAATTATCATCTGTCGTTTACAGAAATGTATTTATTGAAATGTTATGGAATTCAGAGTTTCGAATCAATTTGAAATTTCGAGAGAACCATTTCCAAGGTATGTGCTCAATCAGCTTAATTTAATGCATTGCATTGAAAATTTAATGAAAATACGCATTGCGATGCAAACAATAATAAGAGACAATCATAGATTTCGATATGCATCATATCCGTGGTAGTGGACTCGATCATTTTCATTGGAAAAGGAGAACCATTTTCAAGTGCTGCTTTCAAACTTATATTTCCGAGTACAGGTGTAATATCGGTACTTCGGTAGCATCGGATATCTGGTTCGAGCTGGAGGTTTGCGTTGCAATAGTATGTCAAGCCGAATCGATAATTGAATACGATAGCTGGTGTGACGTACGTCAGGCGCGCCGTCGTCGGTCAGAAATTGGCACATCCGGACAGGGGTCTGGGCGTCGTCGGGAGACGATTTAGAGACCGGCTAGTCTGTTTTATATTATACGTCCCATATGTTCCGCCACAGGAAAAGACGGGCACAAGAATTTCATGCACACTAACTACTATGTCTTTTATAAATCGCAACATTATTGAATCGCGAATAACATTTTGATGTACTTTAATGAATGAATGGCAATAGCAATACAGTTGACCGTCGCAGACCGGTTACGGACCGTTTGTGGTGCTTTGTTTGTTAAATTCAGTCGTCATTCAATCAATGGGGATGGGTGCGGGCGTCGCTCGCACAACAATCGCACTGGTCATTACTGGCCAATTCCCCTCATTGTGACCACTCGCCGCAATTACGTATGCGCACTTCCTATGGTCGACCCCAAAGCTATGATCATCACATCACACACCGCATCTGCTCTTGTAACTTTTTTTATTTTTCACGGTCCCTTTATGAGGATGCATCTTGACTGTTAATAAGCGCTAATAGCTTTAATTAGAACAATGCAAACGTTGGCTGAGGTCATGTGAAAGTTATTTCTTTAACTTGTTTGCAAACGTACTCTCTTTGTTTTATGAATTTTATTTTAGTAAGTACTCAAGTGTTTTCAGTGCTTGTTTGACAAACATGCGTCTCTGCAAACACAAAATATCTCAATCAAATAATGTTGGCGTGTTCCATTCGTAATTTTCTTTTCTTCTGAAGGGCCAGGCTGTGAGCCGTTAATAAAATTTGCTCACCCCCTCATTTATTTTAATCAAAATACGTCTCAGTTGCGTATTGTGGACGCCGTGGTCGACCCTGATTATTTCTGGGGTTCTATATTTTATTGTTGTTAGAACTAGAGTCATTCGCTTGAGTTGAGAGGGGTATACTTTAACAAACGCCAGGGTCACAATTTTTCTAAAGAACGTCTTTTGCATAGTTAGGCCCTGAAATATTTGTTTAATTGCTTTCTTTTGGTAACATTACGAAAGGTAAGCACACTTTGTATTTGATTTATATTGTTAGGTTAACTTGGACAGAAATAGCAGCAGCTTGCACAAATGTTATAACACATGAATGACATTGAATGGGTGTTCGATGTAGTTGTTGGTTCAGCGAGTAGGGCGAGTCGTGATCTTGAGTGATGCGCACACATCTCTCCTATAATTACATCTAACGCATTGGTAAACAGCAGAGGCGTCGGTGCGGGCTGCGGGCTGCTGCGATCTCGACCTGCCCATTTATAGGCTTTCACTCTGATTGTGATTTGATTGCGGTCATTTGCTCGTCTACCTAAACGGCGAGCGACCGCGATGCGTTTACACGCTCTACCAATGTTAGATTATCACAATTTGTTAGCCGAGTAATAAATTGCTGGTCCGCATTTGAGCTTAAAACGATAACAATCACGTTTGCGTTACGTCTCTTTTACAGAAAGATACGGGGCTGATCTCAAAGGATATCCCTCTGTCTGTGAGAGTGAAACAGTACGACCTTAGTCCTTTCTAATCTTATCACTAAACGACCCCTAATTTGTCCTTCTAGTGAGGCGCCGTCAAATTTGTCTCGTGATATCGATTGAACGTAAACGTGCTCGTAAATCAGAGGTTACTAACACGTACAATTTTGGTGTTGGGTGCTCTCTCAACTAACGATTATAGTTGATTAATGTCGCAATAGATCTCCGTCAATCGGATCGCGGTGTGTGATGTTCGGCTATCAATTGTTGAGTACGTCGTGGTCGCGGTACACCGGTACATGGGATACAACACGCAAGCATGAAGGCATTAACAGGCGTGTCATTTTACAACGCTGTACGATGCTTGTGCTTATTGCTATGACTATTCACATGACCTCGGTACCTTCAAATGTCATACTAGGAATGTATGCTTATTTCGCTGAGAGGGATTGCTTGATGTTTTACCTTTTGTTTATTTGATTGTAGATTTGGATAGACTTGGTTGTACTTGTAGTATAGCTACTAGATGCTTTTAAGAAAAGTTCCTCAAAAGTAAATATGTAACATATTCAACAGTCCCTCAGCACATAGCGTACTCGTAGACCTTCGTTTCACAAAAATCGTCTCATGTTGATAAATTGCAAATGACTTCAATCAGGACTCGGTCCTTATTTTTATACGATGCTCAACTAGTTTTTACTGCTAAAAATATTTTTATTCTCACTTTTCACAGGGACTCCTGCGAAAAAATATTTTGTAAAACATTTTTTGCCCACCGTGCAAAGTTAGTTTAGTGCACATTCGCTACGCCTGCAGCTAAAAGAGCTTGTTAGAAAGTTTTATTTGTGCTTATAAAACATACTTCAGTTATATAACACGAAGCTGTGTGCTATCGGGGTGTGGCAGGAGGTGAGGTGCGACCGTGCGACGCGAGGATCGCACGCCGCGTGCAATGCGGCCGTGCATGCACTTCATTCCGCATTGTTCGGTTTCGCAATGGCCGCTCTCGAGACCTCTCCAAACACATCCACGATTGACATTCACAGTTTGTACCAGACGGCTTAAAGTTCACCCCCCTACCAAGAACGGGGTGGCCCCGCAACAAGACGCTCTCAACTTGAACGTTCAAATCCTATGTTACATACGAGCAAGTTTATATGCGAGCATACATGGGTTTGTACAACAGCGACTCTTGCAAATATAGTTTGTTTTAAATTTAAAGTACATCTTTTCTTGTTTATCAGAATAATCTACACGAAACTCGAGACGGTAAAGAGAAGTGTATTTAATTTCACTCACACGGTGAAAGTGTTATGAGAACAAATATCAAACCGTATCAAAATTCAAAACACATCAACAAATTCTGAACTAATGTGACGTGTCCAATAGACAGTAATTTACCAAAACATACAGTTAGCCGCTCGAGCGGGTACTTGAACATGAATGTTTGTCAAGCACACGCCATGGCGTCTGTGGTAATGTGGTTTTTAAATGCGATTGACATCAAACTTATCCGTAATTTCACATCAGAGTGTGGTGTGGTATCAAGTGTGCGTCAAGCCGTCAAGTGAGACAGCTCTAGTACAGAGGTGTGGCAGGTTCACGCACCGGGCCCGTCTCTGACTCTAACAGAACGACCGACACACAGTGCAGTTGCTTCTAATAATAGCCAACACTGGCCATATGGGGATCTTTATTATAAAACGCCAGACGCTTTGTTTCTGCCACATAATTAGGCCGCTTTCTTGATTTCATATAAAAATACATTATTTGAACGTTCCAATTAAAGGGCTAAAAATGAGATACTTTACCTAAATATCGGTTCTTCTTCATACAATGTTGTAAACACATTAGCTGGCGATTTGTAGATTCGACTTCCTAAACTAAGTACGTTAAATTAATTCATAGATTCCATAGTTTAACGATGGACGATATTATTCCTCGTTATCGCACAGTATGGGAAGGTATTCGAGCTCGCGTTTAATTTATTAAGGATAGACGGCAGATTGGGGTCTACGTTCGGTGGCTTTATTAAGATTTACAACACCTCTGGGATCTGGGCGCAATTATCAGCAGACTCCTTGACACCCATGGGAAATATCGTAAGGGGCATAATGCCATACTGACCCTAGTCGACAACACCATCGATCCATAAAATACAGCTAATAAATGGATCGGATTAACTTACATCGGTTTGTCCACCCGGTTTAAAAACATGAATGTGTGAAAATGACTCACGGAAATAGCTGTGAGAAAGTTCTTTACCAGCTCCTCGTTTCTTGCACAACTCCGTGTAAAAACTAATAACTGCTATCCGTTCTTATAAATGTCCACATCTAATTACTATCAATTTAATCTTTTGATGTTAGTAACGCCGCTACACGCTTTTTAATTGTTCTTACACACATTTCTGTTAGTGATTCTCTTGATGCTTTACTAAATTATTTAACGAATTTTATACCTATGAAAGGTTATGTTTCCCACCTAAAATTAGTTAGAAGCTCTATTTAAAGCTCATCATGCTTTTAGACTTTAAAGAATACCAGTTTCATATTTAACGTGTGTTAGCTGGAAAATTCCATAAAAGTTAGAGGCGGAAACTACAAAAACGTGTGATTTCAATCTTATCATGCATAATTCTACGAACGGCCATATGGGTAGAAACGGACCATTCATCATCTTGAATGATTATGGAGCACATTTCCCCTTTTAATTTGCATTTTGTGCGACATAAACCCCTTGATTAATTGTGCCGGGCGCAAGTAGTGAGTAGTGCGTCATGTCGGCTCGCGCTGTTTTTGGGATTACTGGCCGCTTAATTGGCGCAATCATAGTTTCAGCAAATGTCGACTTTGTTCAACAGTTCGTTATCTCGCTCGACATTTGTTCTGATTCGCGACTCGCAGATGATGCTGGAAATTAACGGGTTTCGGCTGCTGTCGTGCACATACAATTTGGCCGATTATAATAAACCTCAATTGCTAACTTGGTGTGAGGTTCTAGTTTCGACACGGGCAGTGGTCGTCACGAAACATTACTAACATTCTAAAATTTGTTTTGGTTATGTAGATACGCTGGATGCCATGCACCGCTCAAGCCTTCGCAATCAAATTTAATTCCAAGTTATCGATCTAAAGATATTTGATTTATGAATATAATGTTTAGCTTCACTATTTCATCTGTTAAAATGCATTCCGAAACATTATTCTAACACGCGATCGAAATTTAGAATCCGCAGGGGTCCTGACACCTACTGTTACGGGCATGGTTAGATGGTTCGTAATATTTTTAATATTGGTTTATGATATCGACCATTTGTATCAGTAAATGTTTATTGCTTATTACTTCCTTATCTTCATGCTCTCATAGTTTCGGGGCCCGTCTTCGATCGCTAATGTGAATAACTTGTGACAGCTTAATAGCCCATCTCATTGCTTACAACTTACCGCTGAAACCTTGTTTACGAAACCGAGAAAAAACACAGAAGAAAATTATGTTTATTGTTTACCATTCCGCAAAGCGTAAGGTGGTGCTATTAGAAATGATTAAGTAAGGGTTTTCATACCATAGATCTTTTTTTCAAGAGGCCTCGTAGAAAGCATTCGAGAAACGCGTTAAGTGGCACCACTAGAAAAGACAAGAGAGCTTTAACTACCGGTCAAGAGAATTGGTTCCCATAGCACTTCGAACTAGTGCAGAACGCAATATGACAAATAAGGATTGTGGTTTTTCTTGTCGCATTTTGCAATAAATCCCAAATACTTTATTAACAGGAATTTGTTAGCTGCCCAGTCATAAGATAGGTATAATAAATGTAACTGAGGCGACCTTTTAACCCGCCACGTTACGAAGACAGTCTCGATCGATGGTCGATGGTACTCTCGAAGATAATGCACGCAATGGTTTCAATCTTTAATTGTAACAAATAAAAGTAACGCTTTCTAATCCGAATTTACAGTAAAACAGTGAACTCCAAGCAGTGAAAAACTTCCTCGTATTTCCTTTTATTACGCTGCAGCGTTAAAAGTGTTGATTAATTGCGTTAAATTGAAACAGCATTAAGTTTAACAAGAGAGAAGTACTGGCAATTGTTCAAGTCTTCAAGAGTGTAGGAGCGTACATTGTTCAGTGTCTTGGATGAAACTGAGCAGCTTTCCCGCGCTACCTATATCTTTTCAAGTCAGCATTACTTTGGAGAGTATCTGAGGGCGTAATAGAGCACCTAATGAAATTATCTGCAACAATGCAATTCGTGACCGGAGCCCCGCCAGTCATCGCCAGCCGGGGCCCGAGCCACTCGGCTCGCGAGCATCTTAGCCGCAATCCCTCCGGCGAAATTGCACTTCATTTGCGTGCACGCGGCTTACGAGCTCGACCGGCGCGCGGCGTTCTCACGCCCTTCACTGAACCGAACCTTTGGAGATATTGTAGACGCATCATCACGTGCATTCCGAACGATACCGGGCCTGCTAATAGAGCGCTGACACACTCGTGTATATTATTTAGAAATCCCACTTATACAAGTTTAATTACATATCTCTTAGATTGATATCGAAAGATGTTTTGCCGCATCATCCTGTTCAACTCTCACGGCTTATGATAGCGTCGAGTTGTAATGCAGGCGGGCTCGCTTAGTGCTCTGTTGTTCTCTGAGGATCTGGTATTCTATGGCCGTTACATAAAAATACGAGACCGCGCATAGAAACGTGTTTAATCGTCAATGCTGGCGATGCAATATGGGCCAAGCTCATCCTGCGTTTGGAGCGAGAGGGAGATAGGGCTCTTGCACGGGACAGACAAAGCTGACGATGCAACTTTTGATATCATAATTAAGCCGGGACGACCGACGCGGGCGGCGTGTAAATAAAAAATGTTTATCTTGTAAGCTCAAATGAAGATGATTTTTAATAACACGACACGTTTGGTCATTAAATCGAAGCTCGGCGCGGCGTTAAGGTCGTTTAGTCACGCTTCTAAGTCACACGTGGCTCGGAGGCGTCGAACTGTTAACTATGAAAGAATTGGTATTTAATAGACTATTAACGATACCTTTTAAACAAAGTCTTTTAATTTACGTTAGTTGATGAAATACACAAGCTTTATGGGTATAGGAATCTCCGTGCATTTTTGCGTATCGATTGCCTCACTTACGCAAGTAGTAACTGTAAAGTTTAGCATTAGGTACAGGAAAGAGAACACAGCGAAGTGTAATAATGTGCTCTTCATCACGTTTTTAATTTCCTTCCATGTCGAAGTCGTAGGTACTTAGGAAGTAATTATCGCTCTGAATATAAAAGCTCGTGAATAAAATTATTATGTTTGAATAATCATTTTTACCTACATAATGATCGACTTTAATTAATCTAATAAGGAAAATAATAGGTCTTCAATCCATTTCAATCCAAAAGGTCTTCATCAAAATCATTGGTAGCTTTGAACCACCCACTTACTGTATGGATCTTCTTATTTTGTAAACTAATTAAGAAGAATGTACCAATCGGAAACCTTAAAATGAATAAGTAACGCACATTTAATTTGTTCATATTTTTGTTACTTTGCATACATGCTAATGACCTTGTGCATACAAACGGAGCTAACTACACCTCTACGCGCCACTCCGCGTGTTTTTTTTTTTTATAATAAAATTAATACATATTTTTATAACAAAACCAAATAACTTTCTTGCAAAGCAATAGATTATTTAGTCTTTTGTTAAAAAGTGAAGGAGTAAAATGGTTTCATCTCAACGATATGGAGGTGATTTTTTTCTTATTATGTGATACTGATACATAAATTCTGGCCAAACCAAATTACGTACCATATTATGTGTATGTTTTTTTTCAGATATAATTTCTCAGTAAATGCCGACGAAAAACTGCTTCATCTGCACGCTATTTTGAAGCTTTTTCGAGAGAGCGGCCTTAAAGTTCAAGTTACTTAGGTAATTCAAAATCGTCTTTTATTCCGCCTTCAAAAATAAAATAAACTAATATACAGTAGCGAAAAGTCACGCACCCTTAATCTTTCTAAGTTAACGCTAAAGCTAAATCCCCAAGACATGGCATCCGTCGAAGGTCGTAGTTCGGTGCATTATTATAAATAACTTCGCACAGTGGCGAGCGGATGCACGTGTGAGTCGCCCTCGACGACTTTTTATTGCGCTGCGTTTTGTCGCACAAGCGCGCCAGTGGGAGTTGGGACCGCCCCTACTGCATGCTGCGTGCTGCGTCATTGCACCCGCAGATTTCTGTAATGAACAAACACGACTTTGGTGGGTCTGTGTCGCCTTTGTTTTAATCTTTGCTTTAATGTGAGTGTACGGATATTTACTATTATAGGTACTTACCTAACTAAAGTTTTATCTAAAATGTGTAGGTATTTATGCATTGAAGCTTTTACGCAAGTTGTTTAATTTTAATGTTAGATATATTCGAAGCCATTAATATAATTAAGTCTTACTTAAAGACTACTCACGCACGCACTAGAGTACAATTGTGTACATAACAAAACATCATCAATTGGCTCTTGTATCGTTCACAACGGATATCGGGTCTTGTTCTTTTATAGGCGCTCCCTTTTTAGAGATTTGTCGAAATATTTACGCCCCATATTGTATGAAATTCCCTAAACAATGCGATCGGCCGCGCGCCGTACTCTCCGCGCCACACGTGCGCGCTCGCTCATAGATTAGTCAGCCCGTTGAATAAACAGAAGCGACACGCAGGCAGTATTAGGCGCTATGTTTTTAGTACACGTTCTTAAGAATATTTTATGAGTTTGTATTATGTTACTAGGTTATTTTGTCATAATGTAGGTATCCGTATTTACGGGCACCGTATTTTTATGCGGAATATTACAATGTTCCCATTGAGTCGTCTTAGCGGGGGCACTCCTTTGGAGTTTTAGAGACAAAATTAAATGTCAACCAGAAAATTGACAGAAAATAATGGCTTTACCACGGAGTTTCGGTTTTACGCACATTATAATTCGTAGAGCAAATAACTGTCAACCAGACACCTTCCAGAAAGTAAAATGTGTTATCCAAAGTTAAACACGTACTTGTATTAAAGTTGCTGTCAAGGATTTTTAATTTGAACTACGAATAATTTATTAACCATGCATGGGACAGATACTCCCATATTGGCTTTATCCCTTGAACATTATCCTCTCGAACAATACCGTGAGAGCACAAGCCTATTACGTATTCATCGAGCAATGAGCTTTCGTTTATTTTTTTCTGGGAAGACTTGGTGTAGATGGATGAGCGGCTGTGTTAGTGGGCGAGAAGCGGAAATGGAACTTGAATAAATTGAATTGTGTGACTATGATTGCTTCAATATGGAAATGTACACAGTGCTAAGATGTTTTATTTCAATCGGTTCTGTAACATCTAACATCCAACGATGGTAACAAATCTATATCAATACTAATACATAAAGCTAAGAGTTTGTTTGTTTGTTTGCTTGCTTGCTCGCGCTAATCTCAGGAACTCCTAGTCCGATTTGAAAAAAAAAATCAGTGTTAGGTATCCCATTTATCTAGGAAGGCTATAGGCTTCATATCATCACGCCAAGATCAATAGAAACAGACGCAGTTGTTCGGGTCAACTAGTCAGATAATAAAACTTAAGAATTGAAAACATGTTCATACAAATTGATTTGGTTTACTTAATTGTAAAGTCAAAGCTCAAATATATTTGTTAAAACTTTCGTGAACAGTTTGCAAAAGAATACCATTTTTTTTATTTACGAGGCTGGTAAGGAATGAGTGAAGAATCCTGTGACCCGTCAAAAGAGGCGGTGCTTAAGGCGAGAGCGACATAGCACGGGGTCAGACATCGATCGGGGCGGGCGGCGGCACATGTAGACACGGGAGAACAATTGCTACAACTTGACACCACTTTTCTACAAGCGAGCGGTATGATGTACTATCTATCTGTAGACACATTCGACAAGCATAGTCCATAACAAATTAATATTGTCGATGGTATGCAAAACGGCGTAGAGCAACACGAATAGAGTAATTGGACGTGGTTATTATGCACTTATGGGCTAAGGTTTAAGGTTATCGAGCTTGATTGTTAGAATTATGTATACATTTAAAAACACTGGGTGTATGAAAAGTATGGTGTTAGAATATGACTTTCAAATTCATAAGAATTCTCTAAACCACGATTCACTGAAACCATTATAAAATAACAAACTGACACTGAAATGACGAAAATAAATACAAAAAGCAGTAAAATACGTTCATGAATCTAAATCAGAGACAGTGTTTAAACTGTTAAATATAGAAACTGTCTCAGACTAAACTGAGGCACGAATCGATTGAGACACAGACACGCAGAAACACCTTTACATAGTTTGTATAAGCTGAGCGAGTCTGCGACACAATCTAACTGTTACTATTTTGATCGTCTCGACTAAGCTGTTGCAGGACTGTTCAACGATCTCGGTTAATACCGCTCGGATTCCGATAGAAACGAAAAGGTCTGTGCTGAATACTATACACGCCTGAAATGTATTCACTCCTGTACTAATTCGGTCCTCAAACATGCTCAACGCCCTATAATGTGATTAATTCTGATGGAAATACTGTGTACAATTACACCCTAGCTAATTTTATAGTAAATCGATCGAACGACAACTGAGGTAGCCGTAACAAATCGTGTTGCTGCTTAATAAAAGTCCGTTTCTACTAATGTAGTCTGGAATTTGGAATCCTTTGGAGATTTGGAGAAGGAAGAAGGTTAGTTGTACATATATCTGTTACGAACCCATGACACGCTACGGGACGTTAGTTCCTTTGGGTGCCTTTTGTCTCCTGCTTGTTGCGTTGTAGATGAGGTCAGAAACTTTGTGTGAAATATTGAGACACAGCAGAGCTCAGATTGATTGTGGAAGTTATCAACTCCAACGTTAGAATAGTTAAAAGCATAATAAAACTGCAAGCAAAAAACCAAAGCACCATTTCATAATCATAAACTGCGAAGTACAAAAAATGTTTGTTTATAAATTCCCGTTTTATGCGTATCAATGGTCATCAGAGCGGGCAGGTCTCCGGAAGGAAGTGAGAGGCTCAATTACCATGCGCGGCCGGGCGTGTGTAACGGTGTGGTCACATGGAAACCCACGGCGATCGATATTAACTGTTGTGGTGATTTACACAGCGCACATTTAGTGTTAAACGCACAATCAGAAAGGGATGGGGACTTTTCTGACGTGTAAGGTACTGGATTACGTCGGTTTCCATTAGACCGTCTCTTGAGATCAACTGACTTGGGGGAACAACCTATGTACGAATTGATTACACAACATTTACACTACTTGTAACAGTAGAAAATAGAAGTGGCTTCGATAAAAATTGTTTGTAAGGGAAATACAAACAATGTAAGTTAAGAAATGTAAAGAAATCCCTTTTTCCTTGTAATTCACACAATTCATTGCGGGTCTTTCACTGTTTCGTAGTAAAAGAAACGTATTTTCGTGACGTATTAGGCCCGATGTTGTTTAGTTCAGTTCCCACAATAGTAAGATCGTGACTGCCTAGACGATCAGGAGCTGTGATAACTCGCCACTCCGCTTTGTTCAGAATTAAGACTTACATCGTGAGGGCATTTAATTGTAAATTGTAGCCGAGATCATCTATCTGTGAATCTTAAAACGTTGCTCCTATTTTAAGTGACACACATTCGTGTACATACTTAACAACACATTATAAATGCCTCTCAATCTCCGTTTTTTACCTGCTGCCATTGTCCAAGCACCTATAATTTGGATATTGAAAGCTGGAGCCAAGTTTTGAGATTATCTGTATAATAGATGTGCGTCGTTCTAAGTTAGTTCGCACCTCGAGTAATCTACGCTCTATGTGCATAACTACTATGAAGAAGTTGTATTGCACCTGTGTCTACAGGCTATTCATATTCATGAATGGGATAAATTATCCATGCAATGCCTTTTGATGAGAGTGGTATGTGAAACTGTTTCTGTAAATTAGGTACTCGACGTTGTCGAGCCTTTTGACTAGCACACGCCATTATCAAAATAATACGGATTCAGAGTCTTTTAATTCTAAATATCTGTGCGGATAAAAATAGAAATATTTAGTCCTCACAGTAAAAATTAAAAACACGAAACAATGGATTACAATTTTACAAATGAAAACAAAGCAAGTCGTCGACAAGAGAACTTTACAAAAGAGCTTGAAATTAAAATAAAAAGAAGTTCAACGGCGTCCCTTTATATCTACGTCTTATTTATTAACTGAGCACATTCAATGAAAAGCATTCCATACACTCGTGTTAAGCCAAAGTTTTAGTTCAAATAAAATTTTCTCTTCCAAGTAAAAGCTCGTTCAGCGTACTGTAAACTGTGCAGAAAGGATATACGTGTACACTGTACAATTACGTTATAGATAATTAAACATGAATGACACTGTAGGAAGGGTGGCGGTTGGAAACTTAGAAGTTCTGTATCAAGTTGCGAACAATAGCACAAGATGCGTGGGCAAAGTGTATTAGGTAACGTGGGTACCCTATTCAGAGGCTTTCATGACGCCACTTGCGTGTTTATAGGAATTGTTCATTTGGTTGGTAACGTAATAATTGAGACTATAAATAGAGTAAATGCAATGATGACTGATGTTTTTTAATAGGTCGGGCGCCGCTCTGCTGTCCATACTGCAAATACGCTGAGTTTAATTGTTTAATTCCTACTTATTAATCATGGGGACCACGATCCCTTTTATTAGTGACCCTTAAATATCGTTTAATTCATTTAGGTAGGTACGTACTTATTTAGTTTTTACGATGAGAACTTTTTAATCATGTCTGAAATTATTTCTTTACTCAATGATGAATCGAATCATACGAACTTTTGGTATTTCAACATTTTTCATCGAAAAACCGCAGTTGTTTTAATCTCAAACATTTTATCGCAATTCATTCATTTACTCAAACAGGTGGTTAATATTAATTAGTAGAAGCAATTATGACCCTGTCGGACACATTGGGTAATGTATTCCGTAAATTCTGAATCTTTATTCTCGGTATTTAGTGATCATCAGAAATACAATACAATTTATTTCTAAAACTTCAGTTGTACGTTACCGCTGTGGTCTCTTCCACAAAAAAGACATGTTATCCTAAATGTAGTTATGGAAGAATGTTGAACTTAAGAATTGCATGTAATTTTTGGTAGGTAGCCGGAGCGACACCCACGCCACGTTGTGACCGAAAAGAAAGATAGTAATTTTTAGTTGCCCTAGATCTCCGGCGAGATTGGATTGTTACGGTCTATTCGTCCAAACGCTGATACCATCAACGTATGGTATGACGTGTACTTATCTGTGTTTCATAACACTATGAAACGTTTGTACGTATCCCGTACGGTGTACCCAATAATTCTTTACATAAAATATTATGAACGTTATAGTGTTAGGTACCTACTGTTAATATCATAGATCACAAAGTTTGAATTCATGAGTTCATGACCCGTGTGCGTATTTATTTTAAACGATTAATTTTTAGGTTTAACAAATTCGTGGAAAGTTACAAAAATTTCATCGGTAACGTATATAAAATGAGTATGATTAGGTATAGAGCGACCGTGTTATTATAATTGTGATAATCGCAGTAGTTACTTATGACATTTTGACATGGTTTGTATAATTAGGTAGACCTATACTTAAATGATAAAGTAAACGATATCTCATTTCTTGGTATTTCCGAATGTTTATAGCGAGAGACATTAATTGCAAGCGCTGATATCGCGGGATTAAAAATAAACAACGTCTGATGATGACTGACGACGCTATACTACTGAGTACTGACTAATGTTTCGGTCGGCCGTCACTGTCGGGCGTCAAGCGTTATCTAATACTGGTAGTACCTACTTATTCTTGGAAAAGCACGAACCAATTTGAATTACACATAGGTAATCGCAAAATACCTGAGTAAAACGATTTTTGGCGATTACGGGCAACGAACACACCCGATGTTAGCCGAACGACGCACGACAATGACGAACATTGAGTTTCGACTGAGGTTTGGTCAATTTTTGTCCGAAAACGAAACTGGCCGAAACTAGATTTTATGAAAACAAAACCGGACCTTCGCTCGGTCTTTAGTTTCATTTGAATCTTGAATCGGATCACTCATTTCCAAGAATAAGGACTTGCCAGTTTGTTTGAAATATCGTAAGGAGTAAACGCTCTCAACCCTTTTGATCTTATAAACTTATCATCATAATAACGACTTCCAGTGAATAGTTATGGGTCGACAACATTGTAGAAGGTCTAAATGTGCTTGCGTTACTGCAACATTTAATTTAATCTTTGAAGTGTTTGTTCGCCATCTCCAAGTTACGCTCATTTGCTCTCAGCATATTTACGCATCATTTACCCATGACCGACGTCTGCTTGCATTTTCTGTTTTCTTTTGGAAAGTGTGAAGATCTGTTATTCATATTATAATGATAATGATCGTTGGTTTGTATCGCCTCACCGATCAAAACTGAAAAGAAAGTAAACAATTATAAATATCAACAGAACTTAAGCTCTTTACGGTACTCTAATGACTCACGTTTAGTTGAATGAGCATTTTATGACCTCTTGTTTTCAAATGTAAAAACAATGATGTTCCCGATCATTTCCCAATACAAACCGCATAAAAAGTAACTAAGTATTCAAAATCGAACGCTGCAACCAATTCGATAGGTTTGTTTGTGTTCAAATCCAAAAACAAAACGGTCCATTCGTGAGCAGCCGTTCACGGTAAACGCGTAGGGAAAAAATCCAATGGGATACATAAACATAGTGCGGGAGATTCGTGTCAACGGCCGCGCATTGTGCCCCTGCCCCGCGGCCGCCACCCGCCCCTTAGCCGTCCACGCGACGGGGAAGCGATTTCAAGGGTGGCTTGGCTAGCTACAATATTTCCTCTTTCCTACCATTTATCGATAGAGTATCGAAGACCTCCGAGACACATCAACTCCAGTATCTTTATCTCGACGACCCGTTTTCATTAAGATCTTACGCGACGGCTTTATTAAGTTGATTGCTTTTGTACTGTTTTTTTATGCAAAATTTATGGACGCCCTAATTAATAATGACCTTGAATGGAGTGAGGATGAGGAGCCCTTTTAAATGTTTTGTTGTGGATTTTAATTTCGGTTTTCATTGTTCAATTTCCGAATACTTTCGATGCTAATTCAAGATTCTGCTGTGCTGATGTACCCATCGAACAATAATTACTAGAAAGTCCACAAAATTTCACATGGTTATGGAGGAAAGAGTTTTTAACAGTGATGGTGGCAGGCAGGGGTTATCTTTGTTAAATATTATTTTTGACATAAAATAATTCCAAAGAGTTTTCACATTTTATGATTTTTATGGGATTCAGTTTTATCTTCCAACGAGGAAACCTAAAGCACATACGGCCATTGAAAAGATCCTTTCAGGCGAGCCGTAACTCGGACGAAAATGGACCCATCAAAACGTAACGTAGGAAGATAGTGACTCCTAATATAAGTTTTATCTCAAATCGCGAATGTAGCGCGCCGCTCGTGACGCGAATCGAATAAGACACAACATTCCGCTTGTAGGGTGGCTCCACATCAAAGCGGAGACGAATTGAGAGGCGCTGGGTAAACATCCACCAATGGGGCAACTTTATGTTTACATCTTTATTAGATTAGCGGCTTATTGCTTGATTGATACACTTCCTTTTTTTGTTCAATCGGACTCGACGAGTCGAGACGATCGATGTTGTAGTTGCGATACCAAGTCTATTAACTTATTGGTTAGTTCATCTCCTCCTTATTTGTACGCCTTATCTCAAAGAAGAAGAACTTGTTTTGTAACGAGGTAGTGGGTCGATGGATGTATAATTGCTAAATCATCCATTAAAACTAATTTCAAAGAGTATTATCGTACGTTCTAGATTCTCTTAATACCTACTTCAAGGGATTAACGATGTTATTTTTAGACTCACTGCTTATTCATCACCCTAAGATAGATTGCAAACATCCCCTTTGAAAGGGGCTAAACTGTGTATCGAAAATTACTTTTGTGTATTATTGATTATGTTCATCTCATTTAAGGGATAAGTAACATCCTAGGGATTTAGCTCATATCATTAATCAAAATGTTTTATATTGAAACGCCGCGAAGAACCAATTATATTTAAGTGAATGTAACTTATTATAAGTACCTTGAATTTAAGAAAAAATGTCGAAACATGTATTCAATAACTTAGCTCGAATGGTCACGCTAGATAGTGCCGAATCCCATGCATAGTGGTAGTTAATTTAGGGCGGGGATTTGCAGAATGTTCCCATTGCAAGGAACACTATCCCTTTAAACGGTACTTGATTAGGGCAGCATAGCTTGGGATGGTCTATCGGAAGATCTAGACAGGACCCTAGATATATTACCTAAAGCTTGCTGTAAGCTTCCTACTTTCTTTCAAGTTAGATTGAACTTATTTTGAAACATTAATGAAATAAGTTTGAATATACATAAATTCTCAAACTGTTTTATACTGGTTTTGCAATTGCCCAAGTTTCGACGTTAAAAATTTGCAATGTTTTCAGGAAATGAGAGATATTTTTTTCTCCCCTCCACTAAGTTGTTGAGAAAGATTGAGAAACGACGGGCTATTATACAGGGTGGTTTTAGAAAAGACGTGACGAGAGTTTTAATTTTTGCCACATTACAAATGTGGCAAAAATTTTACAAACAACAAACCGATAGCTAAGACATACAATATGCGCGAATGGGGTGACATCATGGTGACTCGAATCAAAAGGGGTATCAGGGTGTGATTTATACTAGCAGGGAGAGCTTTCTGTTCACACACAGCGGCCACAAGCGTATCATATCATTGCTATGATTTAATCAGTTCTATTGAACGTACTTTTGCGTACACAAAAAGTTTGAAAAAAGAAAAAATCTTGTGGGCCATGGTGACGTGCCTAATAGTAATTGGTTGAAATAGTTTCTAATATGCAGAATTTTGATTTTATATCCTTTGATATTGTCGTACCGCTTCTAGAAGATTCAGACACATTACACATGACGACCCTATTTTGGAAAAAAAGTCAGACTGCAAAAATGACTAAAAAGTTCCAAATAAGTCACTTTTCATAGACTGATGCAGTTGGTCGGTAGCATTTATTTAAGACTAGCTTCTAGCCAGTGGTTTCGCCCGCGTGGTCCCTAGGGAACATACTCCTGGGATAAAAAGAAGCCGATGTCCTTTCTCAGGCGCTAGACTACTATCTCTGTACCAAATTTCGTTTAAATCGGTTCAGTAGTTTTGGCGTGAAAGTGCGACAGACAGACAGACAGAGTTACTTTCGCATTTATAGATAATAATATTAGTAAGGATAATTCACTACCATTGTTTAAAACACATTTTTTTCTACATTTTAGTTAATAGAACAAGCTCGAGCTCGAGGAGATAGTGGCATATTTTACCATCATCTTCTCGAGCTCTAGGGTTCTTATCTAGAGTTAACCTAATAAATACCTCCATATAAATAAATAAACATAGATACATAATATGTTTATGACGTATGGATGTACGATTTCGAAAACATTACTTACCCTTTGGGCAGTTGGGTCAAAAACACCAATATTCTAGTACTCGGCCTAAGTCCGTCAGGCGTATTGCCAAACGAAGTAAACGAATGTTCTGAGATGTTAACCCCTGTTTCGTTCATTCAGCGGAAACTAGGAAGCCCGTTATCGAGGGGAGGCTCGGTGATATATCGACGCATTCCTCAAGAAATATTGTCGAACGCACGCGATATAAGTAGCGTATCTCGTATGCGAGTGCTGGTGCGGCCGTGAAGGGAGACTTTTATATTCTGAAAGCCTTCGCGGAAACTCAACCGTATGTGAAATAATACCATAAAAGAACAGTAATAATACGTATCGCGATTACTTTTATCCCGGCCATGTGGTAATGTGTGTAGTAAAGCAATTTGGAAAACCAGACTACTTTATTGTTTGGGTTTACAATACAATATACACACAATACAAACATTTTTATGTGTTTTAGTCTCGGAAATATCCTGTATTTAATCTTTTGGTAAAAATATTTACCTCCCTTCAACTTTTAATACGCCATGATTTTAATAATCTTACCGGTTTTATTACAAAACCGCTTTATAATCCGTCATTTACTTTAGCAAAATTGGTTAATACGACATCACGCTTCGTTAAGCTTGTCATAAAATACTATTTTAACAATAGGAACGATTTAATGCGACCGTTTCGCGTTCTAAAAATGAAATATAGTTCTGGTTCCGCATTGCAGTCCTTGCATGGGGTAGCTCGCAGTCGCAGCAGTGCTGGTGGCTGCCACAGAGGGGAGGCGACACATGAAAATAGTTCCACTAGAAAGGAGAGCGTAGTTCCCCGTTACAATAAATATCAGTGCTAAAATCCGTTTCACTTTGCTGTAAGTACTCGTATGATAAAGATAACATGTTATTTCGTCTGTAATCGTACTCAGTATGTCCTATGCTGTATGCATTTACACGTAGATAAAGAATACAAGGAAACGGCTCCCAGTGTAGCTTTTAATTAAAGTTGGCCCAAGAGTTTTAGGGATTACCGTCACTGTACAGGCTCGCGTCTTTATTAGTATAGATAGTCCGCAGAGCCGGGCGGATACCGTCGATTTAGCCGTGACGGCGGCACGGTTTACGAATTGATTGTTCTCGACAGTAAAATCAATAATAACGATTTTATTATTGGCGGTCGCGACCCTCGTTTTGAAGCTTGCGCCCGAGGCAGGCAGGTTGTACTGTGAGGGGAATAGGGTCACCAAATGGTACTGTCACATTAACAATAATAATACCGTGAGTCAGAATGCTAAAACTATCTATACTGAGCCTACTCTAAACGTTTTAATGACAAGTAGGTACCTACGCCGTAAATATTAAGTAATCTTACAAACTTAATTTCGGACTAAAACAAAGCAATTCTGTGCCTTTACGCGAAGTTAGCGGTTGCAACATTGCAATTGCTGGAAGAGATCACGAAGTAATATCACTAGGTATAGGTACATAGTATATAACAAAGTCGCTTCCCGCTGTCTGTCTGTCCCTATGTATGTTTAGATCTTTAAAACTAAGCAACGGATTTTGATGAGGGTTTTTTTAGTAGATAGTGGTTCTCGAGGAAGGTTTTAGTATATAATTTGTCAAAGTTTTGTGTAAATTGGCTGATATACTCGTATATGAAGATTATTACTGAAGAGGTCGGAAAAAAATAAAAAAAAATCTTTACATCGCGTGCGCTGCGAAAACTATTAATGATAAAACAAAACGATGTACTACAGTTTTAGATAACACATCAATATCTACGAAAACGTCGTGGCTAAATAATAACAGCCGCACGGGTCGATCTTTAAGGTTAAGCAACGCTTACCGAGGTTGGCCTGTAGATGGGTGACCATCTTAACATACCGAGACTCCTCCGTGCCTCATTCGTCCTGGCTGTCATTTGTAGATCTTTGGCAGTATTTACAGATTTTAGTCAGAAGTCAGAAAATTTTACACCAAGGAGTACCGTGTTACCCGGTTAATGGGTTATGGAGGACTAGTAGGCAGTCGCTCCACGTAAAATACTGGTATTCAGCTGAATCCGGTTTGACTGGATGTCGACCACAATATATAGGTACATGTAGTACCTCTGTAGTAGGGAAAAGGCCAGGCAGATGATGATGTCAGAGGTAGTGAAAAAGAAAACACAAACAGGTACAATGTGGATTATTATAATGGTCCGCCCACGCTATTTATAAAGGACAACAATTTTTGTGATTGTGACTTTGTTATCTTAGGTCAAAGACGGCTTTTCAATGGATTATATTTTCGTGAAAAGTCTGAGTATCTTTCAGTGATGTAATATTTAACTAAGTACTTAAAGAAACCTTTATACAATAGTTCAGTTTATCTTATTCTTGTTTCATTGTTAGCAGTCGTAACAGCCACTTGTTATTTTGCTCATTTGTGAAACTTTGTAGTTAGCGGCGATGAGTTAAAATTTCGTTAGTGGTTTACAAGTAGCGGAGTTTTGATTGGCGACCATTGTTATCATGGTAAGTTAGTTTATTTGGGACGTAGCTTGGTGAGGGCTGATCGTTTGGTCCGCTTTTACCAGTTTCAGGCATTTGATTAGGTTTGACTATGGCGTTGTTTAGTATTCGAAGTTGATTAATCATACCTATCAGTCAGTACCATAGCTCGGTACCATAGGTCTTTGGTTACTTTCTGGAGAGCCCCATAAAATCCAAAATCTTCATCATATTTATCACCTTATTTTAGAGTCGACAGTGTCCATGTTAAATATAAAGATTTGCCTAAATTATGAAACATGATAAATTGTTTCATTAAAACTTTATTAGGCTTGCCAGTGCCATTACCTTTGAAAACCGCCATTTCTAAAACAAAGTAACTACGTCTCTGCTATAATATTAAAATACATGTTTCTTTTGTTGCATAATTGAGTTCATTTTGCAGAAATTGTACGTAACATTCAAAATGACCGCGTAATAAAAGTTCAGCTATAATACTTTGAAACTGGGTTTTCGCAATAAAGTTTGGTAGCCGTGATAAGAGCTATAGTAAACTTAATTCGATACTTTGTGGTACACTCCCTGGCGAATCTAGCTGCAATTTGTATCTCGTACAATTCTCGTGCCTCACCTACGAGCTTAAATATAATTTGATATTCTTTTGTGCGAAAGGCACCTTCTATTTTAGGTGATCGTAAAAATAAATGCACGAGTTCTTTGTGTTAGAGACGCTAAAGTGAAAATACTATCACAATTTTTATAACATCCTTTTACGGTTCTTTCATAACAATATTTTAAGTTTCAGGTTCATTGTGATAGCAGATATTAAGTTGAAAGCTTCCCCCATACGTCGTCTCCGTTTATGCTTCAGGAAAATTGATTACGAATTTTCTTCTCATTTATTTGGTGTCGATTATTTCAGTCATTTTGAAAAGCATGGTACATTTTATAACCCCTTTTGAACACTATTTCTACGCGTGTCCGTTGTAACTGAAACACTTACATAAGTAAACCTTTGTTTATATTTTCGTTCCGTTGAAACAAGGTTTATTACCTCCGCTTTGTCCTCGGCTGTGCTTTGCGCCCATGTAAAATCCTTTCCAAGTAAATTGCCTCCATCTCACCGGCAAAGTGGGTGAAAATGCACCTTTATTTTGCCGTGCTCATTTTTCGCTGTTATTAAACAAATTATGTTGATAACGTCTTATAATATTAAGGCCACGAGGTTCTAAAGACCGAAAATGTGAAAATGTTGAGTCTACGTATTTCTTTGGTGGTTACGTATTCATGTTAATATTTTGAAGTGGAGTGAGTTGTACCTGAAAGGGTACGGTATATGAAAACGGGGAGTGATTTTGTAGTGTAGAGAGGTTGGAACGGTTTCCCTCGGCGTCAGTGCACGCATTCTTTTAAAACACCCTTTTGAGACGTCTCGTCTGTGAGCTGCGAGGGACGGGCTCGAGCGAGACACAAGTGCCGCGAATCCGCGATGTATGGGGCTCGGCAAGATACACATTTATTTAGGAACAACGGTTTGCGTTTTATATTTTATGTATTTGTAGAGTTTTGTAAATATGGTGACAAGACAAAGCGTAGTTTATTGCAGCGTAAAGGCGTTTAACTTTTTGGTGCGGTATAATTAAAGCATTAGCAGTTTCGGAATTAGTAAAAAGCTGTTTCTAGTGCAAATACATGTTAGCAAGCTGCTCCAAAGTCTGGCTATGATAGGTACCGGCAAGTTGGTGCAATATAAGAAAGTTTTCTCACAAGTAAAGCTAGCGCGCGTGCTCGGGGGCCCGTCTGATGAGTTTAGTAAGTTTCTCGTCGGTCGTGTGTTTTGTTACCCGTTGCGAGCGTGTTCCGCACGCCAAATGCTACGTGTGACGGCAAACAGACGGTTACCGATTTATGACACCCTAGTAAATTAGTACCTTGTGCCCACAAATACTGGACCTTCATGGCTTGACAAAAATGCCTGATTTCCCCAGCATGTTTCGATGGCCTCTGAAATAAGAATACTGAAAGAAATAAGTCATGAAGGAGTTATTTACACCTTCATCAGACAATATTTCACTGTTGTTTGCTAATTATAATGATTGTAAACACAAACATATAATTAAACTTTTGATGTATTATATGTTGCTAAAGGGCCAGCGTTAATTATAACTTCGTGTAAATTATTTGTTTGCGCTGAATGAGCTGGGACCGCGTTATGAGAGAGAGATAGTGTTCCGCAAACAGTTTAGAGAGAAGATACCGTCTGCAAATGAAAATATCTACGTAATGTCGGAAGATTGCTTTAAGAAAACCATGTAAGAGTATATAAAAATGTCTGAAAAGTCGTTGCGCGTTTTTAGTAGAGAATTATTTATTTTTTGAGACATTACTTACCGAGTCTTCTATCTTATCTTCCTTTAACAGTAGGTAGCGATTTTCGAACGTCATTATCTCGTGAATGAGTTTTTGGTTGAAATTTTTGGAGTTTGGTTGATGTTTTGGATTTGGTAATTAGAAGACAATTTTACTTGACTTTACTCAAATGTTATTTAGATTTATGGGGGGTCGAAAGTGGGATAACGAGTGTGACACCCTTTTGCTTATCCGTGCTGAAAAACAGCCGTGGGCCTAGCTTGTAATAGTATAAAAATGTATTGCTGTAAAATATCATTTAAGAGATTCCATTTAGTACATAATCTTAGTAGGCACCCGTCTGTTGACCACCAACTACGTAATGTATTGAAATGTCTCTTGCTTGAATACGCCAATGGGAAACAGATCTGAGCGTAAATAACTAAGTAGATAACGGTTGTAGTTTTTTGACACAATTTTACTGTCGATTGTCGCCCGAAACTAAACAAAAAATATCCAGCTATTCTCTGTGGACATTGCGTAATACGAGGTATTATGATCGATGGAAACTACTCTCTGTTTAATTATTTTTTGAATACTTAACTAAGTTCGATAAATAAATTATTTTCGTAGATGTGCTTATTATTGGAAAAGAACGTTAGCTGTGTCTTGTTTTAAACGTGAAATAATGAAAACGACGGAAGTAGAAAATAACTTGATATGAAAAATGGATTTAGTTTATAAATTCATCAAATTGTTAAAAAACCATTATTTAGAAATTAGATTTAGGAGAAAACCGGCCAAATACGAGTCGGACTCGCCCACCGAGGGTTCCGTACAAATTTGTAGATTTTTGTTACTTTAAATGAAGACTATATTTTTATGATTTAATTACAAATTTAATGTAAAAGCTTCAGACTTTTCCATAAACTTGTACCTAGTTTATGACGGAATTACTTGCCAAATTTGGTAGTTCTAGATCAACGGGAGATACCCTATACATTTTGATTACCTTGACAGTGTCGAAATATACGTTTCTTGCAGCATTTATGGCCGTGGCCTTTCTTAGAAGTTTGATTTTTTTCACAGCTTCGAGGGACTGTAGACCTGAGTATTTGGTTTTAATTTCAACTCGATACCTCCACGCGTTACCGAGGTAAAGCGTCTTGACAGACGGACGGACAACAAAGTGATCCTAGGGTTCCGTTTTTTCCTTTTAAAGTACGGAACCCTAAAAACTGAAGAAAGTTCGGTGGGAGCGAAGCCGAGGGCGCGGAGACGAAATTATTGATTTCAGCGAGGCGCGAGCGGGGCGAACTTTTGCATTCGCTTGCCTTACTAGACAAATTGCTTATCTTACACTATTATTTACGCTCTTATAATTTCTTCTTCCTCCACATCCTTAAGTTAAATTGCGGAATACATTAATTTAAATTTTGCTGTGGAATATACGTCGTTTTTAAAGTTCTGCTGAGTATTCATACCAACGTGTAAATACGTGTAAATCATTATCTTCGGTATGAGAAATCTTCATCTTTCTCCTGGCTATTGCCCCAATTTGTTTGGGGTCAGCCCTTCTAATATTCGTTATGAAAAATAATGGCTAGGTACCTAAAATGTTCGTTAGTAAAAATATTTAAGGATAATACTATAATCGCCTCGTTAGGTAAACAGATTGGTGATCACAGTATGATGTTATTATCCCGCAGGTAAATGCTGCCCTCCTGACGTAATCCCTTAGTCGCCTCTTATGACACGAGGCAAAATGCCGCAAAATAATTAATTTACACCTTATAATTATACTGTAATGTATCAGGATTAAGGGATTCTGCAAGTACACAATGAGTTGTTAGTTCAGTCCTGCGTGCGTTACATATTAACATCATTTAATTAAGCACATGACTGTTTTCATTTGATGGACGTTTGTACTTGCAGAAAAGCTTAATTTTATTAAAATAATCTCAATGTAATTCTTTCTTTTGAAAGTTTAATCTCATAATTACCTACTTGAGAAGAATTTAAGTAACTCGATATACTGCTGCGCTTTCCTCTTGCAAGGCTGCCGTAACTTTTATGTAGAAGAGAATAGAAAACTTTAAAGACGCATTAGGTGCATTTTTCATGAGCATCTTCAGCTTAAGTGGACAGTACAGCTACAGGGTGTGTAGCGAGCTTCTCGCTAATGACTTGAATGGCTTCATTAACAGAGTTACTACGATACGTGACTGCAAATTCTAATTAGTTTAGTCAGTAGAGGGGATCGTGTGAACCTTGGTATTTCTCGTAAATGTTTTATTCGGATTGTAACGAGATTTTCTTCTCGCGAAAGGTCAAAGTTTAGTATCGGAATGAGCGCATTGTTCGAACATACACATGTGCAGTGTAGTGTACCGTCCGGCTAGGGTAGGGTGTGTTAAAAATAGAGAGGACCGGACATTGAACCGGTGGCCCCGGACATCGCAGTAATGAAAGTGTCCCATCGTGTACGGCGCGAGTTTTCGCGAGTGAACCAATTTCCCGCAGCTCGAAATAATTCACGTTCTGCTATCCTAGCTATTTACCAATACTGAATGGGTTTCGAATATTCATGTTACGGTTCACGTGGTTTTTTATGTGAAGTTTCGAATCTATTCGATTCGAATGGTCAGGACTAAGTTACAGAGTCTAGACTAGACACAATTGAATTTAATCATTTTAGACGTCTTTTCAAGTCCAAAATTGTTTGCGGAGCGGCTGACCATAAATTATATTCCAATTAGAAACAATATCTGTAATGCTAATTCATAAACGGGGTTAGTTATGCCACGCAACAAAATTAAATTAAGCGCACTAGAAATGTCAACAAAAAGCTCGTACACCTTGCGTAAGTACCGTATTCATTATAGGCCAATAATTTAAAGCTAGTAGTTTGAAGTAGCGCAGGAGTTTTCCAGAAGACCGTTATTACAGGCATATCGTCGTACAGGTACTAGGGGATAATAAACGGCTGCTGGTATTAGCAGGCCGGTGTGTATCATTAGTCGCGCGCTGGCGGCACGTGCCGTCACGCCATGCGGCAGCCGCCTCGCTAAACGCCTCTGTGCATCCGATCCGATATATCGGATGAAATACTCTTTTCTTTTATACGAGTACCTACACTACCTACTGAAAAATTGCAAAGTTGAAATCGTCGTTATCAGATCTTATAAAGGGTTCCACACTCATAGTTGTAGTGTAGGGTCAGCTTTCTCTAGCATTTCACCCTAATTCACTTTCTTCGGAAACTTGCTATTATAGAGAGGTCTTTCTTGATAGAAAACTCAAACTAATGAAGTCTAAATTAAACTTGCCAAAGAGCTTTTAATGACTGCGCGCACTAGCGCACAATAATCTTCAAAGGAAGTTTTTTAAATCTTCTTCCCCTTGCAGATTAAGTTATGTCCATTGCCCGGTATTATAAGATGTATACAAATTACAAACTATCCTCCACTAGAAAATATCTATAGCTTACACACTACATTACTCTGTAAGTGTCAATTCACACTGTACTGCTGATATTGCTCTCTGGATACATTCTTGCCCCACTACAATTGTAACTGAAATATTGAATTGCATCGGCACATCGGCACCAATCGATGCGCTATCGATAGTGTGGATCTGAATGTTTCTCCTCCATTGTCTCCTGTGGACATATCGATAGGAACGGAACAGTGTGCCTGGAGCCGGGCTATCGTCGGTACTCATCGCCACAAAGTTTGTCAACACTAAGTGGTGGCAAATGGAAAGCGTTAGTTTGCTCTGCTGCATACGAGCGTAATTTTACCCTTATTACGTTATATTACCTACAGTCCTTATTACCTTATTACGTTGTATTCTCTAGAGTCCTAGACGGTGTTAGTGGTTGCGTTCCTACGGTAAAAATATTTTAGACAGAGTTTATTGTATATTTTGGAATAAATAATCTAATATCTTTGAAGTACCTAAGTCGAGAGAAAGAAGTTTTTGGCGTAGTTACAATAAAAATGGTGATGTTAGAGAAAACTTTTTCTTACTAGACGTTGTTGATGGGCTTGATTGTGCTATTTATTGCTTGTAAGGCGTAGTTCAAATATTCTGTCACGATAGGCCTGAAGAATAAAGTTGGTGGTTGGTCTGTGCCGCTAGACCACTTAAAGTGACGCACCAGTAACGATAAATGGTCTAGACGGAAAGGTGTCGGTGTATTAATACCCAATTACCCAGTGTACCTACTCATTACTCAGCTACATAGGTTTTTACGATAGCTCATCTCGAACTAATGTGCTCTTTGTTACATCGGCACACACAATGTGTAACTCTTCTGTAAATATTTTCTACGGGAACCTTTTTGTTTGATGTGACGTGCGTGGGCCTGCCCATTGTCCGGAATCGCTGTTTTGTGCCCTTTCACATAATGGCGTGTGCTTCAGTCGTAACACTCGTAACTGACGTTTCATACCTAAATTTTTCCATGATCACGTTTGTTTATTTGTTATACCTGCCTGTCACAATACTTGAGAAGATACGGTGACGATGATGTAGTGCTTGCTTACATAACAAAAAGGTCAAAATGAACTGAGCGCGGGTATGTGCTTACCTAGAAGAAAGCTCTCCGTCCGCGCTCGTTATTACAAAGCTCTACGAGAAGATGGTATCCGCCGACATCTCGTGTAAATCAATATAATAAGATCTGCATGCACGATACCCTTGGCGCGCTCTCACAATGCTACGCTGTAGTGGAAAACATTACTTTTTGTGGCTTGTATAAGTTGTAAAGTTCGTTCGCCCCGCTGGAAGTGAGTCAGGTTGGTTCAATTTTAGTTACATTTAGGAGAATAGAAACAAAGTTAACAGCACATTAAAGTTTCTCTATGACTAAAGCGATGCAGCTCCCTCGCGACTCCGCGATATGATTGTGTTTAGAGCCCGACTTTGGCTTGGATCGACTTGTCAATTACATGTCGTTTAGCGAATAAATAAGATTTCGTAGCTCGATCTTTCATTTAGGGGATGTGTACTGACTTACTCCCTCTCCTAACTCCGCTTCATTTTCACAAAATTGGGTGGTGCGGACCTCTCGACTCGCTCGTAGCCTTTGGCAACAATCTCGGCCATTTTCTCGTTGATTCTCAATAAGACTTTAATTTCAGGGAAGGTTAGAACGGTGATTTCATGAAGATTTATTCAGCTGGTATTATAAGGTGTTTTATTAAATTATTTTTTACTTAACGAATTAGACAAACCTGCTTAACGGGCAGCCGTGGGGTTTAAACATCAAATAAAGATCCGCGCGTTATGGTTTGCTTATGGGCAGTAGCCATAGTGAGCTTAGCTTTATTGCGTGTGGATTCCGGGAGCCAGTTTGAAATGAAACTGCCACCCTATTTCGTTTAATCTTTGAATTTAAACCTCTCAATTCTGGACCAATGATTACTTATTTTATTGCGAGACTCGAGTACTTATACCTGTATACTGACAGGAATATTGAGTTTAGTTGGTAAAACAACATGAAAGAGGCTTATAATGTAACGCGTAGGTAATGGTTAAGATCAATGAAGCTCATAACCCAAGGGAGGTAATGTGCAGCTATTTAGATCAGGCAAAATAATCAAATTAAGTATGTTAATTCCACACCAGCTCATTAATGTTTATATTCCGCCCCTACACTCAGCGGTAACTGACTGCTAAATATAGGCCTCCCTCGCAGATTGCAGGATATTGTTAGTCTAATAGCCATGCAGTGCTCTTGCCTTAATCAAATATTTTCTAGATATATTCGTGGATTAGGGTCGATGTAGATTTTCTGAAACATAATCTGTTTAGCTTTTTCGATTTCTAGTATAACCGCGGATGCGCAGTCGCATAACAGTATTTTACAAAGTACTTTGCAAGACTGGTGTCCGATGTTCGGGCTTCTGACTACTAGTAACGACTGTCAAGGATTTACAAATGACTACCAAAGTAACGGCTTAACATGTAGGGTTGACATCTAGTGTTGTATATTGAAAACTTTAACGTTTAGAATACATACTTGACATTGACGCTTCTGTGCTGCCACCTATAGTTACTGCACGCCTCGCGTAAGAGAACGTGCACGAAGTAGACTGTGCCATCTAGCGTTGCAATATCGAAACTTATAAGTAAAAATATACTTGATACTTGAGTCTTGGTATGTTCGGTCATCCATAGACTGACCGTGTCACGCCTTACTTAACCTTGAACATTTTCGGTTTTTCTGAATGTCGTCTGACCGTAGTCTAACACGATAAATATGTCTAGACAAGGGTTTACAGTGAGCGAATTTGAAATTAAAACAAAGTGTAAATATAAAGATTTAAGTAAGGTAAGGTGATCGGTCCTTTATGCGTTCACGACACACAGTTACTTTTTTATCTGCCTAGCCTTTTTTTCCCCAACTACACCTTACATACTACTAGTATGTAAGGTCGGCTGCCCGACTGCCTACCAGACCTCTACAACCCATTAACGGTGTAACACGATACTTCTTGGCAAGACTGGAGTCAGATTTTCTGGCTTCTGACAATCCGCAACGTCTGCCAGAGATCTAAAAATGACAGCCGGTACCAACGACTTAACGTGCTTCCCAAAGAACGGACAAAGCATTAATATGTCACCCATCCATAGATAAAACTCGGCAAGCGTTGCAGATTGACCCGTGCGGCTGTTATATTTTAGCCACGAGCTCCTCACTAATGCTTAATTTCATTTGTCTTAAGACCACGATCAAGGTTAAAAGCGCTTCTAATAATCGTAGAATCGTAGTTAATCGTCCACTTGAGAAGTTCAGAATGATTCGTAAATATTTATAACCATAATTTACGAAGATTAAGTACTGATTTGATTGTTTATGACGTATTTGAATTAAAGCCGTTGCAAAGCACTCAGCCGCTACTATTTACACTACAGGACTTTTAGTTCAAACCTTTGATTAGAAAAATAAGCGCACGAATTGTTGTCGAAAGTGTAGCACGAAAATAATAATCGTAATTTTTTAAAGCTATGGAGGCTCGTAACGTGGCTAATGAAGCCCTACAAAGCAGTTTTAATTGCCCTTATAGCTAGCCCGTATTCCACACTGGCACCCTCAAATGACCCAACAAATTGACCGCCTCACGCAATGCTTAACTTATATTATAGGCATTTCCAATAATGACTACAAATTAGGAGTTTTTATTCGTAAATCAATAGAAAAGTAACACAAATATTGTTTCAGCGGTGCTTTGTTTTATGATACAAAACATAACGAGCCATTGCTTATGGTTATGCTTACCATTATTTTGTTTTCCAAACCGTCTTCTTCATTTAAATATTAAATAAATAGGTAGGTAATAAAAGGGACGTAAGGGGTAATTGTTTCAGAAATATGTTTATAAGATTTCGTATTATTGAAACCCAATTTTGAATAAATTTATATTACAACCGGTCAAGAGCGAGTCGGACTCGCGCACCGAGGGTTCCGTACCATCATATTATAAAACTTGAAATGTTTTTAAATTTTCACTGTTTTAAATTTTAACACTGTGGTTTATGTACATAAATTGCAGATTTTAGATCAGTGCCATCTCTTGACCGCTAGTGGAACGAATTTAACTTTTTTTGATGATTTCTGAAAAAGTGTGCTGTTTAGAGACACCATTTTATTTTACGAGTAATCTTTACATAACATAAACTTCTTTCACATTTTTTATACAAACTTCGGAGATAAGGGAGGGGAATGGTCAATTTTGGCCTGTGGCGAATGGCCTAAAATAAAAAAAAGGAAAAATGTTTGACAATGTGAAAATAGAGCCTCACTTCGATTTTTTAACACCATAAGGGTTCCTTTTTACCAGTTTGGTACCGCACCCTAAAAATCATGTAAGTCGTTAGTTTTAAAAGATGCACAATTTGCAGCTGTTTCCTTTTAAACACTGCTCATACACACTGCACACTGCTCACTTATGGTGTACATAATAAAGAGTATTTTATTCTATTCATCTACCTCCATATACTTATGCCTACTCAACAATTATGTGAGCCATCGCAATTACCTAGTCTCTCCGATCATTCACTCGCACATTTGCAATAAGCTAAACATTAATTAGCGGCTCCGTGGACGGTGCCAATTTTAGCGAGGAATCCGTTCTATCGTTGCAGCATGGCATGTGCCACATTCATAATTGTGGATGGAACGACCACTCGCTCGTACAATGTTTTAGTTCAGTGACCGTGCAATGTGCAATTTAACAGTGGCTGCGACACAAACCATAATTTTTAACCTATTAGCACAATTGCAGTATTGTAGCATCTATACTACCTATACTAATATATAAAGCTGAAGAGTTTGTTTGTTTGCTTGAACGCGCTAATCTCAGGAACTACTGGTCCGATTTGAAAAATTCTTTCAGTGTTAGATAGCCCATTTATCGAGGAAAGCTAAGACTAAATAGCGAATAAAAGCGGAGCAAACGAAGTTGCGCGGGTCGACTAGTCGGTTATAAATATGATCTACATCTAAGATTGTGTTTCAATACTTTCAATGCAGATATTAAAATTCAATTTCTATTTTGTCACTTGTAGAAAAAGTCCTTTCACACCTTGCATTTTATCAGGCCGGAAAGTTATAAGGTTCCCCCCACCAGGATATTACAAGAGAAAGCCGGTTATGAGGCCCGGCTGCTGGCACACACAATAAAAGGCGAATATCCTTGAATATTCATCACTCAGAAAGGACGTTGAATGCAATATGCTGTCTTGCCTCTCTTTGACATATGAATTTTCGAGAACATAGACGATAGAAAGGTTGGCGGAATTTTAAACAGCTCCCCGGCTGTATTTTGGCTGTTTATTAATAATGAATGAAGACTCTAGGGTCGACAAGTTGATGGAGGGACATTATATTCTCGTGAAACTCCACAAAACCGTGTCACCTATTTATTAGTTAAATGAGATGTGTAGCGCAATTATGACATATGGCACAACTATGCGTGTTGGCCGGACATAGTTATAAATAATTTTATCGCTTTCAAAGTGTGGAAAACCCACAAATCCATGATGATTTTAGAATGATAGAATAATTGAACTGTTTCAATGGCTTTTATGAAACGTAATCAGTATTGGATGTTTATCATCGTATTATAGTTTTTTTTTATTAAAAGTATTCCCTTATCTATTCTTCATTTCTTATGTCCTAGAAAATAAAGGCAGGTTGCGAACCACCCGTAGCCGACGGAGACGCTGATTTGAATTATGCTAACGCAGCGACTTATTACGCAAATGTATAGAAATGTTTATACAGTCCCTTTGAAAACAGGAAAATATCTGACGAAACGTTACTTTAACTGATTACTAACGCTTTCAATTTTCTTCTTTCAGGTAAACATCGAATCCGTTTCTTCAATTGGTAATGGGAACTATGACAGGTAGAGAAATCGCCACTTCCACGTCAAACATTTTTATGAAACTGATTTCAAATGCATTGCTAGACATGAAACATGGATGTGACATGTTATAGGTTTACAAAACCAGCCTTCATAAAATATGCAGGAATTTAATATTTTAAACTTCCATGTGAATTATATAAACATGCGACGTAGAACTAGTTTCTGAAAATGTTCATCTGAATTTCAGAAAATATATGTAGAATAATGTCAATAATGTGGAGCAGTAAAGCTCCACATTTTTGAAACATGTTATTTCCTTGAGCAGTCGAGGTGTTCGTAGTGGGTGTGTAATGTTTGGTACCTATAAGTGTTCTTAAAATATAAACAACGAATGATATAATTTCGATGTATTTAATATTTTTTATAATCATCTATTGTTATAACAATTTATGATATATCTGTCACCGGAAAATGGCAAACTTCGTAAGATTATAAATATAAGGGTATAATTTAGACGGTCACCAAAAATAATATTTTTAAGACTCTAAGCCTAGGCACCAAAATGGATCAACGGTCACCAAATTCTATCCAACTCAACTGTGATTGCCATAAAATGTAGGCTTGGGGTTACAAACTGGATAAAATAGGTTAGGTTAGGTTAGAAGTGTGACCAACCGCGCGCGAGCCGAGCGAGCGAAGCGAGCGGTGCCGCGGCAGCGGCCGGCGAGCGCTACTTCTCGAATATTATTTGGTGACCATTTATCTGTTTTGGTAACCGTTTAGAACTTTTTTGGTAGTAAAATAGGTACTTTTTTGGGCGGTGTTTAAACACAAGCCTAAATATAATAACTTGAAAGATTGTAAACTTTCGTTAAATTGTCAACTGAACATTAGGTATGCTTTTTACGCATCAAAATTTGATTGTTTATAATTTCTCGAATTCATTCCGAGAAATTGTGAACTAAAAAAAAAAATATAACCGCCTTCCCAAAACACTTCAAAGCATAAAATAACTTCGGAAGCCTGTTTTTGTTATATTTTGTCTTTAGGGTTCCATACCCGAAGGGTAACCAACGGAACCCTATTACTAAGCCGTCTGTCCGTGTATCTCAAGAACCGTAATAGGTAGAGAGCTGAAATTGTCACAGATTGTGTATTTATATTGCCGCTATAAAAACAAATAAAAATAAGGTTTATGTTACGGAACCCTTCGTGTGCAAGTCCGACTCGCACTTGGCCGGTTTTTTTTGATAACTCGGTTGTATTTTTTTGTAAAAAAATTGCTATCATTCATTGAAGAGTTCCGTTGTCCAAACAAAAAATCATCTAAATCGTTTGACAATTGGCGAAAATATCGATGAAAAAAACATTTTTCATGGGATCCTAACTTATACCTTCCATCATCAGCTCAGCAACATGAGATGATGATAACCAGGCATAAATATCTGAATTGCGTTAGAAAGTTTGTGAAAAACATTGCCTATATAATTTGAGGGTTTTCTCTATTTAATTATCTGGTGACATATCCAAGAGATATTATTTCATTTAAGAAGTAAACGTACCTATGTCATTAGTGAGTAAGAGCTTTAAAAAAATAGAACAAATATTCCTATGCTAAATGAGCGGCACCCGTTCGTAGTTTGTTACAAAATTCGAGTCACCTCAACATGAAATTTTGGAAATATGAAACAATGGTGGTCCATTAAGTCATTACGTGCCTAAATTATTGTAATGTCCGCCTTATCACCAGTAATAAATTGCCGCATAAATATTGTGGAAAGCATTATGATAGGGGACTTCTACACTTAAAATCTAATTTTCAACAATTGGAGTGTTATTTAGTGTTGTTGTTAGCTTGTCACAGCCCACAGCTGAACAAAGGCTTTTCAACTTCATTTTGTGGCTAAACTTGACACAGCGACCCTAAATTATTTATACGATGTGCCTCACAAAATAGAAGTGATGACGACTTAAAACTTCCCAGCTAATCTGGGAGATAAAAAAGTGGCTGAGAAATAATTTGAAACGAGGGTTTGATTTAGTTAATATCGTCTAAAAGTCAACTAAAGGTCCTGCAAATTAGTAAGGCTTAGTTAGTCGGCCATCAAACTGCAAACTACAATTCATCAACTCTAACTGTTAATCCTTACATTTATAAGTCTAATCGTGGTTTTAAGAAATGTTCAGGCATCCATTGAACCTTAGCTAAACCGACGGAAATTATGAGCTTGACTTTGTCTGTGAGAGTCATTCTTTTTGTCTCAATTTTCATTAAACGATTTAAGACTTATTGTCATAACAATTTGAGGAGCGCACGCCTCTCTTCTTCAGTTATGTTTTGAAGGCGTTTAACAAAAGCTGTTTGAAGCTTTGCGTTATCATCTTCTACAAAGAAAATGTAATTTTCTTGTATAATTTTAAATTCTCGGTCCATTTTAGGAAGTTTTCGGGTAATGACAATCTTATGTTCTCACGATGGTGATCGTGTGATTATGTCATCCGACTTTTCTATTAGCGTCTTCCTTTCTGTTATTTTGTTTTTCTTTCATATTACTCTTTTGCAGATGGTTAGAAGAGTTCTTCAAAAAGTCGACGGCCCTCGAATACATTTTCTTTACGACCACATTTAGTGCCAAAAGACCAATTGTTAGTGAGCCAATGATAAGATTTGTGTTGCCTTAACTATCTAATACTTGTGGCTTGTTTCTCTCAATTGTGTGAGTATCGTAGTCTCAATTGACTTAAGTATTGTCTCGATTTAGTATTGAAGCTTTGAACTCAATAGAGGCGTGTCTCTAAGTGGTATGAATGTGTCTAGTGCTGTGTTGTCAAACATTCCGCCATTTCTAATGATAATTCTACGAATACTATATTCCTTTGTGCAATTTCACCAGAAACATGTTTTCATAAACGATGAAACAATTTTATTTGTCAATCTCACAAAGGGCCACAGTTTTGTAAGCTGTATTTCAATTAAAACACACATTACAATATTTAATCCCAATATATAAATCCAGGTTTAAGCCTCGCTGACACGTTTTTTGTTGGTATCGCAAAAACACGCAACACTTTTAAAATAGAAAACATTGATAGACATATCCATTTTGCATATCAATTTGAAGTTTCGACCAGTGAAAACTGCGGTGAAAAAAGTTGGTTTCGAGATGGACGGCGGCAAGCGGCAGCTAACGAGTCCCGGTAGACAATGAATTAATGAAATAGCACGTAGATCAAGGTTTTCATTACTACGGGTTCACACCTCGTTCAACTTATTAAAGTTTCAGCGGTTCATTGTCTACCCGTGCAGTCGCGCAGCATTGCGCTCATATTGAGCGCTTTACAAGTAATGCCCACTTTGCATGCGCATTTCTGCTCAGACTGAATAAATTTTGTTTGTAGTGCACACTGATTCGACTGCTTTGATATAAAAGTGTACTTAGTATATTAAATCGATCCGATCTTTCATCACGAAACTTCCATTTCCATTAAAGTCTGTAATATCGTTATGGATTGCCGTATCGTGTAATGTTTAAAAATTATTTGCTTGTTTGGTCGCTATGGAAACGTAAAACGTGTCGGTTAGTGAGTTCTGACTCCGATCTGTACGTTATGGTAGGTAGCAGTTGCGGGCTATTGTTATGAAAGAAGTTCGCTGTTGCAAAGTAGTGTAGACTGAGAGTTGAGTTGTAGCCGAGTTGTGCATGGTCACGAGGAAAACACGCTGGCGTAGTGTACGCATGCGCCGTGCGTGGCGGGCGACCCAGGGGTTGGGGCCCGGGCCCGGCTGCCACCTGCTCGCCAGGCCGCCTGCCTCACACCTGCACCGCCGTGTTAAAACCTGCTATATTTCACGGTTTCCGACGAGTGTCATTTATGCCTCTGTTCTCTCAACAATCAAGAAATGAAAATTGAATGTTCGATATTATTTCAGCCGTGACTAACCAGAAGTGCAATTGAAAGCTTTATTGACTCTGTCTGTCGATTGTCTTCGAGTTCTGAATTGTAACGTTTTCGCAGTTTAAGCAAATTGCTTCGAAGTTGACAAACTGTCTTTAGAAAAGCAGTTTTTATCTTGGCATGGACTGTTATTAATGTTATTATCAGCGATTGGCGAGTTGCCAAGACTAAGGGTAGGGGTTGGGTCAGTGAAGTTTGATTCCGAATCTTAGGCACTTACTGTCAAGTCGTCTTCGATAACTTAGTACCTATCTATTGTAATTGGTGAATAGTAGGAAATACTATCAAGGAAAGTCCAAATAGATATTGTTATTGTTACTAAATTAACAATAGCTTTATTTACTGAGTGAGCGTAAACGTAGCGATGGACAAACGGAACTAAACATAGTATTGGTCTGTCTGGAGGCGCACGCTTGGAGAGTAAATAAAAAGCGAATAGATTTGAGGTGGCACACATTCAAAACAAATACCGCCAGCCACCTAGCTATATATCAATAGTCTCGTATACTACATATGCTTGAGATATTTGGCATTGCTCCAGTGTTTGTGGGGAGCTCCACAAACGTTCCCTTGCTTGGTTATTCCCTCCTGTTGTCAAGAGTTACTTAAATTATGTGATAGTGTTTTGTTTGTGGCGGTATTAAAGGAATGTCATTACGATAAAGGAGGTCCTTTATTAATCTGATTCTGCTTCAAAGGAGGCGTGTTGATTTTCGCTTTTTAGTTTCTGTATAGCCCGGTGTGTTCCGTCTCGGAAGAGTTGAATGGTTAAAGATGGCGATGTTGTCGTTTGCCAGTTTGTTGGACGACGAGTTGACGACTAACCTACTATAGAACGTCCTACATTGAAAGGTCTTTTTACGTTACACTAAAATAAAAATTAAGTTCAAAATGACGTGAAAGATATTAAAGTAACATTAGAATGAATAAAATAAATTATATGATAGGAACGTACCTGATGTAATTATTTTAACGATTTCGATAGGTATCGAGTTCGTTTCCCTAATCTCTCATGGAAATAAACAGCCTACTTACCTACCTACTCAATATTTAAAGGTCAGTGAGTAGGTGGGAAAGGTAAGCTTAATATACATAGCAAAATAACTTTTGAAAAATATTATTTTACTGTAGGTAGATAACATACCTAAATAAAAAGGTTTTTTATTTTTCACTTTTTAGTGGTAGATATCCCACACCTAAATTGACATTCACATTTGCGTACCTCTTCACAGCGTACCGGCGTGATGTTATGTTATGAACTGGTGTAAACAATTGACAGACATGCGATTTCAGCCATCCCGGTCCATTTGCTATCATTTATTGAGGTTCTGTTGCCAATCTCCGTAGTTCTTCATCAGATCTTCACCAATTTGGAATAGGATAATTCCGAGAAAATACTCTTCCAAAAACTAGGTACCCAAATCGCTTCAAGTGTGCCCATAAAATTTGAAGAGTTCTCTTGATTTCTCCAGGATCCATCGTCAGATCCTGGAGAACATGGGACCACCTGGAAAGTTTACCCTTTCAAACTAAAAAAAGAAATTTCCAAATCGGTCCAGGCGTCTTCGAGTAATATAGGAACATACATAAAAAAAAATATGATTCCGACGAATTGAGAACTTCCTCCTTTTTGAAGTTGGTTAATAAGGTTACAGTAAAGACAAAATCTTTATAAGACAATACTTAAAGGTCAATGTATTGTTATGTTCAGTTGTGTGTGAAACTATACCCTAAATGGGCCGCAGAATGGGATTACACCAAACTGCAGATTTATACCGAGGATTTACTAGAATCCCATTGGACAAAAAGGATACCGCATGGCTACAGCAGCATTAGAGGCAATGTTTGATAATAAGCGCTGTTTGTATTCTGATGTTGGTAGCTTTGAAATGACCCTAATCTTTATGTTTTATTGGACAACTGACAAGTGGCGCCCTCTGAATTTAGTCTATTAATACTTTGAGGTTGAAGTGAATTCTTGTATAAATAGAAGAATAAAGTTTGAATTTTCCACGTAATTTATTTTACTCTAGGGAAAAGTCTAAATAATGCTGTGACAATGTAACAATGTTGTAAAATAAGGGGCTTTTCCTATCTAGACGCTCTATGCATTCAACGTCTTATAACGGTCTATGGTAGGCGCTAGATAAACAATAACGGTTATTGACCCACATACATTTACCTACTTGCCTAATATCAAAAACAGAAATAAAGACATAACTGTCGACTTCTATCGTGATCCTTTAGTCCTTTACGTTCTACAGTAACGAAAACAACCGGTCAAGAGCGTGACGGACGGAGGGTTCCGTGCCATCATAAAAAACGTGAAATGATTTTAAATTTTATCGGCGAGGTCTACAATCGTCACAGAATTTTGCGGTGTATATTGCAGTTTTAGATCAGCGCTATCTCTTGGCCGATAGTGGAACTAATGTCATTTTTGTTGATGATTCATCGTTTTGTTTTTCCTATAATCTTTACATAAATTCCTATCAGTTAGAATAATTTCAGATGTTCTTTATGCAAACTTCGGAGATAAGGGCCCAATGGTCTTTTTTACATTTTCCGTCGAAAACCATGCCTGAAAAATGATTGAGAATGTGCAACTAGTAGTTCTTGAGATATCTAGCTGTGACAGACGGACAGACTAATCACACCACAAGAGTTCCTTTTTATCATTTTGGTACAGAACCATAAAAACGGTTCATAATTTATTGTTCGGCTATCTACGAAGGGATATTAGGGAAAGGTCAATGTACTTTATTGTAAAATTATCTGGCGCCTACCATACCTACCAATGCACATTTTGAGGACTATCTAATCTAATCTAATTAAAAAGCGTTTAATATGAAGTATTAACAAAAGTGTGAAGTGGCGATTCTCAATTTAGTATTTAGGTAAGCACAATTTTCCACCTTTATTTATAAAAACATCTGAACTGATTTAGCAGATTTCGTATTCAAGTTGTTTATTAGAAATTTGAATTTAGAATCTGTAAATCGGTTTTTGTAGAACACATCAGAGATTTTTTTATAAATAATATGGTCCTGTGTGATTATTGTTATTGATTTTAAAAGTTTGATGATGTATTTAAACGTTTGCTACTAACTGAATGGTGAAGTTACTAACGTGTATTTTATTTATTTTTCATGCTAATCAAACAGTGGCACTCAAATGTAAGTATGACTTATTTCTAATAATTAGGTATCTACTTGCATTATGAAAAGTGTTTTTAATATTCAAGTATTTAAGCGCGCTTTTTCAGTGTATTTCATGTATCTACGGTAGATTCATGTGTCTTTCAGAGACCAGCCGCTCTACTGCAGAATTTAAACATGCTAGTGCACACCATAAAATATGTATCCGCCACCCGAGTCTACCCGAGTCTACGCCGCTATAAAATCACAACGTAAAACTCTACAAACCGCATGAAACTGTTCCTACGACGTGATAAGCGGATTCTCTCCCGTGTAAACTGGTGAATCGTCCCGCACACGAGAGAAAAACTGTTCACTATCCTTTAACATACACAGCCGCCACGCCATACTGGCTGCACCATCCCCATGTTACCGTTTATCATGCGGTTTTTGCGGGAAACTCAACAATACTCCTAACTACACAATCTTTTTCCACAAAATGAAAACTCCCTGTGTTGATTCATGCATACCATATTATGTATGCCCATGTTTTAACAGGATGAACCAAGATTTCTGTATTTATCATGAAAATTTATGATGATTTTCTCGACAGCGAGTTCAAAATTCGACTAGAAACTAGCACCCATTTCACATTTGCGTGCTTAATTAATTCCTGCGGTTTAATACCCCTCAAGTACACTTCAGATAGCTTAATAATTTGATAGTTTTGCCAAGAGGCCCTCAGACAAACACTACCTACTTGACTTGGTAATGGGTAGTTTGGAGTCTCTTTGACATTGGAATTGTGGTTTTTCAGATACGGACAATCAACGAGTGATAATTCACGTGAAGGATGTGAATGATGAGCCTCCTTACTTCATTAACCGGCCGCTGCCGATGCAGACGGTAGTGCAGCTCAACGCCGCTCCCAACACGCCAGTCTTCACTCTCCAGGCCAGGGACCCTGACACAGACCACAACATCCACTACTTCATCGTCAGAGATCGAACCGGGGGAAGGTTCGAGGTGGACGAGCGGTCAGGCGTGGTGCGCACCAGAGGAACTGACCCCTTCCAGCTCGACATGGAATACGTGCTATACGTCAAGGCTGAAGACCAGGTCAGTACTCACACATTTCATATAGTTAATTAAGGATTCGAGCAATCTATTAATTAAAACATATCGGTTATTAAATTAAATCCAATTAATATTCGCAGTGATGCTGTGGACTCATTAAAATTAAAATGGTGTGATGATTTCTTTGTTTATTAGTTGGTAATTACTTCAAATTGCAAACAGCTGTAGTTATGTGGCTATTGACTAACAGTTCCTAGGTTTAAGCGGTTATCTATTCAGTACTTTACTAAGGTTCATTATAGTTATGTATTGGTCCTGTTTTCCATGTAACGTAGCTTAGTTCAGTCAGACTTTATAGCCGCTTCTTCGCGGAAAGAAACCGCGCTTGACCTAATTAAGTAATTCAATATTTTATGCACATGTTGCAACATTTTATGAGTCATGCACTATCCATACTACTTTACGGCTAAGCGTTACTCTCACCCCCTTTGAAGTAAAATGTCTTAGGTAAGTGATGCAAATAGATTTTTTCCGATATTCCTTTATCGATAAAATAAATGTCTCAACTTTAACAGTTTTCCACACAGATATAATCTGTGGTTTTCCACTATCAAAACTATATTGAAACTAAAACCTATTCCTATTCTTAAAAAATATCTACCTGATCTAGTTTTTAACGTCGTCGTAGGAAAACTAAGTGAATATGAAATTGGAAACATTATACCTACCAATAATGTAGAGAGGTTTTTGAGTCGAGTAGCAACTCGGCTTGTATTATATTATATTTTAGGTTTCGTAACCCAATTTAAATATTTTCCTAACTAATGTGGATACTCGTAGGTTGATTTCAAGTTAGATTACTGTTCAAATCATGGTCATTGGTATTGGAGATAGAACTATAATTATAATTATCTGTACTTTGTTTCCCCTGGCAGACAAGACAGGTAGCTTCCCCGGAGATATCGTACCGCGTAGATTGGAGTTTCTGTACAAGAGAATATTCGAATATTCTAGTACAAAATATCTTCTACTTAATAACCTTCGTTATGAATATTGGGTATTTTTGTTTGGGTCTCTGAACTATGATAACTTTGGTTAGACGAAATTTCAAATTAAACTAATTAAAGCATGTTGTTTTTTTACAAAGTCAGTTATTAATTTGTTTATTCTTTTTGTGTGAAATCGCCAGTTCTGTGAACTACTGGTCAATTTGAAAAAAAAAATCAGTGTTGGTTAGCCCATTTATCGAGGAAGGCTATATATCATCACGCTAAGACCAATAGAAGCGGAGCAGTAATGGAAATTGTGACGCAGACGAAGTTGCGCGGGTCAACTAGTCTATACTAATATACAAGGTGTTGTTTTGCATCCTCGTCAAATTTCAGGAGGTTGCCATAAAAGACCTAAATAATCAATTGAAAGTACGATAGTGGGCAATAACTAATAAGCGCTGCTTTCATTTGTTGTTGAAATTTAACAGTATTTCAGAATTAAACCCTTAATTCAATACAAAGAAAACAGAATCACCCGACTACGCACACGGCGACAATGCAGCTGAGTGCGTGAGTGTCGACATCTTACCTACGAAGTGCTAGCGCGTGCGCGGGCATTGACCGCTACATAATTTTACCTAATTTTATTTCGAAAATCACCTACATTATTGTCATAAATTTCGCTTAATAATTAACTCATTTTTGAGCATCATTGGATTACGGAAATCTTACTAAAAACAGTAATACAAGTGCGCCAAAGAAAAGTTCACTGACCTGGTCTCAGATGATTAATAAAATGTTAGTTTTACTTTATCCTTCAACCTAAAGTTTTCGTAGTGATTTTGTTTTATTTGTGGATTAAATTGGTTGATTTGAAATTTTCCTTACTACTTAACGGGCTTCAGACCGGCAATAATACCTACCTTAGTTGGTGTACCGATCTACTAAGTCTAAAAATGTTTTCTACGTTTGACGGGAATGGGAAGACGTGTTAGTTAAGTGTAAGTACGTGGTGATACTTTCGACTCTTAGGTATTTTTGACGTAGTTAAAAATTTGAAATTAACTTATTTACACTAATAAAATTGATTAAGCTAACAGCTATTTAAAAAATATACAAATAAATAAATTACGTACTTGGTCAGTGGGTCTTAGTTGCCCGGAAGTATTGTTCAAAGTTGCCACCATCACATCACAATTTTCGCACAATCGAGCACAACGTAGCTGGTTTTCCTTTAGCTTACGTAACACTAACACATTCGTTTTTAAAGTGTCGAAAGCCACCATGACGCTCTGTGATGCGCTCATGATCCCTAACGGGAAAGATTTTCGTGAACATCCGGATGGCTCCACGTAGGCTCTCTCCACTGATGGCATCACATGGCGGACTATCTCTACCAACTCGACGTTTGAATAATAGGGTATTTTACTAAAAAAATCTAATTAGTCCGTCTGATAGATTTTCAAAAAATATTCGACACGTATTTTTTCTTTTTTCACGTTAACAAATAATAAAGAGGATACAGCGAGATGAAGGAACGCATGACGTCATTTCGCTTGGTAAATTTGGTACATTTTTACCAAGGCAAAAAAGTCACTAGATCTCACATGTATCTATACTATATATTTTTTTTACGAATTTATATATGGTGATTTCTCTGAAAACAACTCGATCTAGAAACGTAAATTTCGGATAAGGGGCCCTTAAGGTTACCAGTAATTCATTGCAATTTTCTGCCATTTCTAGAACGGCCGCGTTGATGAGAGAAGGTTCCAGTCGACGCCGGAGGAGCGACTCAGCATAGTCGGTGGCAAGCGAGCTCCCCAGTTTTATCTGCCGAGCTACGAAGCTGAAATTGCTGAGAACCAGAAGAAAGATTCAGAGTAAGATTATTATTTCACTTGCTCTAGCCAACGGCCTTGTCGGCTTGAAAGTCGAATTATAGTCCCACGGCTGCTGCCGTGCTGGGACTGCTGGGATCTGGGATAAATAGAATTCTATGTCATAATGTCGTAATCTACGCCATGGTCAGGTCGTCATAGACCCGTGTATTATGTGCCAAACAACTAAACCCGGTCAACCTTTGAGGCGATTGATTAACTAACAGACAGACTTTCATTTAATAGGTACCTAATGTTTGTATGGTATAAGGAGGTAATGTTATCAGTGTTTTTCACTAATATTATTTATGTTCCTGTGAAGTGGGCTAACTTTAGGTAAACGTTATCTATGCGAGAAACCCATTTATGAATTTCCAAGACAATGTGCAGGAGAAGACTTAGTGTCTTTCTAGAAGTTGTAATAAAGTTTTAATAAAACATTTTCTGAGTTTATGAATATTCTAGCTAGCTAGACGAAAGAATGAGAAACAATAAAATAAGAATATTAAGCCCAGATTTATAGTGTCCTAAAGAAGAGAAAACAAATCACTTATGTTTGTTTATTTTCCGGAAAGTTGTGAATTGAGTGTAATAGATTACTCAGCCTTGGGAGTGGATGGGTTACAGTTTTGTCCCTTCTTATTTGTTAGTTTCAATAAATAGATTCAGTATCTGTCAACACTGTTTTTTGCGATGATTTATTCTAGTAGAGTTATTTAGTAGGTATTTGTTTTAGCTATGTAAGTACCTACTCGTAACTGTGAATGTTTGTAGTAGGTAATTAACTATGTTATTGTTTTTTTTAATAGGATTGAGGAGCTCGTGGCTTGATAAAAATAGCCGTACGGGTCGATCTTTAAGGTTAAGCAAAGCTTGACAAGGTTGGTCTGTGGATGGGTGACCATCTTAACATTCTGAGTTTCCTCCGTGCTTCGAAAAGCACGTTAAGCCGTTGGTCCCAGCTGTCATTTGTAGATCTTTGGCAGTCGTTACGGATAGTCATAACTTCATAAGCCAGTTAATCACTAGTAATTCACTTCAGTCTTGCATAAAGTACCGTGTTACCCAGTTAATAGGTTGTGGAGGTCTGGTAGGCAGCCGCTCCGCGTAAAATACTGGTATTCAGCTAAATCCGTTTTGACTGGAAGCCGACCCAAATATAGTTGGGAAAAGGCTAGGCAGATGGTTTTTTTTTAATAGGGCTTTAATCCTAAATATAACATGTTCATACCTAGTTACCTAACCACTAATAAGTAGGTACCTACACATTTTTGCGACGAAAGAAAACAGCTTCAGGCTATGAAGCCATTTTTCCCGATAATGAGTTACTAATGTGTAGGCCGTGTGGTGTTCCCTATTTGTCTGTGAAAGCTGGTAATACGATTTTTATTATATCGAACAGTGTGTCGATAATTCATTTGTACGATGTTTTATTCCGTCGATGCTTTATTGATGCGATGTAACGTTAGTGGGAAAAATCCTGTTGTGGAAAACATTACAATGATTGCTCATTAGTTCGGTTATTTATTAGTTCGATAATATGTATGTATATGTGTTTAGTAGTTTTTCTGTTTGTGATCATATATGTATATGAATTAATCTTCACAATATTTCCCTTTCATTTGATATGTCACATGGTAGATAAATCGTCCATTACGTAATTAATTGAAGTCATAAACAATCACGCGAAAGACTCCCCTCTATCTCTGGTCACAACATGTTGATCTCTGATTCGTCCCAAATGAATACGGCGAACGTGTTGACACATTCAATTGTGGAAATTTCACTAACGGCCACATGTCCGTTTAAAAACAGAAACTAGGTCAAACTGCTGTTCATCTCGCTATATGATTGGAATCAACAAACTTGGTGTTTTATTATTTAATTGGTCGATAATTTTATGTTAACAACAAGTTTTAATTACTTACTCTGTTATGAGGCTCAGGTTGAGCTATTGAATTCGATATCAGGCTTTCCGGTAGTGAATTAACCAATCGTGTTTTATGTCCTTATTTATTGTGAATTTATTTGAGCGTGTAATCTCTCTGTTCATCACACCACTAGCTTTGATTTAGCTGTAAGGCAAAAGAACCAGTTCTTGTAAAATTCCATAGTTATTGATGGAGTGTAGGTTGTTTTAGGAGACCTGTACCTAACTTATTGGTACTCATTGGTAAGCATAACATGGGTGTGTATTTAAGTTTGTTTTTCATAGGCCAGTTTCTCAAAGTTTAACTCCCATAGAATTATTATGACAGGAATGAAAACTTATAAAACATTATTGTTATATTCAAGTAACAATTTCTCCTATTCCAGCATAATATCCGTGAAAGCAAAGTCGTTCGCTGACCGTGAGATCCGCTACACCCTCAAGGCTCAGGGTCAAGGAGCAGGGACCTTCAACATTGGCCCGACGTCAGGCATCGTGAAGCTGGCGAAGGAATTGGACTTTGAAGATTTGCGGCAACCCCACGTATACTCTTTGGTCGTGACGGCTACTGAAGACTCTGGAGGATTCTCTACTTCTGTTGAGGTATGTATGGATTAATTTTGCTTTTTCTACCATTTAGTCCGTGTACCGGATCAGGTTTGATTTGGACAAGATTTGGAGTATTTCCCCCGATTTCAGAATAAGAGTTTAAAGTTGAGTATTTGTTTAACTTTAAAACCTCAGAAACAATAGCTTAAGGTCTTCTTACATAGTTCCTTTTCCATATCCGTAGCCTCTAAAATATTTTAAACCCAAATCCAAGTTAATTCATGACCATTTTAATAAATTGACAAGTCAACCTTTTCTTCAGAAAATTCTATATAAAACACTTGTGAAACACAGTTTACTCATTTTATTTTTAACTTTTCACAGCTAACAATTCGCGTGACGGACGTGAACGACAACGCGCCGAAGTTTGAGCTGCCCGACTACCAGGCGCACAACGTCGACGAAGACATTCCACTTGGCACCAGCATACTCAAGGTCAAAGCCATGGACGCTGACTCCGGAAAGAACGCTGAAATTGAATATTTAGTTTCAGGTAAATACTTTACTTGTTCGCTGTGAAACAAGGCGACTACTAGTGCCATCTGGTATGTTTTTGAGAAATCTCTTGACACGTTAACAAGTCGGTAGAGGGCGCTATTAGTACATATGAAATGAGGTCGTTGACCTTTATACTTTTAGCACTGGTGTAAAATAATTTTATTTATTGAGACTTCATTTTATTTAGGGATAATAGAATAGTTTTGATTTGAATACTACATTATATTAATAAATTATAAATGATCATCTACACTTTTACAGTAACGTATTTTGTGATTATCAAAGTTAAAGATCTTTAATTATTTTTTCTTTATTGTGAGACAGTGGTTACAGAGTTGTGTGCGTTTGCACTGCTCTACCGTGTTAGGGAATTAGGCATACAATAGCTTAAAGTTGTCTTAGACCTAAGATTATCTGATATATTATATTAATTCATAAAGCCATTTCATTTGCAAAAGAGCTTTATTTTGCATCAAAACATAAAAACAATTTGGCACTAACTTATCATGGATCTGTCGGACAAAAATTCATGAACTGTATAATACCCATATTCCAGCAAATACATTATTTGTATTTTTTTTTGGGGTCTATTTACCAAGAAGTCCTTTAATTATTTCTTAAATTATTTAACGTTTTCAATTTCTCTTATTTGCTTCGGTAGTTTATTATAAATTCGTGAAGACATTCCGAAGAAACTTTTAGAACGTAGGGCTGTTTTTGAGGGGCATATTTGTTATTTTGACAGGTTACCAAAATTTTCCCTATTAGTTTTTTACAAATGTAGCGACCTCATAATCGGTAATAACATACTGATTTGAAACATAATCGGCGAAATTTGCTCATAGGCCGATCTCCTTCATGGTGGACACGGGACCCCCACCCACGCGCACTACACGATTCGGAACACATTCATAGTGCGTACAGCTAAGGACTGGAATTCCCTGCCGGAATCTATGTTTCCTGACCTGTGTTACGAGCCGCTATGATTTCATGCATTTGCTTGGTGTTTTCCGAACTTCGAAGACGAGTAGGTCATGTCTTCACCATCGAATTTAATTATGGTGTCCACCATGCCATATTGCGAGGGTTGATTTTTTCTTTACATGATGTCTTCGTAAAAAAACTTCTTCTTTTCACCGGCGGCACGCGGTTTCGGAATGGCCGTTACCGGTGTTCTTCAACTTTCTTTGTAATACGCCTTTATTATGACGGTCTATCCCGGAGGCTGTAAGAGGAATGCGGTAGACCAAAGTAAAAGCGCTTCACTTTTTGAAACCCTCGTTTATCCCTAGCCTAGCCTATTACGATTTGATTTTTTTTTTTGCGAAAGATTACCAATTTGGCTTGCTCATTCTCAGAAACTGATAATTATATTTGGACAACTTTGACTTATTGGGTAGTCGAGAATTATTATAGTGCATAGCGGCCTCACTTTTCAGATTTTTCTCTTAACTATTTGTAAAAAGCCAAAATTCCGAAGTAAGTTTCTCATGAAAACCGCGACGGCACTTTTTCGAGCTCGTGGATTGAACTACTATACTAACCAAATGAAAATATATTATCACTGGTTTCTTGCATATCGGCCTCAGAAATTTCATATGTTCATAAGAAATGAGAATTTAAAATACAATGTTCACCCTTCGTCGTACCTCATGACCTCTCTTCTCCCTCACACACATACTCCCATCTCATTAACTCATCGCTGCGTTGTACATTCAGTCAAAAAAGTATCGGGAATGGATGATTTGTTTATGGTTCCAAATTAAAATGTTTGTTTTTTTGTAGTTGATAAAATAAATTTGGATGAATAACAGACATTTTGTGTATTATTGATCTTTTCCCGGTACTTTCTTGACAGAGTAGTACATACATCAATCACTCGTTTAAAATTTTGATGCGTTCTAAATTTAAAATCCTTCAAAGATGTAGTAGAGGGCAGGAAAGGTTTAAATCTTAAGTTTTGTAAAATATGGCATAGGTACAGCTATCTGGGGCACGTTAGTTATGCTACAAACAGCTCTAAGACCTTTCTTTTGCGCCCTAAACACGAGTTCTCTGTCTGTAGCTTTCCCCCAATAAATTAGTCCATATCTAAGCGTAGATGTTACATAGGCATGATAGGCGGTTAGGACTGCTGCTTGATTTACAATCTTAGATAGTCTGTTGGCAAGAATTATTTAGTTTTTTATACACTGTATCAATTTGCGTTTTCCATGTTATGTTTTTCTCTGTTTCCTCTATTTTTTTATTTCATAATATCACGATCACGAATAAGAAGGTATCACGTTTCCCAATATTCCTAGAATACGAACATTAGGGTTTTGTAACTGTTTACTTTTACATTGCCTTTGTTTTCATGTGGTTTTCGTCAGTGTTTCATTAAAGCAGTAAACAGTTTACATAAATAATTTTAGATTGAAATGTTAACAGACACATACCTACATAATTAGGTGTATATACATGTGGCTAGTTGCATAAAATTAAAAACATCTGCCGTCTTTGTTGTTTATTAATATATTGTATTCCACCTCATTTCAGATGATCACTTCAGCGTTGATTCGAACGGTATCATCACAAACAACAAGCAACTGGACGCTGACAATAATAATGCCTATTACGAATTTGTAGTCACAGCCAAAGACAAGGGAGAACCAGCAAAAACTGGTACGGCTACCGTCAGAGTTTATACTAAGAACAAAAATGACGAGGAGCCGAAATTCTCACAACAAGTGTATACTCCTAACGTTGATGAAAATGCTGGGCCTAACACTCTCGTGACGACCGTCGTCGCATCCGACAAAGATGGCGACAACGTACGGTTCGGCTTCGTCGGCGGCGGCACCAGTTCGGGTCAGTTCGTTATCGAAGAAATCACCGGCGTCATCCGACTGCACAACAAGGCCATCTCACTCGACAGAGACAAATACGAACTCAACGTGACGGCCATGGACGACGGCGCCTGCTGCGTCAACGGAGACGCTACCATCCACACGTCTACAGCCGTCGTCGTTGTGTTCATCACGGATGTTAACGACAATAAACCCATATTCAAAGACTGTCCTACTTACTTCCCAAAAGTCGAAGAAGGCGCTCCAAACGGTAGCCCTGTCATAAAAGTGCATGCTACCGACGAAGATAAAGGCGTCAATGGTCAAGTAAAATACTCAATAGTACAACAGCCAAATCAGAAAGGGACAAAATTCACAGTTGACGAAGAAACTGGTGAAGTATCAACTAACAAAGTGTTCGACAGAGAAGGTGACGACGGAAAATTCGTATCTGTGACGGTAAAGGCAACAGATCAAGGAGAACCTTCGCTTGAAGGTGTCTGCTCGTTCACTGTTGAGATTACCGATGTTAACGACAACCCCCCGCTATTCGACAGACAAGTAAGCGCAATAGTGTACATAACTGTAGAATTAAGCACAAGATTGCATGTTATCACAACTAGATTTTTGTTTGCATGAATTTCAGCGATCCATCGTGATTGTTGACTGTCATTATAATGTGTCTTGCAGAAATATGTGGAGAACGTAAAACAAGACGCCAGCATAGGCACCAATATATTGAGAGTATCCGCATCCGACGAGGATGCCGATAATAACGGGGCCATTGTTTATACTTTGAGCGCACCCTATAACCCTGCTGATATTGAGTATTTTGAGATCCAGCCCGAATCGGGTTGGATCGTTCTAAAGAAGCCTCTCGACGTAAGTATGCTTTACTTTATAACTTCACACTGATCACGTGGTGAAAGCATTTGATAAGATTGATGAATGAAAGGGATCAACTTTACTAAAAGTTTGGTGGATGAGTGCTACCTACAGGCCTTAGGATTCAATTGGCACTTACTTTAAGTTCATTTAACTGTAAATAGTTCTAAATTAACCGCTGCTGTAAATTGCTGTGGAGAGGGGTAAATCCTGGCTGTGAGGAGTAGTTGTCCATTGAACGGCAGAGTGGGGCCCGCGGGCCCCGCGGCCGTCGGGGGCTTGTTCTTCTTGCAGCACAATTAGTTTGAGTTGCCGCCAGCGTCGGCTCCGCACTAAATCTTCGTTAAGATTTATTTCCGCAGCACCATCTTGCATTAACTATCTTACAGATGAATACAACTTGTGTATAATACCTACCTTGTACCAGAAATTATACTGCTGTAAATATTTCACCGTTGAACCTGTGTTTAGTTCTAAAACATGTACAGTTTCTGTAACAGCACTTCTGTATATTTTGCACTAACTAGTTTCAAAGTTTTTTTTTGTAATGAATCGATTAATTGATTTGAGAAGCTTACGCTTTTAACATACCTATCAGTATTATATGCATTAAGTACATGTTTTGTTACTAATCTGATTTTATTTTGCGAAGCGATAATTTCGGCCGGTTCGAGCCCCGCCGCGCGTCGCTGAGCTGTACACGACTACTCATGCAATATAACATCGTATGCAATAGTGATATCATGATAATTGTGATTTTTTACAGGGCAGCAGTGCTATTAACATAATTTGTATTATATTAGTTTAATATTTGAGATGGTCAGATTGCCTACAGGGCAGTTTGGCCATCTGGCCAGTTGTGACATATTCCTTCTGTGAAAGGGGCAACGTTCGCGATTCCAAATTTGTACAGTTTAACGTAACGTCCATCGTTTGTAATATATCCATTTCAATGAGTGTCGTTTCGTTGTAGTAACTAAGAGGTCACCAAACCATTCATATGACAACCTGACCTTTCCGCCATGTCTTGTATGCAGAGCTGCATGCATTTGCCTGCTTTTCGTTACGTTTTTTTTTAATTTTTAAGATTAGTTTAGTTTGATTACTGTAAAAAGTACCTAATACCTATAATGTACAGTTTGTCTTTCTCCTTATTGTACAGACGAAACTTGTAAAATATGAGCAACATTTTTATTTCCAATTTATTTCTTGCACCATCTAATATTGGCTACAACAGTAAGGAATGTACTCTACTGTAAGTACGACAGTGCCTGTGCTGTGAGTGGGAGCAGACGACGTGAACGAACGTAATAACACAAGTTTATTCTTATAGAACCTAATTCTTCTATGTTTTATTTTGGCTTACTGAATGTGAGAAGATGAGTGTAAGCTTTTACTTTTTTAGCACATTATACTGTGAAATAAAAGATTTGCAAACAGCCAATAATGTGGAAGTGAACCGTACCTACTTCAGTTTATTTTTTAATTATTTTAATTGTTTATTAGCGATGAGTACTTATGTGTTTATATTTGAGTTGTGTTATGTTTTGTTTCTCCCCGCTGACCTCTGACCCGTGTATCTGTAGCGGGACAGGTACCGACTGCGCGTGCGCGCCTCCGACAGAGGCGAGCCACCCTCCTCCGCAGACGTGGACGTTGAATTAGACGTGGTAGACAGGAACAATAAGCCCCCCATCTGGGACATGACCACGTATGGCCCCGTTCACATCAAAGAGAATGTCACAGTGGGTACCGTAGTGACCAGTGTGAAAGCCAGGTTGGTATAAGGCGCAGCGGGCCCACGGGCCCGCCGCTCCTCTACTCCTTAACACTACTAACGACGTGGTTTTGTCTGTTTCCATCGACTCTTTCCCCGATAGCGAGAAACTTACAAGTTGGAGGCTATGGCTCAAGACAAGGGTTTCCCGCCCTTGTCCAGAACCGTGGAGGTCCAGATAGACGTAGTGGATCGCGCGAACAATCCCCCCGTGTGGGACCACACGGTGTATGGCCCGATCTACATTCGAGAGAATTTGCCCGTGGGTGCCAAAGTGGTGTCCGTGAAAGCAAGGTGCGTGTAACTGTTCGGCACGGGCACCGCACGCAGCCCCGTCACCTGCACGCCGCGCGCACGCCGCGTGCACGCCGCGCGCACGCCCGCGCACCACGTCGCGCCCCGGGCTCACGTCACGCTTTGCTTTTTAATGCTGGTACTGGTATCCGACAAAATATTCGGCCACCTGTATCAGTAATAACAAGCTAAGTCGTCGGCTGGTCTGTGGGATTCGACACTTTCCCATCGTAGAAGGAATCGTTCGTTGGCGCTGAAGGTTTTGATTTCAAATATCGAAGCGAAGGTGCTTTGATGCTTGAAATGGAAGAGAATGCGTTGGTGATCGTTACTTTCTTACGATGATCCTTCTGCTTTGTCTCATGAGTTTATAACTTTGGTTCGTTGTGGTGGTTTCTGCGAAAAAGGAGGTTTATTCTGATGCGGCAAGGTCGGAGGGTTGTGTTCGTGCAGTGCGCAGGTGCGCCGCGCGCGTTTCGTATCGTTTGCCTCTCACTTGGTGGTCTGACTACGATGACATGTCATGGTCCGAGAACATCCAATGCATCGTATGGCACACGCGGACTGTCGTGACTCACCAGCGTGCATTTAGAAGGGCTCACTGCTTACGTGGAACGGGGAACACTGTGTCGTATTGTTCAAGAACATCTATTGGCACATCACACTTAAAAGGAGCATACTTAACTTTTCATAAGCTACATGTGAAAATGCAATGTAAATGCACGGATGTAATAAACTCGTGGTTTATCTTCTGTTAATTCAATAGATGTTTTTGAACAATATTGTGAGAGGTATCAAATGGGTACTTATCTATCTAATATTAAAATCTGTGTATCGTATTGCATGTAGGCATCAGTGCATTATGAGTTATTAAAATATATCAAAGTTTTAACTAAAATTCATTTGAGATTATTGATGTACGGGCCAAAGTAGCATGTTCAGAAATACTTTAATATGTTTTAGTTCGTAGATTGGTTGTAGGCAGTTCTTTAATTTACTTTTTATTTGTGAGAAGTATATTTCAATGGATTCAAATAGTGCTTGACGATTTTGATTCGGTTTTGTTGATGTAGTCGATCTAGGGATTGATTTGATTAGTTTTTTTTCATTTTCAAATGTAAGCTATGATGAATGCCAAAGGAATAATACTTATAATTTTTTGCTAAAATTATTCAAAGATTCATACCTGCTTAACTTATTTAAATATATACTCAAAGGCAGGTCAGTTAAAATTTTATGGAAATGTTAAGGCTATTGAGTTATTTTTTTTATCTTCAGAGTCGTTTTTTGGAGCTATAACTACTATAGTTATTTTTCAATTTCTGAAATTCGTTGCAGTCATTAGAAACCCTTAATTATTATTTTCAATAATATCATAGTTTTAAAGGGGTCAGTAAAAATAATGATCATTGTAGAAAATATAGTTTATTAACATAGAAACAATCTTAAAACATGATCTCGTTTCAACCAAGTATATAGAAAACCTTTTTGGACATAAGTGTAGGTAGGTATGTGTCACGGGCTATTATTATATTATTAATTTTAACTGTTATGCAATATAAGTTCAGTTTCATAGTGCATCAATCACAGAGTGCTGGTCGATGGCAAGTTTGGTACACATCTCTATGGTCTATCTGTTCGTCCTAAACAACACACATTTCAAACTCACAATATTATAATACACGAAGACGAAACCATTACTAACTCACCTTACTAATTTTAAAAGTCGCCTCAAGTCGAGGCCGCCTCGACCAGGCGCCTTGAATTGAGCGCGCGAAACTTGAAATTAACCTCGCATTGAGGCATGAATGGGAGCCATTCTACATTTTATATTTTACCTTTGATACTGTCGTTTAAACTGCGACAGTCTCAAACAACGCAGAAGCTTATAGGTAACTCGTTTACAGTTTGGTAATATTGGTTACCTAGGTACTTCAATAAAGTTAATCATAACTTCATCCGAAACCGGGTTCAACAGAGCGTAATTGTGCGTCGATTGAATAAATTAGATATGAGCACGGGATTCAGTTTAGCTCGCTTCGTTAAAATAGGCTTCAATTTTTTTAAATACAGAGTCGGGAACAATGTGCAGTTGGTTTTTTATGAACAATATCGTGTAGTTCGAATAATGTTCAGGTTTATCACGCTTTGATCAATTAGTGTGTCAATAAAACCTTTTGTTAAAGGTGACACTGAAACTGAACAAAACTATACGATGTGGCGAGTGTTTAAGTACTTTTAGTAGCTCACCGCTTGATTTCACTTGATGGTTTATCGGAAAAAAGGATCATCAAATCATATAAACGACCATCGTAGAAGAATATTATGTATTCGTAATAACCAGAGGTCGGAATAAGGTAAGAGTTATTTATGTACTTACACTGATTTCATATAACTAAAGAATAAAGTGGATATGCCTCAAATCCCGAGATTAATTTTAAAGACCAGAAAAATCCCGAGATTTTTTAATTTAAAAAAAGTTTTTTTTTTCTTTTACGTAATTTAAACCACTGCACGCGCGGCGTTGCCAAATTTACATCAACGAAATCGGATGTCCGAAGTTGCAAAATTCCAACGCGCACACGCGCGATGTTGCCACATTTGTAGTTCGCACAACTTAGCTTGTGAGAACAATAGCGGAAATGCGGAGCACTCCCCGCTTAACGAAATGTACTAGATCCCGGGAAGATCCATCATATCAACATTTCGATGCAAGTACATAAATAACTGTACGGGTACCTAATTCCGACCTCTGCTGATAACCTACAAATATGCCCAATTTATTTAGGGTCGGTGCGATATGTTTTCTTCTTCCTTATTTCTCTATTTGTCTTCATCTTAATTTCTTCTTAGTTCTCACATTTCTAGCTGTATCATTTTTCACACAGTGAATCTATCGTTAAAAAAATCCTTTACGCAAAATATTGCACCGAATGATTCTAGCAATCTCTTAACGTAGGTATCCAAACAATTTGGAGGCAAGCGCGGCGTTTGAACTATTTATCAACTCATCGAATGAAAAGTTTACAACGGAGTTTATCTATTCTACCGTTATTTAGTATTCCTTTGAGGTTTACTCAAGAAAATTTTGATTTTCCAAACTGTAAAGGAGTTACCGGAATTATCAGCTGTTTCTTTTATTTTTTTGTCCTCTAGTTCAGTAAAATGAAATAGTCTTTGATGTTTGTCCCCATAAAGCATTCATTGTTTAGTTTTTATTTAAAATCAGTAATATTAAAACGTTTATTTTGCAATATTTGATGTCGTCATGTGCATAGAGTAGTTGTTTTTGTTCAGTGAATATTATTTATGAATGTTGTTATAGAGAACGTTTGTTATAACGTGTTGTGTATTTTCAGTTCGGGTATTGAGAACAACCCGACCGTGTTTTACCGGCTGATGCCCGGCTCCACGGCCCAGACTAACAAATTCCACACATTCTATTTACAACAAAGGGCCGACAACGGATTTACTTGGGCCGATATAAAAGTTAATCATCCACTCGACTATGAGAGTATTAAGGAGTATAATCTTACGATCCGAGTTGAGGTGAGCTTTAACCGTTTATATTTACGTTATGGTGCCTATTAAAAAGCTATACCTTTGTGTGAATAATGAAACAGTTCAACATAACGACGTCATGAAATTGGGTTATGGTCTTTTGTCTTATTTAATTGAATTTTCCATTTCGCCGAATTCGAGGAAATTGTGTCAATAAACTATGTAGGTATATTCCGAATTATTATTCAAATATATGTTTTGTTTACATGCGTTTAAACCTATCTATTGTTCGGTTGCAACATAATTCTGTGGTCGGAAGTAATATCGTATTTCGAAAACATTAAATCCTATTTATTTGTTAACGTATATTTATAATTGGGAAAGATTTAGTGAAATTGGAGTTTAATCATTTAAGTACCTATTTCAATTTGACTGCTCCATTGATATTGGTAGTAACGCGCAACGTAGTTATTGGTTGGTAAAGTTATTTTGATCGTGTATTTACCTACTCGTTATTTGACTTTCTACTCATACTCGTAGATTTGTTTTAGTAGTTTAGTGTTTACAGTATTTCTAAAACTCAAAAGTCCTTTATTCAAATTAGGCTGACTGCCAGCACTTAAAGAACTTCAAAGTTCTACATAAAGATAGTCCCCAAAACACAAAGTCAAAGTTTCGCCACCCAAGACGGAACCATAGAGTGCCATAGACCCAATTCTGTTGCTCCTACACCATTTTACAAGTTTCAATTATACATGCAGAACAACGGCGCCCAACAACTGGCCTCGGAAGCGACGGTGTACATCATGCTGGAAGACGTGAACGACGAGATCCCTCTGTTCACCGAGCGGGAGCAGGAGACGGTGTTGGAGGGAGAGCCCATCGGGACCAAGGTGACGCAGGTCAACGCTATCGACAAAGACGGGACCTTTCCGAATAATCAGGTAAGATTACAGGATTATTTAGTTATCCAATCGACTTCCAAAAAACCACTACAAAGTGCAAAATAACTTAAATTTTGGAAGTCGGTTGTATTTTTTCGTAAAAAGGTTTTTTACTTTTCACTTTTTAGTGCCCCCAAAAATAAAATAGGTATTGATTAAAAAAACTGGTCAAGAGCGAGTTGGACTAGCGCACCGAGGGTTCCGTATCATCATATAAAACGAGAAACGTTTTTAAGTTTTCATAGCTGAGAACTATATTCGTCAGAAAAAATTAACACTGCGGTGTATATTGCAGTTTTAGATCAGCGCAGCTTAAGACAGGTCCAGGTTGCAAGCGATTGCGACCGCTTTCGGCTGAACATGAGGTCCTGGATTCGATTCTCGGGTTTGGAAGTGTTATTTGATGGCGATAGGCTTGCCCCTTACTATGTGGGATTTAAACATAACTATTTGGCAGCGTTTAGGTATTCCAGAAAAGTGCGAGGATGCGTCGCGAGGGATGTTTTTCTTAAGAACCAATAAATAATAATAATAAATAATAAAAAGTTTATTTTGGAACAATAACACATAACTAAGTACAACAGGTAAAACGATGATAGCTGCAAAAGTATAAACTGTAGCGCAGCTAACAACGCCCTTCTCTAAGTACAGAATGGAATGATGTTCCATACAAAAAGTGTTATACAGGTAAAAGTTAAAAACAAGCAAGATAAAAATAAGCAGTCTATGATCTATGATTGGGATGTATTTTGACGTTGAGTTAGAGTGGTGAGTGTTTCTGTAGGGTGAATGGGTGTGTATGAGTAATGAGTGTAATGAGTTATGCATGTATGTTGTGGTGATTGTGGCATGTCTGTTGTGTGTGGTTATGTTGGGGTGTGTGTATTTTTACACTTCCACGAGTTTCTCTGTTTCATCATAATTTTGTGATTTTAGCCAGGTGTCAAGTTTTTTTTTGCATTTACTCTTGATTAATGGGTAGATGTGTAGGCTTTTGTTTAACTTGTTATACATTTTAGAACTAATGTGTTTGAAGTGACGACTTGCAGCTACGGTACTACGAGACTCGGTGTTACAAACCCTATTCGAGCGGCGTGTGGAACAGAATTTGGTATCAAACTTAAGTTGGCTGTGTTTGCGAAGGATAGTTTTTAGGATAAATAGCTGTCTGACAGTGAGGACTTGGCAGAGGGTATATAGAGAGGATGTAGGATATCGGATTGGCTTCCTTGCCAGCACCTTCAGGACAGCTCTCTGCGCTCGTTCGACCCGTAGCATCACTGTTTTACCGGCACCACCCCAGACCGTTACACAGTACCCCAGAACAGACTGAGCGAGCGCAAAGTAGACGTTCAACAAACAGCTGAAATCGGCCGCACCTCTGAGCTTCTTAAAAATATATATGAGTTTTCTCACACGAGCCACAGTTGAAGCAATATGTTCCTTCCATTTCAGGTTGCTATCAAGAGTGACTCCAAGATATTTGATAAAAGGAGTATTTTCCAACAGTTTACATCCACAGTTTGCGTGCAAGTTTGGGCAGGTGTGTGCACGAATTTCAATCGGTGTAGGGGGCTGACTTGACTTCACAGTAGAAAATGTGATAAATTTAGTCTTATTGACATTGAGAGTGAGAAGATTTGTGGTCAGCCACCTCATGACAGTGCTCAAGGCAAACTCCGAATTGAGACGAGTTTCAGTCCAGTCCCGGCCATGAACAATTAGAGCTGTGTCATCAGCATAAGCTATGATTTTACAGTTAGGTAAGGATAACTGACACAGCTCGTTCACGTATATAAGAAAAAGTGGGGGTCCCAGGACACTGCCCTGGGGGACACCGAAAGTAATCGTCTTCTGGTTACTTAGGAAGTTTTCAAGTTTTATAACTTGTTTACGACCTGTAAGGTAACTCCTGAAGAGATCATGGGCCATCCCGCGAATACCAAGGTGCTCTAGCTTCGATAAAAGTATGGGAATTGAGACAGTGTCAAAGGCTTTGGATAGGTCTAAGAAGATGCCTATAGTTTTATGTCTGTTTTCCCAATGGCTAATAATTGTATCTGTAAGTTCCAGTACAGCATCTTCGGTGGATTTTCCACTCCTAAAACCAAACTGATTATTAGAAAGCAGGTTAAATTTGCTTAAGTATTTGGTGAGTCTACGATTTATAACCTTTTCAAATATCTTTGATAAGGTGCTCAACACTGAAATGGGTCTGTAATTAGCGACATTGTTCTTGTCTCCTGACTTATATATAGGGTGGACAACAGCAGTTTTGAAGACATCAGGAAAGGTTCCTGTTGAAAAGCACAGATTAAAAATAAAAACAAGGATCGGAATTATGATATGCCTTGTTGCTTTCACAATTGAGGAGGATATACCGTCATATCCAACAGCACAACTGTCTTTAAGGGTAATGATGATATTTTCCAGTTCAGCATAATCTACACTGTGAAGAGCCATTGATTGTGGAGCGGATGGAATGGAAGCATCCGGAATCACAAGGTTGGAACGACTATCCGAGAGATATTTGTAGAGGACAGAGTGTTTGATCTCAGCCGCCAGACGTCCACCAACATTCGCAAAGTAATCGTTGACTGTGTCCACAGACTGCGACGGGTCGGCACAGCAGCTTAGCAGCTCAGAGGCCGAGTCTCTGCTTCGGCCTAAGTTTGCTATTCGTTTGATAATTTTCCATGTAGCTTTTGGGTTATTACTAGCCCGCTGAAATTCAGAACGTTCATATTCACGCTTGACTTTTTTTAAGAGATTGTTGCAGAAGGTGCGATAGCGACGGAAAATCAATTTGAGTGTTTCGTCTTCTGGGTGTTTTTTAAATTTCCGATGCATCTTATCCCTGTGACGTATGCACTTCAGCAGGCCAGGAGTAATCCACGGCTTAATGATGCGCTTTCTGCTGGGCACTTGTGAAGCATGTGAGTGTGATTTAATGGCTAAGGACAAAACAGAAACAAGAGATTCAGCAGCTTCATTTGGGTTGTGATGCTGAAAGATTGAGGAAAAATCTATGCTACTAATTTGGTCCACAACCTGAGGCAAATCAATTTTTAATCTGGTGTGGGGGGAAGTTCTAGTTTTCACATTGAGTTTGCAAAAAATAATAACAGGAGAGTGGTCCGTGATGAGAGAATCAATGATTAGAGTAGTAGTAGAGCTTTGAGTGCGGAGTATAACATGGTCAAGGCAGTTCGAGAGTCTAGTTGGGAGAGTGTAGGCTGGCAGCATTGCATGCGAAGCTGTAAGATTGAGGTATTCATCAGCATTTGGGTCGGTGCTCCCAGGTGTAATGTTGAGGTTAATGTCACCAATAATAGACACAGTTTGAAATTGACTTAAAGTACCAAGCAAATTGTCTAAGCTGCCAAGGAAATTAGTCAAATCTCTGTATGAAGGAGAACGATAAATTGCGATAATAGCAATCTTATTTGAAATTTTAAGAAGAAGTACGTTCGCCTCACTAAATATGGGCGTATCGACAGTGCAAACATAGCAGTCTCTCACATAGACAACCACGCCCTCATTTTGTGTTTTATACGATGAATTGTGTGAGTTGTAGCCGGTTAGTAAGGGAGTAGATGGGCATTTGCTTAACCAGCACTCAGTCAGAATAACAATGTCAGGCAAATACGTTAATCTATTCAGAAAAACCACCAGATTATCAAAATTGCTATTAAGGCTACGAATATTAGTGTGAAATATTATAAAATCATGGAGAGAACAATTTAAAAACCTATCACTTGCTTCCGGGGAACAAATATAGCAATTTGAGACAGCAATTTGCTCAACTTCACTATTGATAACGGTAAGATCATCCATTTTTAATTATAATTACAAAAGGGTAACACAGTTTTAGGATAGAATAATCAAGGTCGCAGTACCATTGTAGCAGCCCTAGGTTTAGTGAGGTAACAGTAAAAAGACAGACTGAGGGGCTTACTAAGCAGGTGATTTCAGAGCATGCTAAGTCTTCTTTTTGATGAGATATACGGAGTTTGTGGAAAGTGCGGGGGTGTGTGCGAGTGTGTGATACGTGTGAGTGTGAAAGGTGAGTAGTATTTGTCGATGCTAGTTTGACAATACTCCCAAATACAAAATATTTCAACTTATAAAAGTAGATTTGCAAGCAACACAATAAAATTAACTTTATGAGATAATAAGTGAATAAAATTATATAATAATAAATAACTAGTCACGCGCCTTTCTTGATACGGGCGAGATCCGCCTCATTGTGCACTTGAAAGTGAGGACAACCGACTTTTTCCCGCACTAGGATCTTCCCGTGCGAGACCCAACAGAACTGAAAGTCATTTGTTTTTGCAGCGTCTCTAGCCAGAAAGAACAGCCTTTTATTCCTAGCTGATAAGTTTTCAGATACGTAAATTGGTTTTGCGGGGCCAGTAAATTTGAGGTGTTCTGTTGTTAATTTAATGCTATTTTTGTTGCGGTTCCGGAACTTACTTAGGAATTCTTCCTTAAGGATTACAGTGGTAAAATCGACAATGATTGTTTTATTGGTAGGATCCTTTGTTTTTATGCGGAATACGTCCTTCACATCCTTTGGTTGTACAGCAAGGTTCAGCAGGCTACCAGTATCAATGACAGTCTTTATCAAAGAGAACTTTGATTCTTCTTTGTTGCATGGAATATTTCGAATCTCTAAACAGGTGGACCTCGAGCACTGCTCCATTTTATCCAGCTTGTTTTCGAGGTCACTTATATATGAGAGATTTTCCTTGCGCTCCGTTTCCAACAACTCAATTTGAGATTTAAGGTTGTCATGCTGAGCCGAGAGGTGATCAAAGGAATCACGAATACTGTCTACTAGGGCAAACAACTTTTCATATTTTTCATCCTGGTGGGCCTTAAAATCTTGAAACATTTGCTTCATTTCCGACATAAAAGTGCATAACTTGCTCTCTTCACTGTCCTCCAGTCGCCGGCGTTTACTATTTCGGAATGTAATATTTGGTGAATTCTCATCAATAGGTGAATCTGGCCTTGTATTTAAAGTAGGTTCAGAACAGCTAAGTGGAGTGAAGAGCGCCTGCTCAAAACTGGCGGGCAATGTTGTCGTCACAGGTGTTTGCAGCTGCGTCGCCGTCGGCGGTGTGCGATTTAACGGCATCGTTAAGCAGAAATTATTGTTATAGTAATATAGATATACGGAGAGTTGTTACTGACTTTAGTTACGATGCGCAGGAGTAGTGAGATCGGTGTTGATAACAGTTCGTTTGATCGGTGATTTTCGAGAGCCCGAGTGACCACCGAGCTCAGCCGAATGTGTCCTCGGAGCTACGAAGTATGCCGAAGGCCGGTCGATGACCTTGGTACGTCGGCGCGTCGCTCAGCGGCACAACTGTTCGATGACACGATGATTCATGCGCTCGGCAGGTGAAAAATTGATTTGATTGCACTGATTTTACTAGATGAAAACTGTGTTTACTTGTTGATCACTGGGTAGAATTAAGAATAAGATTGCGCAACATGAGGCTAGTACACTTATCTACACAGTGGTATAGGTTTTAGGGCAAAATTTAAGCTTTTGAACTGGTAATGGATTTTAATAAGAGAGCACAGAAAAAATACGTGTTGTCGCGCGGACGGACGGTAGGAGGGGAAAAATAGAATCGCTTCATTTACCCAGTCTCGCTCAGCGCAAGCTCGCTATAAGGCGGATAAAAAAATAAAACTCCTCTACTAATTTTGGCCTGTTGATGATAACTTTATATGGAAAATCTTATTTATGGAAATTTCTGTAACTTTCTCGAAGAAAGCTGTTCATCTACATGGGTGTTCTTACCCATGTAGATGTTTTAAATACGATTTTACGAATTTTAAAAATACGTTTTAAAATAATAATAAAAAAAACATACTCGCCGAATTGAGAACCTCCTCCTTTTTGGAAGTCGGTTAAAAAGCCATGTATGAAACTTTGTGTGTAGGATCTTCACACGTAGAAAGCAGAACATTTGAAATTGAACTTTAAATATTTAAACATCTACGAATGGCCCAACCGTGGGTGTGTTAAAATGTGGCTAAAGGTCATGTCCAATTAAAGTAACACAGGTCAACGTTGCTATTTTCGAATTCGCAATAAGCGTGTATGTCATTTTCAAGGTTCTCTCGCCACGCAAATTCTGTAAAGGGCTTCTCACGCAAGTCCTGTTCTGCGACGTTTAATGTTTATCTACGTTTGTTCCCATTATCATAAAATACATGGTTATTGGCACAGCTTATGAAATACAAAACACAAACTTATGGCTTGGTTCATAGGAAACTATTACTGCAGTATTTTTTTTGTCGATAATTTTCATTGCATCAAAGATGGAACTCCTGTTTTCCGTTTTTTGCAACTAAGTAAAAACACGTTTCCTGAAAAAGTTGTGTTTATGTTTTTTAGGGTTCCCTACCCCAAAGGTAACCAACGGAACCCTATAACTAAGTCTCTGCTGTCCGTCCGTCTGTGCGGGCTGTATCTCAAGAACTGTAATAGGTGGACAGTTGAATATTTTAGAGTGTTATTTTGTATTGCCGCTATAACATCAAAGAGTAAAAATTAAAGGGGGCTCCCATACAAGAAACGTGTTTTGTTTCGGTTTGTGGTACGGAACTCTTCCGCCGGTGTCTTTCATAAGCCTCAGTTCTATCTACAAGCAACTTGCATGCACGTTTAATGAAATTTCTAGGCACGATCGTACGATTGATAACTTGTACCTCCTCGGAAGGCCGCAGTGTATTGAAACTTGCATGGGAGCTGGTTCAGGTGGAAACGCAGTACCTACCTACATCATTTACACAATAATCAATATATAAAATTCTTCCGTTTCTGGCAGACAACGTACAGCTGAAGCTACTAGTTGTAGAAAGCTGAAATATGGCATGTGCTTTGGTGAGAGTGAAGTGTAGGGGAGCACTAAGAGGGGATTTCTCGAAATTCCTATGGGAACGTTTTAACCGGTATATGCGAGTAGAAAGTCGCAGGAAAAAGGAATAGTAATGTACTTCTACTACTAATGTAATAAACCTAATAAACTTGAACTATATTAGAACTGTAGGTGTAAAGTAGTCTCGAACACTATGGGCAAACACTTCAAAAAAGGGTAGAAAGGGGAATATTGCGGCTATCGCTTTTCCCAAGGTTAACATTAACTAAAACAATTTCGCTGTTTGTTTATTATTCATTAAATTCCTTTTTATTACCCCATTAACCTCACATTTACGGTTAGTCTTTACACAAAGGTACGCTTTGGTTCTTTTTAAATTTGGTGCTTAAAAAATAATTTGCTGAAAACGTCTTTTCGTGGTTTTAGGTTCTTGACCTTTGTTTTATCAAAAAAGTATTAGGAATTAGAATACACAAAACATTACGCATAACGTAAACAACGGTATAAATAAATGATTTACTTACTTACAAATGATATATAAATAAAGCTGAAGAGTTGGTTTGTTTGTTTGAACGCGCTGTTATCGAGAACCACTGGTTCGAAAAGAAAAAATGTTTGGTGTTGGATACTCCATTTATCGAGGAAGGCATATAACATCACGCTACGATCAATAGGAGCGGAGCATTCTTTACAAATAAGACGCAAACGAAGTTGCGGCTGTCAGCTAGTTACTAATACAAGTTGGGAAGATTATTTCATATCCGCGTCATACGGCCGTCGCTCAGCAAAATGCTGAGAAACGTGGGTGAGGCAGAGCCACAGCACTGGTTGCCAGCTAAACCAGGAGTACATAGAAAGTTATTAAAACAAAGTAAATAAACAATAAATAATGAACACGGACTCTGAGCAAATGTGGTGTTTGATGAACGGTCCTTTTGTTTCCAAAATGGCAGTTCCCTACAGTGGAATCCGACGATTGACGAAACACGAAGTCTGACGAGGGATATTAGGAAAATAGTAGTACTATACAGTGTACATACCTTTAATTTAGTACACATAACTAAACTACTTTTAGGTATACGTACATATATTCCGTTGTATTCTGTACGGGTTCCTAGTAACGATAGATCTTCCTTAACCCGTCTGTGGGGATCGTAAGAGCGTCTAAGGGATTACGTCTGGAACATTGGCAGCACTGTGTCCCGTCTGCGTTTAGCAATATTGACTGTGCTCACTCAATCCGTCTGTACATTACCTATATTTATGCACCTTTATAAATATTCTACATCTACACACGAATTTTGGTCTTATGCTATTTAGTTGTCGAAGAACAGAGAGTACAACAGCACACGAGCTGTTAAGAAGTGACGAAACATTTTCTACTACAATGGTAATACGGCTTATAATAAAACTACATGTATCAATACTAGTTTGAGAATAGTTTCCAAAATGTTACGATTTATGGACAAAAATAAAATCGGCGGAAAAATAGTAAAGTTACACAGTTACACGCTTTTGAAAATTACACCGATAATATATTTCACATATACCTGCTAAATAATTCTACGCAATATTCCAATAGAATTAACAAATTTTTGTGTGGATGTAATTTCAAATTCAACTGTGTTTGTATTTTTCTTTTCACAAATGCGTTCACTACCCCAACACTCACACACAGTAGCTTTATTGTGGCAACTGGCAATATTATTTTACGGTCAACTGACCGAATTCAAAGTTGAATCTTAAGCATTGCAAAGGCTTCTATATAATTTTAATTACATCCCTCTTTGCACTGTCTCTCGAGGCTAGAAAGAAGCTGAAATACTCGTACATAGGTAATTGAGTTCTTAAAACGCATCTTGGTTTAAGATTACCCTAAGATACTAGGCGACGTCTTCATGTAAATAATTATAATTAAATCTCCCACTAATTCTATGTTCGCGCTCCTGCGCGTATACTTGTTAATTATTAATGTCTTCTTTTTATATATTCTTTTTACTTATTAATTTCATTTTATATAAATTAACTTTTTTAAATAATGAAATAATGAAAAAAAAAATTCAGAACTATAAAAATAGCCGGTGTCGGGAGCAGGATCCATGCTACCAGGGTTATGGCTCCAGTGACAGGAACCTCTTCACTATACAAGCCGTAGCCCGTAGGCGTAGTAAAGGGCCTTCTGTATCAGGCTCTTTACCGAACCGCGCAACGCCAGCTTCGACAGTTGGTCGTCAAAGCTTTTGGCTATCAGGCCATTGGCCGTAACGCCAACCGGTGAAATGATAGTCGAGTCCACATTCCACATGTCGAAATCTCACCTTTCGCGAGGTTGTCGTCATGCGGGATGGTAACATCGATTATAATTAATATGTCTAGGGGCCCACTGGGTCCTAGTACTTTGGTAGGCGTACGAGGGGCCGAAGCCAACTCTCAAAGGCCTATAACTACATGCTGTTGTTCTATTAGTATAAGTTTTAGTCTTTTGGCTAACTGTTAATTAAAGGAAAAAGGTTTTGCTAAGCGTTCATCTCGTTGCGTTGACTTATCTAAGTGGGAATTACTATACTGTATAAGCATGACTAGAGTGTAATCAATTTGCTTGTTTAATCGGTTTAAGAAGAGCTTCTCCTTTAGCGTTTCGAACGTTAGCAGTAACCAGAAGCAACTATATATTATTTATAGGGTAGTTTAGCTTTCATAGAGGATATCCCCCGGACTTAATCCAACACGAATCACTTTTAATAAACTTTGATGTTGTTTACTACATAATAGTTCTCAACTTTTTTTTAGTTGTCTTTGTACAAGTTTAGATTCTGCTTTTAAAATAATATTTGGTACGCTAGAAAATTTTCTTCCTAATAATAATTTGCTTCTAAAGAAACTTGGTTCGGTAGCTTATTTATTAGTGGGCTAACCGCACGACGAAGCGTTAATGTTATGCCTATAGTAAAATAATATGTGAAAAAACATAACCCTCTTTCTTGCGCAATCGGGTAAAAAGCAGTTGTCGGAGCCCTCAATATTCAACGCGTTGCTAATATGAACACGAAAGCAAATTTTCAACACGTTTAATGGAAGCCTCTCGCTACAGACTACACGAAAGGGCTATTTATGTTCTTATTATACATACTTACTGATGCGTGACTTGTTGTTATGTATCATAAAATCCATGTTGACCTTTCGTCCTAACAGTGCCGATAAGGCCGGGTCGGTACTTGTAACTTTAATGTCAAATGTACTATGTAAACTAAAGCGGGTTTGATATCAGCATTCAAGCTCTATGATACTTACTTTCATACGTTTTATATGTTATAGCCTTTTGTGTTTCGTCTCCTACATAAATCCTTTAAATCCTCTCACGTTATATAATTATGCGATAGTAAAACGTCTTATTGTTGGCGGCCTCTGCTATAAACAGTCCGGTCCTCACATTGGTTACGATCGATGTTCACTTATAAAAATATTGGTCGTTCTTTATTCATCGTTATACGTGCTCCACCGTGCACTGGCGTACATTCGTAAAGTACTGTATATTTAAACCTACAATTTTAATTAATCCCCCATAACATGCAGAGACACGCGGCCGCTCAGCACGTTATATATTTCTGAACAAATATGCAACTGCTACAATTTACTGTGCCTATAATTTTCGGGAGCGCCTGGGAATAAAAATGCAATTTTCACCCGTTGTGATTGCGCTTTGGATTGGTGCGCAATCCTGAATAATTAAATACATTGCCTTCGTTTAGTATTTGTATGTGGACTTTGTAACTTCGCTGCACTGCGCTGTCATATAAAATATGTGAATTGTGTTCGCAGCCATTGAGTTACGAAACTAGGCACAAAGTCAAAATGGAATTGGATTGTCTTTTTCATGTTTAATGTTTCAAACATGAAAACTTCACCTATAACTACGTCAAATACGACATCACTTTTCATTTTCATGATGCTTTTGTTTAAGGTACTAAGGTAATGGTATGTACCTACCTCCGTAATTATTTCTTACGAGAATCTGGCGTTAAATTCCACTGCTCATTATTAAATGCCATTTAAATACCTCCGTAAATATTCACCAATTTCGTAAATTTTCATTTAATTTCAGCGGAAGTGGTTCTAATGGCAAGAAAATGAAAATTGCTTGTTATTGTCATAATTTTCGCTCTATTGTAAATAGTAATTACTTTCTTAATGGGCGTTAACGGTTAACCTGTTTGTTCGTCCATAAATCAGGGTGTTTTTACGAGCCCTCTTAAATACTTAAATTACTAAGTAAATAATTCTTGTTCTTTCCGATGTTAAATTTCGGAGCAGACCTTAAAGTTGTCGCCAAAAAGAATTCTGGATACTCTGTGGGCGTAATAACTTGAGGCGATTTATTTCAGTCTTTTTGTGTAGTCTTACGGCGATATTCTGTCCGGCGAGTTTCATTGAAAGTCGAACGTTATAAGAAGTACCAACATTGGCCACCCACGCCCGTCAACGGTGTCAATCAAAATAAAATTGCTTTAAATATTCACTGCTCCTGATATCAGATTTTATCTTAAATATTGACTGTCAATTCTTCAGCGCTTAGTATTTTTGTCCATGTTTTAATGGAAAAGACATAATGTGATATGGGGAGCTTTTATTTTGTTATGTTTTGTTTTGCGATTAGAGCGATTATATCGGAGCCCTTTTCAAAGTTTAGGTAGCTGCGACGATGCATTTTCGTACCTCCTTGTATCATGATTTTCCATTTGAAAAATACAGAATCTTGAGAAAATACCGCTCCTTGAAGTAGTAGTTAAGATATTTTTGGCCCTCATTGAGGGTTGTTAGAAACTTGCTAAGTATTCTGTTATTCGATTCGCTAATTGGGTGGGGGCTGTTATTCCTAAGTTTGAGGTACAGTTCTAGACGTTTCATATTTCAGCTGTAGAACACCTGTCTGGATCGGAGGGTAGTACGGCAAGATTTACTTAACCCACTACGTTACGTTAGACTCTGACTCGAGAATTCCTTATTCATTACCATGAACGTCTATGGAACCTTTAAGAGCTTTTGAATATTAAATGTTTCAACTTCCCTCTGAAAGTTTGTGCGGTCTTTAATATACCAGAATTATCTGACAGGGTAAAAATTTCTAGCGTTACAACTGCATTAAAGAACAGAAATACGTACCGTAGAATATAAATTCTAGGATTTTATTCAAATGCAATTATTCAGCTTTCCAGCTTTACATTAAATTTAACTTATTAGAAACACACATTATGTCGAAATACGACATTCAAAGTCTAATAACCTGTTTCGTAATAGTTCTGAGCAGCTTGCATGTATTATAGCCGTCATTAGGGCACCTAAAGTCTGCGTTGAACATGTACCTACTCCACCCCACTAGTGCACAATGTCGGTAGGTGGTATGTACATAATGGCTTGTTCAGCAGTTAGTTCTCTTGCTCCAAGCTGAAACCTATCTATTATTTAAACTGATGCGTTTAGTAAAGCACTTCTCGGTTAGTAAGACATCTTTATTGATACATCCAGTTTGTAATAGTCAGTTTTGAACACAGTAAAGTGTTTACTAACTGATTCAACAGATACATAAACGAAGCATATTAAAATTAGGTAAAACGGTCGAAACATTTTCATTTGATTTTCTAAATTAAGGAAAATTATTCAGCTGTCAGAGTTTTCAAAACAATTTTTTCATTTCAAATCATTGACATCAACACGCGTATCTGCTATTATTTTTTTCGTTTGTCCATTTTCACCTACCTGTTTTTTCCGCGAATAAAAAGTTTGAGAAGCTAATTGGATGCTTGTCAAATATAACGGTAGCAGGCTTCGCTACCAACGAAATCTATATGACGAGAGAGTGACACTTCTGATACTGACGTCTATGGTATTCGCAGAATCTGGAAATCTGTTTCAGCTTTTTTTACAATATTTTGACGTAGGTGTTCATTACAGCGAGTTCTGTAGAATCCCTTGAGTTCTGTAAATCCCAGTTATATAACATTCACGGATATTGTGATGGCACATTTCACAAAGTTAACAGTAATTTCGTGAACGGGTTTCGTCAGAACCCCGTGTGTAATATTACTACTTATAATATGAGTTTGTGACATGCCAGCGCTACGTTTTATTACGGACGCATGTAGAAAGGATTTTCGAATTTGCCTGTCCGTACGTGTTTTTATGAAGGGTTCGCTACTTCTGTTTGTGGAAGTAAACAAAGGGCCCGGAAGTCTTAAGATATGCGGAACGTGTATTGGACTTTATGAATAAATCACTTGTTCTTTTTAGGTGTACTACTACATAGTTGACTCTCCGCGGAACGAGGGGAAGGACTTCTTCGAGATCAGCATGCAGACGGGAGAGATCTTCACGAAGGTGGTGTTCGACAGAGAGAAGCAGGGGGCCTACGCCCTGGAGGTGGAGGCGCGGGACGGAGCACCCTCGGCGCGGCCCAACTCCGACAACCAGCCCAACTCAGGTATGTTTGCAATTATTAAATAACGACTCATTGCTTGAAGCGTAGGTAATAACGTATCCCCGTATCCCTATATTAAATTGAAGTTAATAAGAGCGGAATTGGGTACAATTAGGGTGCCTACGTGAAGAAACCCAAATAAAGCCTGTTAAATGGGGAGAGTGATATCATTAAAAGGTACTTTAGGTGAGACTTTAGTAGGTATTTATTTGTACAATAGATTTTTAGCGGAAACCGAAAAATTCGAAAATGAAATCATCACCATTGCTACAATTAAGCCGATTCAATACTAGCCAAGCCTAAATATAGCTTCTTCCATTTTAATAAATGTAATGGGGCCATTTACGTCAAAAGATCCCTGTTAAAACCATGATTTACAAGTGGCACGATGTTTTCAATCGCAGCCGGGGGTTGGAGATGATCACTCGGGGGACTGCGGCGATAGATATACTGGAAATGTTGCATTTAAATGAATTCCAAAATGGACGTCCGAATAAACGGCTATTGGCTGTTGCGAATCGGCATGTCGGCTTACATACGCTTTGCATTGCAGCGGTTTTGTCTGTCAAGTTTATACTCATTTTGGAACCAATGCCTGTTTTCAAAATTCCAGATGTCCTACTTGTCTTTTCTAGCTTAGAAAAAGTCTGAGAACTTTTTCTAAACTCTGCTAGACAAACATCAAGATGAAACTAAAAGGACTATAAAACACAAAAAAACACCCACAAATAAAGCGTCTGGTTTTTCTTCGGATTTACCCAAAACGATTTTTATTTATTCTGACAAACCGAGGGGAAAAAGTTTAAGGATTATAATGAGACGAAGGAAGCTATCTCGATTTATTTTAAGCGCAAAGAGAAAGAATATTTTTTTATGGTTCCGGAAAAAGGAAAATAATTTGTTGATCTGAAGCACCGGTCAACCGTCTTAAAGGCGATTATTTACAGAAGGAAAACTGTTTATATTCCTCAATATTACGTTTATTTATCTACGGAAACTATTGGGTAGCTTTCCGAATTTAAAAACACTAAATATAAAAGGAAATTAATGAACAGATTTGGTATCAAGATCTCATGTCTAAAGATGTGATCTACATGACATGTGTAAGTTCATACGTTACTCGTGTGTAGATGTTTGATATGTCTGTAATTAACCGCTGTCTCAAAGTTCGAGTGGTCGATACTTTCCTTTAAGAACATTGTATGAAGTGATTGTCTCTTTGTTCCGATCCCCAAAGGGTTACAAAGACATGACTTACAAATGAAGCACAAATATTCTACCTTCTATGAACTTGAGGCAAAAGGTTGACAGGGTATATAACAGTATAAAACATTTATATGTGAACGCGGGTCAACGTCATAAAAACATAGGCTCTTTAAACTTTATTCGGGCATGGCAGATATTAATGGCGTTGACTTAACAACGCATATGCGATAAATGCGTAAGCGTTTATGGCTCGAAGCGTATCATGAATCTACCTGTCAGCCGACCATGTAGCATAAAGCATTATGTAGATTTGAAATGGATCCCCAGCCTATATCGAGGTAAGGCCCTCGGAAGTTATTTTATTATCCTAAACGACTTAGAAAAAGGCACATACTGAGAAAACGTCGGCAGCTGAAGGAATCGTTCAATTCACGTGCGCAGATGTAGGGTCGTAGCCCGTAGGGTGGTAGGCGATCCGGTCCTTGGGCTAATCACAGCCACGACCCGCATTTAAATGTCTTTTTCTCTCTTGTAAATATACGTAATGTGGAAACTTCGAGGACTGCCCGATGTGCGCACTTGCGTCGTGTTGTGTCGGAGTGGAAGTCAGACCCTTCTCGCGGCTGACACGTGGCTCTCATATTTCACAATGTTGCCCTGTCCCTGTCGCCGGGATTCGTACGGAATTGATTGTATAGACACGTGGCTCACGATAAATTGTGTCCGTTTTGAGTGTACTCCGTGTATTCGGTAAGGAGGTCGTCGGGCGTCGTGTTCCCGTATCGCGTCATCGAAAATCAAGCAGTAGAATAATCAGGCGTCGCCCGGGGCCATAATCCGTTTAAGCTACTCATCCCTATCGCCGTCTCGCGGAGACAATAGCTAGCTGTAGGATCTACTGTTACCTCTTTAATCCGTAATAGAATTCATGCGATGCAATAAATGTTAAAGTAACCGGCGTTCAATCGCAGCGTTGTGTTAGTTCACACGCTCTGAATACTAATTCGTGGTATTTATGTTCACTGAAATAGTGCGTGTTGTAACTGCTGAAATGTGAGATGGATTATATTATCATTAATGATAAAACGTGAGGTCGATATTTAGGTAGGAGCTAGAATATTGTGTCTCTGGGCCACGTACCAATTTCAGCATATTGCAGCTGGTGGTAGTGAGACGTGGCGCGGTATCCACACGCGTGACAGGCATACTGATGAGGGCGACCACGTGCTTCTAACGTATGGATTTTCTCATCTTACTGCTCTTACAGTCAATTAATCACGAACAAATTGCAGCATCCACTTTTTTCTGCAAATAATTATATTTGCAATTGTATGAATTCGTATCAGTTTTATATCCTACGAAAATATTACAAAAAATGTCGCTCTTTTATTTCTCTAAATCACTTTGATACCAGAATAACGATTGATGGGTTCGCGTGAAACTTTTGAATGTTTGAAACATAGTTCGTGTTTTTTATTTAGGTTTATCTGGTGTGTACCAAAATATTTTTTTACAGTTTGTACCTTAATATTTTATTCCTAAGAGTAGAACGTTGAAGTACGTAAATAAATCCGTTAATAAAAAATACAATGGTACACTCAGCAAGTTTATGTGTTTTCATACATTTATTTTATTCAAAGCTCAACACATTTTTGTTGCGGCTTTCTCTGTCCACTTTATTTTCAGTCAAAACGTTCTGTAATAACTTTATATTACAACGTAGTAGGTACTATATCTAGTAGGCACGTACTTACACACTAACAGCTTACGATATTAAACTTGAAGCTGTATTTATTTTCTGGGATACTAAACTTCTTCAACGTCCACTGTCAGACTAAAGTAAAATCTGCGTATTTCATTGAGGCTCGGAAAACTAAATACAAAACACAAAAAGTTTTGCACATTTATTTTTGCTGAAATTGAAAATCATAAACTGTATGTATGTATAACAGGATATAAGTATGCAAATCTAAATGGAGACGATTCTAATTTTGTTGAACGGCGCGCTCGTGGTCAAAAGTCATGATCAATTTTGTCACGCATAATAGGCTTTGTCGTAGTCGAAAATGTCGATACTGCTGTAAACGTGTATTCCCATATTATCCTCCATTGCGGGTAGTCAGAATAGCAATTCAGCGGGCTTTTCGAGGTGCATTTAGCTAAAACGTGTTCGGTGTTTGGAATAACGATGTCGTACTAAATTGGCGTCTCTTTGCCGTTTATTAGGAAAAGTATGTAACATCTTAAGAGGACGAAAATCTTGATTAAACATACGAGGGATCCAAAGGCTTATACGCGTTTTAACAACGATTTTGGTGTGTCTTAGCTGTAATCTTGTAGCTCCGGTAATGGCTTTAGATGCTTAGATCTTAAGCACTGTAGTGACTACGTAATATGCAGCTGCTACATCAAACAAGAGCTGAGCATTAAACATATTATGGGCGCTACTATTGCATTAATATTGATTCCCGAGCTCTAACGCTCGCAAGCCTGGAGTTAATCTAGAATAGTCAATTATCTACTGCATCTTTGGTCTGGTGGCAGCCGAGCGTGAGGTCCTAGGTTCGTTTCTCAGGCAGGGAAACCGCATACCTACTGCAAGTATTTTCATAAATTAGGTAGCCCACTCTGAGCGGAGCAGAAGCGAGTGTCAGACTCTTACTGACTAAAACCCATCCGTGTTCCTTCTAGTGCCCTTTGTGTTCCAGGGCTGCGGTGACTCTTTCGAACAAATTCCGCAACCCTGGAAGTAGGTAGCCCTAGGGCAGTGGTTCCTAACCTTTTCAATATTGTTACCCCTATGACCTATATGGAAAACTGATTTTACCTCGACCTTAAAATGTTACAAATAATACAATTAAATAAAAATATCTTAATTAATCACAAATTAATTAATCAATTTGTGTGATCACAAATTGCACATTAGTCTCATAAGATATTGAATTTTTACAGTCGATGTTTTAAATGAAACATCGATAATTCAAAGTGTAGCGGCATCAATACCGCGACAAGAAAAACCTACGGAGCAAATCTACATCGCAACAAAAAGAACCGCGACGCCATCTATACAACTAGCAGTGAACTACAACGTTGAAATCCTGCATCGCGCAAGCAGAGTTTACCGTGCGATTTGAACATATACATCAGCCCGAATATCAACTATCGGGCAGTAGCCCGCCAGGCACAACAGCCGCCTGGTTGGAGGATCCTCCTTTCCATTTGAGGTGTGCGAGACTTTACTCTCTGTTCCGCATACCTCTAAACTGGTGACCCTCGACATTGAACGTCAGCGCAGCCTTCGTGCAACTACTTCAGCGTGACGTCAACATCATCACTTCTCCTCATCGTGACCTCAAGCTCTCGAGCAGCGAGTCATACAGCCAGCCAGTACCCACGGCTTCTACGGATATCCTGACCACCAGCAAGCAGCAGCCGCGCATTCCTGTTCAGCATCCTCAGCCTCAATCATCACCCCGACTCACTGGGGCATCGCATACAGTTCTGACTCACTGTGAACTCTGCGACTACCGGTTCCGACTCACTGGAGCCAGCAACAGCACCACTCCGACTCACTGGAGCCTGCAGCATCATCCCGACTCACTGGGATCCCATCACCCCGACTCACTGGGGCATCGCATATAGTTCCGACTCACCGTGAACTCTGCGACATCCGGTTCCGACTCACTGGAGCCTGCAGCATCATCCCGACTCACTGGGATATCTCATCACCCCGACTCACTGGGGCACCGCATATAGTTCCGACTCACCGAGAACTCTGCGACTTCCGATTCCGACTCACTGGAATCAATCTTCAACTGGCTTGGCAAACATCTCAAGATACAAGGACGACTCATCCACTATCGACCTCCGGTCTCCGGAGGGGAGTGATGTAGCGGCATCAATACCGCGACAAGAAAAACCTACGGAGCAAATCTACATCGCAACAAAAAGAACCGCGACGCCATCTATACAACTAGCAGTGAACTACAACGTTGAAATCCTGCATCGCGCAAGCAGAGTTTACCGTGCGATTTGAACATATACATCAGCCCGAATATCAACTATCGGGCAGTAGCCCGCCAGGCACAACAGCCGCCTGGTCGGAGGATCCTCCTTTTCATTTGAGGTGTGCGAGACTTTACTCTCTGTTCCGCATACCTCCAAAAAAGGTTTAAAATTTAGACCATCGATGATGTAACGATTTCCGCCTATTTTACCAACATCGCCCACCCTTATTGGCGAGGTGACTGTGACGACGCGATGGCAGCTAGAAAAACGTATTTCTTAGATTAGGTCTTAATTATTTAGGTTCTTTGTTACCCTCACAGAATAGCTGATATACCCCCGGGGGGTAATTACCCCCAGGTTCGGAACCACTGCCCTAAGGGCTGTTTTGAAATTGCATTAGTGCGAATAATGTTAAGCTTTAGCCTTTTGTTACTCAATGCAGCTATGGCACAATGGTTAAATAAGGCACCATGTGCACCGAGAATAATAGGCGAAGTCAGGCCTAACTAGAAAATATCTAGCTTTTGCCAATAAATCAATTAGCCGAAGCCTGTGCTCATAGATACTGAAATATAACGTAAGTACGCGTCTAAATGTAATTAGGTACTCGGCTTTAGCGCATGGTTAATTGATTGGTTGCGGCGTAAGCCTGGTATCAATCAACACCAGACACTTGATGTTATGATCCTAATCTCATTATTATGCAATACATGATAATCATCGGATAATGTTATTAACATATCCCGAGATAACCTCAAAGCTGACATAATACGCACGTTTATTTTGGACATAAGTATTTTTGCCATCTTTTTTTTCAGGAATTAAATTGGTTTTTACAAGATTTATGGGAGTGCAACGTCTCCTTTCATGGAATAGACGTGCCTGGAATTATTATAAGGCTACCTTGTTGGATAGAAGAGCTAGGATGTTTTGCTACCTATAGATATATTTACCTTTACTTACACCTGTTCTTGTATATTATAATATTTTCAGGAACCATATAACCAACATTTTCATCAATCATTTAGTTTTAGTTCATGTAGTTTAAGTGATATTACAGCTAAGTAAGTTCTTAGGTCATTGTAGATAACTTGTCCAAGAACGTCTTCCAGTACATTCAATTTTATTTTACTGAATATTATAAATGAAAGTATTTTATTATATGCCAATTCGATTCGACACATTTTTAAACCTTTACCTTATTCAGAAAAGCTGCTATGTTACGATCTATATAAAATTTTATTTTTTAAACGAACAAACCAACCACCATCAAATTTTATTTTTTAACCCGGTCGGGTCTCTTTGGGTCCGTGTTTTGCGGTGTTTTCATTCGACCCCTAGTTCCCTAGGTGACTGTTATCGTTTATTTATGCGACTGTTTTAATTAGACTTCCTGATTGTTTGTTTACTGTTAGGTTTATTTGGAATTAAGAATCAGAGTCTTAATTAAATAAGGTCGGTGTTTTTTTGGGAAAGTTTTTCGTGGAAGAGGACGCTCGTTAGTTTGGGCGTAACATCACGGAGACATAAATTGCCTCGCGGAGTTTAGGTAGCGGCGACAATGCTAGTCCGGACCGAGATGTTCGAGGCAGTGCCGGCGCTGGGCGGAGCTTTGTTGCTATAAGTCGTCTATTTCAACTATTTCCAATTACTTGGGCTTAGAGAAGCTGTGCGATGTCGCCAAGTGACAAAGCAATATTCCGCTTGGCGGGCGGCGGGAACTTGGTGGCCTACATTTAACGTTGCGCCCTCGGGAATTCGTGATGAGGACGCGCCCGAGTGCACTGCCTGCCGAGGATTACTGTCAGCTTCTATTAAATATTGCCCTTTACTAAACAATCTGCGCCGACTGCTACGCTCTGATTGCATTTGAGTTGTAATTAGCTGGAAATATGCTGCAGAGTGGATGTTACGGACCCCAGTTGTTGACATCGTTTCAGCTGAGTTTTTTGCTTTTTGTTGCCTGGTTTGAGCTGTTATTCGGATGCACAATTTATTTAGGTTCTGTCACAACTCATTTACCAATTTCGCTATTACATGAAACGATTTACAATTTTAATGGAATCTATTATTATACATTTTGTTTCTATAAATTGAATTGAAGGTAAATTGTGTTAAACGCCAAAGTTATTACTGCCTCGTTATGACATTTTATTTGTAATATCAGAACGTTTCTACAATTTTCCTTGTCGTTTACAGTAACAGACATTCACAGACGAATTCGGGTAATTTGAAAGATTTCTACAGACGACGCGGCGACGCGGGGCGAGAAGCGAAATTTTTGCTAAATCGTCAAGTCGACACGAGCGGGTTTATAGGCGCCATAAGTTCCAGGAATCACTCGCCTCGGCCCTCATAAAAATCACTTCACCCCATCTCGTTTGTGTATATTAAGCTCGTCTGCTCTTAACGTAACGCGTGTGGTGACGTTCATTACTCGCCTGATTACATTCTAATGATTTTTTGATTGTGCAGAAATATTCGAGTTGAATTTGTAGGCTATAAAAGGGAGATACAGAAAGCTATCGCCGGCCGGGCGTAAGTTTAATTAAAACCGAGCATCGCTCGCCGGCGAGCAGCCGAGCGCTCGGAGCGGACGAGCCGAGAGGCGAGCGCAGCGCGCCGATACGATACTGCCTACCGAGACACGCTCTAAGCGACTCTAATTAAAACACTATAATAATTAATTCGAAACATTTGAATTTACGGCAAAACTGCCTTGCTAAACATTATGTCGTCACCTTTCATTGTTGGCGTTTACAAGTACCTAGTAAGTACATAATAGCGATATTATGTATTTGAGAGGAATAAATAATATCTTGAACTACTGCCAAACGAACCAACTTGAATAGTTGTTTCGAATTTAGTGCAAACCCTTTAAAAGTTAAAAGGTTTAACTTTTCCGCAGTTATCGGGCACTTGTTTCAAGGAACTTGCGCGAACTGATCGCATCGTTTTATACAGATAGGTGAGTTTAAAACTTGACTAAGCAAAAGATGTACAAAAAGGTGGTTGTAGAACACCGGCAGACTCGAAAATTAGAAGCGCTAAAGTTTGCGCTCTTTGGGCACCATTAGTTATTTTAATTGGTGTTTTAAATGCCTATTCAAAACGAAGCAGACAGGTGATAAATTAGGAATTTAGAAAGTCACTTTTGGAATATAAATCACCTTTTATTCAGTAGAATAAAAATACGGTGTAACTTGCTCGTAACTTGATTCAGCTGAGTGATTGAATTCAGATATTTGCTGGCTAAACTATCGCTTTCGACCCGCCCGATGTTTCTTTGTTTGAGCGTTCTAAGTAACGTTTGCTGGTTATTGTCAGGCTGGCTGAGCTGGGGCACAGCGTATCAGTATTGGGCGTGGCGCCATGAGTAATGGAACTTTGAGCTCGCATGAGGAGGGTCCACTTATGTCACGAGAAATGCTATGATTGATAATACTACCTTCAGCAAAAACACTGCTCTTTTGTAGCGTAACGATGCCATTCATATATTTTATAGATAAATATTTGTACAGTAACGAGTCTCGCTCCGATCTCTGCGTGACGTATTTGGCTGGGAAATAATAAATAGTAAGTTCGAAATATGTTCGAATAATTGAGAGCAGGATTGTAATTTTCCGAATATTATGCCGAAACGAGGAAGGTATCGGTTCGTTAATGTGAGTAGGTTGTATGTGTGAAGCCAATAAGCAGTGCCGCGGTCCCACCAGCTAAATTAGCTAATGTTGGAAGTTTTCAGGGCTTGGTTAATGAGAGAGATGGTATGGGGCAGCAGGCACAGAGCGCAGTAATGGCTTGTGAAGGAGGGTGTTAGATGCCGTTACACACAAGTTGCCGCCAGTAAATACGACTTTGGGAACAAATGCAGCGCTTCGTCAAGTTGAAAGGCGAAAGTTATTGTTGTACCATTTGGGGCGAACTTTTCCGTGTTGTGTTCGTCGCGAAAATAAACTCAGCGGAAGTACTTTTATTGTTTCAAAATTGAGTTTGTCAAAACGACCGCGCTGCAAATTCTTGGAGTTTATTGCGTTGAGTTCATCCATAATTTGAAGCTTAACTTAGATTTAACAGTTTTATATTTTACTTTCTTCTTTGAATAATAAGAAAAGGTAAGTTTTGTCAGAAAATTTTCGGAACTCTCTAGTTTGTGGTGTTAAATAAAGTAGATAAAGTTATTGGCTACGCGAATCATTAAGTTAGACATAGATTAAAAAAATGAGATAAATAGAAGCAGGAAGTTTTGTAACATTTCTATACCGTTAAGGTTGCTTCCTCTTCTAAACAGGTATGTATTTATTATTCAAATTATACCATATACAAATATAATCCCCGTAGAATTACCGCGTGCGCAGTGCGTGGGTACCGCCTATGAATTCTCGTTTCATTTAAAGGTGTTAGGTAAATAGCTGTGAGGCTACCTACATTTTAGCATGTGATAAAAATATATTTTTAATAAACTTTTTACGACCAACCCCAAGTAGCATTTCCTTCTTTATTATTTTAAATTATTCATATTGTCTGTCGGATACTGTCCATTTAGCAAAAATACTTTTCGCTGCAATTTATTTATAAATTAACGTCCCAACTTGTTCCCGAGTTGGTTTGTGAGATTTATCCTGGAGTAAAATTAGGGGAAATGTTTAAATTCTTCAACGTAAACGCAAAGCTGAAGTGGTTGAAGCTTCGCTAATTAATGAAGTAGCACCGCAGCGCTGCGTCGTCGGCGGCGGCGTGCCGGCGGCGGCGTGCCGGCGGCGGCGGTGAGAATACTAATAATGAGGATATTATTGTTCCACCGCGACCATTACACTGCCATCTTGAGTGCAAATCTTCAGTCCACACCACAGGTGGTAATTTATACAAAAATTGGGTCTTTACAAATCCCAAAGTGAAAAAGTCTAAATTGTAATTTAATAAGACAAGATTAATATGGAGTTTTTCAATTCATTCATTCATAAAACGGCACACTACGCCAACGGCAGACCCTTGCAAAGGACATCTCGTAGTTTCATTATTAAAACCTGTGAATGAAATAAGAGCACACCGGCTGCTGAATCAGTGTGGCCATTCAAAGAATCTTCAAAAGCAGTTGAAATTAAATTGAAAAGGAATGTTTGTGCCAGCGAAATTGTTCATTAATTTATCGTGAACTAATAATTTTACACTTCGCCATCTCTCGAAAAATTCAGTTAATTTTGTTGAAATTCGCAGTTACATCGCCACCGCAGCAGGTGTTAAAATATAGAACACAACTGGGGTGTCTTCAATTTCCCAACACTACTAGCATTTTCAGCTCACGTGCAATTGTAATGTACTACGAAACTGATATGGCGTAAGTTAAAATGGCGCCCCAACAGATTCCGCGCTGTATATTGTAATAACGGACGGAAATAAAACGAAACCACAACAAAACCGAAAGAAGTATATCTTTGATACGCTAAAAATACTTTGTTTAGGCGCTCTGTCTCGCTTTTGACTATCTAAGTAGCTGCAAATACCACACAATAGACAAATTATATTATTGTAATACCCGATAGAATAACTCTTGGAGTGGTAGAAAAACATACGTTGTTTACTTTCGCAAAAAACATTGAATGAAGAAGGAGTTATTGTGGTGCTTATATGTTATGATTTAATATCGCTGTTATGGGATAATGTGCTACAATTTTAAATACAGTTGTAATAAATCGTGCACCGCTGCGACGGGTCGTGGTGCAAATGAAAAACCATAAGACATACGTAGTAGGTTTACGAATGACGCACATTATTTTATTTTTATGTGCATATGTGCAAACAGTAAATACTGCGTGCTATTTAATATTTTAATTTTTGAGCAGAAATTCAGCATATTTGATTTTAATTTCAAAAGTATAATGTTTCAGCATGAAAACTATTCTCTTTGTGTTGAACTTTGCAAAACTGTTCCTAGAATACAAAGTACTGTTAAATTAGAACCAAAATACAGTAAGAACAATAAAGCCAGCTCTATTTCAGCTAGGTAGGTATCAAATATACACCTACGTGAATATAAAATGTTCGGCTTTTATTAGATTTTCCAATGTTCACTTGACTGAACAATAAAATCGGGGTCAGCGGCCAGTCTGTCTGTTTGTGACATATGTTTGACCGGTGCGAAGCAAAAACTGTATGAACAACTCAAAAATAAAGTTTTTGGGGTTCCGAACAAAAATCGGAACCCTTATAGGATCACTCGGGTGTCTGTCTGTCTGTCCGTCTGTCACAGTCAGTTTTCTCTGGATCCACTGGACCGATTCTGTTGAAGTTTGGTACACATGTGGGATTTTATTTTGTGTTACGTAAATTATATAATTTTAAGTATAGGGGTCACTTTTGGGGGTCAAACTAGAAAATTAAAAAACAAGTTTTATTAAAAATATCGTGTATTCGTGTGACCTATCAAATGAAATAGGTTACTGTGAGTAAAGCCCTTATTAAATTTTTTCAACATTTTAAATTAATGGCTTTGAAGTTATTCAAGAAATTAGGCGAAAAATTACCATTCCCCCTCTTAATGAAAGTCCTGAGCTTACAGAACCCTTTGCAGGCTAGTTCGACTCGCACTTGTCCAGTTTTTTTCGTATTAATGTTTTTTCACAGAAATACGAAGTTGACTGTTTCGACTGCGGGAATAACTTATAACTATTTAGGTATACTTTTGTATGAATCTACATGTAGGTACGGCCGTTTTACTTTTATTCTATGTTAAATTTGACTGGTGTAGTGCACTTGGCCGGCTAGCGCAACTTCTCGTTTCCGCTCATGACAACCTTTTTAAAACACTCGGTGAAATGTTCGCCGTAAGCAGGTGTACCAATAAACGCTGTCTTCGCAAGCCTTTCAGCTCACGTTCCCGGCAAGTCGTAACACCAAGGCACTTCGCTTATATGAAATACCGTCTTTATGGTTACTTATTGCTACGAATATGATCGCCATACTGAACATTTATATGTTTTTTTTCTACGTTTTTCTGTTGCCAAGACGGGTTTTATCGTGTTGTAACCATAAAATATATTGTAACTACGCATGTTATGTCGCATGTAGTAAATATGTAATAACGTAGGATTCGTGGTCATCTTGTTATATTCGCTACTTTTAATAGTGATTTCAATTTCCGTTTGTAAAGAGGCTTTTTAGTAATTCGGTCAGGTTCTTTGATGTGTACATGAAGGTCGATTTTCAACTGAAACGTTTCTCCTTTTGGGATCACGTACTCTCGTCTTGACTACTGTAGATAATATAGAATTAGGGAGTAAAGTCGGTAACGAAAGTGGATAGGTCGCTGTAATGTGGTTGTTAGGATCGGGTGGATCCCCGATATGTTAGATTAATTGAAGTCTTTAAAACGTGCTTTCTGTTTATAAAATAAGTCGAAGTGGGTTTTCAGAATACTTAATTAGTATTGAGTACAATGTGGGGACTTACATACGCCGGGCGTGACTCCACGGAGCGGCTGATATCATTGTAAGCTCCTCACAGACTCAAAGCGCTTAAACATGTAAAATATGAGAGGTCTGTGTATGAATTGCGCAACTAAATTACTGAATTTTCTGCTTTGCCTTTACAGTTCTCTATGTGAGTAAACTAAGTCGTGGTATGATTTTTAAATCTGTTTAATCTTACTCGTATCTAGTAGTAACGCGATTTATATCCGTGGCTGTTGCATTCAATTTTGTTTCCGATAGAATAGCCCCTGTTCGGATTTTATGCGCCGGTCATAAAACGTACCTTATTTGTGCAAAAGGCTTTAAAATTTACAGGATTTACATAAAAACACAGATACCTATTTACTTATCTTTATTTACTTATTTAAATATCTCTCTACTTTGTTACGTGAAATGCGATTTGTTGGTTATTTAGGTAGTAGTCGGGACTTTTAAAGCGTTATGTTTTTATAGAAAACGTTATAAACATGAAACAGAAAACGTACATCATCAGCTGTTTTAAAAATATCATGATACGTTTTCTGTTTCTTCAAACTCCATTTTGTAAAGAAATACTACTTCATAAAAATGCTCATTTCAGCTGTGTAACATACACACACAAGCAGGTAACATGTTTTGTTCTTCACTCCATTCTTAGAACGCGAACATGTCTGGAACTCTTCCGTGCAAGTTTAGTGTTGCGCGAGAAACATCATAAATAAACAACTGTGAAGAATCATTATTAAAACATATGAAAATAGTTGTTGTCGTATCCTAACGCAGGTCAGGGTAAAGGTGATTTATACGTAGGCGTCCAGATGATAAATAGGTACACAATGTAAGTGGTAATTTATAGATATGTGATAAATCAAAGCGAGAGTCTCTGGGGCACCAGCACACGAAGGTGAACGAATCAATCATGATAAATTATGCCGTGTGCTGGCGGCGAACGTTCATACGAGGACGAGTCACAGTTTGGACATAAAAATGCAAAAAAAGTCTCCAGCAAAAATATCTTTGATGTTTAGCAAAAAATCAATGTAACTTTTTATGGAGCTTGACATGAATGTTAGAGATCAATAAAAAATATTTCGTAATTCGCAGCTTAGTTTTTACAGCTGAAATATTCGTTGTGTAAGTAGAAATTTCTTATAAGTAAGCGGTTTCAGACAGATGAGATTCGTTTTGCTCTATTGGTGCCTGGAGAAGAATAAAATAAAGTTGTTGTGGGGAGAAATACAAAAAAATAGTTAGTGGTGAGGTCCCTCGCGGCAAGTGCCGTCGACAGGTGTGGAGCGCGGCTAATGTGCGCGTGACTACCCAACAATGACTTGGGGGAAATGATATAACTTTATTCCATGCTGTTTTTCTCAACTTTTGTTCTATTTATCAAATTATTTTACTTTTATTTTGAATGAGAAAATAAGGAATTGTATTCTTGACTTCTGAATTTATTCTGAGATAATTGTCGAGCTTTGTGCTTGCCTAAATTGTCTATAGATCACAATTAGAGCATGCAATACTGCATATTCTCGCAGCATATACCAAAACCGCGATATTGCGGTATTGGATATATAATAAAAATTTCGCAAAATTTGCGATATCTCGAAATTAGTAAATCGTTAAATGGAGGTTATAAAACTACCACGAGTTTTAATTAATCACACACACGCTAATCTTTATTTTATCTGAAAATGTTTGCGTAAAACCTCAATTGTATCATCATTTAAAGTACTTCTAATTTTTTACACATGTATTCAGCAGGCGAAAATGCTCTCTCAGCTTCTACACTCATTGGTGGAATGCTTAGCACATAGTTATGTAGTAATATTTTTTTACAATTAAATAAATACGCGAGTACGAGAGGATATTACGTTAATATAATTACTGAAATAATTATTTTGTCATGCTTTCACGTAGGTAGTAAATAAATGAAATAGGACAGGTTGGTCACTCACTTGTCCCACTTGCGAGTAATTGCGAGTGGGACTGACACTAAGGAAGACTACAAACAAACCTTAGTTCGCTGTAGGGAATTCCAAGGAAAGAGTTACCAAGAGTGTATCCCGCGTGCCTGACCAAAATGTGACGATTAGAAGCGGGGATTTCCCTATCATGCACAGTTCGTTTTTAATACCGCGAAATTCTCATTTCTAATCTGGCTTTTGTGGTACTGAAAAAACAGCGCGAAATTGCGGTAACGATATAACGGTATTGCATGCTCTAATCACAATCACAACTGTCAGTCTATAACAATCGTGGGAAATGGCTATAACACGTCAAGTTTACGTAGAGCGTCAGGCTGCTAAATAACTTATTTCCCTGACTGTACATCTCAGAGGTATTCTCTGGTTATACAGTGAGTTAAATCGGTTTTCACAGAAAATATCTCGCAATATGTGGCAGTTTATACACAGTTGCACTCTTTAATCTGGTTACTTTGTTGGTGCACCTCGACGGGAGCTCACGGCGGGATCAATTCCAGGTGTGCTACGATCGCAGAGCTCTTTCCGCTCAAAATGAAAACTCGAACGAAACACGTACGTATTGTTTATAGGAGACACGTAGCGTATTTGGTGCCAAGCGTTTACCATGGCGACTAGAAGTGCTTAGCTTGATAAACTTGATACTCTTGATAGTCTTGATAGTAATCTTCTTGAATCTAGCAGAAAATTTATGATCTTCAATTCATTCTAGCAGCAATGAGTTTTGTACGTGGTATTTGTTCTTTCGTTACCGGTCGATGTTTTGAACATAGTCAACTTTAAGGATACGACTTCCTTATTGACTTAACGCGGCCATCGTGATAAAACATTCGCTTCATTTTTCTCGGGTGAAAGAAGGTAGGCATCCGATCCCTTTGGATAGCCACAAAAGAAAGATGCAGCGTTTGTATTTACGTCCCTTTTTGTCATTTATGAATGGGTTAAACGCAAATGTAGTAGCAACTTAAGCTGTCTGCTAAACTCACATACAACTTGATATATTTCTTAAATACAACTCTCGTGAATATCAACAAAGGAACTCGTATTACTGAACGTTTCAGCGAAACAGGCGGCGTGACTGACGGCGCTTGACATAAAGTGTTGTACCCTGAGATTGCTACAAATCGCTTCCTCTTATATTGACATTGTTCTTGCGCCAATGTTTTTTCTTCACATCTAAAATACCTTCATATGTGTCTAAAAACCAATATTCGAAGCGTTTGTGTGACGTGTGGTTATGTGGCAATGTTTCGTTTATTAAAGATTTTTTCTTTTCGTAATGTTGGATAGTAAAAGCTTTGGGTAAAGTGGAGTGATATTTATCGTTATTGTACCGCATGTAAGTGATTAATGTTTTATTTTTTCTTATTTTGCTCGGCGTTATTCTGCTCTGTTGCCAGTGTGGACTAATTACAAGGAAGCGTTGTTCCAGATAAAAGAATCAACTTTTATACAGAACCGCGCTTTGAAAGTTTTTAGCAAATTTTTGTTTTGTATAAGCTCGTACTTGCTACATCTTTGTAGCTTGTGTCGTCAGGCCAATAGCGAAGTGAATATCCGAAATGATGCGTAACTATTGATAAGTTGCCAAATCATCTTTGAACAAACCGTATTCATTTTGAACGTAGGTTTTTCGAATATTGCGTGATGCTCAGCGGATGGAACTGTTTCATTTCCAACATGACATGGAATCAAAACAATCGTGTTCCTCTATCTCTCCACTCATCTTTCACTTTTTTGTGGACAACCTTAGTTCAGTTTTTGTTCAATTTTGTCGCAGTATTTTTGCGACATCAAATTTGGTTCTTTTGCGTAAGCACATGCGTAACAGTTGTGGCTTAGATTTTCTTTCCTTATGGTTTGTATAAAGGAGTGATTTACACGCGAGTTTTTGCAAGAATTCTGCACCCAGGTGGCTTACTTACTCGCTATTACGTAGGGATTTTCCCTTAAGCCTTTACTAGAATTTTATTCATGGTCATGAATAACTACCTACTTGCCTATAGATGTGACCTTTACCTACGGATTAAAACGCTTAGGAGCTTTTGTCGCATCGCTGAACCTAGGCTACATCGAAGCCACGCTGGAAAACGATTATTTGAACGGATAAAAAATCGATTGCGGGATTGCATTTATATAGAGTCCGTTGCTATTGCGTCGCAACGGTTATTTTCTTAGGCAATTTCGATTATCTTGGCGCGGCGAATCATTAGGAGCCATCCGGGGCTTAGCCCGACATTGCGGATTATGCTTCCATCTAGCAAAAGAAGATAGTTTTTAGGTCCATCTTCCTCCTAGATTATCTCCTTTATTAGGTCCGTGTTGTCGGTTGGCAATGTTTTATTATTTTCGAACTGTCAGCTATAATGTAGGTAAGTGCTCCGAGGCGGGCGTGTTATGACTGTCCCGCGGATATATTGTTTGGCATTGAACTCGGATCTATTTGTGATGGAATGAAGGTTTTCGTACTTGTTTCCGTTTTCCTTTTTATTCCCGGTCTCTGTTTTGGATATATAGGCACGATTCTGTCGGGAATTTATTTTATGTCATTTTTCGAGAAAGCTGAACGATCCCAACGCTACCATACCGATTTAGATAAAGGACTGGAACAGCTGTAGCGACTATATTTTATTCAAACAGCTTTTTCAGTTAAATACGGAAATAAAATCTGACATATTTTCAGTCCACGACATATTTGTAATGAAAAGCCAGTTACCTAATTGCACTTGCATTTAATTGTGTAATTAACGGTTTTCCAGTAATAACGTCCGTGTTTTCACCGAATATATGAAGCTCATTTACAACCGACAAATTACGACTGACAGAATAAAAGCTATTGAAGTACGAAATGGATTCAAATAAATATCGAGTGTTTTACACTAGTAACAATGGAAATTGTATCGCGCATAAAACACCATTAATTTGAAGCTAGGTATTTGGTGACGATGATTCAAAAGCTTTCACCGCATATAATTTATTATCATGTTTTGCTCGACTACCAGCTCTATAAATAAAGAGTGAGCACTTAAAAGCTACGTCGAGTGTTTGAATAATACTATTATATTACGAAAGAGAAGTAGGTACTAAAACAAACCTTTTACTTTGAGAGCCTCTAATAATTATGTTATTAACACGAATATTTGAAAATTGACGTTTCAATTTTAAGCTCTAGAACGAAATTTTTAAATTATGGAAAGTGCTGTATAAGTAGAGATATTTTATTGAGGGATAAGATAGCGGATTCGATTTTTCGGTTATTTTTAGTTAAGATTTTAGTTTTATACTTATAGACAGACAAGATTTTCGAACTCTACCATAATATCTTACGTTTTACTTTTGTGGATAACATCTGAACTTATTTATCATTCATAACTTTTGTGACATCTTATTACACGAACCTACATATCTAGGCTAACCTCAGTCGAAACAAGATTCAAAATCCCGATACTTGATTATCTATTCTGGACAAGAAAGTCTATTACCCCGATATTTCCTTTTTACTTACCCTTATATTTATTCGAAAAGTTATGAATATTGCCTCTGGTCTTTCGTCCATATGCGCGTATTATTAAAGGCGGTCTTTGTACCTATTAGCAGTCAACGCCAGCCAATCTACTAAGGTATTCGTAAACTAACATTCCTTACCTACTATGTGTTATACTCCTGTGTAGAGTTCCCAAGTTCCCGGATAATATTGCACTTGCATAGTATATAGCACTATGTAGTCCACTCTCATATAACTATTGTATAAGTAGGAAAGTTTATGTTAGGGTTTATAGCTGTTCTCGGGAGGCCTGGAGATTCAACCACCAAATCCTTTCGTTGGTTGAATTTTTTGTATAATATCAGCATAATACAGTATACCCGAAGAGACTCGTATCTCTAAAACCCTTCTTAAGCTCTAGGAGCACTTATGTGGTTGTCTGCTCCCGACTTATTTACATTGAATAATACCTATTAGCGTATGAATAAAATTACAAGTGTTCTGGAGAAGAGAACATCTTTGAGTTAGAACTTGTGAAGCAAGTAAGGTGACCCCAGTCAATGAGCCCGTTTCTAAAGGGGATACGGGCTGTCTACATCATATCTAAGACTGGCCTCGAAGTAGTTTAAGCTTTTTCTTTTACACACTCCAGATCTGTGACTCCATTTATTCGAATTTATGCGTAGTAGGTCTGCGTATTAGAAATACTTACTTTATTACAGCTGTGTCTGCGACTGGACCCGCTTGTAAATTCCTTAGTTTTTAGGACGTAAATTGTTCAGTGTTGTATTAGAATCCATTTTGAGTTTATACTTTGTATAAAACATCGTTCAACCGTTAGGGCGTGATTAAAACACAAACAGCGATTTAAAGTAAAATGTTTCTAATCTCTTTTTAAATCGGTTTTCATTATTTTTTGCTTGGGTAGTAATTGATTGATATTTTTTTCGGAGATAGGGTTATGGTTAACATATTGTTTTTCATTGTTTTTCTCTCTTTTCAGGTAAGCTTGGATTCAATACAGTGCCTCAGTCTGGGTATGTATGAACCTTATTTATGCCTTCATTGTCCTACATTAGGTAAACATGGAACAGTGTTAACTAAGGAAAGAGTGCGTGTTGTAAAAGTACAAAATAAGTTTATTTTATTTTATGCTGTCTGACATCAAACATTGCTAAACCTATTTATCGACCGTCTAGTTATTTTTCGTAAGAAGTATTCTTTCGTCTAAATATTTACAAAAGAACATAACTTAGCAGAAGGCTAATTTAATCTTTACTCCTACAACCGCAACAAATCACTGAAATAGTCTTATCGGAACGTCGCCGTCGCCGACAAAAAATAGCTTTGACATCCGACATGGTAACTCGCTTAGGACGTGAGGTCTTTATTACATTTTCGCACTAAATATCGTGGCGGAATACTGATCTTGTTTGTCTTACACGACGACGGAGCTGCTAACGCAATTAAACATGGTAGCTGGCAAGCTATAAAATGAATAATTCTGCCTTTGATATGACAACACTGGTCGTAGGATATAGTATATAGTAGCCGTGAGATGGCGGCGATCGATCGCCTGGCGATGCCAGTGTCGTCTTCCTCGAATTCCGTCTAGTAGCAGTAAAAATAAATGACGGCAAACAGGGTTGGGTACGCTAGCTAGTATGTACGACGAAACGTTAACAGGTCGATTATACGAGGCCATCGAGCGCTTACGTACTTGAGCGATCCCGGGGCACTCCGGTGCCTAATGACGGGTCACGCATTTAAATAGGCGGTCTGTTCCCAACCAATCGGTTATTCCAATACAATAGGTACGCTCATACGGAATTCATTCGATTGAGGAGTTACGTTTGCGCGTGCGCCTCGCCGCCAACTTCTTGTCACAACTCGCTCATGCTAACGCGCCACATTATCGCAGTCGCAGCTACTGCTGATTTATTCTGGACATGAATAACACCATTCGTGGCTGTAATGCATCTATACGTAGCTACATAGTATTTTACGTCGGTACGCTTCACCTATTCCCGTTTCCAATTGTACCCGACTAGGTGATGTGAATAAGTAAGTGCTTACATTTGCGGCCATAAAGTCAGCACTTTGATACATAGTGTTTTATTGTATTCGTACTTACCCCCAACAACGCCATGTTATGAGAGGCCATTTGTTAATGTCGAATAGAGATGTTTAATATGTTTTGCAAATAGCTTAGGCGTGTTGCCAGAATGTTAATAGAATAGGAAACTTATCCCGACCATGCAGACGCACAACTTCTAACTACTTGCTGTAAATAAGTGCACGTACTTTATTCTATGTATTTTGTTTAGTCGCAAAATGGTCCGCTTCCATTCGGTTAAGTATTGCATTTTTTCCTTACAGAAAAGCTCATCTTAAAATGTAGATTAACTTCCCCATTTCAACAAAGTCGCTATACAAACGACAAAATAACAAGGCTGTATATTTTTAAAATAAGCTGAAAATCAAAATTTTGGTACAAAAATGTCTATTCATTTCAAGATAATGAATGGAGTTCAGCAATTCATTGTCCGTGGAAAATAATTTACTGGCTGACTCGACACAAATCGAAGCATACCAGACGAAAAGTCCGAAGATTATGCAAAGTTACAATCCTCCTGTTGAGTACCTTTGTGTCAACGGAATTAAGAGTAAATCTCACACCATTTAGTTTGTAAAGAGGTTTGGTTTCAAGATATCATTTTGATTTCAAATGTAGCACTTCACTTGATTTGTTAGAGTCGCTTTGAGATAATTTATATAAAGCTAACAATCCTTTTAGCGTGTACATTATAATTTGTGCGGTGCAAGCGGGCAGCGTGAGTTTAGAGCGGTCGTCATTGTTTTCAGGCGGTAATTTATATTGTGCTTTAGGAAATTAGCGAGGCGCCGCCACAGGCCCAGGCGGCCGGAGCGCCCCGCGCGGCCCCGCGCCCAGGTGCCACCGCGCGCCATTACCGACCAGATTTACTCGCAGATCTCGCTCTGCTAAGACGAGTAATTTGTTGTGTAATTATTACAGCTCATTAAAAATGTATTAACTACGCTCCCTTTATTTAATTTCACAAACAGATGAATTGGTCGAGCTTTGTTTTATAACACAGATTTCAGAAATTTGTTGTTATTTGGCCGATCGAAAAAGTATTATTTGTAAATGAAAAAGTTTAATTAATTAATACAATCTGATGAATAATGATTCATTAATTATTGAACTCTGGTGTGATCATGTTCTCTGTTATTACCTGTTTAATGTTGGTATCAATTAACCGATATTAAAAACTATCTGCGAACCACTCATTGTTGAACCGAACAGAATTTACTTTGGCGTATTGTGTTCGCAGTGAATGGTGGTTCATATAATTGTGTGCGCAATTTCAGTAAATCATGGAGAAATCATGGAGCGTCATTGAACATAATTAGGTGCTATTGAAAGCTGGGAGGGAAAATTAGTCTCCGGTACTTGTGTCTCATAATTTAATTTGCGATATTATTTAATATCGTGCCCAGATATGGAATACGTAGGTACCCACGACAGACCCACGTTAGATAATGTTTGTAAGTCTGAAAGAGCACACTGCTTATAAAGACTTGCGGTTTGTAAACGAGGTATAAAAACTTCATTAAATAATATGTCCGCCGGTTGTTTTCGTTGTGTATGCCGGCTGCCGTTTTGCAAAATTTCAGCGCATTTTAATGCGAATCTCTTTTCCCTCTTTTAGCGGTAATGGTGACAGCCTCCAGTTTTCCCCGGCTACCATTTATAACGAGTTTTAATCGCGACACGGAAATTAGTTATATTACGCGTCTATCCGCCCGCCGACTATATTATATGGTTATTAACTCAGACGCGAGTCACCGTCACGAGGCCGGGGGTGCCACTAAATGAAACACGATAATTATGCCACTTTGATAAAAACGTCGCCCAACTTCTGAAGCGAGCTGTCCAATTAATATACTTCATACTGAGATATACGTTTATTATTTGACGATAAAACTGAACTGCAGTATTATTTTCCTGAAAGCAATAATGCGGATAAATGGCGCCGATTTTTCTATCAAATATTCTAGACGTCTCCAGCGTATGCAAGTAGATCTCGTCATAGTCGAACTGGTGCAAGGTAAGATGAATTTGTAGAGTTGTGTAGGTACCACTATTGTACATATATAGCTGTGCAGGTACTTACTGTTACTGAGTTATTTTGAAATAATAAAACATTTACTGGAAAAGTATTTAATTTTTAAGTGGGTTTTTTTATGTTTAGCATGGTGTACACACAGAAAAAGTTGCTTACCTTGTTATATGACATGGTCTTAAATGTGTACTCGCCGTAAAAAAAACTCGTCCCCAAAAACATCTTAGCTTTGGCTACAAAGTCGAGATGTACTTCGTAGCGACCCTGTGTATAAAATCACGTTTAATTTTATGTTTACGACGGCTTCCCGGAATTAGTTGATACTTATCTGAAAATCTTACCTTGTTAACTTTGCAATTCTTAGTCAAATTGAACGAATCAACAAGAATGGGGCCCAAAACAAAATGCTCACAGGGTTTGTTCAGAGCATAGTTCCACAACTTTTTCGTTACATTGTTGCTTCTTGTACTAACCACAATTTTAGCCTGTTTAAAACGGAAATTAGTTACTGGAATATGTAGCAAGATAGTTATTTTTTTTGGGAAAATTTTAATTAAAATACCTACCGAGGTAGCCGGGCAATCCCTGGGAAAGTCCAGCAGAAATACTACGTCCGACATATTTTGTGAATTTTTGATTTCAAACTTGCCGCACTCCGCCTGTTTGGGACCTTTACATTCTTCAAACTTTTCCCATTCCATTTGGTATGGACCCTAGAATAATGACACCAGGGTACAATTAAAATTATCTGCTCGCACTCCACTTGTACCTTCATTGTAACCGCTATCTTCGTGACCATAGAAGATTACCAAAGTAAATTGGGAATTCTCAATGTATTCAAAATTGAGTTCGATTTACTTTCTTCAATGGCCCTCGCCCTCCAAGCTTTAGGTTTATAATGAAAATTGCATGTTATTCGAGCCCCGAAATCTTTGGATAAACAAAAATCCGATCGTAGATCGGATTTGACGATGTAATCAGGTGTGAATAGATTTCTGTGAATGACGGATCATTGAGGTGAATAAATGTCTCGGAAAACGGATATTCCTTTGTCCAAAACTGTAGGCGTCACGATTGACTAAGTCGATGGTAACTGCTCGTATTTAGGCGCTGTAGAATAGTTTGATATTTAATTTATTAATTAAGTCGCGCTTAACAACACTTGAAAACTTGTTACCTGTTAATTTATTTACATCAGTTTAATATTTTTGGCATCAAAATAATTATTGTAATGCAAGCAAACCTAATCTTTAACAAAACTAGTGCTACAAATAATCCGAAAATATGCATCTATATTATATTATATTTTATCCTGTCTGTTCGTCTGTCGCAGCCAGTTTTCTGATCCACTGGACCGATTCTGTAGAAATTTGGTACACATGGACTTCTGTGACCCAAACACGCAAGCGTTACGTAAATTAATAAAGTTTTAGAATGGGGTCAAATTAGAATACTTAAAAAAAAAGTTTTTTGAGCAATATCGTGTGACATTTCAAATGAAAGGGCATATGGTTTTAATTGAGTATTGTATATTTTCATGATTTTAAAATAAATGGTTTTAAAGTTATTCAAGAAATTAGACGACCATCCCCCTCCCTCATTATCATCATAATTCCCCCTCCCTTGTCTCCGAAACTACTAAGCCTCAAATTAAAAAATAATGGAGATAGTAGATCTTTACCTATAGAATATAAGAAAACCTATAAGAAGTTTGTAGTGTTAAAATAACATCTAAAAAAATAAAATGGTTCGGAACCCTTTGCAGGCGAGTCCAACTCGCACTTGGCCAGTTTTTTGAATATTTGAATTCCCAAAATTAAACATTTCTTATATTTCAATTTTATTGTGCGCTAGGTAGGTATTATTAGATATGCGTTCGTAAAAAGCCACGCTTTTCAACTAATAGCGACGCGTCACGAACCCAAATTGTTGCAAAAATAATAATATTTTGAACTATTTCGCTGGGCAATCAGTATTCTTTATCAGAACTGGGATTATTAAAAAAATTGAATATTTTTTTATTAACAGTTAAATACTAGCCATTAAAAACGAATAAAGCTCAAACTACCTTTTGAGGCTACAAGAAGCAAACCACCCAAAACGTGTTTGAAATAATTAGTCAGATGTTCATGTCGGTCAAAGTCAAAATGCTCGATTGATGTATTCCTCTGAAGTTTTCAGAAGTATCTAAATTGTCTCTCAACATTGCTCTTGATAAAAAATTTGTTTATTGGTACGGAATCGCCTCGATTGCTTTATACGCAGTCAACGCACCGTCGGCTTAACGCGCTCATGTGCTGTCAAGAAAAATAAAATATAGGTGTGCCGGGAACGGCGCGGTTAGCTCCCAGGGACGGTACACCGACGGCACAGCCCGGGAGCCACGACACCGTCGACAAGTATACGTGCCGGTGTGCTAATGGCAAACCGTTCCCTGGGTTAAAGTAAATGTCGATGGAAATTCCGCCTAAGCAAATCAGGCGGGGCTAATACAAATAAATATCGGTATTCCGAGATACAGTAGGTAATGGAGCGCTATGCATAAGTACTTACATAGTTCTTGGGGTCTGTTTGGCCGATTCCTTTTATAATTAATGAGAAAAATATTAGAATATGAACTAGACACTGCATTGCCTCGTGCCGCGTACACACGCGCGCACTCATATCGTGCTTTTGAATATTTTCGAACATCGTAACTGCTCGAATTATGACTAGTAATTATTATAATTCTATTTGCAAACGTTGTCATTAAAAATGTAATTTCCGGAGATCTGCACGATTGTCAATAATTGCGTAGGTACACGGGGATATTGAATAGCGAAGGAGAGATGTAATCTGATAATGCGAAATCATTATTTGGCTTGCAATTTCTTTGTCCCACAAGATAAGCTGTTTACTCGAATTTTAGTTTCTGGTTATGTTAATATATAATGTGCAAAGGAATCGTATAACAGCATTAATCGCGAGGGGTCGTTATGGGGCGCGGGGTACGTGGCTCCGGCAATCATTAGTGCATTTTATTTCACGAGCCGCGCAGCGCCGCTCAGCTTCGTAGGTGGCTTAATGCGTTTCCCCATTACCTGTCACCTCTACCATATACAATCCTTTTAAGCTTAACCCGTTATTGTTTTCATATCGAAGTGTTTCATTATTCAACTACGTACGTGTCAATACGTTACTTTGTATTGGATGTACCTACATATTACAATTTGTATTGAATTTCAGTATTCAGCATTAACTAATGAAATGATTTCGCACCTGTGCCTGATTTCATTGAATTGCTAATACAATTGAAAAAATCTTATTTCAATTTTCGACTGAAATGTTTGACCTAAATATCGATGAAATTAAACGATATAATTGCTTTGATAGAATAATGCAATTAAAGTGTTGTATGTCAAGTACGTTTAAAGTGTCCGCACTGGTGGTCGACATCGGCGAACAGTTCTTGTGCAGCGAGCACTAGCTTAGTTGAGTGGTTTGCTCCGCCATTTGTTATACGAAACTAGATACCAGTGAGTGCACTCGGTTCGGCGGCTATATCTGAGTCTTCCGCAGACCCTCGACCTCTCTGTTTGCCAGCTTATGTGGCGATCGCTGGGCTTAGTCTAAATTGCAATTAAACGAACTTGCGCTTTTGCCCGTCCACCGCTACGTTATTGAACTGTTTGGAGCTTGGGGCGTGAGAAAATAATTTTGAAACAGAGAAAAGGAATTTTTCCACTTCGTGAAATCTATAAAACCTCGACGCTCTGTCAGCATTTTGAGAGATATTATGTTTTCATGGACACTTTCGCCGCTCAATCTTTAGAAATGGCTCACACGATAAAGCGCTGGAGAACGTCCTTCTGACCTATTCGGCAGTTCGTAAAGAAATCGTATCGTCATCTTTCGTGCTAAGTATGTTAGAGATGGACATATTTATGGAGTGTGCGGACTGTCTATGTTCCTGTGAGGTAATTTAGTCAAATCGATTCACCGTCTTACGTATTCTACCGGCGGCAGGTTTAATAACGTCTTTGATAAAGACGTGTATTCGGGACGGGTTGGATGAATGTGAGGCCCTAATATGCTCTGCCTCCGTCGCGCCGCCGACGACCGCTGTCGGCTCCGAATATGGGTTCCGCCGTCATATTCGTTGCCGCAGCTCACGCCCATTCATATGGATAGTGCGGCATAGTTTACATATTTTGATGCGCGGCCGCTTTAATAAAGCCATTAATTTTAATAATGCTTCGCTCACACGTTAAACATTCGTGGTCGCGTTTAATAGTTTCTCCTTCACCTACCACCATGTTACGAGAGTAAGTTATTAGATGGCTGTTTAATTAATGTCGAGTAAATATTTACATTATCGCAGACGTTCATCTGCGACTAGTTGAAGAAATTAACGAAAAACTGAGCTCTATGTAGCTATGTAAATAATCATTTTAATTTGATACTAATTAGTTTTTTGTTGAATTAAAATTAGATGTCTGTGTTTGAGTAAATATGATTTTTACTTTTATGAGATACTTGAAGAAAAATTATAAAAATTTTATGAAGCGGTCGTAGGCCGTTAGGTTACTTTATTTTCTTCGCGTTTACCTCGGACAGGTGCGTCAGCGCCGGCGTCGCGTCGGGTGAATGTGTGTTAATCACATACCTATGCTTTGTGAACGGAGTGCGATCACTTCCATTCCGGGCTCTTCATCCCGCACTTACTAACGATCTCGTGAGTCGAACTCCTTATCTAATCTCTATAAGCTTGACGAATGACATTTTCCTTGTTCTATCTCGCATGATTATGGATAAGAGTTTTAACGACCGTCAGTTCGGGTTCGAGGAAAAATGTTTATGTTCATAAAAATTCATGTGTTTGACTTTAGCAGCGGATATTTTCCTCACCGCAGCTTTATTATTATAATATAATTTCAGATTTTCATTTGAATATAAATTAAGTTGTCTTTTAATATTTATCCACTGATTAGAGACTTTCATAAAAATTAAGCGATCTGAAAAAGGAACCATTTTAGATGTAGGACTAAAGTAGTTTAGCTAGTTATAATCTTTTTAACTGGCTTCTTCAAAAAGGAGAGGTTCTGTGTTCGGCTGTATGTATGTTTTTTTTTATGTACGATCACCGATTTCTCCGCCAATTGTGGACCGATTTAAAATTTTTTTTTTTATTCGAAAGCCTATACTCTCAAGGTGGTCCCATTGTCACCAAGTCAGAATCTGATGATGGGATCCCATGGAAATCGAGGGAAACCTCAAATTTTATAAGCACATACAATGTTTTTCATAAACTTTCTAACGCAGTTTAGATATTTGTGCCTGGTAATCATCATCGCATGATGCTGAGCTGATGATGGAAGGTATAAGTTAGGATCTGATGATGAGATCCCATGAAAAATGTTTGTTCAGCGATATTTTCGCCAACTGTTAATTGATTTGAATGATTCTTTTTTGTTTGGAAGAGTATTTTCCCGGACTGATCTCATTTCAATTTGGTGAAGATCTGTTGAAGAACTTCGGAGGTAGACAACGGAACTCTTCAATAAATGATAGCAAATGGATCGCGTTTTCTGAAATCGCATGTCTGTTGATTGTTAACACCATTTCATAACATAACATCACGCCGGTACGCTGTTTGTGGTTTCAGTGTTTTTAGTGGTACGCAGGTACAACTAAAAAGTGAAAAATAAAAAAACGTTTTTACAAAAAAATATATTACCAATAAACACAGACCTCCGTAATTAAAGTTATTTATTACTTTGTAGTGATTTGTTTTTGAAGTCGGTTGTATTTTTTTTATTTTTAAAATCGTCGCTAAGAAACGGCTACAGTGATGAAAGTATAAGCAGAATTTAACTTAACTTGCATTTGGAGATTTTTTTTCATAAGATCCATAGTGAAATGTGATCTATCTGAAGTAGATGTGATCATCAATCACCACAATTTAGCAGCTACTCACACTATCTAATTATGATGATGCGGAGTGTACTTAACAAAATGCCGATATAAGGAGTTGATTATAGTGCACTAAAGCACTTAAGAGAGCTCGAAGTGTGATGAATGATCGTCTCCGGGCGGCGGCGGCGGCAGCGGCGGCAGCGGTGTGGAACACTGCGCGCGCCGCCCGCCGTGCCGCCGCTCGCAGTATGATTGATAGTGCTTTATGTTACATCAAATTACTTCAACCATATTCTATATATTGATATTAAATTCTAATACACCTAAGCTAGATTCAACGATATTGAGATGATGTCGAATCAAGTTCAAAAGGTTGAGCTCCAATTTAAACTTAATCGCCTCACATTATCTGCAAAAACGAACCTTGGAGCGACGCCCTAACTTGTCTCGTACTTGACCTGACTTCAGTGTATAACTCGATTGTCTGATAAAAGTCAACTTGAGTTTTGTTAGTACTTTATTCCCAGGCGATAGCGTAAGGCCTTTGCCGTCTCCGTGAGAAAATACATTTATTAGCTCATACACTTACGGGAAATATATCAGCGCGTTAGTCAACAGTAGTTCTATCGTGTCGTGCGAGTGTTGTGCCCATGTGCCAGAGCGCGCGGCTTCCTCACCTCGGCGGCACTTGAGCAAGCAAACAAACGAACGATGCGTAAAATGGACTCGATGCGTTGAATCGCACCTATTTGTCTTACTTTATTTTCTTCGTATAGACCTCGTTCTATTTTGATTAACTCATTTATTTTCGAAATGGAAGTGTGCGAGGAGTGGACCCTCTTGTGACTTTCCCGTTGAGCGAAATTACCCAAGTCGGTGATGTTTGCAGTGCGAACGTGTTGAGTGTTTGGCTCCCTCACGACTATTCCGACTCGCTACCGACCGTTTACTGTCACTCAATACCATTCTCTGAAACTACACAAGTATCTATCTACACAACACTACAATATCAAGCTTCTTTTCGAGGAAAAAGGGTCTTTCGAGCGCCCATCATTAAATAAAATCGTATTGGTAGGTACTTAGAAGGTGACACGTGAATTAATTTTGGAATTCCGAATAAGAAATACGATCGTGTTAAGAGCAGATGATTGGTTCGGAGAATAAAAGACGAAGACGAAGATAACACAGTTATAGGAGGAGATATTCTCCTGAATCCGAGCAATATCGTTGTAGAAGTTAGCTTAATGCTATCGAATATTGATACGGGGTCGTCAAAGGCGGTCGCTGAGCCACGGGCGGCCACTTTGCCCGTAGTTGTAACGTATCTCGTTAATTCAGGTGACCACATAGCATGCTATAGCACATCTAAGCGGCAGCGATTGGTCACCTCTATTTAGAACCTCCACATTCCGGTGTTAACCTCGAGAATATCGGAATTGCTCCCATTCCTGTACCTGTCTGCCTAACTCTATATTGAATTGACCTTTAGACGTTGATGTGTACGTACCGCGTACGTACATAGCGTAGGTACTTATAGGTAGGGCTGAGCTCATGTCCGTGTGCTATATAGGTCCGTAGGTATACTGTTGTGGTACACGTATGATTAGCTACTATACTAATCCATGTGTAAAACCTGATTAAACAACTTAATTATCTATATTAGTTAAGCTCTTGTTGTACGTACATAAATAACAGAAAACTGGGATCTGTTGATATAAATAAAATTCTGTGCTAGCTTAGTTGTACGATAAAAATCACTTCGATGTAAAGATTTGTTTCATTTGTGACTTTAGAACTCAGGATTTTTCTAGTAGGTACTGTCGGAAATTCTCAAATTAAATAGTTTCCGTTTTTTATTTGAATCGTTATCGTTAACTTTCCATACCTATGAATCACTAAATCTTTTTTAATTATAATAGAAACTAGACTAAATCTTTTCTAATTATAACACAAAAAGTCATAACAAACTAAAAAGTCAGCTGTTTCCTACAATAGGGAACATGCACTATTTTCATATTTCTTTCATTTTAAAGGCTTGTGTTTTAACTCCTACCAGAAATGCACCTATTTTACTACCAATAAATTTGAAATATCTGCCAGAATGGATAAATGCTCACCAAAACCTAACCTAACTAATTTGGTGAGCATTAATCCATTTTGGAAAGCAAATAGAATTATTTTAGTGGTGAGCATTTAAATTGTAGCCTATTTTTTAAGGATTCCATGTTAAATAGACCGCATACATTAAAACGCTTTATTTATTGCCAAAATTGCGATTTTAAAACTGACGGTTTAAATTTTAAAACGGACGATGAGTCACTCTTGTCTGTCACTGGCCATGACTTACACCTATATTCACAAACGTTACTATGAGGTCTCATAGTGCGCGCGAGCGCACAGGTACCCTAAAACTTATTCTTAGACAATACTTGAGTGGCGTCTAGCACTATGCGTCCATTAGAATGAACGCACAGCTAAGGTAGCCTACTAGCTGTTTTAAGTAACGCAGTGTCTCTCGATTCTCTGTGGTCTATTATGTTACGAGAAATATTTTTCGGGGTTGGATTTCACTGTTTGTGATAATTGCCCATTTTAATGGCGTCCTTTTTCAATGGATTATAGTATTGAAGAAGAATTTGATAATTATATCAATTAGAGAAGCACAATAAATTCCACAAGAAAAGGTATACGGGATTTCCAAAATCCTTTTGATATTATTATAGTTCGGATGAATTTAGACGACGCTACAGGTTTTCTAAAGATGTGGTACTTTTTATACTCTTGCCACTGATAAATGAAGACCTAGAAATGAACGTCAAGCAGCGAAGTGAACTACGCAACACAAACGAACCAATCACAGAGCTCTATTCAATGCTGTGCGTTTGCTTAGTCAAGGGTTGTTTGAATATTGTTTATGAATTGAAAGGCTTGCCATGTGCAACGCAGTGAGAAATGCCTTACTTCGCATAGTGTTGCTACTTTACTGAGATAAGTATTGTTTGTGAATACGGGTGTCAATGATTTACATTACAGCGGAGCAAGACAGAGGAGCTAAGAAATGGAGAAATGTTAACCAATGGAATTGCATAAAATGTCCGCACCACGTGAGTCACTGACATGTTGACTGACATAATTGGTTAATATTTCACCGTTTCTTCGCTCCGCGCAAATGGATAGGCACCCTTAAGACTCTTTTCGTTGTCATAACAGTAGCGACGTCACTAGATGCTAATTGTTGTACATACATCCAGTTTCCCTTTTTTATTTGTAATTATTGTTAAAAATCAATAGTAACTAAAATAAAAAATGTTGCAGTGGCCCTTCTTTCTTCTTCTTCTTCTCCCTCGATCTTTTCCACTTTATGTGGGACCGGCTCTCTTAATTGACGCTGAGACAATCTGACCTGGGTTCTCGGGTCGAGCAGTTCTTCCTATAATAAGAGTTTTGATATGCTGATTCACACGCAGCAGGATAAACAAAAAGCAAAACAAAAGAGGTAGAGGACGACCTCGTCTTCTACCTCTTTTGTTTTCAGAAAGTTGGAATTTTTTTTTGATCACATGTTGCTCGTCTCTTCGCATCACATGGCCATACCATGTCAGACGACTCTTGGTCAGTTTCTCCGATATTGGGGCGATATGCACGTTTGTGGAGTGGAGCCAGGGTTCTCTTCGTAGCGAAGTCCATTACTAAGTTGAATAAGGGCGGGCTAAGGGCCGAGCCCTGATGAATTCCCATCCCAATCTCAAATTCCCCTGTTAGCCATGCGGGACTTTTGACTTTAGTTCGAACGTTAGTATACATATCTTGGTCAAGTTGTATGTATTTATCTGCAAATGTTGCGCTTTATTTATTATTTATTTATTTACGCCTTCTTTCTTAATTCGATGTTTCTCTGTCACAACTCTCAGCCTGTATGGCATCAGATGTAGATTTTGACGGAGTAAAACCAAATTTATTTAGGCGCATGCAATTTAGATAGGATATTCCGTTATTCATTACTCTTGCTATTTTTTTTAATGTGTGTAATGTTAACTAGATACCCCTGTAGTTCCCTGCAGTTAGTTTAAAAAGGAACCAAGTGACTAAGTCACCATGCGTTTGGGATATCTTCTTACTATCGAGGATAAGGTTGAAGAGCTTCGTAAGCCATTCTTTCTCGCTACAATTTCTTTATTATATATTCTTTATTTGTATCTTCCCTATTTGTCAAAATGCTATTTCCTCGGCGGGAGGATACGCCCGGGTGTCATCACTGTGAGGATCGCCCGGAGGACACGGTGGAGCATACGGTGGAGGTCTGCCCTGCTTGGGCGGAGAACCGCCGGGTCCTTGTTGAGGCGATCGGCGGCAGCGACCTCTCGCGACCGGCCCTAGTATAATCTATGGTCCAGAGCGAAGAGGCATGGGAAGCGGTCACCTCCTTCTGCGAAACAGTAATGCTAGCGAAGGAGGATGCCGAACGTGTGAGAGAGAGGGAAACCTCACGACCCAGCCGCCGCAACAGAAGAAGACGCCCCAGGCGTCGGGAGTCGCAAGGCGATTTCCGGCCACCGTAGGCGCGGGCCTGCGGACGGCGAGCATTGGGTGGCTCGCCGTCCGATCAGAACCAGGCCCGGGTCGGCGGCGCACTGTGTTCCACGCGCGCCTCAAGGAGATGTCAGCATGGGAGACGGGGCCCGCTAGGGCCAGTGCCTGCCGGGGTGCGGAATCCGTTCGAAAGAGACGCCGCAGCCCTGGAACGCAAAGGGCATTGGGAGGAGCACGGATGGGTTTTAGTCAGTAAGAGTCTGACACTCCCTTCCGCCTCGCCCAGAGCGGAAGGAGTCATAAGGGTTGATCCCACCGAGTACACCGAAAACCTGAAAAGGGGGTCGTTCTTTTTGAATTTTCAGTTATACGAGTATCAACTCGCTGAACCTTTAATCTCTTTCATCGAATAAGTCTTCCAAGTAGAGTTCATATTTTAAACTTTTCGTGTGAGAGCTTAGTTCTTATTTACAGTGAAACGCAAAAGAGGAGCAAAAACATAAGTCCTTTTATTTTATGACTGTCAGTAGTACAAAACAAACGTATCTTATATTATATCCCACATGACGTTCTTTTTAAAGGCTTTACGGTATGACATATGTAAGACCTATCACGAAAAACAGGTAGCTAATAAAAGAAAACCGGCCAAGTGCGAAACGGGTCGCGCGCACACCGTTCTGTGCCGTCATAGAATCTGTGAAATGAGAAAAAGGAAAATTTGTTGTGTCCGACATGCGCTATGTTTGGCCCTATTGTTATTTTTAACCGACTTTCAATATTAATGAGGAGATTCTCAATTCGGTTGGTATTTTTTATGTGCACCGATTACTCCGAAGTTTCTAATCCGAATTCGTGTTTCTTTTTTTACTTCCCATTTGGTCCCGTAAAAATTAAATTCAGTTTGGCTTAGTAGTTTTTATTTTATGAGCTTTTTTTGCTTATTTCAATTTCTGCATAGACGATGACCTCGGCCAAGTATCACCACATTAAAAGAGAAAACAAAAAACTTTTTACAAAAAATAAAACCGACTTTCAAACAAAACACTACAAAGTATAAAAAACCTTTTCGACACATTTGCTCAAAATATGCATTTACGAAGCCTGTATACATTGTTCGAAAGTTAAAAATTTCGCACCATACAATGGAGCGTGCGGTAAAATAGGCACTCTCACCTAAGTACCTACTAGAGTCTGTCAAGCGAGTCGTGTCCACGACTCCTTGACTAAATTTAGCTGATTTCTTATAGTGGCAATACTTTTATCTTTCAAACGGGTTGTCACAAGTTCATTTCAACATTTTGATGAAAAGACTAACTAAGTAGCTCAACTATCCAAATTTTATTTAGGTATTTTACTGTGATGTGATCACGATTTCGGATTTAAATTCAATCATCTCTTAGTCATGACGTTGAATCTTACTGGGGCACATAGTATATTATATATTGATAGCCACTTTAAGAAATTGCTGTTTGAAGTGACACTAACTGTTTTTCTGCATTTTTAATAACATACAACTTTTGTCAGCCTCCTTGAAAGATGACGTAGTAAAAACGTACAAGTACAATTGATAATCTAGTTAAGCAACTCATGGCCATAGAAGACGGTAACAAAATTTATTCTGAAACAGAGTACTTATCTGACGAAAATCGCTGCTAGAAAACAAGTATAATAGATACTGATTCTAGTTCCGATTGTGACTAATAAAAACCTACACTGATATTCACTTTTTTAATTTTTCCCAAAGATTTTTTATCTACAAAAATGATTGCGACGCCTTTTTTCAGGGACACGACTCGCTTGACAGACTATACCACACGCTCCGATACAAAGTGCCATGCGTAACCTTTACGGTTTTTATAATTTCCATAAACAATAATCAGAATTCCACTAAGGAGTTTCACGCAGACGGAAGCGCTTCTGCTTCCGTGTGCGTCTGTGTAAAAGAAAAAATTAGACGATAGATGTAGTGCTAATTACCCGACTGCGCCAGGAAGAGGGTTATTTTATGTTGTGGTTTTATGTTTCGATTGTATGTATGTATGTATATTTCTTTGGAACGCTCTGTAGCCGCCGTTTAGGCTATATGGATTTTAGCTTGAGCGATGACGATAGATTCGTGTTATTCGATAAAAAAGAACTACAAAATAAATGAGACGATAGCCAGTTTTTTTTTTTGTAAAACAACCGTACTGAGCAAAAACGCATCAGTCTGTGTCTGCGTATGCTTGAGTTTCACAATACGAGAATAAAATAAATTCAGAAGCTAGGAGGTGAAATAAAGCGCAGTGTACTTAGAATGCTTCCTTAAATTGTTTAATAATATTCAATTAATTATTTACAAATTTTTATACCACATATTAAAAATGTCCGCCACATAAAACTAAAGCTCATTCATTTAAGTAGGTAAGTAATTTAAACTCAACTAAATCAAAAATGGAACATCCAAAATTACTAATGCTTATTCATTTTAAGTATTTTGAAGTTCAGTTTTAAAAATAGAATATCAGCAAAATACTAAATTAGCTGAATGATCGAACTTCCTTGGAAGCGCTCTTGCTCAATACGTTTGTGAGTCAAGACGAAATATATAGTTCTAATTTTAAATCGAGCCATTTTTATATTGCAAAGATTGTTGCGACTTTCCGACTGATATCTAAAAAAAAAAAGTTAGTCTTACAGTTTTTTCGCAAATGTCTCGAAAAATGTTGTAGGATATACGTGCGAATACCTATTGGTATTTACAAACTCGTGACTATGGTAAGCTCCGGCTTTGTCTCGGATTTACATTCGTATACTCGTTTGTAAAAAACAACTTACCGCACTAATATCATAAACTATAATTTCGGAAGTCGGTCCATAAACACCGACTTCCGAAATTAAGGTTATTTTATACTTTGTAGTGTTTTTTTGGAAGTTGGTTAAATTTTTTGTAAAACAGTTTTTTTTTGTTATTATCTATTTGCCATTATAGCTACCTATTCGCATTCTGTGTAAGTTTCAACTCATTAGATATTACGGAATTTAAATTAGGTACAGCCCTGTCTGTGACAGACAACCTTTACCCTTGGGTAAAGAACCCTAAAAGGCATATTATATTCAGTCAAAAGTAAATGCAACGAAGCTATTGTGTTTATATTTGAGATGTTATTCCAGCCGACAGACGCCGTTTGTTATCTATGCACACTATGGCTGTTTGGACTAACAATTCCTGAGAATCTTGTGAACCATGCCAAAGCGGTACAATGGAGAATACTCGTAGACTATTGGGACGGCATGAAATTATTTTTAGGGTTTGCTACCCGAAGGGTAACCAACGGAACCCTATTATTAAGCCTCCGCTGTCCGTCCGTCTGTCTGTCAGCGGGCTGCATCAGAAGAACTGTAATACATAGATAGACAGTTGACATTTTCACAGGTTGTGTATTTCTATTGCCGCTACAAGATAACAACGAATAATAAAAATTAATGTTTGCGGTACGGAAGTCTTCGTGTGCAAGTCCGTCTCGCACTTGGGCAGTTTTTGTAAAGGAGGCAGAATACCATTTTCATTTTAAAAAGGAAAGGAAAACAAATAAGCGTCTTTACTTTGGGTTTTGAAAAGTGTTAAAGTCGCGAAATCATTCAATGTTAAGTAGTTGACTGTCGATATATTTTTCAAATCTAAGTAAGTTAATATTGTAATACTTAGTCAAAACATAGATAATAAGAAAAATTTCGCAATGGCTTTATAAAAGTTTAACTTTAGACACATAATTATGTATCGAAAGAAATACTCCTTGGTATAATTTCAGATTTTAGTTGTAATATACAGTTGTATGAGTCGCGAAGTTCATTTGCCTTGATCGATTCTGAGAGGTACTTCTTGTGATATTCTTTTGAGTTAACTTGATGTTATAATCCTCAGACAGATTTTACCTTCTGCGAGAAAAGTCAAGTAAAAAATCGACGCTTTTGAATTCTGCACAAAGAAGATATAAGCATCGACACGACTCACAAAATGATCCCTGTTTCCTGCCAACTTAAAAGAGTGCAATCTAAAATACATTCGACTAACAAAATAACGTGGTTTCACCAAAATTGTGACGAAGCCATTCTTTATTGGGCTTATTATGAAAATAAAATCGGCTGTTCGGTCGACATTTACAAACTTCCAAAGAGTTTTCGTAGTTTACTAAGCTGGCGTTCCATTTGAAATTTTAATGAATGCTCTGGCTGGACTTTGTCAATGGATAAAAAATTGCGGCAGCTTACTTGACGTCGTTACCTCTTTTTAGGACTTAGAAATTCATAGTAACTTCACGAATACAAATAGTAAAGTTAACTTATTTTTTTTTGATGAATATTTCTCAGTTTATCCTGAATATAAACAGAATAAGAAAGTGCTTTAGTTAAGTGTACTACAGGTAGGAAAACGAAACATATTTTGTAAGACGAAAAGCAAAAAGTGTGTCTTAAAACTGTGATATAACTCGCACCAGGCACCAGAGATGTGATATTTTCAAGATCCCTTTGTACACGTTAAAGAAAATAGGTAACATTTTTCTTTTTATGTCATGCGTATTATTTTTTGTTTCTCGTCACTATTGTCTTAGTAAATTCTGAGTTTCATGCGCCCTATGTACTGTTGGGTAGCTGAATGTAAAATCGAATTCGTACGGAAGCTGGGCGTAACACTCGTCGGGAGTATGGTAGGCTGCGTACAGCTGCATGTATATTTTTAGTCAATTTCAACCATTCCTCGGTTTCTTTTCATCTTTATCCGGATTTGCGGCTCCTTCTTGAGCCAAGTTGATCCATTGCGCAAATTGTGTGAATCATGCCGGCTGATAATGGCCCTGGGATTGATCGTAGGCCTATTGAAGGCGAAACGAAGTTTTGAGAGTGGCAGTAACTCGCGTTGTGGCGGCGGGCGGTACGTTTTGTAAGAGAACCTTTCTCTATCGGCATCTGCAGCCCAAACTTCATTTACATAATTAATCTGCGTCGGACGAGCGTGTCGGCGACGGCCCGGGCCGGCCTCCATTAAATAACGATATCACAGAAGCGCCGTTTGTTCACATGTTAATCAACATGTGAAAAAGATACCATTTTATTTAAATTACACACAAAAATTAAAAAAAAAGTTTATCGCGAAATTAGAAAATATGTATGTACCTGAGTACCAATTCAGAAAGTGCACAGTTTAGTTTTTTTATAGTTTTAATGAAAGTTAAACATTAATAAACACAAACTAGGCATATATTTGTTTTAAAATATAAATGTGTTATTTGATTTGAGCCAACCTTGCCTAGATAATAGAGTTAAAGAAAGCTTCGTGATAAAGACTCTTTATGATTATATAAACGCACTACAGAGCTGAATTTAATTTAGGTAATGGAAAACACAAGACGCCTTATAGATACGAGAACAAGTTTATTTTAGAGGATAGAAAGTAGCGAGCGTAGATGGCTATAGAGAATAGTGTTGTGCTCGTATCCGCTCACATAGAGCAGGCCGCCCTGGCATGCCGGCCCGGACCATGACGAGGGCGCTTCAATTAAAACTGTTCAAGTTTGTTTAAATGTTTGTGTCAGCCCATCGCCGACTAAGAGTTACAACGCTACAGATTTTACTGTAAATTAACAACCAAATACTTCGTCCATTCTTGGGTAATACAATTTTAAGGTAACCACCTTTAACCGATATAGTTTGCTTCAACAAAAAGTTATGTTGCACCGAACACGGATAGTTCAAAACGCTTCCGAGTAAACATTTGACGGTAAACTTTGAACTGGATGAGAGACTATTTTCAATAGAGAGTTTCACATCATCGAATACGGTGAATAACGCGATCGTTGATACTTTAATACTATTAGGTTACTATTAGGTTGGTTGGTTGTTGTTGGTTGTGGTTTCGGAGAGATTTAGATTCTACCTTGCTTGGGTCGGTAAAGTTGGGACGTACGTTCGCTCTGACTGGAGCTGACTTCACCGTTTCATTCGCGCTAGAACTCAACTCGGATTAACCCTTGATGCCAGCAGCCTGACTTTGTTGTCAAACTAATTAGCTGTGCCCGTTTATTTCATTATAAATATTCGCTATTGTATTTTCTTTACATAGGTAAATTTTGCCCTCTACAAAAAGATTTTGGGTCGAGATGAACTAAGAGATCTTGTCGCCCCGTGAAGATCGCTCCGATAGGACCTACTCAAATTAAGCCTACTGGTCGTAGAATTAAAACCTTTTTCTTATTTGCAAGTAGATTTTCTTTGAATATTTATTTCTTCCTTTTCGGGAGGATTTGCAATTTGAAAGTTCAGCGTACCAAACAAAATCTCTTTTAAGAATTAGTCATAATCCAAATATGGTTAGGTAGTCAGCGGGACGTCTGTGATATTTATGTAATTCTCAAGTAAGCCGTTTAATCGTCCATCGCGTACTTAATGTTTGAGCTTCTAAGAAACGTCGGGGGTGGCTGAGCCGGGCGGGTCGGAGTCTGACGGAGGGTGGGTGGGTGAGGGATCCCAAGGGTTGGCCTCGTTCTGCTAACAAATCGCTCGCCGCACCACGCACAGGTAGTGTCACGCCTCATTACTCCAACTTTATGTTCGCCAAATCACTCTAACGTCATGAATAAACAAGATTTAGGCTTATGACCTTCAACAGCACCCTTACACTATTCAGCATCGTTCACTATGCCTACTAAGCGAGTTTTTGATAAACATTTTGAAATGATATAGATCCGAGGCTCGTTTATGTTGATCTGAGATATAAAGCCTGGAAGCCGGTGCTAAAGTTAAAAGCTAAAATGAATTCCGTAGCTATTTCAGCGTTGCGATGAGTAGAAATGGCACAGCATAAATATTAATTAACTAGCATAATACAGTACTTACCTAGGTGTTTTTATTGCTAACATAATCTAGTTAAGTGTTTGTTGGTTTGCAACGATGGGATAACGAATAAAGACTTGGTTGTACTCTGTGAAACTATATCAGGAGCCAGTTAATTCTGTGAAGCCAGTAAAGAACCAGTAACGGAGCCAAATAAAAACGCTGTCACTATTGTGTGTTGTAATAATATAACTTTTCTTTGTGAATAGGCAACTCAACCCCAGAAAATATGTTCGCGCTAAAATAAGGTTATTGTTTTCCGTTCGAGTACTGGAAACCCTAAAAGGAACATAACTAGATAAATATATTCTCGGAAGTTAAAGTTTTCATAAAACAAGCGATCCCGGTATTCTTCACTTTTTTGTTTTGAAAATTCTTTGCAGTTCTCGGCTTCTATTCACGGTGTCTTCAGGAATTTAAAATTAAAACCGTGTCATGCTATGCAAACAATAGAATTTATAAATTAAAAGAATTGTTTTCATCTCATTTTCTCAGTAGTTGCGCATTATTATAGCAAAGTAGGTTTCTAAACAAAATGAAATCTGTATTCAAATTTCTGTGTCGGTGACATGTTGCACTAATTAATCATTATGCATCATTATAGCCAAATTAAACTCACCTCATATAATTGCTTATGTGTACTAAAACAATGATTAGTAAAATGAGGCATGTTGGGCGCGCCATGTGCATCAGCGACAATCATTATGTAAATGGCTGGCCTGATATCGGCGTTGGCCCAATAGAATATGTCGTCTAATTTAATAGGCTAAATCGATCCGACAGTTTTAGCACTAAGCAAGCAAACCCACACTAAAATAAAGCGTAATAGATGACACATGTTTAGCAAAATGGAAACACATAACGTAGTTTGTGAACGTGATATGTAACAAAAACGGAACTGTCCTTTTACAGTTCTACGATGTAATTATGCGGAACATTCAACAAAAGTTTCTAATGGTCATAAACTTCCACATGTTTGTGCTGTTCATATTCGCATACGCAGAATATTAACAAACTCCAAATTAATTTGACCGCAGCTGTGTACTTTTTACGGCTACTCGAAATTGTGACAAATATTTTGGACTTTGGGAACGATAGTATTTAACACAGTTTGCTGTGAAGCAGATATTAAGTCATAAGGCAGGTTGTACTTTAGTTAATAACGAAAGCAGAAGAGCATAGAGCTAGCAATGTTTTTATTTGTGTATTTTTGCTATTATTTCGATGAAAGCACCCAGAACAGAAGTAAAGTAGCGATTGCAAAATGTAAAAGTGGAAACGCAAAAAATCGTGAGCTTCATAAAAAGAATATTCGTGGGCTAGCTATTTGAATAAAATATCAAGAGAGGGAACCATTTTTCAACGCGTTGGTGATAATAATGACGCTATTTATCAACAACTCGAAAGGGTGGTAATTATTAACGTAATATTTCGGTTTCGTTTGTTTACTTACATACATTTTGTGCGATATTTTTCACAGTTAGCGACGTAACAGTAAGGTCATTTCGTTTGGCTGTGAGAGGATGGCTTCCAATGATTTATTGTTGCGTTGAATATGCATGTCGAGATGAAAAATGACGACGAACGTGCGAGTGGTTAGTGTGTGAGGATCGAGTGGCGGCGGCGTGGCGGGCTCGCTGCGTGGCGCGGGCGGGCACGCTGCGTGAGCCGCCAGTCGTCGCACACGCCGCCGAAAGCGTCACATTGCGGAAGTCGTTAAGAAGATAAATCGCGAACCACACAAGACCCCATAATCCTTTTAAAATATCTAAGTGAAACCTTTTTTTCACTACTTGGCGTAGGAAATGCTGAATATTTCCGCCACTATTCCGCTTTTATAAGATTAACTTTTGTGTGTTCTTGTTCGTATTCAGTAGTTTAGACGAGTGGTGTATTTCTTCAAATGTATAATGCCTTTATTTTCATTCCACCGCGGAAAATCTGAAAGTTTCGATACAAGTTTCCACCAAACAAAATTTTCAAAGTGTGAGACATTCGCAAAGTGCATCCAAGAGCGAACTTAGAGGTATGGGTACCAGTTTTAATAGTTGCCGAAACAATAGCGGAGAAGTTTTACTTGCCGCTCGCTCCGGTTCCGTACCCGTCCCCGTTCATTAATACGGCTGGAGCACGGCACCGTGGTACGTTAACTCGTTCAGTTTTCGTAAAAACTGCACCATGTTTTTTTTCTAAAATAACATCCATCAGGATCGAGAATAGGTTGGCTTTAATTTCCGCCACGATAACATATCGCTTCGAATTAAGAAGATAAAATAACGTAGCGGTCTTAAAAAGCGAAAATTTATTTTATGGGCACTTTCTTCAATAGTTTATTGCTTTCGGTTACTTTTTCAGTGAGCTTTCTATTTACATTCTCTTAGACTTTTATTGTTAGAGAGAAAGTGGTTAACTTGAAAAAAAAAAAAAAAAAAAAATACTTTTTCATCGGTTGACTAGTCTGTCCTCGTGAATATAGCTTACATAAAAGTCCGAATAAGAGTGAAATGTTTGTTTTATTATCTTGATACGTGTTTATTTAGGTTAGTGGATATGTAGTTAGCATTGAACACCATGGCAGACATGGATCGAGCGGCTCTGTAGCAGCGGTTCGTTTCTCATGTCAGAACCAACCGGCATGGCAGCGGCGTTCCTTTCAGTGCTGGCTGCGCAAACAAACTATCGAACAAACCATTTTACTCAAATTAATGACGTCTCTTCGAAACATTTGTCAGACTGTATTTGTAGATCAGGCCGACACAACAATAAAATCTGTTTTTTTTTATCTGCATCTCATCAAATAATGAACAAACGTACGTCCGATTTATTTTATAGAAATTCCGCTTTGTTATTCAACTGGAAATTTGGTTTCCTCTTATAATACTTTTTTTGCGGTTTTTGTTTAGGATTGTTTATAACGTGGCAAGCTTTTATTTTTCGAGGAAAAACCTACACGTACCAACATGAATATTCCTTCCTACCTAATATATTTTTATTTATTTTTTACATTAGAAGAGCTTGCTGTCCAGATAGACAGTAATTTTTGTGCTCATGTGGTGCAACGAAAACAGACGTTAAGCGCAATAGCAGAAAATAGGACAGTTCTCCCTACAAGGAAGCGAGCCGAAATGTTTCACGTCACCTATCTAATGGGGACGGCCCGAACGGAGACTGTTGAAATGCAATTCGATTGTCACGATTATTTTTTCCTTCAACGCGAAATGATTTGTTCGCATAAAATACATTAGCTTTTAAAAACTTTAAATTTGACCCTGCTACCACATAGTTACTTAAAACCGATAAATCATGAATTTGTCTTAAGTCCCAAGCCCTAAAAGCGGACACTTCAAAGCTACATTTGGGTCATCAAAGTCGACGTCATTCATTTCGCAACTGGCTGCTATGCTGGTTGGTTAAAAGCCATAATTAGTGGTGAACATTATGCAGAGAAATATTTTCTTTCACTCTTCTATTTGTTTTTTTTTGTTTTTGTATTTTATGTTGCCTATCTGCAAAAGGAGAAAACGGAAAAACGCTTTGTAATTAGGGAGTTGACTCGACAGGAGCTTAATAACACTCAGTCCCAGTTGAAGCCTTTCTGAAATGGATTCTAAACTACAACGAGTATGATTTCGGGATATTTTGCTTGGAATGTGATGAAGTATTTTAAATATTTCTACTACGGAAGGTTCGTGTCATAGCTATGTATGTGTGTGTGTGAGGAGCTCAAAACATATCCAATCCACTATGTTGTGTGGGGTTCACGTTCCGTGCGCTATTTTCATTTGATAGTTTCGGAATAGGGTCTTGAATTTCTTCTCCATTCCTTTTCGGAATATTTAGATAAACTTAAACCAGTCAAGCTAGAAATTAAAGGAATTCCGTACAGCTATCAGACAGAGAACATTCATTCTCTCTACTTAACTTTTTCTCAAAGATATTACAAGAATAACGCGAACAAAAGTATCAAGATATTGTCAAACTTTTGAAGAAAACCTCACGAATTCCAACTTCAATATCTGTTTTTTGATATGTGAAAACTTTAAACTTTCGAAACTCACCGATATAGTACTTTGCTCTTTATTGAGATTCCTTCAATAGTGAGCGAACAGAGTTTACAAATAATAAATAATGAAAGAAGATAAACAAGCTGGGCAAAGCGAAAATGTTTCTAGAATGTAAGCGATTTAACAAGCTTGAAAGGAAATCTAGATAATCCGTTTATGGATGAAATATACATAGTTCCAGTAGTTGTAGTTATAAGTGCAATCAAACAGTCCTCAATAAACGGCGGTATTGTTTTGCCGGTTATTGCGATTCCGTTGCCGAGACACGTCCGGAATAAATTAAACTGCAATTTGGGCCTTTAATACGGAGTGTTGTTCACGCTATTGGGCCATAGTGGCGTGTGGCAGCGTGGCGATATGAGCGGCATTCGAATGAGTACACAAAGGGGTTCGGCGCCATGCCGCCCATCGGTAATGCAGCCAGGCACATGATTGCAGCGCGACTCCCCAGGGACACCGTTTTGTTACCTACCTGCGTACCTACGCATGATCGATTTACTGTCAAATTTTCGTTGCACATTTAGTATTGGCAGAAAGCTCCGCCGTGGAATAGCTGTGAGTGCCGAATGCAGTAGTCGTAGTAATTGCGCTGTAACGGCTACTAGCGATTCTCAGTTGCAGACATAATTTACATTGCAACAAATCCGATTTGATGAGGGTTTTAAGGGTCATTGTTAAGTTTTTATGCTTTTCATCCTGTGCCTAGATTTCAAACTGATATCTAAGGTATTTTGTCATTTAATATCCCAGCAAGAGCGATAACCTATCTTCTCGTTCTACTCAAAGAACTTCAATCATTATGGTAGACGACGGAACAGCAACCTTAATATTACTTACCTAGCGCACGTGAATGTAAGCTATGCAACTAAACTTTCCTCATCTAAGTTGTATCTGACCAATGATCACTAAACACCCGATATCATAATGAAATTAAGATCAATAGTCATCAGTCAACATATGGTGTGCAGCAATAATCATTGGCGCATAAGCAGAAGCACCAAGGCTTCGTGTTTATTGCTCGCAGAGAATTCTATGGCACCATTAATGCACGTAGCGAGGCGTAAGGTGTAGTCGCTCGCTCAATTTGCGGTATTGCTCTGAGCTACCGTCACATAAACGGAGTCAGGGCTCCTACAGATCTACAATTGTCCCGTTGTTTGTCCGCCCACATTCCTGAGCAGAACACGTAACGGCTCGCAGAACGCATTAGTACTTCCATAAACACCACATCCATTGTGTGCACACGTTAGACGTTGCAGTCATTTTCAATAGCATTTATACATTGACTTGAACGACGTACCTGCAGTTCGGTACGTAGTACATGGCAGTCGTTCAGCTGATAGCCCTAGTCATTGCTTTGAGGTGTGTAAGCATATGGCATTTATAAAGTCGCTCCCCCGGCGACACTACACTTCAGAGGAGCTCTGTTTTTGTTCCCGAGGGGAATCGCGATCAGAATTAACGAGACCTTTAACTTCATTCTCGCAGTTCGCTCTTTAACGCAGAGGTAGGCAATCCTTGCTGTACAAATCCTGTTAACAATGAAGTTTGTAATGAAGATAAAGAATATGTTACTACTTTTATTTAATGTATATTTAGATTAGACACAACCTTTAGTTACGAAGTCTTTTCGTTAAAATGTATATTTAAATTAGATAGGGCTCTTAATTTCAAGGCCCAAGAATTACAATTAATCGTATTACCCATTTGCCTTAATGCTTAGATCTACGACAGTTCGCTTTTTGTTTGGAACTGGTCCAAATATACATCTATCAGCGGCACTTTTAGTATCTTAAATGCGTTCGACGTGCATTTGTATTCTTAATCTCGTTCCCATGAATGGTTTTTATTGCATATTAAAAACGAGAACAGTCTAGTAAAAACCAGTTCCGCAGACAAAGTTAGATAGTTTATCTTGTCTGATCAAGCTGGGTGATTATGGGACTCTCGTCAAATGCCAAATGGAGCATTTGATGTTTTGATCATTAATAAACTTTCTTCACTACGTTCTGCTTTAAGTGATTAATAACTGAGTCCACAGAAAGTGCGACCCATCAAACGCGGACATCGCCAGACGTCGCTAGTTTAGTGTGTAGTCATCTATGTCTGCGAACTGTGTACCTCCGTAATGAGATTCTATCTTAATTATTTTTCAGTGTTCGTCGTAAATTAGCGTCCCGAGAGTTGCTGAGCCATTCCGTGGCGGAAACATCCTTTTCGAGCTTAATTATTGCCTTTTTTTACTGTGTTCAATATTCATTCCGATTTTCGTCGAGCAGACATTAAAATTCATAACTCAGCTATTACACTCGTCAACATCTGGCGCCACTTGAACGTTATTATCTTTAACTCTTAGAAAAGCATTAATTAAGAAGTTATTTTTTATGTCACTTTGAAATATAATAATTTTTATGCGAGTTTATCGTGAAGGCAGCCGGCAGGTGGGTATGGTGGCAAGGGGGATGGTTTCAATCGGTACCTATACATGTTTATGTATGCAGTGCCCGAAGTTGTCCCTGGATTAAGAGTGGTCATTTTACGAGTTTCGCCCCATAACACTTGAGAGCTAGTAGCTATTGTTCTATTCATCGAAGAGGCATTTTATGACGCGGATACACTCGTAACGGGTCGTCGTCTCGAGTTCCGTGTCTGGGCGCACGAGATAAATTTACGTCGGTGGTTCACGCCCACGAGCGTCGCCAACTCGTAAAGCAGTTGACGGCGGCGGCGGCGGTGGGGGTAACCTCATAAATAAGGTCCGGCGGCCCGCCCCGGGCACCACGCACGCTTGCATGCCCTGCCTCGCACAAGTGCACATGCGCTCATGCACCTACTTATCTATCCCTGCAAAATGACAAGGATATGAATGGCCACCAGCTATGACTACGACAGAAATATGGCGCTTGCCTCTCCAGCTTATAATATTAAAACGCTTTTTTTTAAATAAAATAAATGTCTTTTCATTTGGTCGTAAATAATCAATTTTATTCGCGCTTAAAATGTTAGCGTATTTCAAGTGAACTTTGGACATATGAGGTTAAATAAAGTCTTTTGGTAAACTGATAAATAGTAACCGAGCGCAAATTGAATGTGTTGTTGTGCCTTTGTCGGGTACCTCGGATTGACGATAACGGAGGTAATCAGTGGATTGCAACAAGTTTATTGGTTGGTACGACTGTAAATGATAATTATTTACTTGTTGGTAAATCAGAGCTGCGCTGTGAAAGGACCGGTCTGTCGATAATTTATCAATTACCGTTGTTCGGTGAAATTGTGTTGGAAGATGCTGAGTACATTTTGTTTTTATTTCTGTGATATTTTAAAGAAATATTCGAGTGTGTAGTATAGTGTACTAGAAGTGCAGTAGTAGTGCGTTTCCCTGAGACGTCAGCGGAACACTCGATACTAAATTTCATTTTACGAAGTTGCGAAGCGACCGATCCTCAACAGCATCGCGTCACTTTACGGAAATTCTCTCTGGTCTACCTCTACAATCCTCACTTGTTTTTTAGTGTTCTGAAATGATATAACACAATTCTGTTACCCATGTGCCTCACAGCCAATTAAACACTAACCTTGTTAGCTCAGTAAAGCAGGTAGGTATGCTATATTAACAATGTTATAGCCAATATTTTATTATTCAACACGAAATAAAACCCGATAATAGATAGGGGTCGACACTGCGCCCCTATCTAATAACAATAGGAAAAAAGGTAAATGCTGTTGCTCAAGATACCGCAAAAGATGTTATTTTTATAAGAAATTTTATTATACGGAACACTAATCGTGAGCTGCTACTGACTCGAACCCGGTTTTTTCGCGTTCGCTCCACTCGGATCCGTTTTACATTTTTATTTTACTCCTTTCAGTCTAATTTAATATGCGGCCTCGTAGAAGAAATTGCGAGGATATATTTTTGCATTTGTTAACTCCACCTTGAATAAAATCAGATTTTACCGGCGAATTTATGCCGACTTGTGTGAGACAGGTAGAGAGAGCTTCGACTGTTCCACATGCGTATTTAAATCACGTACTGAGCTTATGTGTTATTTGTGCTGCAATATCGAGTTTATGTTGTCAGATCGTGTGCCACACTTCGCTCTTACAATAACAATGAATGGAGCTGCTAAACTTAGAAAGATTTGCGCGAAAATGTATCGGCGTAGGCCACCTAAACTGAATAGGATTTCATTAAAACCTTCTTTTACAAAAAGAAAAAATCTCATCGTTGCTTGGAATTTAGACAACCGTCTATTGCAAGATTTTTAATTAAATCGACTTTGATCACAGGACTGGAATGTCTCTGGTAAAACGATTAAAACCGGTATAAAACAGTTGCTGTGTAATCTTTCCGCGTAACATCCTCACGTTAACGATTTAATCAAATGCTTTTAATCATTTTTATGTTAAAGGATTCTGTGTTTTGTTTCCGTCCAATTTTGTGCCGGGCTCATACATTGCGAGCTTAGATCTAGGTGTAAAAAGTAGAGCAAAGTGAAACAAAGTAAAACTGTGTAGCCTCAATCCGCAGCTGTTAGTTTTCACCGGCTATTCTTCTTTTGTGCGGTTGATGCTGTCGTCGCTTGGAATATAGAATTTCTAGTGATGTGTACGTCTTCGTTAGAGCAAATATCAATTAGGGGCGGCCTACGTGTCGGCGATAGACGGTGGGAGCGTGACTGAGCGTGCGGCCGCCGGCGTAGCGACCTACGCATCCGAGCGCGTAGCCCCTCGTAACGCATCGTAGACGCTTGTAGCTCACAGCTCCACGTAGCACCACGTAGCGTAGGTGCTACGAAGTGCTACACGTTGCTACGAGCTACGAACATCTTACTACCAAAGTACGAACATGCATACAAACTTCACCTCTAAATTTCGAAACGTGCTATTGCTTAAACAGCCACTTACTTAAACTAAGTCCCACTCTGTAACTCGACCTGTTGTTTACTTATTTATTAATTAAGATTAGGTAGGTGGGTGCCATTAGAAATGTACCCAGCGAGACCCCTTTCAGCCCCTATGTTTTGCACATCGTATTTGTGGCAGAAATAATAACATGGTAACCGTGACGTTGCTCTCTTGGAACAAATAATTTCGTGTAATGCACGTTGCGTAACTTCGCAGTTTGTTCCCATAATGTTTTTAATAAGGCCGTCGATATGAAATGAGGGACTAAATAACAAAGTTTTTGATCGTAAATACGTCACGACTTTAATTAAATTGTAGTAATTACCCACGGCTCTTCTGTTAGTCTTTATAATTTAGAGTAAAATAATTTTAGAAAACTGATAAAAATTCTCATGCTCTACATTCATTTTTGACACCATGATGATTTTAATTCCAGAAGAAACATAATTAAGTACATTATTTCGTGATTGTTCGGGGGTTCTAGAGTAGGTGTGTCATTTGTCAAGACACAATAAAATAAAAAACGGAAAGGATTCTTAAAGTAACAAAAACACCAAAGCCAACAATTCACCTCGAAATAATAACCCTAATTATAACAATATTATAAATGAACCTTTTTTGCTACTTAATATTCTGTAATACAAGTCAAAGTAACTTTCAAGGTTTCAGAATTGTTTGAACTGTAATTTTAGAAAATTATATCGTGATCTTTGATAACAAAGCGTCTCTCAGGACGTGTCCCGCCGACGTCTACCGAGTACCTGGTCTCCAGAGGACCAATTAAAGACTTTAATTAATCTAAGCAAGGGCTGCTTGTTGTAAACTCTTAAATGACAGGAGCGCATGTTCCTGCAACCGTTTTGAAACTTGACTAATGGACGAAAACTCGAGAAAGGCTAAAACTAATTTTATTTCCAATATTAAGTTTTGACTAACAGTCCCGAAAGTTCTCTGAAAGATAAACGATTCTGTTAAAATCTTCAATGTCATCGGACTAAAGTAGGGATTATAATGAGATACAAAATGGTTAGATAGTACGATACCTTAGTCGCCGCCTTTTGGGTTAAGGATTTAAAGTAAGCGTTATTTTTATTGAGGTACTATTTTATTCATGATTACGAGGATAGCCTTTAAAGGTCCTCTACTGAACAAGGGACGTTGACTCTTGCAAATAACGGTTATAGGGGTATTGTCATTGTGATCATGCTGGTAGACGCCTAGACGGATTGGTGATCGTAGTGCTTTGAGGACAGACCGTAGGACGCTGTTGCTGTTCATCTTGTTTGAGGAATTATTTAGTGACCTTTATAGTATCTCTTTCTCATTTCTTATTTTGTCGATTGATTAGCCTTTTGTAGGTTTTAGATCCTAAATAACTATGTAAATATTAGTCGCGCATTCTTACATATTTAATACTTTATCGGCTTTATCCGATTTTTGTGATTATATTCGTTACCCAGGTATTTTTTACCATTTGTCTGACTGTAAATGGTGCCAGGACACAGCTATTTATGTATATTTCGAAACTATAGTGGAAGAAGATAAAAAAAAACTCAAATTGAATAATAGTCTACATTGAGAGTGGAGTCGCATAAATCTAGCCGTTTTAAATTGTTTTTATTTGTGTTACACTTTCGTCTCTCGAATAGTGTGGCACCGTTTTACTTTATTAGTTCATACTGTTTTGCTTCTTCGTTTTACGAGTTTTTTTCATTCATTTTTATTATGGAACTATTTTTCAACGAGCTCGTGTATGATTGTTTTTATGCGCTGTAATCGTTTTTGCTCGAAACTTTTTCTTGAGATGTGTTGGCTCTGCCTTCATAATATATATATTATTCAGGACTTTTGTACTGGAGTATTTATTATAGGCCTTCTGTAAAGCAGGATTAAATTTTCACAGATTTTTTTAGTGTAACATAATATTGATTATAGAATATTGATAGTTCCACATACTCTTTCTAAGAGCCAAAAATTTGCATTCCATACATATTTAATTTTGCAGCATATTTCCATGGCCCTGAAAGTTAAATCCTTATGGTTTTCTTTAAATATTTATGAAGGCCCCAACGTCCAACGACTTTTAATACTTTGAAAATATTATCATATCCTTGTTATAAGCTTTGCCAGATAAATATTTTCTCTGAACATCTGTTCGAAGAGTAAAGTAAGGGTTCTTATTGTGTTATAAAATCAAATTGATAGCAGTTTATCTTTCATAAAATCGGACATGTACCAAATACGAGACTAAAATTACAATTGTAGCAAAGAAATAGTATATTTCGATGCGAGATAAATTCATTTGAAGCTGTTCGATGATTTATCAGAGCCGGCAGCGGGAGGTCGCGTGCGACGTCATCGTCGCAGCTTCCTCGCACAGACATATCGTTTTGATAAATTGCGTAGCATCTCTGAACGAGGTGAATTCAAGAATAAAATCGTGCTATTTCAGGAAAAACTATTGTTTTAAATACGTCTACGTATGTGTTATGTTTCACACGTTAAAGTGTACGGAGGAAAGTTCGAGGTAGCGAGAAGAGAAAATTGTAAGTAGTTTCAACTCTAATGTTGTTTTGCATAGGTGAGCAGTCGGAACGTGCTTCCGGAGGTGCTTGGCGGTTAGATGGGGCCGTTGAAGATATTTTTATCGAATGTGAGGAGTCGTCAGGGCGGGCGCGCGCCAGCTGCCGATGACGCGGCTCAAGCGCCTATTATGCCGCTCGCCTTTTATTTATGATCGGGTTGAGCGCTGCTTATTACGACTGCGGGTGCGGGACATGTTTCATATGCCAGCCTTGTTTCTGCGTTAACTTCCTCCTTGACGCTTATTGAGCTGTTCGCCAGCAATCATCCCGTTTCTCTACAGTTACAAATTGCTGATGCTATGTTTATTCATCTCGACTCTACTCTAGTAACGATTTTTAATTTTCCAATTATATCTACTGCTGCGGAGCGCGCCTCGACTAATTACTTTTACTCCTACAACTTGGATTAATTTGTATAATTCCAAAGTTTATCTATATACATAAATCACATGTCAAGTTTTGATGATATCTGCCGCCGGGTTGCACAAGTTGAGGCATACTTATTGTTATTCACGGCGTATCTCTAAACTCTGCAGTGATATGTGTTTCACTAAGCCCCGACATATATTTCGCCGTTTTTGTCTATCACTTGGCAGCAACTTCTCCAATGTTTTCTCATTCGCCCGCAGTCTTCCCAAAAGTTAGCTCATTCCTGTCTCGGTGGGTGCCTCAGCGAATTACGAACTCGGCACTCAGCCGCCGATGCGTGTAAAATGTCTTTACGAGCTCGGTAAATCCCGTGATGTGTGTGTCACCGGCCGCGGCGTGTCGCCTCTTCACTCTCACTACCATTTTTTTTAATCAATTAGTTGTTAATCGAAAAACTTTAGAGTGCTCACAATGTACCACCCTAATCCAATTCGGTGATCTGCTTGTCTTTGCCCCCAAAAAAAAACCTTCGGGAAATAGGTAACGTCTAAATAAATAAGAGATTTTTGCTGCTTTCGATTGAAATCCAGTTTGCTACAGTATATTAATAGCAATACACAAAAGTAGCAGTGTTTTTATCATAACGAATTTAACATAGGTACTGCATTTAAAGTTTAAACTGGAATAGGGTCTCAATAGATTGAATATCCCTTTCATCACAACCGTGGTTATCTGTAAATGTAGAGGAAATATGAGAACGACTATATTCTACGAACATGCGCTTGGCGCTGTAGTATTTGATTTCATACCATATGTATGAAATCGAATACCAGAGCGCCAAGCGCATCTTAGTCGAAATCTGCCAAAAAACCTTCAATCCATACATTTTCGACAGAGTAGGACTGAGATGTGATCACCGTAGGCGCGGGCCTGCGGACGGCGAGCTTTGGGTGGCTTGCCCTCTGATCAGAACCAGGCCCGGGTCGACGGCGCGCTGTGTTCCACGCGCGCCTCAAAGAGCTGTCAGCACAAAAGACGGGGCCCGCCAGGGCCAGTGCCTGCTGGGGTTTCGGACTTCGTTCGAAAGAGGCACCGTACCCTGGAACGCAAAGGGCACTAGGAGGAACACGGATGGGTTTTAGTCAGTAAGAGTCTAACACTCCCTCCTGCTTCACCCAAAGCAGGAGGGAGGAGTCATTTGATGATAACCCATCCTTAAAAAAAAAGGACTGAGATGTGAATGCGAACTTTGCTTTAAAATTAGTAGAATTTGCACTCTGATACTATTTTGTTCTATAAATTGTTTACTGATTTGTGGAGAAACTTAATCAAATGCTTTTTTGCTCCGATTTCAATTGCGCATCAGTATAGAAGAAAAGAAACAAACATGTTGAATGTAACATGCCTGCGTCCGACTATTCAATGCACTTTTTTGTTCATCATAGTTCGTTTCGCTCCGAACTTAAAATATTCGAAAATAATCCCGACTCGGCGCGTCAATAAATTGAAAAAAATGATGTACAATTTTTGCAACGTCTCTTTAGGGGAAAATCGTATTGTTAAAACAGGTTACCTGAAGCATTTTAGGTTTGTTTGCCTTTCACTTATGTCGAAATATTTTAACAAATTCTGAGGATAAATGACAGTTGTGTTTGTTATCTACACCTGTTAAAATGAAACATGTTAATATACATCTGTATACGAACATTTACCACGTTCTTTGATGACTTTAAGCATTGAGAACATATGCTGTTAGGTTCCTTAATAATATAACGTGTATGTTTTCGGTTTGACGAGTGCGCGGTGAGACGTGACTTTGACTCAGTCGCGACTGCTGAAAACATTACTAAATATTCATTTTGTGCACCCTCGGTGCATTCATTTCATGTGACGGCCATTTACGAAATTAATGAAGTCCATGTTTGTCAAAAGTAGTTCTTAAAAATTTAACGGTAAGTGTCATGACCTCTAAAATGATTGTGTGATAAATTATTTACATAACATCAAACAAAGCGAATAATAAAACATATTTATTCAAGTATTCAGAGAATCGTTTAGCCATTTAGTTTTCTAGTTTCTTCGAACTGCTCGTTTAGTGTGCATGTCTGCAAACTTTGAGTGCACCTTTTATATCTTACATAATATTTAATGTTTCCTGTCACAACTTATACGAGTACTCTTATCTATTTATTGAACTTTGTGTTTATATGATCATCTAAACCTGTCAGGAAGCAGTGCAGCCAAAAAAATACCTAAAGATTTTTTAGTGTACATAAGCACGATGAGTAGGTATTCCCGGCAGTCTTTACTCCATTAGACATGAGGCTGCCAGTGACTGGCGACAGGAAACGGCCGTCGTCGGCATAACAAGGTTTACATCTTGCAATTCTATCAAAGTCTTATGTAATAACGTTATCAAGCGACTTCCGCCGCCCGCGCCCACCTGCTACTAACAATGCGCCACATTCAACTCTACATGTGAAAAATAATTCAAGTTTTTGGTAGTTAGTGATACCGTTAGTAAGCTTACAAAAAAACTTGGGAACTGTCTCACTAGATAATGTGGAAACAAATCTGAAACTTAATTAGATTTTATTTGTACTGGGCCACAAAGAGAATTTCGCCATAATTAGTGCGAGAACGAATAATATAATTGTGAGTTTCCTGTGCTACTTTGAGATGTTCTTGTATTTAGTGCAAAAAACTTTTTAAGATTTTCCTATTTTACATTTTCCATGAGACGAAAAAGTGGGTCTAGCAAGAAAAGTGTGCCAAGACTGTAAGCGTTGACGTTAAGTATTCTTTGCCATCTCCGCAAGATAGCTGGCGTGATGATAATTAGGCGACGCATTTACATCAGCGAGGATACAAACGAAATGTTGTTTATTATTTTATTTCCTTTTTCAGGTTCATGCTGGATTTAATACCTACAGTGTTATTTAAATTTCGTCTTGGAAGACGAATCTTCGAAATAAAAAAAAATCGACGCTTATTCTTTCTGAACAATTTCTACATTAAAAACAAACCAACCTATAATGTTTCCTCTTAACACCACATTAATTAGTTTTTAATTTAAGAGCCTTCAAGCTTTTTCCTTCGAGTCGTCCGAACTGGCTAAACGTTGAAATGTATTATCATGAGAGATTTAATAGACAACATCAGCAGACAAAGAGATGAACTTAGCATTATTATAAACAGTCATACATTTTAAGATTTAGATATCTTGCTCAATTTGCATATTATGTATGGAGGAGGAATCTTGCACGTTCATCTTACGAACCGTCTAGCTACACAGTAATGCTTGCTTTAGTTCCACAAACCTTATTCACGGTTGACAAAATTAGTATCTCAGCGGCTTGCTGATTGAATACACTGTCAGTATCTAGTTCGCAAATCGTGTACCTACGTTAATTTAAAAAGGGGTTAAGATGTATCAGCTGAAATATAACGGGTGGATGAGTCAGAGGTTCCGGCGCGCGTCGAGCGGGCATCGAGCCACGGATCCGGCAGCGTTTCTTTCGAGCTCGTTAACGAAACAATAAATAATGATTTGGACGTCTCCACCACTGCAGGCTATTGTGCGGCCGTCATATTTTCCGTCGGGCCGTCGGCATCAGGTCGTTGACGTGACGTCACGCTTCCTAGCCGTCGATTTGTCCACGCTGTATCCGAGCCACTGTGTGTTTCCGCCTGCCATTGTTACATTTAATCATGCTTTCTAACTTAAACACGAAGTAATCGGTGGAAGTTTAATTTTCATTTGTTTGTTACAGGTAAGCTGTTATTTTTGGAACTTCGAATTTATTTTCGCCGTCTCTAAAGGTAAGTGGTTCTCAGATATTATTAGCGTAATATAAATTTTAATCTGGCCCCTTAAATACACAATTTCGGTGTGTTTAGTGTAATAAGTGAAATAAAATTGGGCCTGATTTAGTAAAGGGAAAGATTTCAACTGAAAAGCTTTAAAATTAATTTCAAATTACACGTTTTAGCATTAGCGTCACTAGACGTAAATTAGCTTGTTCTCCTTTAAAATCTAGCTTCACAGAAATGTGTTAAAATATTGTAGTTTTTCTACTTTTCTTGAAAACTAGGTAGCATTAGATTTCAAAGTAATGTGTTTTCATGGCACCGTATCCTCTTCGTTAGAGAAGTCTTGTTATGGGAGCAAGTCGTAAAAAATGATGAATGGATCAAAATAACCATAAAAATTCAATAAACGTGTAAAAATTGGGTGCGACGCGACCGGAAGATTGTTGCCAATTTATTTCTAACAATAGACGGATAGAGTTAGATTTTCCGCAAACCCGTCATCGGTGAACGAGACAAGTGACTGAATAACATTACTGGTTGTTTACTGTCTCCTTTACTGCACATATTTTTCCTATTATATCTCTGCTTTTTGACTTCATCTACGCGGATTGTTACTTTCAAAGATTTTTTTTTAATACCGTAGCATACTTATACAGGAATGGTTATTAAACAGCGCCTGTAGTTCAGTATCTTTCGCTTTGTTTTCCAAAAACTGTTATTAGAAATTCAGTTTGCAAACACAAACAATCATTAGAAAGATGTCACATGAATTCGACTTTCGGTGTATTGGTTTAGGCCACGCGTTGCCTGTCAGTTATGGAACTGTTTCATATGTATAGACACAAGATTCATCCCGCACATGACCGCGCGTGTCACCAACCACGATGGGGTCGGAAACTTGTCAAATGAAATTACACACCCCAACTTAAATTAATTTGGCAGTTGGTATTTACTAATAGAATAGTAGACAAGCTCCATTCTTCGCAAACTTTATTTATAAACGATTAATACCCTGATTATAACCTGAATCTACCTGCCTACTTCAGTTTATAACATTTATAACGTGTCACGGGAAATACTTATGATATTTCCCGTGAAACGTTATAAATTTTCCAAAGTTGGGAAATTCTCCAATACGTGCGAGGATTTTAGCTTCAAGAAATAATCTAATTAAAAACTCTGTGAAATGTGATGAAATGTTTGTACGTTTTTTGTGAAAGTTGAGGCATAAAGCTTAACTCGTTCCATTCAACGTTTATTTATCAGAGGGTAGTATAAAATAAAGAGATTTCGGAATGCTAGAAACAATTGTTTTTGTTTTGAGTTTTGTGTAGGCTTCGGATTGGATATCGCATTGTGTGCGCTATACAAACAAGACACCTGAGGCAACGGATGGAGCATATCGGAGCGTATCATTCTACGTTCAAAGCACTGCAAGGAGCGTCCGGCGCTGCAAAAAGCGTAAAGCGCATTGTTTTCGTTGTTAGAGGAAACGTCCAGCGCTGTCAGACGACGCTCGGGTCTAATGGACCGCTATTTACTTTGACTGAAGGCTTTTAAGATGAAAACAATACAAAATTTGAAGTACACACGCTCTATAGCGATTACTAATTTTACCTGCTACAAATGCAGGCTGAGGCAGCGAGTATTAACTTGTCTTTCATTTATTGTTGTGTGAGAGAGTATTCTCACCCAAACAATAATGACTGACGTCATGAAGATAATATTTTCGTTTTCCTATTGTCGTGCCCACTGCGTCACATTAATATGACGTACTCACGGGGATTATTGTGACTTATCCGTGTTTCTTGTTTTCGTCGCATCAATAAGAAAATTGGCATAAGACTTCCCTTTGCAACGTTTGTAATCTAATTACTGACTTCGAGAGTAACAGAGCTTCAGATAATAAAATTAAGGAGTGGAAGAAGCATATTATTATTTTATATGCGAACATTTAACGGTGCTTTCTTTTGTAGGCTTGTAAAGCTCGAACAAGTACTCACCGCCTTTCACCTTACGTTTTGCAAGAATCGATGTAGTGTTTGTGTTCGTAGCATTCTGTGTACAATAGTGTGGATTTAAATCATAATATTGTACAGAACAGCACGCTCGCATTTTGCTTATTCAGAACTTAGTTCCATCAAAATGCATAGGATATGTGCCAGGAAGGCGGCGGTAAAACTTTGGTATCTAATACTGGCCAGGTTTTCCTTGGCAGGACTTATGTTTTGTTTGCTGAGACTCGAAGAAAATTGTCTACTCTAGCCTTAACTTAATATCTCTTATCCTGATTGTTATTAAATATTAGCTTTGTGCTTTCTATGTATTTCCTGAGAGGAGCATATCTTGGGGTTTCAGGTATATAATTTGAGACACTCTCGTGTGAAGTAATGGTGAAGTATAAAGTTTAAGTTACTAAATTTTTATCATTCTAGTGTTTTTATCGTCTTGTGCCAAGATCTAGTTAGCTTGAAGTAATTGGTCCGGCGCTATCGGTTCGTTCTTTTATGTTATGCATAGTTTATAGTTTTATGCAAACTTACACCTCTCCGACTTCTACAACCATTATAAAAATTTAGTGTTCTTACTTTGTACAGTTAGTTTTATATAAAAGTAATATTTGGTGGGAACGTTGAATGATAATCCGACTCAGAACTGAGGATTATTATCATTATCATATGAAGCATCTTAGGGCCGCCCACGCAAGCTCCACACGCGGATAAAGTCACAAACTACTTACGCAACATAAATAACTTACGCAGGTTTAAGTCACTACTATCTATGGCCAAATAACTGCCGACACCCGCTTGCATACATATTAGTAGCACCTGGAACTCACTTACCCCGAACTTTACATATAAAAAGGAAAGTTGTAGTTTTTGTTTTATTCATATATGTTGGTAAATTGACTTACATAGTCCCGAACGTGAGGTCGACTTCTTTAAAAAACTTAGTACGTGGGTTCATGGGGACGGCCGCAAGCCGATGGCCGCAGCTGACTTAATCCGGGTTGCGGACAATCCATCCTTGGTCGGCCGTACAGGCGACACGTGACGCATGTAGCTAATACGCCGCAATCACGCTTGCTGACGGTATAATTAAACCCTAAATAATAGTGAGCTGTCGGTTAATCTCACGCTTTGGACCAGCTACCATTCATTTTACTTTTTATTGGCGTAAAGCATTCAATGGCATTTAAAAAGTGAAATATTGCATCTCGCTGCGCTTCTCGAATTTACATCCAAAAATATGATTTTAATATAGCCACACCTCCGATTTAATAAAAATTCGTTAATTTTGTGGTGCATAATAATTTTTACGTAGGCTGTCGTGGAAATGAGCAAAGTTTAGGGTAGGAAAGCAATTAGGCTTGTAACTAAGTGACAAAAAATAAAGACATAATAAAAGTGGAAGCTAGTTTACCAGTGCCAGCGCTGGTATGATCATTTGTTGTAAGCGTCATTTAAATATTAAGTATGTACTCAAAATTTTTAATTAAAAACGTTAGAGTTTAGTGCGTAGGGCAGCGTGTGGCGTTTCGTGCGCGTGGCGGCGGCGTGGCGGTGCGCGGCCGGCCGGGCGACAGTGGCCCGCCAGCCCGCGCCGCGACCACGCGTCTCGCCCGCGTGTCGACCGCGCTGCTTTCCCCCCAACTTTCAGCCGCCCGCCTAATACCGCGAGTTTAAATTCCAAAACACATGAAAACTGGATTAATGAGGATCGTTCAGTGAAATATCGCAGTGACACTTGTGATTTTTGTGTGTGATTTTAAATAAAAAAGTAGGTAAATAATTAACTTTTACCATTATTTTCATAACTAAAAGCCACAAAAATCTCTTGCAAATAAATTGCATCAATGGTAATAAATCTTGATTCAATTCCATTAAAACAATTCCACGTAAGTAAATAAATACATTAATAAAGGCTTCTATGCAGACTTCCACATAAAAGAGAACAAAGACAATTCAAAAACAATATTTATTAAAAATTATATTAGTTTAATTGAAAACTACGGAACTGGAAACCCAATAAAGCCGCTGTAACATAGTTTTAAGCTGTGGGTATCTACAGATTTTCTTTGAAGTAGAAGGAGCGGGGCATTAAGACATTAGCCCAGCAAAAACTCGTGTTCCAATGCCGCGGCGGCGCTGTGAGGCGTGTGCCTAGCTAGCTATAGCATCAGCCTGTGATACATGAGTTGTGGCAATTTGGATACCGACCTAGCCATGCATGTCTGTTAACTAAACCTGAGCTTAAGATATTCGCTGCGGGACAGGTGATTGGCACGCCGCCTCACTCACCATGATCCGTCTTGTTTATTGTTCCCGACCTACATACTAAACACTCTGATTAAGAACTTTCCGAAACTATAATTTTATCAAGAAACTGGGTCGCGTAACACACAAATGTATGTATCACACGAAATATATGATTCTCGTAAAAGACGGCTTGTGGCCACTTAATAGTTGCCAAAACAAAGAGCCTTCCGGCGAAGAAGAGGAAAAACTTAGCAACGAGCTTACAGGTCCAAGTAATGGTTGTGAAAGAACGGCGGCCATTAAATGGGAAAATTCAAAGAAGATTTATATGCTTGACTACATTGTAAAACGTTATGTTGTATAATGATAACTCATTAGGTGTGCATAGTTCTAGGGATTGAATACACACATTTCAGATTAAATCTCACTGTGCATTGACCAGTATTCAGGTCAGTAATTATAATCACAGGTTTACGTATTATCTTCAGTAGGTTATGTACATGATTATACCTAATTATCTCCTATTAAGCTTATATTGTACCTACTCCGTATACGTAGGAACTTCATAGTGATACTAAACTTTTAAAACATTTCCAAATCAATTGTTAAACTGTGTAATGACTGTTAATTTATTCTTGATAAAGTGTTCTGACTACAATTTTCATTTCAGAAATTGTTATTTAATAAAGAAATCCCAAAATAAGTTACTAATTTGAATAAAGTGCCAAAGAACAAGAAATTACCATCTCAACTTTAATTCTTAGAGGAAACGCCACGAAACGCCTGCAAATGACTGTCCGAACTTCTACAAGTTTTACGTTCTTTGTTATAGATTCAAATAGTAAACCTGCATTTTCTTTATCTGATGGAAAATACTTTTCTAAAGTAATTAATTTCAAAATAGCAGAAAAGTATTATCATGCGAATGTCGTCGCCGTAAAATTCTTTCGCTTCTAAACATTCCTTAGGTATAAAAGATTATTCCGCGTGAATGAATAGCTATTGGAAGTAGAATTTTAACAGTCCCTCGGTCTCGGTTACTCGGGAAACGCGCCCATGGAAAGCCCAAATCAGCTTCGTTCAGGTGTATCGATATAAATTCGTCAGCGCAGCGGAACAATGCCACATCTTGTTACGCTGGTTAGTATCGCCATACAACCTGCTTGGTTAATTTATTTAAACTCAGAATTGGATTTCGACTTCGAGGTAGTAGCATTTGTATTTCCAAGTCCGGATAGCACACACTGCGGTACATAGTTTCACAAACGCGTTCAATTCAACAAACACGCCTCACAAAAGCAATAGTGGTTGACTTATTCTACCAACGTCTCCAGTCGGAGCTCCTACAACGTGAAATAACATGTTTGACCTGACTCCAATTTGGGGACACCTAAACCGTATTCAAGAGGCTGCTGTCTGTACCCGTTTATCGTGCCCATACTGTCCGGTAAAGGCGATTAGTATTCTTTCTCCGTACTACACGGATAAACTTGTGTCCCTAAACGTCAAATATGGAGGTAAAACACAATTTTAGAGGGATTACGTACTATCCAGGACAGGTTACCTGACTCCGGTCAAAGGTTTTTTTGCTGTCAGCATACATTTGGTGGTTTTTACTGGACGGGACAGTGGGCACATATTGTTTAGGGGTGTCGTGCGTGCTATGAAATACTAATGTAGCCAACTAGATGAGTAAAACTTTATGTAGTTACTATGTATTTTGTACATGTTGTGCAACTAAGCATGTCTTCAATGGAATTATGTCACACTAACTTACTTAGCTAGTTAGTTACTTTAGTTCCAAAATAGTTTTAGATTACAGTTGGGTTTTGGCTTCTTCATGGGTTCGGTTTCATGTCATTAATAAATTAGTTCTAAATATAATTAATAAATCCGTAGTAGCTATGTGATGTCTGGTTAACACGAGCCACCTTCATTAAGCATACATAGAATCTCGTGTATATTATTACCAAAACGGATTTAGTTACAATTACACAAATCCAATGGTAATAAATACAGACAGCAAAAATATCATGTTCTATAATTTTATTAAATCAGCCTCCTGGCATTATACAATTTTCCTACATTCGTCTGTAAGGTTTAATGATGTAAATGGACATGTAAACATCATACAAGTAAGTAAACAATCGCTAACCCTACCAAATAAAACGCATTAAACACATATAGTACCTATACACTATCATGCTTTGTATCAAATTAATAACTTTATAAATGATACGGTTACCGTTTGTGTATTTCATTTCATCATTTAAATTTGACATTCAGGTACTGAAAAGTTCAGCGCCAATATGGAATTAATAACATCGTAAAACAGAATTTGTTCTGCGAAAACGGGACGAGTTGTCGAATACAAATATTACTCCATAATGAAATCCACCAAACCGTTTCTATTTCCGAGTCATTTGACAGTTTTCTATAGTACACAGTCATAATAATTTCTATTAAACTACGCTTTTGTATATAACAAAGTTTTAATAGTTTCTGAAGTCTGTGAAATTGGGTCATTTATTATTAAATGTTGTAAGAGCAAAAACGAGTTAATGTAAATAATTAATAAAAGGAACGAAATGAATGCCTATTTAGGTTTAAAAGCTAACGTTGGCAATATGTCTATAACACGAGAATAAACACGGCATGTTTGTGTGGTGGGAACCTTAATAACTCGTTTATAATTCACAAGAAACACGTACAAACATTAGCTAAGAAAGCTCTTTTCCTGACGGTTAATTAAAAGTATCGGCAAGGATCAGTGTTCAACTGATTGGTAGTTTGTTTGACTTGGAAACTGATTGATTGGTTCGCTAATAAAGCTATTGAGAGTACATTAATGCGGCGCACTCGTATCCAGCGCGGCAGCTAATAGGATTCGCCGGCGACATTAATGGCTATTTGTCATCCGTCATACGAGTCACACGTGATTACTTGATTACGTATTTATTAATTACATTTTCGATACTGATCCGCTACCGATTGATACAAGTTTTATTTTAATAAAACTGGTCACCCGTAACAGGAAGCGGGGATTTTACTTTGGCGTTGGGTTATTTGGGACGTGATATTTTTTAGGTATTTTCGATCGTATCTGCCTTTATGAAATCACGATCTGCCTGTCGCTGTGCAGCAGATAGCTACAGAGAGCGGAGGCACGAAGGCTCGCTACACTGCGCTCGCCGGTTAAAACAACGCTCATTTTAGGATTCTGTGTTATAACGTTTTTGTTATCAATACTGTTCCACCATACACGCAGTTTGTATGCAAATTAATAATACAGTATTTTCACGAAATACCCTTTCCGTATATCTTTATCTTTGTAAAAACAAAAATGGAACATGTTTGTGTCCTCCTGTGACATCTCTTTTATCTTTCGTGTTTTTGTACGAGATTTCGTTAGATCCAATCAAAGGATGTGTAGGTATTTGTTATTTACCACCATATTGATAACTAAAAATAACCCAGTCTCTAGCACATAACATATGATATACGTACTCGTAGTTACGACGACAGAAACATTTTCTTAATAATTTACCAAAAAAATATATTTGAATTTTGGGTCTTTATTTGTACGTAGGTACCTACCTTATACGTATCTTGTTAAAATAATTGGTTACATATTTCAATACTTATATCCATACAGCCCACATGTAATATTAAAAGAAAAAAAATCTGTCATGTCGGTGGGTTTTTGTTGAAACTGACGTTGGATTAGCGGCTCGTTGAACTGCCAGTCAATCACGAAAAATGCAAAATGTCCGCGGCGGGTCAGCTGACGCCGGATAGCTTATGTGCTTTAAATGCAATCACCTGCAAATCCTGGACACACAACGACACGAGCATTACCCAGCCGTGAGGCCTTGACGCTTTAAATATATCCAGAATAAATTCGGCGATCAGTTACTCGCCCAATGCAAATGGATTGGAAATATCAAGTGTTAAGTGAAATAACACCTAGAGAATATCTAGGTACGCTCGATATTTTCTATCTACTTACGATCTCTTAGCTGAAGTTTCGCATTTGAGTTTTAAAGTAAACAATAAGCTTTAGGGTAATGAAGTCTTAGAGAAAATTATCGAGAGTTTTTTCTGTAGTGGTGGAATAACAAGGAGAAAATACGGGCAAATATTTTACTTTGAGTCTCGTTCGCTAACTTTCAAACATGTTATTAAAAGTAACATCATTAGTTTCTACATGCGGGGTAATTAAATGTTTATTAATGAAGTTCAGTTACACTTTTAAAAGATTATCTTGTCTTTGATTACGAGGAAATCTTTTTTAATCACAAGATGAAAATCCTCTTAAATAAAAGTATCAGTCTCTCTTATCCGATTTATTTTACCATGGATCTTCTTAATTCCGAAAATGACGTTTATATAAAGGAGATCTCCACTTAGGTATATTCTCCCAAGGGAATGTTGGATATAAATGGATTACGGTTCTTCCAAATTACGGTGTTGTGTGCTACGTGGATGAATCTGGCCCCACGATAATACTCCATACCTATTTTTTTGTCTATTTTATTTTGTCGTATTAAATACGAATACTTTTTTGGTGTTGTTCTAGCTTTGGAAGTTATGTTATTTTTCTGTTTTCTTGTGAACGTAAGCAGTAGGAATGTCCAAAAAATTCTTAGTATAGATAGAATCTCTTTTTAAAACTGGCAGATTTTGCGCTAATCTCAACTTAAATCTATTCTATTAATGTAAGTTTATCCTAAAAACTAAAGTGCCTATCTCTGTAAAGGATTTTTTCTTTTAAATAAATTGGAGGAATCGTAATTATGTAAGCTGGGTTCTGCTGATATTATTAGGAGTACTTACTTCTATTTACATAAAACCCACTCATTTAACTTCAGTTGTGGGTCGCCTGAATAAAACCAATTGTGTTTTTAACAACTGTAGCTTTTAAGACTTTTTCATGAAAAGACGTGCATAAAAATATTTTTATCGCAATTAAATCTTATCTGGGGCATTCAGCGTCTAAGTTATAACCACTAGCAGCTATTCATAACTAAAGATTCCTAAACTTTATAACATCCTTAGACATTGCGTTCACCGAACGAAAGAAAGAAATAAAATTGGCCGCCAATTGTATATTTTTTAGTTTAGGGTTTCCTTAATGTGTTTTAAATTTGGTATACAACAAAGTATATCTAAATAATCAAAATGAACTCTGAAATTATTTACAAAGTGAACGGTAAAATTGTAGTTTTTCTGCGGCTTGGAATACCTAGGTAGGAACTACTGAGAGAATTTTCCTTGAAATCTATTCTTTATTTGTATTATCTTATTTTATAACTGCGGGGTACAATAGTGAGGCAGAATTACCGGTCAAAAGAAACAAAGGGTATTGTTATCTCACTTAAATGAGGAATCGTGTCCCGGGATAAAATACACTTTGACATAAAAGATTTTTTTTTTCACTTTAAACCGTTGTGTAAAAAAGTAGATTAATCGTGGTTTAGTCTTTTTCAGTATTTGTAAATACCGTAGTTATTTGTTGCGTTTCATAAATCCTTTGATATATTTCCATTGTTATTTTAAAAAAAAACAAGTTTTTTTATGTAAAAACAATGCTGACTGCTAGTAGTATGTAAATAAATATAAATAATATTTATTTGCAGCACGGAACTCTTAGTAGATACAGAATGGCGACGCGACTGCAGTCAAAGTGGGGTTTACGTTTGATCCAGCGCAAATTGGAAAAATAAGATAGTACGTTTTCCTCCGATGCCTTTTAATATAAAATCTCGTACTATTGCAGGATTTATAAAATTACAGTTCCGACTAGATATATGCGGCCGTCTTTGAAATTGAGATAGTAAAAAATCCAAACGACGTACGTGCTTCCAGCCATAATTGAAGGTCGTTGGCAAAGTTTACAATGATGCTAGGAACATAATAATACAAGTTGGCTCGTAAACTGTAACAGCTGCATGGGATGTAATGATACTTATACTCGAACCGCGCTCCAATGGGATATTGAAGAGGCCGTAGATACGGGAAATACTAAAAAAGCGAAGGAACAATAGAGAAAACGGCCTATACCAAGATCGACGAAAACTTTGTACGAGGAGGCATTTTCACAAGAGTTTCTGCGGCCACAACAAACACTGACAAGATAGAGCGTTAATATCATTTAATACACAGTTAATAAAACGACTTCCTCGCTATAATCTAGTAATCACCGTTTGTGTCGTTATTTTAACTAAGCGCTTTTATTTAAGTAACTACTAAAATTAATGTTTGTGTTGATTACAACACTCGTTTGCTATCAGCCTTCAAAGAGGCGCCTACATAGACTTGTGCTTTGACGAGTCGTCATTAGGTATCTACTGGCCTTTATAGTATAAGTCAGTAGTCACTTCAGAATAACGAGGAACCAGTTGTTTGCGTTGGTTTAATTAAGTGTAGAACTATTCTCTCGCAAACACCATTATGCTAGTACGTACTCGTACGTTTGTATCTATGAAATATTTGCTGTTCAACTGCAAAGTTTGTCTTGTTACCATGGGAACAATAGGTGTAGGACATTTTCATCGTTTTAATTGCTCCGGTGTGTATAACAATTGGCGCCGGGACCGCCGACTGTGTGTGTGACAGGCAGGTGCCATGAAGATGACGTGAGCGGCCCCAGGGGCCAACGAGTGCGCGCCTGCTCTTGTACCTGTCATTAGGGGAAGCGCTCCAATTCACCGCCTACTAACCAATATTTTAGGGACAACCAGCTTCATGTAAAATCACGAGTCTCATGGAATAAAGTTTAATGAGAAGTACCTGGATGACCGAGCGTAGCCTGGTTTTTATTTTTACCACGTTTTCTAAAAATAAAACATAGCTAGATCGATGTATCGTCACCAAAACCCCCTGCATATTAAATTTCATGAAAATCGTTCAGATTATATTTTATATATATACCTATACATACAATATTACTCGTTTAAAGGAGATAAACAAAAAAAAAAAATCGCAATTAAAAACTAATAGCTTACGATTATTTTATCTGAATTTAACTTGTTAGTATCTTGTTTAATTGATCGGTATGTGCAACTGAAGAGTTTAAAAGAGAGTATTCATTTGTTTTGAAATTAACCATAACAAGCGCTTCTTTATGTTTAGTTATGTTGTTGCTCCTAACAACAGCCATAATATAATTCACAGTACAGAAATTCTACAGAACGTTTTATTGGTCTTCTGGGGAGGATCACGAAACTTTTAGATTTCTAAGAGTCCAGTTCGGTCAATAGTCACATAAAGAGCGAGTTATTGCATAGGGTACAGCAGTTTATGTATTCGCGCGTACACATTCCTAGATACATTCAATTAATTCTTTTTATTTGTTCAGCAATTTCATTAATCTAGTTAGTTTACTGTTACTTTGGAGGATGAGACATTCAAATGTAGTATTTGGAGTCTAGTCAGAATTTAACTTAGTAGATTTGTCGACACCGGTCCGCGTCTGTTTGCTAAACTCGCAGCGCGACATGATTCACTGAACAAATTTGTGAAAATCGCGTTTGAACACGTCATACATTCGTGTTTGTGTATTTTATTTTATCATGAGCCCGATCCGAACCGGTGACATTTTTACGGGCCGTGAGCTATGTACACAGGTACAAAGAAAGGGTTAATATGTGAACAGAAGGCTTTTTGTATCTGTGAGCGACTTTTGGAAGTTATTTAACTGTAGGATAACTTGTTAAGCGGATGTCGTAGACGGTGAACTTGAACGTTAAGAGGCTTCTGGTTAATTAGCATGCGAGCCTCCGAGGAGCCGTAATGACCACAGCTGTGCCGCTGGGGTACTTCTCGAAAATGAGGCGCTCCCTTACATATACTTGTGTACACTCTCTACCATGGACTTTAATTAAATTTTGAAATAAATAAAAGAAAAATAGTTTTTAATTCTACCAATGTGAAAGAAATGAACATCAAATAATGTACATCTTGTGAGGGAGCCATTACTTAGTTGATAAAAAGTCGTAAATGGCTTGTTGTACCGACTTGAAGACAGTTCGCAGTCTTTTTATTGTCACAGAATGTATTATCATTCCCTTAATCTGTTGATTGCTCGAGAGACTTTAATATACTGCCATTTTATACGACCTTCTCTATGTTTAGACAAGCTCCTTTTAGCTTGAAATAAATTTAAATATTTTCTCACATGAAACGCAATGATATTTCCACTTTACCGGGATTTCTCGTTTAACAAAATCTAGTTCCCGCCTTATGTAGGTAGTTTATGCACGTACTGCATTTAGGTACCCATACGGAGTTAAGATTACCTTTTGTGTCGTTACGAGGCTGTGTGCTGTGCACTTTCTGTATGCGTTTGAGTATTCCCCTGGAACACGCTCCGCCCAATCTAATTAGGCTGCAACTACGGAGATAGCAGCGATCGAAACTTGCGGCTTATGAGGACGGCCAACACGACTGACAAGATTACCAAACTTTTAGCCGCAACCGTACCCAGCCACTGAGCCGTGTGGAACTCCCTATCTGCACCATCTCGGTTGCTCCGACACTCCTACCTACTTCTGCGTTAACTACGCAGCCACTTCTCAAAGCATTTTTGTAAATTGCTTATTTAGGAATCTGCGCGACTCATGACATAATCACCGAGGAACCTCAAGATAAAATCTTTTTGTTGTGAATACTACACAAAAGACTGAAATTGCTTTACAATTGCGGTGGATGGCTTATCACAAAACGTCCCCCTAAAAATTCTTGAATCAAAATTTTGATCGCTGAGCAAAACGCAAATTTACTATTCGAAAAAGTATTCATCGTAAAACGTTATTCGTGTCATAAAACGGTGGAGCGGGGGTCCGGTTAAGCGCGTACATAAACTTAATGATATTACCATAGGCCGTTAAATGCTGTTTTCATAGCAATTTTTAATTGATGAAGCGATGTAAAAATTGGTACGTTTCAGCAGTATTACAAAGAGCCGCGACGAGCTACGTAGCGTGTAGTAGTTACCGTTGTCCAGCTGCTACAGATAAATGTGGAAAATTAATTGAAACGCAAACGCACTGGTAGCAGTGGTGGTGGTGGTAACTATAAAACATAAATAATATTATTGTAGCAGCCGAGCGTTTGTAAAACTTGTAACTATCACGTAAACGCGATAAAGTAAAACGAGTACCTATCACAAATGGAAATAATAGTAACAATATTGTTAAAAAATAAATTAAATTCACATTAAGGCGACAACACAGGCCAGCCGCCTTAAGGGAACAAAACGTGCACTCGTTGAACACCCGAGCAATCCAAAATTCAGTAGTTTTTAGGGTTCCGTACCCAAAGGGTATCCACCGGAACCCTATTACTAAGCCTCCGCTATCCGTCCGTCAGTCCGTCCATCCGTCCATCCGTCCATCCGTCCATCCGTCCATCCGTCCGTCCGTCTGCCCGTCCGACCGTCCGTCCATCCGTCCGCCCGTCCGTCCGTCCGTCTGTCTGTCTGTCAGCGGGCTATATCTCAAGAACCGTAATAGGTAGACTGTTTAAATTTTCTTAATTTTCTTAAATTTACCTTATTAATTAAGGACGACTGTAAAAAGATATGTAATATGCCGCGATCAAAATGATAACTTGTTCATGTGTTATAATTTCGACGTCTTGTTTCGTCGTTTCGTAAAGGCACTTGTCTCACCGCCGGCGAGGAAACGAGTAGCTTTCGACCATCTGCTCGCTGCGGAAAGGGACAAAAGATAAAGATCGCGTATGAGTAAAAGATACACATACGTTCATATCCGATTCAGCGAGAAGATCTATTAAAGATTGTACTCGCTCAGCGACATTCGCTCGGCGATGCTCGCTTGGCGGTCAGAACAATCAAATTGCCGTGATTCCTAGCTATAATGCGGGCCGCAGCGAGTATAGTTAGTAAAAGCTCGTCGCACTAAAGCACTCGCTGAAAGCCGAGCGCCAAAACTATCGAAACTTTTCACTCGCAACTCGCTGATCGCCAATTGTTTCGAGTTTGAAGCTTTACTCGCTACTCGCTGATCGCCGGCGCCGGCGGTGAGACAAGTGCCTTAACACAGTTTGGAAATATCAGACTTTATTTCAGCAATCAGGTACTAATGAAGATTTCAAGTACCTACCTAAGACTGATGAATGTGTTTTGGTTCTCTTAAAGTACCTAATTTCAAAATTTAAGTTAAGATAACGACACTTAAATTACAAACATAATACTCATAACAATAATACAACTTCTAAGGAAAAACGAGTATGGCACTTTCAAATAAAAACAAACAGTACATAAATCATAATTTTGAAGTCTTACATTTTCATCATACTTAGTAGAAGTTTCCCTAAATTGCCAAATCTAACGTCTTGTATGAAAATGAAAATAAATATTCTCTATATTTAAAAAAATCAAACGACTTTTATAAAACACCAAGACGTTACATAGGCTAAGAGGCCGGTTTCCGTACCAAAATGGTAAAAAGGAACCCTTATGGACTTAGTCACAACTAAGTCTGTCTGTCTGTTTGTTTCAGGATAAGGTAGTAAGGTACACATCATTAATACACATCACTAGTACACATCACTAATACTCATTGCCTCATATTTTTGAACAATTAATAATACTCTGCAGGAGTCCTTCGAGACCCAGATTCTTTGGATACCTTAGCATTTTTAGGTACCGGATAAACTCACAAATCTTGTTATTTGTCCACAGCTTTTTATTGCTCCAGTTGGAGATTCGTAAAACTTTTTTAATTCAATATAATAAATTTCTTTAAAATCACAATTATTTTGTGACCAGTATTTTGCACATGTAATATTTGCACTGTTTTTAATAACTTTTTGTGTCACAAAACCACCACTTGACGCCATTTTTAGGGTTCCGAACAAAAAACCGAACCCTTATAGGATCACTCTGGTCTACCTGTCTGTCTGTCCATCTGTCTGATCTTATGTCTGTCTGTCTGTTCGTCTGTCTCAGCCAGTTTTCTCTGGACCCATTCTGTAAATCTAACTCTGTAGTGTTAAAATAACACGTTAAAAAAATTCGTTCAGAACTCTTTGCACGCGAGTCCAACTCGCACTTGGCCAGTTTTACTTGTTTTGATCAAGCGATGCGCGTGGTAAGAACCAGAACTAAATACTTCAATTTGCCGCGGCATTACGTAGGTATGCGAGACGTTTGAATTGTGGATGAAAAATGTTGTGGCATACTATAAAGTGACACAACAATATATATTTTGCCTTCGGCATAATACATAACTGCGAGCGCCGCCGTCGCCGTCGTCAGTTTAAAAATAAACTGACGACGCCGTATGTAAACGGCGGTGTCATACAAATTGCCTGCGACATAGATATTAAATTGAATTTGAGATTATAAATTCCATTACAATACGTCCGGTCGTTTTGGTCCGATTGTTGTTTTTATGTCCGTGTTAGACATAACTTTACAAATTAATTACACTATGTTGAACAAATAAAACTTAAAATGTTCATATATCATATAGGAAATAGTCTAATATAACATATTAAAAATACAACTAGCCGTTTAGACGTGATTCTCATTATAAAATCATCTACTCTCAGGTATCTCCGCCTTAAATATAGCTTTTAGTAACGTAAGTTCCACTGAAACCGACGCTTTCTCTTTGTTTTTTATTATGACAGATTTCCTCGTTTGTACATAGTCTCCGTGTGAATGCTGCAATACGATTTCGGTACAGGTTTGTGAAGCGGAAACAATGTAGAAAACCCGTGGAATCACAACTGATTCAGTTTTCCGATATGGAGAACAAAACCCCGAACCTTGTCAGTAGTACAACAAACATGTAACGCGTTCTGTCAACCACAACGGCGAGTTCTCTTTCAAAAGGAATAACGTTGGCGTTGTCTAGGTGTGCATCGAATGTCGGTTCCGAAATGGCTTTTGTAAATAGCCTGATTGTGTTTACATAAGCTTTTATTTATTTATACTCGCTAATTATTGTCAGGCTTTTTGTAATGCTGTGTGCGTACGAGGATATACTCGCGACATTAAGTTGCAATAAATTGTTACTCGCTCGTGTACTTATAACAAATGACACGAATTTGTTGAACTGGAGCGGAGAGCAAGCGTTGGTGTGAAGCTCCACTGCTCCTCTGTTCCCTAACTACATGTTTATCGCAGCTCGAGTTACAAATCGAACTTGTGTATTGTGTGAACGTAGAATTATTACGCCGTATTTGCGAGTTCACGATGCCATGCTCACTCAAGCTATCCGGGATTGATACATTTCAATTTAAAGCCTACTCTGAATTTCGTTCAACATTCTCGTGCAAAAACAACATCTATATCTGTTAAAGTTTCTATTTGCTGCCTATTCTAATGTTTGAGAAGTAAGAACAATATCAGGGAAAAGTTGCAAAAAGCCGAGGTAACGTGTAGAGTCATGGTTCAGGCCGCTACGGATTAATAATTGAATAGTAACGAAATTTTAATAAAAGCCGGGCAAACAAGTGTGAACGTTAGCTGCGGTGCGCGGTACAATTTGTTTAATACCTAAGCTAACAGAGACTATCAAACACCTTAATTTGTAGATCCCTTTAATATTTTAAATGTAACAACCCCTAACGATCTCGAAAATTCAAACAAATTACGTTTGATCGGTTAAATTAAACGATACTTTGCAGTATTCTTCAGAGAATGAGTTATTTTCAGAGCCGTTTGATAAGAGAATAAAACTAACGGGAATTTGTTTTTATTTATCATTTGCCTCGCTTGAGCTTTGAGCCAACAATTCAGTTATTTTATCATTAAACAAATATATAGTAATGTATTTTATCTACGAGTACCATATGAATATATAGACTATGTAAATTGAAGTATGTACGAGTAAATTGACTTTATAGATAGATACTGATGTTGAGTGGAGGAGCTCGTGGCTATATAATAACAACCGCATGGGTCGAAGTTCAAGGTTAAGCAACGCTTGCCAAGGTTGGTCTGTGGATGGGTGACCATCGTAACATACCGAGTTTCCTCCGTGCCTCGGAAAACACGTTAAACCGTTGGTCCCGACTGACATTTGTAGATCTTTGGCAGTCTTTACGAATAGTCCGAAGCCAGTAAATCTGATTCCAGTCTTGCCATGAAATACCGTGTTACCGAGTTAATGGGTTGTGGAGGTCTGGTAGGCAGCCGCTCCTCGTAAAATACTGGTATTCAGCTAAATCCGGTTTGACTGGAAGCCGACCCCAATATATTTGGGAAAAGGTTAGACAGATGATGATGATGTTTTGTGCCTACATGAATGTAATTTATAAAATAAAGATTTCCAGAAAGTCTTTTTTTCAAAATTTTGGAACACGACGCCACAATTCTCAGCAAGCTACTATGCAAATCGTGATATATCAACTATTAAACGAAGAGTCTGAGTGTCAGAAACCGTATGTGAGCATACGTCTCGTAACAAAGCAGACACTTATACCTATTTATATTTTTTCGTCAAAAAATAAGGATGAATGAAGCTGTTTATTTTGTTTCCAACCAAAGTCTGTTCTTTAAAACGTTCAACGTATCTACTGAGTATTTGTTTTTCATTTCGTTAGAGCTTATTTGCTTTCTTGGAGGTCGCCGGGGTGTGGGAGACGCGCAGGCGGAGCGGACGAGGCAGGCGGACGAGGCAGCGGGCGAGGTAGCGGGAGCGGGCGTACCCGGATGTTTTCCCCGACCGATGTTTCCGACATTATATCAAACCCGTTCTGACGCACTTGCCATTTTTCCCTAACTCGTTACCAAAGAGACAGGGAATTGTTTATGTCGTGTCTTTTTTTAAAAACAATGCTATCGACACGGTTTCACAAACCTCTCGTGACTACGTTAAAAATAAATGACAGTGCCGATAGAGGCGTACTTTTATTGTGTCGGATTTATACGAGCGGTAGGTAACTTAGTTTCCATGTTTTCATCGGTCTTTTTCGATTTGTATCTTTCTGCGCTCTAGGCGTTGAAAGCTACCTACTGGGCTATTCGACCATTGAAAATCAAAGCGATTTAGATTTGTAGCTCGGAACTTAGATTTATATTTATCGGCGCTGAACGGTATATTGCGTTTACTGAACCTGGTTCAAAAATATTGGTTCAGTGGATGTGGAATAGTTACCCGTATGTACATATAGAGATTCCAACTTTCATGTACATGTAAGTAAATATGGCAGAGGTTATTGAAATTCAGTATTAGTCGACATTAGTAATTAATTAGTTACCGGTGGCGTCAGTACATTAGTGTGCAGTAAATGAATTAATGATTAGTATAATTTAGAGCAAGTCTATTTTATGCAGTTATTGTTCGACGCAGTGCTCGCCGAGGCAGCCATATTTCATCTCGTCGTCGTCGATGTCACGGCTGAGGAGCGATGCTCCGGGACAGATTAAGCTCAAGAATTATGCGAGAGATTGCATTGCTAAGCGCTCGCAGATTGACTGAGCACAATGCATAAAATGATTTCGTCTCAGCACTTGTCTGCGCTCGAACACACTCGGAACTATGATTGCCGTCCCACTTGTTACTCTCATATACCGACTCGAAAGTTTTCTACGACTTCAAGTGACGTTACATAAAAGAGCTCATGAATCCGCCTCGGATGTCGACTTTCCATATTATGACGCATGCCACTGACGTTTATGACTACTTCGTTAGATCTGCGTTACTGAATATTAAATTGATATCCCTTTGCGTCGTCGGAATCTCATTTCATTGATTTATATTGTACAAAATTGGTTTATCGAACTACACGATGATTGCAGCGAACAATTCAGTTTATTGAACTGTTCAAAATTGAAAAGTTTGTAGCCGTTTGCAATATTTCCCCGCGTATATGTGTTAGTGATCTGAATTCAACAATGTTTGCAAAATCAAAAACCTACGTGTATTACTCTTTCTTGAGCCTTAAATTGTTTTTAGATTGCAATTTAAAATGTTTTTGTCTTCCGGCCGTTTAACCTGACAATATTAATCCTTTTTCAAGAAGGTAGCGAGCGGCAATTTACGCAGCTCTATATCTTCAAGTCCGCTCTGTAGATTTCTCTTTTAGCTAGAATTTGCGCGCTCCACCTCGGCCCAGTTTAATGGGCAGGTGAGAGCCGTACAACATCCGCTGTTTTCCATCTCCCTGCTTACTCTGCTTCTTCCATTTGCTCACTACCGACCACTAAAATGCCGCCATAAATTTTGTAGTCAGTTATTTGTTACCTGTGGTCAGCGTCTTTTTTGCATAAAATGTTACTTTCCGTTTATCCCGTTTTCACTTAGCTTAGAACTTCTGTTTTTAGTAGTAATTTCGTGGAATAAACTTGTCAAGCAAATGAAGTGCAACATTTCGCGTAAATAGGTTCGTCGCATTAATTGAAAACTAAAGTTTTCCATTCGCTTAGCTTTGTAAGCGCCGTCGGTTTACATTACGAGTACGCGGTGAGTGTAATTCGTCGAAGTTGTGAGCTAAAGCCGGTGCCACACACACGGGCGGCGGCGGCGGCGCGCGCGGGTTCTGCTCGGCGGTATGTCGCAGTACCGCGCACCGGCACGTCGCGGCGCTAACGACTCCGGCACCTGAACGCGCATCATACTTGACAAATTAAATTCCTCACTAATGCTTTACTCGAGGACGAACAGAACGTTGAATACAGTGGCAGATTTCCACATCGTTTCCAATTCGATTTGGGCCAACTGCACACTTTCAGGGAATGCGATGTTTCAAAAGGGAGTGACGAACAATTCGATTGAACGTGGAGTTCTTTTATTGCATCTTTATTTTATTGCGTTATTGACGGTGTCGTCGACACTTGCTGGTATTTTCGTATAACTGAATTGAATGTTGCGCGCTACATGACAGATGTGCGCTGTCGAGGCCGCTCGTTGTTTGCTCTCAGTCACTGTGTCAGGGAAATGCATTTGATTCGTGTGCGGACGTGACGGCAGCCACTATTTTACTATTTACGAACCTAAACTTGCTACGAAAAACAAGTCTTAAAAACAGAAAAACCTAACTATATACTTACATATGAATATACAAAAAGACAAACTAAACAAAGTTTTCCCGATATAAAACAAGACGTGGTAGGTGTATTTTTAACGCACACGATATTTAAAGAGATGAAATGTTTTCTTGTGTTTTTTTTATTTTCAAGGAATCAAGAGTGGGTATTTTTTATTATTTACCTGTTCTTGCCATTGTTGTAGAGTTTCTGCTTAAAGTCTTTTCAATTAACATTTTTCTCCTCATTGGTAAGTAGATGTTGAGTTGTTATGGATTCTCCTTCCTGAGTGCAATATCTTGGTGTGTGTTTAATCAGGTTTTGTTATTGGGAAAAATGTTTGATAAATTTATCACTCGTTTTCCTGCTGTACCTCATAAATTGTGATAGATAATATCGCAGTACCTCATACGGCGTCGTCGTCAGCAAGCGCGAGTGGAACAACATATCTCAGAAACCCTTCGAAGAGGCCAATCTTGACAGTTCAACACATGCATCAAATTAAGGCAGTTATCTTCCGTCCATTAATAGTTCATATTTCGTGTGAATAGACATCGAGTGTCGGATATACATGGTAAATGTATACAATATTTAGTGCTTCGAAATCCGGTGCCATTCAGGGTTGGCCACGAGCGACTATTAATAACGTCCGTGTGTGGCTGTATCCTCGAACCTCGACCTCTCGACCCTCCGGCCTTCTATTGATCACACTCTTGTCATAAACACATTTCCTCTAATGGACTCCGGCTCCGTCTTTGAGACACTATTGTTTTTGTCCACAATCAAGGGGTACGCTCCGGCAGACATTCGCCATGTATCATCCCGAGTTCCTGCCATGAATCATTGGGCGCATTATGGGAATATATTAATGAATGAACAATAGGAATGTACGCAGATGCCTTCCAGTAGGTATGTTTAATCCTTGGAACGCTTTAGTGTATACGATATTTGCAAAAGAAGCAAGTTGATTGATTGGATACTTGTTGTACCTAAAATTATGAGTAAGTATACCTATAAATAAACAATGAGGATATAAGTTATTTTACGATTAATATTTCAATTCTGCCTATAAGATCAAAATATAAAATAGCATCTTTTGTAAGCTCACATTACTATTGATGGGACTAGGTTCAGAAATCAAATAAATTGCCTACTTTTGTTGCCAGAATTCCAACATCTAGTTTCGTAAATTGGTTTGACTTCCCTTTCATCGGTAAACAGAGCGGCTTTTATCGCCGACAAAGATTACTTTATCCCAACGGAAGCGACGAGATTGAACTCCTTACACGTTGAAACCAATATCCTGGGGTATTTCCTCGACGAGGAGAGCTAGTCCGGCAACCTTGAGGCGCCGCCACTCCCGCCTCCATCTCACTAATTTAATTATGATCTGACGTGGCACACTACCTGCTTCGATGTATCAGAATAAAGACAGAACCGACTCTTGCCTAATTTCGTTTGTAATATATGGACACTATTTTTAATGAAACAGCGCAGCGTTTATTCGTAATTCGTACTGGAACAGGGAGTGCTTATTACGGACCAAGTAAGTTCAATCTCTTTTATCGCGGCATTATAGCGCGGAGAATTGAACGCCGCCTCGTATCCCAACAGTTCCTATAGCGGGCGCCCACTCTCCCGTAAAATTATGTTAAACTTGTTCTTTGTTTTTTATATCGCTATCATTCTTCTTATAAAATTCTAGTTGATAGACCTTGCTATGAGGGCGCGTTGATAACATGGCGAGAAAATGTAGGTTCGACGGTCGCTTCTCACCCTGATCGATTGCACGCAAAATATTCTGTCGAAATACGTGAAATCTGTAGTGAGTGAGACCGGAGCCAGTTCACTCGTTTATCATTTGATGTCGAGCACAGGTTTCTGCGGGGAGCATCCGCATCCGCTAGGTGGATGTTTCTAATATTATGGGAATATTTTTTGCTTTATGACACCGAATTTCCGAGATGTCAGATACAATACGTGCTTGATTTCCGCAGTTATTATGGGTATCGCGTGTAGTCGACCGGCCGAATTTAAAAAATAGCTTGCCGATTATGCGGCGAGCCGCGCGGCGCGGTGCCGTAATTACGGCGTCACTCGGCTAAAACGACGAAATAAATTGAAAAGCGAGCTCCGGTGAAAATGCGAGCCGGAAAAATATATCTCCACGGCACTTGGGCATCCACTGACACGGACGCAGATAATGTATTTGTTTTTGCTAAAATCTCATTGTTATGCGGGAATAATAAATTATTCCTCCGTGACAATAATTGCATTGTACTTTTACTGAATAATTGCTTCATTAATGTTAATGAAGCGAAGTACTGTCCGCAGCGGCTGTCTGTTAGATCATTCATTAATCTTTATTTTGAGAACTGTCCTTGCTACTAGGAACTGACCTATAAAAGCGTCATTAATTAATATTACCAAAAGTATTTTTCATCGAACGACGAACAGTCCTACTTAATAATGAAAAAGGTTCTGTGATTTAATGTGCTTCTAGATTAATTACATTTCTCAACAGTGGCCCGAAACTCTTTTTGCGATTGCCAAATATCGTAACATTACGGAAATTCAGTTAAAACAATTATCAGGAGTGGATTGAAAACATCAATCGTCTTGGTAACCGGTGGTAGATAAATGGATGGAATCTCGTCACATGTTCAGAATGATAGACTTTTATCGCTTTTTTCCCACTTATTTTGCTCAATACCTTCGTTGGGTGTTCCTTGAGAATCTATGCCACAAGATTATAAATGGATTTATAATGAGCTCAGAATTTTGTATGGAACCCTTGTCAACGTAAAAAACTTCACAGAATTCGAAAGTCTGTGTATAATTCCCATTTACAGAGAATATTAATACAAGCTTAAAGAGCAAAAAAAATCCTTTTAAATTAAAGTACATTTTGGTTTTGTAGACATAGGAAATAAACCTCTAACATTATTGTTCTGTACAGTAAATAAGTTCATTAATATTTAGTTCATTTTGTCTCCCGATAATGGAAAAAAGTTGAAACTTTTTTCTTTTCTAACTTTTCTACATAATTAAGGTTGAAATTATCCGTGGGTCGAGATATATTTTCAGTGATGTAACAATATTATACCTAAGTGATTTTTGCTCTATAATCGGCTAACGTCGCCGGGAATTTGAACGTGACTGAAATACATTAGTTTTCTTCTAGACTAAAAAAAAAAACGGAATTCACTTGCAGCCAAAGGTTATCTGCGATTTCTCTCGCGAATGCCTTTCAATGCTGGCATTGAGCACGACTCAGAGATGATACAGAGGACTTGGTATGCTATTACCAACTAAGGCAATAATTATTGCTTCTGGCATGCTACATGTTCAATCCGATATACAGTCCGAATAAGTTATTGCAGAGTTTATGACAGCTTTATATCTACTTTAATGCTAGTTAACGATCAAACTTCGTGACTAAGGATGTGCGAATTTATGGCACATATATTTGTGTTACACAAACCCCAATTGTACGGTTCCGTTCGTGTAACGATTGCGGATGCGGCCATTCTGTCGAATTACAATTTGGTTGAACACTATGAATTTTATAAGAGAGTTTAATGTTGGTACACAATCGTAAAGCGGTTGCACGTCGCGGTCAAAAGCGACATGGTCGGTGTTATCGCGAAAATAAATGTGTGCCCCTGCCCACGTAAAATATTAAGTTTTAACACGGAATAATTTAAATATTTTGTGATTTACTTTTTCATAAATAAATAGATTTCATACGAAATACGTTTGTGAGTAAATAAATGAAAGTGTGTAGTAACAAATGAGGGTCGAACATTAGGGCATCATTAGGTCATCATCAGTCACAAGTCGAGGCCTTTCAGTAAATGTGCGACAAATTCGAAGGATTGATCTCGACGCCATTAAAGCAATGACTGACATCCTTTATCCCGCAAGACAAAGGTGTGTTTGAACGAAAACCGTCATTGTCTTAATTCCTGACAATCCGGATTTCTATTATTATCATAAGGCTTAGTAGATAAAGACAATTATAAGGAGCGCCCGGCCCTATTTAGACACCAAATAAATTACGTGATAATTTCCTTATTGGTTCGAATTACCTTCCTACCTACCTTCAGGAGTTTTACTTCCCCATTTGTAATAAGAGCACATGAACATACACGAAAACATTGGTAAGATATTATTCCTAAATCACTCATAATTTTAATAATTTTGTTAAATTAAGAAGTTTTAATTATGTTCGCAGCTTAATTGAAATGCCAGCTACAATATCATGTTCTAATGGTACCCATTCTATGTGTAGTTTTCTTTTTATTTGGAATGAAATGTCATATTTTGGGTAGGTACCTATATACCGAAAAAAACATGAAATTGAAATATCTCGATAAAGATTGAATTTCGGCCATACCTTAACCCTGTATAGGTATCCTTATTTGCTGGGTGTAGGAGATAAAAAATACACCATCTTACTTCAGCAATCAAAGTTAATTTTTTCTTTTATTTTCTTAAGATCATTTCATTTTATTTCGTTAGCCAACGTTTTTTCATCACGATTAATGAAACAAAATAAATTTACTTACGCGTAATAAAAAGCAGATTGGTTTCGTGGAAACAAAATATTCAAAAGAAACCGAAGAAAAATTGAAGATATTAAGTCTCCACAGATTCATTCAGTGTTAATATCTCTTAGCAGAGTTTCGTTTTATTTATACAACTGAAAAAAAAAGAGGAAATAAACATAAAATGTGACTTTCCGGGTCGAAGGACAGCTTGAGATTTCTGTAAAGAAGTGAGTGCTAATTTAGCAAAACGAATTGTAAAAGAGAATGATGAATCCGCCTGGAAATTAAGCTGAGCTTGCAGAAACCTTTACGATACGAATCCACTTAGTGTAATTGCTAGTTTTTATTTGAATTGCTCAACATAAATTTCATTTCAGTTGAATGTTTTGATTGATGGTAATGTTTTCCTAATGTTACCGTTAAAAAGTTCTCGAAGAACAAACCCGCTCGTTGTTGTAATCATTTTCCTCTTTACGTTATTGCCGTAAGCACAAGAGGATGGTAATGGCAGATTTAGCTCCAAGTTATTGTACATCACGGAGTAAAATTGCAAACTGGCTCATATCCTTATGGAATGAGAGTAGTTATGGCCCCCTGAAGATAGATACCTACGTTTTTATTTTACGCAGAGCGGCGTGCCTGAGCCGACCACGATAAATTATCTATTGTTGGGCTCTGAATTCAACAAGAGCCGTTTTTGTTCAATTCTTCGTCTCGTCGTCAATGGGAAATTTATTACCTCCTCTGCCGCATTTAAATACGGCCGATTATATCAGCAAAGAACTTAAAATGTTGTGAGCACTCAAGTGAAGATGGCAATTTTCCTATTTTATTTCGCACCTTTATTGGAAGTGGGAATTATTTTACGCCATTAAACACAGCGTAAGATTTTTTGTTTACTTACTTTTCCAGTAGTAATCTTAATAGTTCTCAGCGATGCCTTCGTTGCTTTAGCTTTATTTCATAAAATGAAACACTTCAGTTAGTTTAGTGTTGTTTTCCCGTTTCTAGAAATGTTTATTAGGTTCGGAGATAGGGAGATGTTCGGAATGAGTTCTTAATTCTAATAAATTGCACTTGTTACTTGCTGCTCTCAATAGCGTTGTAATAATAATTTACGACAGGTTACTTATATCTTTGTAAGAGTGTCGAAATTCGCAAACTCGCGGTACAAACTTGTCGGTTTCTCCACATTTCAATACTTGGTAGTTTTACACCAAAAATTTGATGGAACTTTTAATTGAAACATTTACCGAAGTACGCTTTTTACCGTGAAGATTAAAGAAAGTTCTCAGTTACCTCAAAGTGCTCTTATAATAGCGCGCGGATCCAGGGCCTCAGTCGTCCAGCGGTCATTTGAAATCAAAGCAGTTTTTTTATTGATCTCCTGAATGGGCCGGGCGCAGGTTGAATAAAGTTGTAAGCGGTGACCGTAATCTATTTTGTGCTCGATCCCAACAACGTGTGGCGACGTCAGTCGGTTGACCTCACATATTTCTTCTATTCGCCGGTGCTCGTTACTTTCGTGAACACCGGGATTCCATCTATCATTTTCCTCTCGCACCGATGACCTTTAACTTGACGTCTGGGAGATTTCCTCTTGGAGCGTCTCCGTTCATATTTTATTACAAAAGACTGTTCGACAGACTGTTGCTGATTCCAATATGTCAGACAGCTGCCGCCGGAATCCACCATGATAATGGAAAAGGATCGAAAAATAGATGGTTATTTTAATAAGAGGCGGATGTCCGGACGGCCTTCCCAACTTAGAGATACTAATTTGTCACTCCTACGCACTCTTGATTAACCGTCTGCTGTTGGCTCTGAATCGTTTATCCGTAAATCATTAATGTTTTTGTTCCACACAGAGTTGTGTCGATATATTCTTATTACGCATTGCTTAATAGTCTTCGACACGCCACGAGTAGTTCCATAAATATCATGAATAAGTAAGATGGCAGTTCTCCTGACACTAACACAGATATTTCACAAAATATTAACTGTTTTATTATAGTTTCAGTAAGCCTGCAACGTTGCGCGCTAAATCTCTTAATTTTGTCTTGATCCCGTAACACGTTTCAACAATTAAATCGAACCGTTGTTTCGAAGCTTTCAGTTGTGCAGAATCCCTTAATGTCATTCTAACTGTTCCGCAGTTAAACGGACGCCGTTTCATTAGCTATCTCGCTGATAAAACTGGACAGTTAAGTTCTTTTCAGCTACCCTTTTTTGTATTATCTCGCTATTTAAAAGATTACACAATATCCATTTCAGAATGATAGTGAGCATTTGATTTAATCTGAGGTGGTGTAAACCTCGTCAATCACAGTTTTCAATAAATTAACATAGTTTTGAAATGAACGGTCTTTGGAAATATTACTTCATAGAAATTGAGTCCGTCTTTGTTAATTTTTGGACAATAGCCTTCATTTGCAGAGGTATACATATAAATATCAATAAATAAGTAATCCCAGTAGAAACATGGAAGGTAGTTTGTCCCACTTTCTCTGGTTGAGTGGCTCGCTTTGCATACATATAGTCGGTGTCATAGAAATGAACGCAGGACACTTTGATCTCGGCAGATCATGTTCGCCAGACATGTTCAAAAAGCTTATTTTATGTGGATGAAGCTGAGAAGAGCAGATATGGTTCTTACTCTCAGCTACTTCCAACCTTTACTGCAAGTCAAAGTACTTTTACAACCCTAATCTTGATCTAAAGGTACTTAGTGAAAATAAATCTTTTATAAAATACTAAACTGAACACATAATACTGACCTATACCTAATCAAGTTTTGTGTACTTGTTCTCTTTATTGATAAATTCACATCCTTTGTTATGCCATACTTCTAATTCGGAAGGTCATTGGAGAAACCCGTGCTCCAGAAGCAACAGGAAGAAAACGTGATGAAAATAAATTGTGTTTTTTCGATGGTTAATTTTACTTCTGTTGATTGATTTACTAGTAAATGACGATTATCTTATGGTCCAATCTTAGAAACTTGTAATAAGAACCAGACACTAAATAGTTGAACATTCGAAATTGAGGTCTAAGTTTTATAACAACGATATTTTTCTTCTGTTTTACAATTAAATCCGAGGTTATTAAATAATTTAACTCCAAATACTCAAACTATACTAAATATCCGAACAATTGGTGTTATATCAATTAGCCGAAGTTGATTTTAATTTAGCCCTAGTGGCTGACCTATTTGGAATATTCATCAGTTTCGCGCCTCGTTTACACCAGTCGATGATTTTCGTTCCTGGTATTTAACTAGAAGATATCCGCAACTCCGGAAACTGTTTATAGGATCCTTTGAGTCAAATAAACACTTTATTTTTATTTTTTATTAATTATGGGTTTGCTCTTGACTCTAGTCTATGTCAGAGATGACAGAGACAAAGTCTACGATGGAGCGAGCCTACCCGGAAGGAGCCTGTTCACTCTAACTTTGAAGAGATTAGGGTTGTAAGCTTTATGAAACACATTTATTTTTTGAGTATTTACACGAGCAAACCCATCCGTAAATCCTAGTCCTAATATTTTATTACTTTAATCACAAACTCAAAGAATTCCTTTTCCCCCGAAAACCAGTTCTTTAGATTGTTACGTAGGAATTCCTTTGTCGATCGCTACGGTCCACAAAGACATCAATTTACTGAATACCTATTAATTACATTCTTTCGTATGTTTCAAAGTTATGTTGATACTCTAGTCTTTGTCCATGTTAGCTTTTGACACATGTTACTCGTTCATTTCAGTTGACTACACAAGAGAAAAATCAGGGACCTCCGTGATTGGCACAAATCTAGCCTAAAATGTTCTGACAAAAATAGGGTTTGCCTATCTCTGAAGATATTCTGAGTTTCTATGTCCAAAAGGACCGTCCAACAATCGTAGCCTTTGAAAAGACTGAAGAAAATGTTATCTGGAAACGCTAGTAAAGGATGAAAGTGTCTCCTACGCTAAATTATAGAAGACTTCGCTTCGATGTTGGAGGAGATACGAAAGTGTTCGTTTAACCAATAACGACTTGTAAGATAGAATCGGGCATCAGCCTGTTGCAGTCGGCTACTGAATAAAGCCTCTACCTTTTCCCGATAAATAGGTATGCATTTACATAATTTATGTATGTATTACTTCCTGTTTATGCTCCAAACCTTTACTATTCTTTCCATTTCTTCGAGTTAATGTATTCAGAGTTAGTTCTTCGTGTTTTTTCGTCTGAACAGAACGCTTTGATCTATCGGCTAATAGTGTAATTTCGATGGTAATCGAAAACGGTCTGATTCAACGTTTTTAGTTAAAAATGAAAGCGATTTCGGATAGCGTCGGACATGATTAGACTGTGCCTATATCCCAGCTCGCAGATTATTGCTTCCTGCCTCTGAATTATTGCTTAGCTTTTGGTAATTGCTCTAACACTCGGATAACTTGATGATCCCTTTAGAAGTAGAGGCTTATTTTAATATCTAAAGATTCATATGTGTTCATTAATTCACACAACTTTAATTACTTTACGTAGTCGACTGGGGTACTGTTTCATGTAAATATTTCGACCAAGTTATTTGGCAAAAACTTTGCATTAATTAGCACAACGCGCAGCATAAAAGTTTACTCGGTTACATAATTGTCTGTTAGCGGGCACAATCATTAATATAAACGTGAGTAGCTCTTTCATTTCAATTGGAGACTCCCCTCCGCATCACTCTACTCACCTACAGAGTATCTTCCTCGATTAGGTAGCGCTATTAAACTGCGATCAGTATTCTGTGAATGGCAGCAATCAGACAAGGCCAACCTCACGCTGCGGTAATGGACGTAAAACGATAATTTTACGATCCTTATAAAACTCTTACAGGATTATTGCTATCGTGCGTGTAATATTCATGATCTGAATTTATGTCTGGTAATCCCTTTACATAATATTTAGATCTTGCTGTTCGATTCACCCAACATTTATTCATATTCGGAATATCGTGTTAGTAAAGGCATGGCTTCAATAAGCATATTTTCCGTGAGCATATTTTCTCTAAAATTCATCGAATACTGCTCGTGTACTGTCGTCTGCTCTATGAGCAAAATGCGTGCTGCATCCCTTTGATATTTTTAGACATTATTAGAATTCCGCAGTAAAGAACGCGTTTCGAAATACCAAGAGTATTAGATAGCAAGTCATGGATGAGGTTGTCTATGATAAAATAATACAGCTGAAGAGCTGAGAGACCAGTCGGATTCTGAAAATTCTTTTTGTACATGATAGCCACATTCATGGGGAAGCCTAAAGGCTTTACGGCAACGGAAAAAACAGGATATGCGCGTACGAAATTGTGGGCAAAAGCTTGTACACTATAACTTTCAATTGAAGTAATCTTTTGTGTAATTTTGGACTACTACTACTACTACTACTACTACAACAACAATAATCCATTACGTCCCACTGCTGGGCTCGGGTCTCTCCTTAATAAGGAGGATATACGGCCTACTGATACCACGTTGGCTAGACGGGTTGATACAGGGTTTTATTTTAAGTTTCCTTCTCTTTCACTGGTTGTATAGTGAAAGATAATAAAATAAATTAATATATTTATTAATTTCGGACTACCACATTTTTTTGCTATATGCGGACCTACATCGCCACTCGTACTTATGCAATGCATATAATTAACATTTCTATAACTGGTAGTAGAAGATTACCCAAGTAAATAATATACATTTGCATCCAATCGTTACCCGACTCGGTAATTAGGTGTGTAAATTACCGAAGCCGCATGTACTGTGCCGAGCTGCCGAACTGCCGACCACTCGGTGAATTATGCGTAAAGCGAATCGTAAACATAATCTGTGAACCTTAAATGACATTATTAATTCAGAACTGATGTGGAACATCGATTTAGCTATAACTACCTATGTAATAAATTTATTCGCATAATCCGAAGATCCTTAAGGGTTATAGAGTTCGGATGACAGTCGCTTCGCAAGAACCGCAATTTCGCCATATCAAGATTGAAGAAACTTGTCTTACGGTTGCTAATGAGGGCACGACACTTCCTTAAAACAAAGCGGAGGCTGGCAATAGGAAACCGTTAAAATGAAGAAGAAGGGTCGGGGAAGCAATCTGGTATTCATTGAAGCCGCATTGTATAGTCAACTTGGCAAGCCATCTTGTCTGTGTAAGAAAATAATGGAGTTACTAAAATATATTACAGGGATAGGATTTTGTCCAGAGATAGAAAACACATAGAGTGGAATTGTCGTGATCCACTTGTACATTCGTAGTGACAGGTTGCTAGTTGGTTGCACACGATCTCCATATGAGACCGTTTTCCCCGATTGACCCTCATAACTTACGCGGTTTGATAAGCATTTGATGTTCCTACCTACCTAAACATATGTGATCTTATGTATATTATCAGCTCCCTATAAAAATATGGAAGCATTAAGTATTTATCGTACCGTATACATACAAGTTTGATTAATACAGAAACGAGGGGTAGCCTAATGAAACCCAGAAGTAGATAATATAATACTTGCCGGAATGTGCCAAAAGAAAAAATAAATCAGACGGAGTCGAGATAGACTTTGGCAGCCGGGGGAGTAATTAATCTGCTCCTTGAGGCCGAGCCTCACCGCGGCCTGAGCATTTAGCGCCTCAAGTAACGAGCATTGGGCCTCACAAGCCTGATTGGCATCTTTAATATGCAAAGACGCGTGATTGTGACCCGCCCCCGCGGTCAGCGACCCGCACGTCTTCCGAGATGACAACCTTTAAACTTTTCCGTCTAATTGCCGATATAAACAAGCCCCGAACTTTATATTAGTAGCCTATACAATGTTAGTTTAGTGTAACCTCTAATTAACACTAATTTCCTGACGACGAGCCTTTATGTGCGTACAGAGCTGTAACGAGCTCCATTTTGAATCACTAGCAGTAAATATTATCCCTTTTAAGTAAAGATAAAATGTAAGTATTGTGACCGACCTCGGAGAGGATTACCAACGTGAGTTTATCCTTTATCCGTGTCTCTATAGCGTGTTTCTATTAGGTGGAAGTCAAACGTTGACTCGTTGCTACAGTTCCAACTATATTACTGTTCACTAGATTTCTTTTCATAAAAGATGTTCATAACATTAAGTCGGTATTATTTGCTCTTAACACAGAATTCGATTGTATACCATAATAGAAAATGTTTTATAATATTAGCCCAAATATTATTTATGGGTAGGATAAAGTGTGTAGACAAGGGCTTAGTAAGTTAATGGCGACTTTCTTACAGTATTCTTTGGCACTTGAACTTTCTAATGGCCCTAATATTTCATTGATGTCTGTGACTAATTAAATTATCTCTTTATTTATTGCCTAATTAGAGACAGAGCAATTAGAGACTTAAGTACTTCGAATAAATTATGTCATGCAACGTGGTATTTTATATTTATTTTACTTATTAAAAAGGAACAAGTTTTAGTTTCCCTTGCCACTAAATATTCACACTACACTAAAATTCTGTCGAGACTGAAACAATATTGGCACCACAGTGTGAGGTGACCCGAAATAGCTTGTCAGTTCCATGAATAATAAGGTTCATGTGACCTATAAGTGTAATGTGCTAATATCAATGTAAATGTCTCCGCGATGGCTGTGGAGCACTCAATGTGATTGTTATGTTGCGACATTCTGTGCCCCGAATGTTAACTGTTACTTAACACTTAATAGACTCATCAGACTTACAGTTAATGTGCCCAAACAAACAACAGATTTTCTGGAAATATTGTTGTTTTTGTAAAAAATCACTTTAGCATCCCACGCAGAAAACTATTAGGTAGTTAGCATTTATTGCTTGCAGCACCCTGGCCGACCGGCAGCATACGGTCGGGCCATTGAAAACAGCTGGACATTACGTAAACATGCCCAAAACAACCCTTAAAGACAAAGAACATTTGGCCGTATAATTTTTGTAAGTAGACTCAGTATTTAAAGTTCCGTAATATTCTTCGAGGTATAAAAGTACGACTTCACGTTTTAAAATTCGCCCAGCGTTAAATCGCCACGTTCGCGTGGACCACACTCAAAGCGTAAAGCTTTGTTGTTTTTATAAAAAAGAGGCAGAAAGTCGACGTAGCATATTTCTAGCTAGTGTGTGCGGTCCCCACGAAAACTTTATTACAGACATAGCGTGATAAATATGTGGCTGGGTTGGTTAAAACACTGTATGAATACCAACAGTCCCTATAGAGTTTATAGGTATGTACGGCGCAGCTTTCTTCCTTGAGTCTCGCGGAATCTTTGAGCTTTCTCACTCTTTTGTAAATGTTCCGAATTCTTCGCTTAGCGCTTCATATTTCTTTCCGTGTTTCGAATTATTGTGTTGTTTACAACTAGCGTATCAGTTAAATACTCAAGGATGTAAATAATCCAACAGAATTGTTGAAAAAATTGAGTTTCTCTAGAGGCAGTTTTTTTACCGAAAACTAACCGTTTGTTTTACCTACTCTTCACAAATTGGTTTAGGCCAAAAGCTTAGCGTGAACTCAATAGATCATAATATAAACCTTTTGGAAAATATGATTTTAGTATTTGGATATCGTAGCAAAGAGGTCAATATTTATAAATCATTTGATTACGATTATGGAAATACGTGCGTCCCTTTCAACCAAATCCTATATTATGTAGGCGTACGCGGTGAAGTGTATACCTGACCTGTATACGTTTAATGGTTTCGTCCCCTCATTTGGTAAGCATTACCGCTGTAATTTTCTGTTTTAGGTGCGAACAATTTAATGTGAATGTCGGGCATTATTGTATTGTTTAATGTATTAAGTGGGTCGGTGTCATGTCTTCGTGACGGGGACGTTGGAAGTCGCCAGGCAGCATGTTTTTATCTTGGCGGTGCAGGCGTGGCGCGATGGGCGGCGCTGGGCCACGCTTGTGTGCCGTGGTCGCACTCCGTCCAACCGACCGCGTCACGGCTCACCACACAAATCACTACGACGCACCCCTTTTAAACACTTTTTAAACCGTGATTTATTTTGCGACAGCATTATCCACACTGCTAATCCTCTTGTGAATTATTATTCTGAAACTTTGTTGTGGCTGCGGTTCAAGTAATCTAAAAGCTTCTAGTTTTTATGCCATTTTAGGGAGACTTTTATAATCAAGTTTAATCTCGATTATATTTACATCACGCCCCTTTGCCGTAGCCATCGCTGTTTAAAGGGATATGAGAACGCTTCATCGAATAATAACGTGAATTTATTTTATAGCATTTGGATACTGCTCGAGCGGCCATTGTTTCGGGGAAATTGTTTTAATTACGTTAATTTTCATTAGAAGTTTGTAATCCGATTTTCACTCTATGTAATAGAGGTCAAAATTAATAGAGGTCGTGTAATGGTTGAAGTAAAATCAAAAGTAGGTCCTCGTAATGTAAGGCTCGTATGAGGTGCCCTCGGTTCTTTGTTCGGGTCCTTTCATGCTGTGGCAGTGGCACTCCAGCCGACCCGCGCCTGTTTGTATTCCGTTCACGAACTTTCCGAATATATTATTTTGTAGGGGTAAGTACAGACGCGAAGGAAACTGATTTAAGAGTTCCCATTCAATAGGGCTCTAAAAGTGCTCGGATAAATTCTCTCCGCCTACATGCGTGTCCTCTCAATCGACCAAGAGTGCGGTTACTATTGTGCGATTGTTTATCAAATACAGCGTATTGTTGTTTTATACTATATCTTATATATAGTAATGAATACGTCTGCTTCGTCTTTTTTCATATTCCTTCAAGTTCTCAAGTGCGAAAAAGAGTGAAGTTATTAAGTTATCTAAAGTTAAGGTACATATTTTGAGTAAAATCAGTAGTTAGAGCGTTCAACAAATATTAAATACTAGTTGACCGGCGCAACTTCGTCTGCTCCGCTCCTATTGGTCTTAGCGTGATTATATATAGCCTTTAGCCTTCCTCGATAAATGGGCTATCTAACAATGAAATAATTTTTCAAATCGGACTAGGAGTTCCTCAGATTAGCGCGATCAATCAAACAAAAAAACTCTTCAGCTTGATATATTAGTACTAGTTGACCCGCGCAACTTCCTCTGCGTCACAATTTTCATTACTGCTCCGCTCCTATTGGTCTCAGCGTGATGATATATAGCCTCGATAAATGGGCTGAAATAATTTTTCAAATCGGACCAGTAGTTCCTGAGATTAGCGCGTTTAAGTAAACAAACAAACTCTTCAGCTTTATATATTAGTAGTATAGATAGATATAGAAGTATAGATCATGTATGCCGCACAAACTTGATAATCCCATGCTATTCCATGCATACCTATCTGAAATTGAAAACTACTTATATTGGCTTATTTCGCCGTGTTTCCGCAACTTTTATTTTTATTTCACCGAACTTGGTCGCCCGGTAGATATCAAATACTCCTGCAACGCGTTTTCACAATATCTATTGCAGATAAATACATACCAAGAAGGAAACACATAGACGCAAAATGAACTAAATGTAGTAATGTTACAAGTTTATTCAGTTTCAGGTAGGTTTGTTTTTCGAAGATTTTGTAGATGAAACTGAAACTGCGGAACATCTGCAGGAGAGTGTTCGTTTATTCTGGAGTGAAAGCAGTGTCACTGAATAGTTTCTTTTGAAATTCTGTTAAAACGATGAAAGGGGATATGTCTGCGTCGCCTATAAATGAGTGTTTAGCATTTTTGCCATGTTTTTGTTTAGCGCCGGCGAGCGCTGTCGATCGGCGCTGCCAAACAAAAGAGAACAATTTGCATTTTAACCAACTGATAACTGGACCAGCTCGGCCTCGCGCCCTCTAATTTCCTGTGGACCCACCGGAGACAACGTAATTTTCTTTTTTTGTAGAGACTAAAAGATAAAGAAATAATGTTATCTTTTCCCATGACGATGAGATAAATCTTTCCCCCGCTTCTAACTTAATTCCGTAGGCACGATTCATTATAGTCGCTTCATTAAAATCAGACACCTGTAAAACATTCGTTATTGTTCCAATGGTTATTGTTTTGACCGTTCCTCGTTCGCCGGCGGCATATTCATGAGCTGAGAACACATGGCACAATGGCTGCGATACAATTCATCGACTACGGGGCGTAACATAATATCGTAAAATATTGATTGATCTAGATTCAAAGGCAGAGTATAACTTAGTCAAAGTCAAGCGAACTATAATAACTTATGTTCGGCGAATAAAACTATCTAAATCTCACTTTAACATGTGCTGATAACTTTGACAATAGTAGCTTTCTCCGCTCGTGAGACTTATGATAGTATCTACATGGGCGGGCGGGTACCAGCGCGGGGCGGGCGGACTCGCTTCAGGAATTTTGTAGGATTAGTTTGAATATCGTAGATCCAAGCCTTGTTGAATAATCTGATGAAAAGGCCTGCTTTGTTATTTTGTTGTTGCATATTTCATTGTTTAATTTACATTCCAATTTTTTTTTCGTCCCAGCGGTTATGAAAAGCATTGTGGCTTTATGAGAACAATGCCTTTTATTCTGATATCAGTAAAATAAAATATATCTTGGACAAAAGATTCGTATATAATACCTATACAGTGGAAGTAAAATACAGTACGTACCTACTCGAGGTATTTTATTGAAAAGTGGTAGGTGTAGTAAAAGCAATATATTTTCGCTGTAATCCTAAAGTAATTACACTTAGGTAAAAAGATAACGTTAGGACGATAACGTCCTCTTACATTTTTTGATTAAAATATTACAAACAGTGTCCCGCAATAAATCACGGAGGAGCGTGCATTTATTCTGAATGTAAATTAAAAAAGTTACCTACGCCAATTTTGAATGAGTTATTGTGCAATATTCAGTTCTGGTTTCTAGTACAAGTGGCACTGAAGCCTCCAACGTTGTGTGTATCCAGAGATAATTAAACGTCCACGATAATAACCAAAAAGAACCACAAAAATAAACCAAAACTTAATTAATATTCGCACACTTAAAAGCAAATGGGCTTCAATAAATGTATTTGTACTCATGGAGGACTCTGTTTCATAGTTATTAAAATAAAACTTCATTGTCTGTGTGTGTTAATTAAAACCGCTGTTATGTACATAACAAAATATTTGCCAAACGGTTTTGTTATTAACGTTGCTGATAAACCGCTGTTAAATTATGTGTGACATAGAAAACGTATTAGTATCATAGATATTATTTGTTTAACTCTAGTACATTTGAGTGGTATCTGCTTGCTGTACTTCATGCTGGCTTGCCGGTGTTAAACTGCGTTTAATTTCGGACTCCAACAATACAAATGGGTACACAAGTGTGGGGAACGTGTGTCGCCATTTGTTTCACACTGCTCACAGTAGAAGAAATGAAAGATACCGCGATAGTAGAAATAAATGTGACACCCACACATTAGTTGCTATAATCTTGTGAGATAAATAAGGCTTTAATCCTCCATTACATATTATAGTCTTGAGTAGTCTTAAATGGGATTACAGGCTTTGATTTTAAAATAAACTTTCACAATATTTCAGCTGCTTTAGCTGAGTTTAAAGTTACTGCAGACGATGCTACAACGTAGCTTACTTGATTTTATGTACCACATCATTGCTTACCATCAGGTGAGATAGTGGTCAAACGCGTGCTTATCAATAGTAAAAAAAAAATAGTAAAAGTTATGACTGAACCACCTAATGCACGGCAACACACTATCATACTATACAACATTGTAGGCTACAGGCGGTTGTTTATCTCGATATTCCCTACTTCATGAACTATATAGGTAACATCCCGAATTTAAAAATCTTCTAACGGAAGGGGGTCGAATCAAGTGGAAATCTAATATTGACGAACAATGAAAATTTTTCCAAAGACTGATGTGAAATGAGGATACTTGACTGGACAAATGTGAAGACAGTCTGTGATATCTGGCGGGCTGTGGTGCGACGGCGGCGTACGGTGTGATGGCTCGGGTTCGTGTCGGTAGAGTGTGTGCGAGCGAGACCCATGGCTAACTCTCCAGACCTGGGCCTGCTCGCCGCCAGCCTGCTCCGGCTTATCATAGGTAAGTCAGTGATGATCAAGTTCCCATCCCTGTCTCGCTCACTCATTCTTATCTCATCTCCCCGAAGCTGAGGCACTGATGATTCATCATGTCCATCCCTGTACCACTTACTTATTTGTGGACCTCATTGAAATGATTTCCGACCAGACTATATGTCGATTACTTTCTATTGAACACTGAAGTGTAGTTAGCAAGTGCTTTTTGTTCAACTTTTTTCAGCAGTCTCGGAAAAAATATGAATGAGGTGTCATTTGATTTGGAACAGCATGAGATGATTTTGAAAAAAAAAAAAAAAAAAGTACTGCTCGAAAAAACTCCAAAAGTTATAAACAATTAACTGAAAATCGAAAAGGGCTTTGTATTTTTTCAAATATCTCAAAAACCAATTAGGATTTTTGAAATCTTTTCAAAAATCATCTACTTGCTCTTCCGAATCGAATAAATGATACCTCGTTCAAATGTTTCCGAGACTGCTGAAAAAAGTTGAACAACTGACTAGACTAATAATCTTCTTGAAAACCATTTTGTTTTTAATTTTTTTTTGTAGTATAAAATGAGTCATGTGCCTCTCAGGCATAAATAGGCCCGCCCATTGTAACATGGAAGTTTAACATAAGCAACTAAGACATAACGGGGGTGAACTTTACACCTGGTAGAGGTATACCTCACATTATCCCATCGGGAAATAAATACCCACGTCATGTTTTGTTATGTTCATGCCAACTGTTATAATTGCAAATACGAAGTCACGCGTAGAGATGATAATGGAAGACTTTCGAATTCAATTTACGAGTCTTGCACAGTCATGTAGAAGAATGTGAGAAATGTTTTTTTTTATCTTAGACCTAAAAGGTACGACATGAGAAACAACTTAGTCCCGAGAAAGAAAAAGAAAAATAAACTACCCGTCTTTTTATTTCTAGACAAATATGGGTGCTTTATCTTCATTGATCTATATTAAACTGTCTTGGATCTCATTACTTTAATGTATCATCCGAGTTGGATAAATTAAATACCTACCTATCTTTTTTTTTCCATGTAATATTTTGTACGGCGTGGTAGAAAATCTTTATTCAAATCACGGACTATCTTTTTGGTAACATCCGGAAAAAAATGGTGCTTTCTTGGAATAACTTTCATCAGAACATGATCTAAATATTTCCATGAAGTTTGCCTCAAGTATAGATCCTCATCGCACACGATGTCACAAAATGAGAGGTTTCGCTTCATTTTACCTTATGTGCGGATGCTGTGCGATAGATGCGGATATTACAGGATATATCACGGCTTCTAAGCAAGAATATAAGAAAACGTATTTGGTTAAATTCGTTATATCATTCCCTAAGATATGACGCGAAAAACTAATGCCGACGCATATTGATGAGGGCCATAAATATGCAAGAGTTCAAACAAACTGGGAAATATGGCGGTTTCAATCAATAGCCCGCACAAGTTTCATTCGACATTATACACGGATATGTGACATGTTTCTACGAACCCGAATGAATGTGGGAAATTGATAGCGTCACCGCACATAATACTCATTACCACATTGTCATTATCAACTGCTAGATACAAAACCAACTGAATAACGACAAAACTTACGCAATAAACTGTTTATGAGCTGATTTTTAGGGTTCCGTACCCAAAGGGTAACCAACGGAACCCTATTCCTAAGCCTCCGCTGTCCGTACGTCTGTCAGTGGGCTCTATCTCAAGAACAATAGGTAGAGTTGAAATTTTCACAAATTGTGTATTTCTATTGCCGCTATAACAACCAATAATAAAAAACAAGGTTCATGGTACGGAACCCTTTGTGTGCGAGTCTGACTCGCATTTGGCCGGTTTTTCAATAAACAGAAAACTTTCTACCAAGAAATGAAAATGTCAGTTTGACAGCTTTTGTAAAAAATAATATGTCAAACCGATAGGTATACTTTCTTCTCAAATAAAAGTATAAAATAATCTATTGAAAAATAAACCTTAAATCAATTTCAAATAAAGTACAAGTTAGTGGGTAGAAGTAAATAAGTTTCGGAAAATAAACAGTGGTACATACCCCTAATGTACTCCTGCCTCTGCGAAGGTAGTTGTATTATGCCTTTTGTATCCTCAAAATGTGAGAGGAAATTGGTACCGACGAGCATAAATCTTGCCCATAGCGATGTCTCTGTCACATTTGTGATAATAAACGAGACAAAAGTATAACATTTAAAATAGTATTTTTCTCTGTATTTTTTGTGCTAGTTATAGTTGGGTACGTGACTGTTGCCATGTGTCCTAACAAAGCGTTATACAACGGTCATTATGAAGTTCTTCCTTTCCCGCTTTTGTTTCTACATTTACATGGTGGAAAGAAATGAACATGGAGGAAAGATTGCTTTTCTGTCTTCCTTATTTTTATACAAATGTAGGAAGGAGTATTTAATGAGGAATGGAGTTATTTTTCAATTTAAATCTTCATTCGGTTGGAACGTTACAACGTTTACTTTAGAGTAAACTAGCAAATAGTTTACTATGCTGTCTCAGGGTAGCATGTCGGAGAATACCTTGAGTTAAGCAATTTATAATTTAGAATTTAAATCAAGAACAAAGTTGTGTAATCGCACACACAATAAAATAACAATTCACTTTCATCACTAGATGAATAGCATACAAACATTTCACTTAATAACTGCTGCAGCTAAACAAATACAAATACTAAAATACATTTAACCCTTTGTTTAGTTACAGTTAAATTGATTGCCTTATTTGATGCGCTACTACTATGCTACGTGAATAATAATTGTATTTAGTGTGCACGTGTGAGCGTGTAGAGCGGAGCGAGCAGAGCGTGTTCCTATTTACGAAGCGTGTGTCGTTGACGACAGTGCAGAGACAGTTGCTTCGCTTCTTTGCTTTTACAAGTTTTAATCTTCCTAATGTGTTCGTCTGGTGCGCACACTTCACAAAACGCTCGACTCCGTTTATGTTAACCGGCTCTGCTTATGTTTAATATTTGTTTGAGCATTACGCTTGTTGGCTTCTTTAACTAATAATCATACATTTAGGTTGCTGCTTCTTATGTTGGAGCCACATATTTGGTAGGCATAATATTATTTTACTAGGAAAGAGGTAGGTAGGTCTGAGGAAATAATTAAAATTATTGCATAAACTGTGGGTATGATTTTTCAATAAAGATATAAATTGAAAACGCAGGCCGACCCGTTGAAGACGAAATCAGATTCTGAAAATAATTTCACTTAAATTTAACGTGTTAATCCCTGAACAAAATATATTTCATTTAAAAATGCGAGTCAACGCATGAAGTTTAAATAAATAATGGTGTACGTTTTCGCTGCGACTAACCCGGCTGCCCGGCGGCACTTGAGCAGCTGTTAACAGCGGCGTGACTAACTCCCTGCATCTACTGCCATTGTTGTCGCCGTCTAGGTGACAAAAACAACTGTTTCGCCTCATATCGCGGCTTACAATTTGACGTGAAACATTTTATTCAGCCAACGGCATTTGTTCACGTTTTTCAACTACCAACGTTATTTTATTCATGTTCCTTTCAAGTTTACCTTTGCCCCGCAGTGACACAAAAAGCTGTATAGCTGTTTTTTTTTCTGTGCTTTTATCGTTACTTTCCAAGGATTGGATTATGGGTATATCTATAATTTACGCGTTGTGATACTGAAGGGATTTACAAATTCTGCTCAAATCCGCCTTACCCGATAAATCCATTCGGTTTCGGGGGAGCGATGCTAAGGTACGACTGTGATACGCCCATTTCCGCGCAGAACACTGACTACTTACGACTTTGCATGTTGGAAACACTTGTAGCTTTAATTGGTCTAGGTTTAGTTCGAATTCGAACTCGCTTTGTGACGTCACATAAACGATGTGATGCTACAAAGCGAAGTATGTGCGTTTACTGAACTTAATTGAATTTCTGTATTCTCTGTTTGACGCTGGAATGAGTAGTTGTCATTGCGCAAATCAATGGTAGAACTAATAACTGTTGCGATTGAAACAATATCAATACCATTATCCATAAATGTGCAATGGTTGACATTTCATCCGTTGTAAATAGTATGTCCAATAGAAACAGTATGTACTCGTACTTGTTTAGGGTTATTAATTATATTGTGTTTCCGTTTAATAACACGAACATTATACGGTTTAATAATATAAGTTTGCGGGCCACCATCGACATTTTAGATACATAATTGCAACAGTAAATTTACTTCATACAACGTCGAATAAAGTGCCAAACTCAGCGCTCGAGGAACTTTAAAGTTAATTATTAACTTCTGAAGATAATTAATATCTGTGCTGTTGGTTGTGACAGCTTCACATGTCGTGGATAAAGTACCGAGATAAACTAACACTGGACTGCGGAACGGACACAAGTTTCATTCAAAAACTTATTTATATATATTTTAACTTAAATTGCAGTATTCTCAAAATGTTTAATGTTCAAAGTGCTCAAACATATCTAAATGTGAAATTCTGTTTTCCGTAACATTGTTCGTGCTATTTTTCAGTAACAGTAAATAGTAATATAAAGGATAAACGTGATCGCAATAAAAGTGATGTATTTGTGGTTTTATTACCTTTTGTATTAAATTGACAAAACGGCGCGGTGCCGATCGGGAGTCAAATGATTGAACGCCGATTATGTATGAGGCTGTCTGCGGTTCTCGCTAACGGACTACGGATGTTGGCCACTCGCTGGCTACCACTGATGGATTATGGGTCACCACAATAAGCTTATAGTAGACCAACTTAGTTTAACGTGACAGCGTCCGCGTTTGGACTTGAGCGTCCCACCACAGCAAAGGGTTTCGTCTCACATAGAGATGTACGAGCATTGTTCGTATGTTTGCTTACTGCATTGTGGTGAAAGTTTCAGGCATCTAAATCCAGCTTTTGGGCAAATGTTTTCTGTAACCGGGAGAAAAGTTTTTAAAATGCTACTTCTAAGAGGTCATAAATCTCCAGTTCTCCACAATTAGTTTCCTAATCTATTAGGCCACCTCGTCTCTCTGTGGCCCATTCTTCCCCGGGCGTCTTTTCAGCCAGTATGTCCCCCAAACTTTTAAAATTAAGAACGTCTTCGGATCCTGCTTTTAAATGACAATTTCAACTTTACTCAATAGATTTTTCCAATTTTTAAAACATTCGTTCCGCAAGGGACGAGTTGGCGCAAAACTACTTTATTCTCTTTAATTGAAACTTGGCAATATCTTAGTAGGGATTTTATTATTTTCTGCATTATTCGTTTCTTAACGGTGTATTTATGAAAGCTGTTATAATACAGGCTGATGTTATCAATAGAGCGGATGAGTTTATTTTATTGTTGTTTGTCGTCGGCCGGCGTGCGGATACTTTGAGAATTAACATCTTTCATTATGAAGTATTATTGCTTTTAGCTTTTAGCGACTATTGTTTTGTGGGAAGTTCAATAAACTTTATCCCGCGTTGTCGCCTTGTTCTTTACGAGACAACGCCATAATAATAGTCTCGTACGATGCAGCGTTGCAGTTTTGAAAACACGCTCAGTTTTCCTCGATTAAAAATATCTTACGATTTATAGCGGTATCGATATCACAACGGAATTAAAATAAAACTCCAAGCAAATGGTTAGGATAACAACCCAGATTCACATGCACACAACCACAGCCACAATATTATGTGCCTTCTTTTGCATTTGCAGTTTAAGGCGACGACATACGCCCGCGACCTTGAGGGAACAAAATACCTTATTATTCTAGGACTTTAAAAAAATTACCGTATATCAAAATGTAGATATTAAATTGTCTTTGAGATAGTGTAAATTCCACCGTCTGCGGTTTTGGGTCCGATGGTCGTTTCTATTTTATTTTTATTTTTTTACACTATGTTGAACGAATAAAACTAAACATTTTCATAAATCAATTCCGTTCTAATAAAATAAAATAATTAATAAATAAATCAAATTATTAAGAAAATAGTCTTATGTAACACATATTTTATCAAAAAAATTACGACTAGCTGTTTAGACGAGATTCTCATTTTAAAATAAGCTACTCTCAGGTATCTCCGTCTTAAGAATGACTACAAACAAAGAAATAAAAGGCAAAACACTATAAGTATAATTGAAAGATTTAGACAGGTAGTGCGGCGCGGGCGCGTCTCGTCATGGCGCCGCCGCGCGCCGCCGGGTCAAGAGGCTATGACGCGCTCTCGACCTGCACCACCTCAACACGGCTTTTAAACTTTTTCGAAACCCTACAGAGGCTTTCATTAAGCTACGAATACTGCCACTTGTCTGGCCCGCAATTTTCTTAATGTTCACATGTATTTACTCCAGAAAAATAAAACTAAGTTAATGCGTCATGTTAATTACATAGTTTACAGTTTACAATAAAATGTGTGTTTTACCTATTAAACCAAAATTTTCTAACCAACTATAATGGGCAGAGAATCAGCACTTTTTGAACATCAAAAGTTACTACCCCTAAGTACCTACTTGGTACTATTCACGATTTTGGAGTGTTCAGGCTGGATTTTTTTAGATTATACTCGTAAATAAAATTAGCCTCATCGAATGAAGATCATTTATAATTTTTAACTACACAGAATTTGGGTTTACTTACAACCCAAATTCGTAGTCGCTTGCAGAATTTGTTCGAAAGAGTCACCGCGGCCCTGGAACGAAAAGGACATCAGGTTCCTCCTGACTGATGAGTTTTAGTCAGTAAGAGTCTGACACTCCTTTCTGCTCCGCTCAGAGCGGGAGGACTCATTTGATGATTTCCCATCCTTTAATAAAAGGCTCGCAGAATTCCCATTATATCCTCGAATTAATTCCGGGACTGTATCGCCAGACCTAATGTTCTCTCGACCATGTTTGTCGGTTTCCAGGCTAACAAATACGACTGTATGTACCTATCAATATTTCACTCTCGTCTGTAATTTGGCTTCCGGTCCTAAATTATGGGAACATTCCGATACCCTTATGCTAGAACTGCTATCAGATGTTGTTGAACTATTTCCTGCCACTTATCTGCCAATGAAAACTATTTCATGTAAATGTCGTAGTCATTTCGTAGATAAGTTCAGGTAAATTTGATTTGAGGTGGCCACTACTATGTGAAATGGCTAATTCTGTGATACGTCTACGACATTATACACGGGTTTTCTAAATTAGGTACATTACTTACCCCAGGTTTCCCTGCCTACCCCGTCGGGAAACAGGCGTAATGTTGCTTTGTTTCGTTTTAATAGCCCAAAGATTATGCAAGATGTTTTAGTCTGTCAATAAGTAAAACGTTCGTCATATCTATTAAAACGTTTTATCATGTTACTGTCTGAATTATACTACAAAATTAGACCATAACATTTCGGATAAACATAAAACCGTGAGTAATATATTGTTATCAATGCATGTCACCATAAATACAATTCTATATTTGCAACAAGCCGACTTGCGGCCAAGTTTCAATTACCCCCTTGTTAATCACAGTTACCTGATTAGATCCAGTAATGTGACGTCACATGTCACAAGGTTATCTTATTATAGCCCTATTGATGACCAGTCAATAGGGCTCAGATTTGTATCACGTTACCCCACTCAGGTGTATTGCGTGGGTAGTAGGAGAAAGAGCTGTCTGAAATAGTCACGTATTTAGTCTTGTTTAGGCAAACCTTCAAGAACGTGACTCATTTTTCTAGTATTCTTGTGCCATAAAATAACTAAGGTTGAAAGATTTTTGAAATATTTCCTTGATGTTTTTAGGATATACTCATAGCTATTTGAAAAACATTTACCTTTTGTGTAACACTTATTTTTAGCATCACGACTTTCATATATATAATGTTATCCTTATTAAGTTCGTAGACCTCTAGAGGCAAAAAATCATCTATAAAACTTCCCGAAAGGATACTCATAATAAAATTTCCATATTTTCTATAATAGCCATGGGCAGGGCTATTATGTGTAACTCAATACCATCACCGCATTGTCAAATATGGGTGCACCATAATAAACACCCTTTTGCGAAACCGACGGGATCAAAGGATAAACGGTTATAGAATTAAATTTAATAAAAAACACATCATCGTTTAATAATAAACGATGATGTTTGTTTGAACGTCAGTTTTGTATGTTCACTAAATTTAAAAAAAAAAAACGATACCTCAAAATAAAGAAAAACACAAGGTTTTCAAGTGGGTGAGAATGGCCGGCGAAAAGATATCAGTTAACGCAAGAAAAATTGCTAAAAATGTGTTCTTTCCTTTGGTTGTGCTATTACTCCCAGAATCGTCCTTACTAGTTGTCACTAGTAAGGATGAATGGAGGAAAGTGTCCTTTCGGATAGAAGTATTATAAATAATACAGTATGTGTTTGTTTCAAAATCAATGGATTCTATTCCTGGTTATAAAAATATAAAATTTTCAAAAATCCGAAATCCTTTTAGTTTTCGTCAAAATCGAAGTCGAGACTCCTTTTAGTGTTTTTGGTAATCCTCATGGATGCAGATTTGGCAACCCACGCCTGCTAGGAAAATTCTCCTTGACGCTCTCTCTGGTTTACTGTATACCTTTACTAAATCCTTTGAGGAATACAGGCATGGTGTTAGATATATGTTATGTTATCTTTCACAAGTTTTGTGCATTCAGTATTATCCATCGATACTTTATTTCTGACTTTAAACCTGTAGTGACATCCCTATCTACAAACAAAATGAGTTTGTATTTGCAGAATTAAACGGCTCTAAGAACAGTGGAGACGAAATAATCCGCAAAGGTATTTATTTCTACAAACGAAGTTTTTTAATTTGCTGTTCAGCACGCCAGTGGTTTGTACAATCTCATTTGTTCTTTGTTATTTTTCAAAACAGGTCAGACTGGAAATATCTTAGTAGTATTGATTTTTTCTTATGAATGCTGACTGTTTGTACAAGAGTTTTTGAAAAATAAGACATTAATATTGGAGCTGATGTTAAATAATTGTAAAATCAAAGAAATTAATTGTTTAGCAAATTGTCGATCAACTTTTTTTCCGTAGGAACAACAACTGACATTCGGAACGCCTATAACATGAACAATTTTAGATACAATTTCTGATTATATGAGACAGTCGAAAAAATCTCCGTGTACAGGGAAACAGGGCATATACCTACCTCTCTGCTATAACAATTATTCCATTACGGTTCTCTTTTCGCTTTGTAATTATTTTCTCAACTGAAATTTTCATTTATTACGCGTTAGCATAAATAAACCTTCTTGTCTCTCGTTTAACCATCACACTGTATATTTGCGGGGCTTCAGCTGAATACTAAATTAAGTGAATGATTACGAGATATTAATATTATGTGCGTCATGCTTCACCAACAGATTCTCTCTTATCATTCCGTCTATATCAAGGTTTTCGTTTGACATGCTTATGAATAATTACGTGATCTATTGTAGTACACATGTCTGCCTGCCATAGTCGCTAATTAGCGTTAGCATTAACGCTCATTAGGTGAGATCACGCGGTCCCTTGTGGCTGAAGACAGCTTGGACATTAATTGTGTTCCAGCTAAGGACAACCGTGGAGTTGCGCACATCAATTATAAATCAGATAGCTCGGTCGATTTCTGGTTTATAATTACGTTCAACACAAAATAATGTGGTTTCGACCGCTTCACACGAGTTAATTCAAAAAAATAAAAAGTTTTTGAACAACCGCAAAAGTAATATTCGCTTTCTATTTTATAAATTAATTATATTCAATGACTCCATTGGAAACAGCACTAAGCACTGCAGCTTACCGTTGCCTCTTTGCAGTGCTCGGGAAAACTATAATTGAGTTTTTCTATCACAAAAATTCTCTGTTATTTTCTTCGGTAAGAGCTGTGCCGCGCTTTTATGGTATTACGTTTTAACACTTTATTTGAGAATTCAGAATGTAATTTTGAAGGTAACGTACTTGTATAAGGATTTTCTTGCCAAATGAATGCTTATTGTTGATTAACGGGTTCATGAACAGCAATGTTGATATCGTGAAACAGAACGGATATTCACGATAAATTCGTAGATGTGGAGGCAAACCGAAACAACAGAGTTTGATCAGCACAATCCTGCCGGGTACACAAAGGCCACGGGCGCGGACTAACCGAGTGGCTGTAATTTGGACCCTTTGTGAGTCGAGGAGCGTCTGTGGGTGTGTGTGTGGCAATCGTCATCGAGCCCGAAGATGTGCGGCTCTCTATTGCCTACATAATGCGAGATTTAATAAGTGCTGGCCGCACGCCTCTATTCTCAGCCTCCAGCTCGCATACAGAATGTTTGATGCCCTTTGTACCAGCCACTCTCAAACATCATTCCCCGAGATTATTCTTCCATGAAGTATAGTCGGCATAACTTATTTTCATAGAATTATTTGCTACCCCTAGGGAGGCATCCTAGTTTGTAGGTATACAAACAAGTGTCTTTGGATTGCTCCATTTCTATATTTTATCACTTCATATATTTTCCTGTCGTGTTTTATAGAGTACAGGTAATTTACTCCCTCGGTACCATTGAATGCATGGAAATATTTTATAGTTCTTCTGCCTGTTATATTTGTTCTTTGTGCATAAATCATCCAATCTCGTAATACACAAAAATATTTATCTGCTTGACGTGCATAATTATAATGTAGCGCGGCATGTTGTTTTTCTGACACGTATATGAATCATTTTCCATAAATATGAACCCAACTACGTGTGTGAGATTGTTTTAAAAGTGTTTTAGTTAAGATTAATACACGAATACAAGGGATCCCTCTCCTATTTACGGTAAAGTTCAGTTCATGTAGGCAAATGGCGGCATTAGGCGGGCGCGCGCGTGACGTTGCTGAAGAGCAGTGTGTAGCATTTAAGTGGCGCCTAAAGCCGGTATGCGTTTGGAATTAATTAGCAAATCTGGGCGCGAGATGCGACCGCAGCCGGGCGTCCGGCGCACTGCGGTCGGGCTGCGCGCGCCCGTCCACCTGTCCGGCCCAAGCTTTCGCGTTCCGCTGTAATCCGATTATCATTCCTCTGTTTCCGACACAGAAAAAAACGCTAATTGGCGTCTCGTAACGTACACTGCTACTGAGGGATGCAACATGCATTTTATTCAGAATTGCACAATAGTAGAGCAGCTTCAAAGCCTGCGCCAGCGGCTCTGTGAACAGAATGGACGCGCTACGGTTCGCGAGGATAATGTAATAATATACAGACTCGTTGCTTGTAGTCGTTGGGATTCTATTTTCCTGCAAGGCTGACATTAAAATATACGCGTTGGCTGTATGTCATGTTGTGATAATTGTGAAGAACCTATTTTTCTCGGTTGGATTCATGTTGCGCTTGTGCAATTCGCATTTGAATGTGACCACAATTTTTGAACAGAATGTGGATCATATTTAGGTTTGCATATGGCTGACTAGAAATAATGCTGAAATCCTATTTGACGGGTGCAGTATGAACACAAAATCTAGTGAATGCCGACTCTCAGCGATTTTAATTTTATGCGTACCCTTAAAAATAATAATATGTTTGCCAAACCTATATAAATTTCTGAAAATGTTAGGCGCTTCTCATTATTTTGGTAGGTAGGCGAGCATGGTTATTGATTGGCATTCAGGACCTATTTTGCGTTTCATAGATGTTGAACTGACAATCTCATCTAGCTTTTACCTGGAAAACGTTTTCAATAGCATTACGCTATCAGCAATCGTCTATGACAAATCAGTAAGCCATTCAGTATTGCAATATTTCCTTTCAATTCACAACCTATCGTGCGTGCGTTTGTATTTAGAAATTATTTATTGGTACACAATCACCCATACTGAACTAACAACTATGTCTTTCTCAAAGACAAAGACTTTGTGACCACTATTTATTATCTTTCAAACCCTTTTTGAGTTAATTATAAGATGGTTAACATAGACAATGATGGTTAAAAATTTATTTATTCCATCACGTCAACTTAACAATCAATTTTCAGCAGTTGAAAAGTTACTTACGAATTATGAGTATTTAGTAGCTTAATATTAGGTCTTTACCTATGAAATTGCCGTTCTGCAGTACTGGCCATTTTAAATCAAAATAATTTTTGTTTGGCTAAGAATTCTAATTACAAATTAATTTTATTTGAAAAACAAGGTTTTTTTTTTTCCAAAAGTAGTCACTTACTCCTAGAAAAGTGATGGTCACTGTTTGGTGGTCTAGCGCCAGTGTGATTCATCACAGCTTCTTACTAAACGGGGTGAGCATTACTGCAGATGTGTACTGTGAAGAACTGAACACAATGATGGAGAAGCTGGCACATCTCCAACCAGCATTGGTCAATCGCTCGTCTCCGCTGCTCCTGCACGACAACGCGCGACCTCATACTGCACAGCAGACGGTCTCCAAGTTGCAAGAACTGGGGTTGGAAGCTCTCCGTCATCCGCCCTACTCACCAGACCTTGCGCCTACAGACTCCTCCTTTTTCAGAATTTGGATAACTTCTTGGCGGGAAAAAAATTCAATACCCGAGAGGCAGTACAAAATGCCTTTAAAGAATTTGTTGCCTCCCGTCCAGCTGATTTCTTTAAGAAGGGCATCAATAAACTGCCACTGCGTTGGCAAAGATGCATTGATTGCATGGGTGATTACTTCGATTAATACAAATAAAAAATACATGAAAAAAATTCGTTTCAATTTTTTCATACAAAACGGCAATTTCATAGGTAAAGACCTATTATCTTGTTCGTAATAATTATAAAATTATCTTTAGAAGCTTCTCAAGTAACAGTAATACTTATTACAAAAGATAGGTACGCAAAATGTTCACGCAAAATTGTAATATACTTAGATCGCCTATTTAACTGCAAACTTGACTCTATTTACAAGTTATCTATTCACAAAATAATGTACCCTGGTTGTAGTTTTCGTAACTTGTAAGTTCACTGCACAAAAAGTTCTTGTCTTGTAGATAGATTTACGAGGCTAAAGCAAATTGCCAAATTGACTAATGTTCCCGGAACAAGTTCTGCCTGATTGCACTCATTTGTTTTTTAAAGTTTTCTTTTCTATTATGTCTATGCGCTGTGATTTACGATTAGCTAACTGAAAAGCCTTTGTGAATTACTCGTTGCCACTCTATTTTAAAATCTATGAACGTCCACTGAACACAACATACCGTAAAATACGAAAAGTTACGATGTTTCTGCAAAAAATAACTGAGAAAGCAAAAAGCGTGATGACAGATTGATTGTTATTAGGGTACAGCTTGTCCTTTTCGCAAATTCTCCTAAACCGAAGATTTTATTGAGCTTTTTACAAATGATAAAAGTCCCAACGAATAAAAAGAAAAAAATGTAGGTATAGTTAAATGGCAAGTTATTTATTCCATCCGTTTAGACGGATACCTACCTTTAGTGACACCCACGAGTTACTTTTTCGGGAACCATTGATACAAAAATTTCACACAAGCTTTTGAAAGCCAGGAATTTAAAATAATCTGTGAGAATGACAATACGATGAAAGTCTATAATTTTAACCATTCGGCATAATGTTAGAGCGGCGCGCGGCGGCGAGTCTAGGCACATGTAATTTATAGCCTACGATAACATGAAAAGTGCACTATTCCAATGCGATTTATTTCACACCCATTCAAATTATTTCTTTCTATGAATGTAGGATTTAATAATGCTATAAAAGCAACAAGACTTCAGCTGGTTCCACTGTAATATTAAATGTTATTTAAACGGCAACATTCTTTATTATACTTTCTAAGTATGAAAGCAATAAAAGTTTTGCTTATTTTCCGCTCCCTCTAATAGCTATTTATAAACGTTTCTCGTTAGTATTTACTTGCTCGTTATCAAGGTTGTCAACACATCAATCATTTATGTAAGGCGTAGGTAGTGAAAATAAATATGATTTCATCTTTCTGAAAGTTCTCCTCACATTTTAGTAGCGACATCTGTAGGAGATTGGTTGAAACTGTAAGAATTTTCCTCTTCAGATGGCGCTGAAACTGTAAGGATTTACCCTCCGAAGCGCCATCTGTATTCGTTTTATAAAACCTTTTTGCTTTATACATCCGCAACCACCCGCTAGATGGCTCTGCATGTCTGCGTTTCAGGAGCTAAACTCCGTAGGTCGCTTCTTGACTGATGAATTTACCCGTAGATGGCGCGGTGCTTGAAGAATTTGTGAGGCTTAATGTAAATAGAAAAGATGGCGTTGCCAGTTTTCTACTTTGGTCACAACATAGATGACGTTAGGTTTCACGTTTAGATAAAGAAGGTAAAGTTAATAATGTGTTAAAAAAGGAGTACTGATGTTAAAACGTAAACGCTATTGTGGTAATTGGTGGTAAGCTAAAAAGCGGAGATGTAGCAATTTTGCGCACTACCAAAGGATCATATTTTCTCGGCTCAGAAATCAAATCTAAATAAATAATTGTTTAATAATAATTTAATAATTGATTGAAATTAATTAAATCACTGCGGAGTCACCGTTTTAATGTGAAATTCAATAAAACTTATAAGGTTTCTGGTGAAGGGAAAGCCACACCTCGTATTTCGTATTTTGATAGAAAAGGAATAATTTTTTCAGAGGGATATTCTGAGTGCGGTTAGTAACAGCATTTTCTGAATGCAAATATAAATGCATTCTTTAAAATACTTGTAAAAGTATTATGCGGGTAACACCTTCAAAGAAGGCGTGGTGATAATGTGAATTTTTGTTGAGGCAATCGAAGAGTAGGTCTATAAACCTACAACTACGAAAATTAAAGGCTCGTTCAAAGAATTACAGACCCAAGAGGAACATGAAACAGAGAAATGCGTACGTCTATAAATAAGTTGTCAAAGGTTCTGCTCCCTGCCTAAAGAATTTAATAAACGATAGTAATAAAATTTCCCCAACATTTATTAATATTGCCATATAAACAATATCCCACATAATTTTAACCATCATTAATGTTTCGGAACTCGCTAGTCATTTTAATAAATTTATGAAGATTCTTGTGTTTATAGCTTGATCGTTAATATTAATTTTCTGGGTGTAAATTGTACCGAATAGTTACTAATTAATTTACTTTATAATTTTGTAACATTTTGATTGAATTCCGTTCAAATATTGCATACCTACATCAAAGATTTAGACTTCAAAGAGCGTTCAATCACTCTGACCAATAAGTATTTAATATTTACAAGGCTTTACCACTTTACATACACTATTCAGTAGAAGGAAACTTGCGGGATATTTACCGGCTTATTCATGAGAGCAAGTAATCAATTATTGTTCTTTGTTTTCAGGTAAGGCGAACCTTTCAAAGAAAAGCGAGAGCCGCCGTCTCGATAAGTATAAGAAATATTATTTTACAGTAAGTTACAAGTGAAGTAGAATAATGAGAAATACCCGGCCAGAACGAATCAAAAGTATTGAGTATCAACTACAGATCATATTCTCGATTTAAATAAAATTAAAAAGAAATCTATTGGTCCCGGAGCCAATTTAAATTGCTGAAGCTACCAACCGATGAAAGGCTTTTCATTCGTGATAGTCGGTGTTAAGTTACGTAGCCTTGGTACTCATATTAATAAACTCGAATTTACCTTGTACCTGCAGGAATGGTTAAGGATCCCAGCTTATTAGTTAGGTGTCGAGCGAAATAGAAACAATACACGAACACATAAGCACACATTTTCACGCAACACAATAAAATAGACAGTTTCGTGTCGCCACTACCAAAATGGCGGGCCCAATAAATACATAATGTATATAGTTGTATGGAGACTATTTGCTATAAAGGAAGTGCCCTACATGTTCCTGTGCAAATATTCGAAGAGGCTGAGGCGATAACAAACATCGTGACCGATTTTAATAAAACAATGTAGGTCGTTACACTCGGTACTCAGATAGCTAGACCGACGGAAATCTAGTCCAACCGAAGTTTATGGTCTCGTCAGCATTATTGTTATTATAAATACTATGTAAATTTAACAGCATCGTAAAATATTTCTGTAAGCCCCGAAACAAATGGAATAAGAAAATGTTCAATTAAATTCTGTAAACCAAAGTACGATTTTAAAAGTATTAATATAAGCCAAATAAATCAAGTTACATTTTACGTAAGAAGATTACACAGTCATTATTCAGTCCTACTTTGATAAATGTGAACAATTTCTAAATACAGGCTGATTTGTTTGACACCGCAGCGCAAAAGTTTTAGCACCATTCGTTCATATACCTATTGTTAAATAGAAGATTAATGTCAATCTCTATGAGTACTTAGGCATTGTTTGTTTTCGTAACGGATACGATGACTACTTTCTAGATTCTGAAATGATTACTTATCTATATTTCTATTCTAATATTACAAAGATGTAAGGTTTGAGAGTTTGTGAGGTTGTAGAGGGTAATCTCTAGATCTACTGAACCGATTCTGAAAATTATTTTACCTACCAATAGAAAGCCACGTTATTTGTGAGTGTCATAGGCTATATATTAACCCGAAAATACCGCCCAGCAACGGGTCAGCTAGTGTAATCTAAACGTACGACTGTAGGTAGATAAGTAGTTTATATTGCCTGTAAGTCTAAATGTAATTGAAATGTCGGAAGCAGAAGTAGTAAATTGTATTGTTAATAATTAGGGACTACAATCAGTAAACTGTCACCCTTTATTGTCATGCAAATCTCCATTGTAAAGCTGGGAGTTAATTTGCAGCAAATACCTCTATAAAGTTCGCGATTACATTAATGGAACAAATTGTTAAGCTGAACATTCTGTCGATTACGGAACGGCCATTTTGTTTTTAGAATGTGATTTCCTTGGCAAGTCTTATTCCCTTTATGAGTATTTGTCATCGAAAATTCGAATGCGTATTCTGTACAGTATCATACATTGTAGCTAGTGGAAATAAAATCGTTTTTTTGTAACATATCACACGTTGTAGTGTAACGCTACATTCGGTTTTATTATCAAACAATTCTATTCCAACAACTATAAAGGTTTTTTTGGATATTGTATCTGGCTCCAACGACAGTTTTAGTTCTTTTATAAAAAAACTTTGATTTTCGTACGTAGCGAAATACGTCAAAGCGAATATAGATTGTGGCAGAACACATTCGTGCATGAAACATATATCTTACATACGGGCACCTGGTCGTTGTCATTGTCTACTAACTAGGTCACGTAAACATGTATTTTGCTGAAAACCTAAAAAATATTCAAGAAATTGATCGAACAAACAATATTGCCACTTATTAGCATTCAATTCTCAAAATAAATCGCTTTGTTTGAAGCTCTACAAAACGTTTAGAAATGATTTGGGCTTTGTTTAAATATTTCTTAACACGCGCGTTTTGAGCTGAAAATAAAATGTGCCGCGAAAAACGTCTGAATATTAACCTAAATATGTAAGGTTTACGAAAAGCCTTGGGCCTAGAATCTGACATGTTGAATAGCATTTTTATCGTTTATATTTTGCATGGCTCAACGAAAAAAGTTTCACTTTTCAACATCGCGTGACCTTTACATTTTCCTGCTTAATTTCCAAAGTACACAAACCGCGCGCCGCAATCGTGTTTACCTCACAATATTAAAACATTATTCTCCTTTAAAAGCATTTTCTAAATCGGGCAACGCGGCCCATTTGCCAGAAGTTGCATTTAAGATTGAATTTTCCATTACATGTGCTTCTTCTGTACATAGCAATAAAAATCACGTATTTGTAATGCATCTTATGTGTGGTAGCGAAATAAAACAGTTTCTGAAATAACTCGTAGCAATTTCTATGTTGGTGTAGCTAGAGTGATTGTTAGATGTATCGACATGTACGGTAATAAAGGCCCAGCCCTGGTCTGTAGTGCTTACATAGCGGCTGAAACACGGGAACGCCGATTGTTGCGGCCGGATGCTGCTACCATTTCCGTGTCCAATGCCCACCATTCACCTGGCGAACGTTTAACGTTGAACGCGACTCGTTATCGACCAGCTACCTCGGTAATTACCGTACAGGACATCATTATTTTCAGCACCTTTCAGTGTTGTTGTTACAGCCATTAGCGCTAATACTAGAACCGAAAAAGTGTTTCTTGAAAATAAAAAAGACTGGCGGTTCTACTTTTTGTTTGTCTTTCCTTATTTATTACAAAGACAATATTATGGTAATTAATAACGTTATTCGTTTCGTTGGCCAAGCTGAAACGTAACATTATCATTTTACGGTAGCAAGAATCTCTGTTCCTCGCAAATATTATTTCTACGAGGCGTCTCTGATATTTTGACGTGCGACGTTAGTTAAAAATGAGTTTTGGCTTTGTGTGAGGATTGCGGGCGGAATAATTATTTTTTGCGAAGCTCGAGGGCGCCGTCCGCGCCCGTGTTCCATTTATCTAGAGTTAAATGCTTGCATTCAAGCGTCCGTTTCGGCGTGTGTTTGGTTTTAGGCTGCGGCGCGCAGTCCACACTACTCAACAGCTCCACAGAACTGATTACGTACTGTGTAGGTACTTGAATTATTTGTAATGACGTAAAGCGGCGACGACTTAATTAGCAGACAAAGCCCATTGTTTGAAGCACGAGTCCTACAACATTTGAAATGTCTTTTAAGGTAAAATATTCAAAGCTTTTAGTTCTCTGTTATTCCCTTGTAGTTTCTAACATAAAATATTCATTGTATTCAAATTAACAAAAGTCTGAAAGTTCTAGAAACTATATTTAAAATTAAAATTCAATAAAAAAAACGAAACACTAAAGTACTGAACGTCAGCATCTAATCACTCCTAATGTTTCACTTTGCCGTTCGTTTTGTTTTCGTTCGTGTATAGTACCTTCACACAAAGCTTTGTAGTGCATTTTTAGCTTGCCCTATACTGATGACCTGTAACTCCTGGTGAACTCGGCATGCCTGTGTTTCAGCGCTGGCAGCCTTTCTCGCATAATTACCGGAATGCATTGTGCGCGCGGCCGCAGTACGTGGCTCGTTTAGCGCTGGAAATTGCTCAAAACTACTGAACTATAAACGGAGAATATAAAGCTTATGCTCGAAATTGGCTCGCTCTTATATGTACTATTTATCACATGTCACCACCGCTATAACCCCTGACGAGAAAGCGTAAACACATTGTGGTTTCACTATGTTTTACCCTTTGCTGAGCACATTACTTACCAGTTTATTAATAACACTCTGTGACTGAGTTTCATGTTAACATTTTCTTCTCCAAAGATTTTCGTCTCTGCCTAATTTTTTTTTAGATTCACATTAATTACACAGGTCAGCACTAGTTTTGGTGCCAAGATTCTGTTTTTTTTTTTTAAGTTAGGACCGCATACTGATTACATTAATACCTAAAAGTTTTGAATTTACACAGATAGTCATCTTGATTAATGCTCAGAGAATCTTGGATCCCATAGCAAAGAACAAGGGTCAACATGACTGTGGAAGTAGTGCACTTTGATAGACATACTACATCCTAAGTTCTTAAAGTTCTCTAGCATGCCATACAATGTTAAAGTAGTATATGAATTGTGATTTCCGAGTAAGATTTGAGTGACCTCAACAAACAAAATCCGCGCAGATAATTCCAAATTGTTCATTGAACTTAAGAATTTAGTATGTTTGACAGATATTAAAATCAATGTATTTATAGAAATGTACTGATAAGTAAGCAAACCGAACACCTGAAAGTACTGATTACTGTCAAAATTCACATTATGTTAAGATAGCGTTGTTGCGCATCTCTATAAATTGATTCAGAAAAGACGTGTAACCCTGCCTTGAGCTTGTCTCATCGTAAAATGGGAGCAAAAATAAATGAAAGTCTTGAGTTGACATTAAAACGACGTGTATTATAAAGACGTCAGCCACCCCCGCCACTCATAATTGCTACGTTTTTGTACACAAACGCATTCTGCGTTGCGTGATGTAACCTAGAGTAGCGATGCGTGTGTGCTTTAATTGAACAAAACATTACTTGAATGCAGCAACAATTACTTATCCCTGTTAATGTTATTGCAAAACGTAGCGAGAGTAGCGTCAGACGGACGCGGTTTTGGCAGTAGCTAGGTATACTCGTAAGTTCTGCGCAGCGTCGTCGTCGGCGTGCAGTGTACAGGCTCGGTTTGTGAGATGCGCTGAATAGTCCCGACCGCAAGCGTAATTTCGCTCGTCGAAATAGCGTTATTTCGTAGCATCATAAACCGTCACACGATTTCGGATAGATTTGCGGCGAGCGCGTATCGATCGAGGCGTCCGCGAGTTACGAGCGGCTGGCTTGTCTCAGATAACACTTGTCAGCTGTTTATGACGCACCATAACTGTCTCATCACAATAGTGCGCAATTTTGCATACAAATATAATATTTGTGTAATTTTATCACTAAGGTGACCGAGTTACGTTAGTTTGTTTACATGCTCAATCATAGTAAGCTGAAATTATTTTTCTCTCGAGTGTTATGGCTCGCGTTGATACGGGTGTTTCAAACACGCCTGTCTCATAAACTCATAATACATGTTAATACCCTTTCTGTGCCGTCCTCGCGGGTATTTAACTTTAATATTGTGGTAACATTTTCTGGTTAAACTTTGTAATAGGTTTGAGCCCTACCTGCGAAACCTATATGTTGGTACTAGATTGCACGCACCTACTTACATACAATTAGGTTCTGTTAGCTCTAAAGTTATGAGCGTAGGGAGAACTAAGATTGGGAACAGTTAGGAAGTCTGTTGACATGGTTCCTCTTCAGCTAGTTGTATAACGCAAACCTACCTCGTTCATTTATGCAACTCAAATAAAACTAAGTTTCGTTGACGCTCCTGTACGCGACTTTATCTGCATATTTTAGACTACGGTGGTGCATGTCCAAGTTCTACGGACAAATTGAACTTCTACGCGTCTGAAGATTTATTTTAAAAGTTATTTTCTGAATTCTCTTTAAGTTTTCTTGATAAGAATTTCATTTATCATACTTCAGAGGTATAAAAATTGTTTTTACTTTCATCAAACGTGAAATGCTCATTACGGGATTTCATAATCAGTCATTCTTATTCGAGGATCCCGTGAGGCTAAGCGTCACGTGGCGACGGGTGGGTGAAACATTTGCATACTAAATCGAGTGTATCATTTTTAAGTACCCCACTTAAGACTAATTGCTAACGTGGGGTTAAATACATAAAATATAAATACTGGTAGAATCCGAGCGGTCCTAACGGTGGACAGTTTACAAGTGCGGGTGTAGCGCGAGCGGTGGGAGCGCTGGGAGCGGTCGGAGCGGTCGGCTCAACCATTATTATGAGTTAGTGTGCTTATCAGTGACAGTTTTAAATTCCGTCTCAGTCAGCCGACGCTATATCTGACAACACGGATGTTTCGTTAAAAGTACCTATGCTGAAATAGGTGGTCACAATGCTGTGGAAAGAGCCAGTTAGGCCTTGGATCATTCTATCGTTATTAAATTGGATACCTTTTATTGCTATGATATAATTGATAAGTCTAATTAATAAACCAAATAATTGTAGTAAGAATATCGTTTCATCGTAATAATTTAATCATGCAGTGCTCTTGATAAAGAACGCAGACTGTAATACCTACCCAACTTGGAAACAGAATCGAGCTAGGTATTCCTGCTATTCTCGCCAGAACAATTCTTACTGTAGTTTCAATCCCTTTCTTTTCCATTCTTCACAGTTTTGTTTTGTATTCAGCGGTTTTTATGAGTTATAGGTTAAAACGTAGTTAAAGTCAGCTCTCGCCGGCTATTTTGCGAAACGTCGGAATGTTCTGCCAGATTTATTTGGAGTTTCGGTATGTTACTCAAAAAATATTTAAAATGCTCTGCTAAATTTGAACTTTATGCAAATGCCTGGATTTATTGAGGGGTACTGGTTTTACGGTTTGAAATTTCTTGAATATTAAATTATACTTGAAGGCTTTAATTTTTGGGACTCGTTTACATTTTGATTAGTGTCTACAAAAGGGTAGACAGAAAATCTTGTGAAATGGATGCCTTTACTTTATTCGTTAGTGCGTAGCATATAAACAATAAAGCAGTATTCTACTAACACTTGCACACTTTCGGTTTTGTTATCACTTGCAGATATCAAGCTGTCAAGGCGCGATCATCACAGCAAACAGAGGTAATTGATTCAGTTTGTCATAAGATTGCCAATCTCTTTCCGAAAAGGAAGTGTAAATTGTATCATTTCGTCTCATACAATTGCAATATTGTTCGACTGATGCTGTTAACGTGGTACTTGACCCGCAATTTCAGTGTCTCGGGGAAACGGTGCAATTTCCCTCTCGGAACATTTTATCCCTATATTGTATATGTTGTGTTGTCGCGTTGTCCTGTCGGATTAATCACGTTACAGCTTGCCAGACATTTATTTCGCTACGTTTTAAGATAAGTGCGGCGATCATTTGTGAGTGTAACATTAAGTGCTCACTCAAAATAATTGTGGCTTCATAAATATTTATGATTGAAAGCTGTCTAATAGCTAGCATTATTAATTCTTGGACGTCAACGTTGACTGCAAGCTCGTTCAGAAAGGAAAGAAGGCTTCCTGTCGTGTCAAGTCAAGATGGCTGCATCGGGGAAACTGAAAAACTTATTCAAGAATGTTTGATCTGCCTTGTGATTGCATTTAGAATATAGGGATTCGATTTTACGAGAAGCGTCTCAATTTCCCGGCAGAAGAGAGCAATTTCCTTGCGTTTGTCGGTGTGTGCGGGTACGATCCGTTGCGCCGTCGTGCCCGTCGCGTCGTCGTCGATTACTGACGGGCACTAACCCGGTTCCCTAGTTCCTCGAGCCCGCGGATCCCACGATGGACAAGCTAGCTCACTCGAAGCTTACGTCTTTTATATTTTCTATACAATTTGTAGAGCACACGCTAGTTCGAGTACTTCTTGTTATCCGAACATTTTATTTGTATGAAGTAGGTATTATCGTGAAAGTGAAGTAGCATTGCACTTTGTTTTCTTCGAGCAATATTACTTTAGCTCCTTTCCAAGATTTTTGTATAAAGTAAACATACGTCTACATTTACTCAATCATCTGCTTGAAGAGGTGATGAGGCCTGGCGGCGCGGAGATAAACCCGCACGTTTTATTAAATAACGCGCAACTTTTTGCGGATGTCATCTTATGTCTATTTATCCATATTGGAATGCAAAAGCTGGCATAAACCCCGCTGTATTTTGAGCACAGCTGTTGTGATGTCGGCACATAGTTCTCAAATGTCTTCGTAAGTCGCGTGATGATACCAGCAGGGTGGAAAGTCGGTCACTCGAGCACGTCCTGTGCTACTAAGCTGGAATTCTAAGCATAGTTTGTATGCACGTTTCCGGTATTTGTTACGTTTAAAATATCTTGGGAGTTTTCGATTTAAGCGGCTGCGATAGATATGGAATTTAAATACTACGTGCTTGTGCACTTCAAACTTTTGATACAGTGAGGAAGTTGAGCTTTTAGCAAGAAATAAACTTTTGTCGGTTACTTTCGTGCAAAGAATGACCTTTTGTTTTCCTGTGGGTGTTGTTAATGTTACTTTAGGATAAGGTCAAAGAAATGGACGGCAGGATCTCGTATGTGCTAAAAACAATATACTTCTAATACTGCTCTGTTTGCTAAGCAAATGTGGCGATTGCGACGATATTAACACTGCTACTTCTTGTAGATGCTGTAGGTAAGTCCATTAGTAAACCTAAATGTATCTCTAAGTCTATAATATTTTCATCAAAAGATAGCACTATGATAAAGTAGATCTCTATCATTTAAGCGTGTTACCTTCCTATTAAAAGGTCCCTTTCGCTCAAAAGGATTAGTCGCGTGGAAGCAGTCATTAGCAAGCGCAACTACAGAGTTAAACTGTGACATAGTGCCGACCTCCGCCCTTAAAGAAACCCGCTTTATGCTCTGATGTTATCTTTTAGTACTGCTCACTCATCAGCCTGATATAATCTCTTAGATCATTCGTTATCATAAACTTAAATAACCGCTTCGTGTCGCAAAATCATTTTGGTGTCCACAAGGGTATTTCATTGCCTATTTTTGCTGGGATCTCAAGTTCTCTCTCGAGAAAAGCGAATATTACTAGTTAATAAAGTAGGATAGTACTTGCTCAGCAGATTTCAGCTCATGTAGCAAGACTGGCGTGCTTTAGATCATAAACAAGCAGTCGGCGCACACGACGTTACTTTTATGGAGATTGCTCTTCAGAAAAGAAATTCCGGAGATATACTGGATGAGCATGTAATGTAACATTCATTTTAATATTGAAGCACATTGTTGAACGCACGTGTCAAGGTTAAATCTGTGCAAATAACCACATCATAATACCTACTAACGTAGGAAGGTAACCAAGGTAACAGAAGGACCGTATTTGTGTACTACTACTTACGTACCTACTATTATTATTCGATACCAAAAATATTTCCCTTTAAATGCTTTCGATCTCGGTTTACTTTTAGCAATGCCCCAAATTACCCATAAAGCACAAATAAGATAGATAACGGCAATAAAAAACATATGAACCGTAATCTTGTTTTATTGTGCGCTGAGGTATTAGGGGAACACAAATAAACAAAATAAAATATTTCAAGCAAACTGATTTATCAAAGTTTTTTTTCTCATCAGGTTTACTCAGAAATGCTTTTAGCTACGCGCTACGAATTTTGAATGCCCACATTTAAATAAAAATAAGAGAAAGGAAACATAGCAGAAAAGAAAAATTAAACAGAACTTGGCGACACGGAAACTCGTATAAAATGTGTGTCGGTAGGTCTCATTACAATTTGTATTACATGCATGTGATGTTTGAATGGGTATGAATTTCATAAAACCCAAGTGCGCATCGGGCAGACATTTTCCGCTGAAGCTTTGTTTCAGCTGTTGACGTTCGTTCGGTTCCAAAGTAAACCAAAAAGAGTGGAAATGCGGCAGAATGCGATGCTGCGGGCTACACGCCTCGCCCCTCACCGCCGTTAATGTGTGAGCTGTGGACAATGCGCTAAATTGAAAAATCGCACTCATGCGCCCAGTATTATTATTTTATTTGCGGTAGACAGGAGCTCGTGGCTAGATAATAACAGCCGCGCGGGTCGATCTTCAAGGTTAAGCAACGCTTGCCAAGGTTGGTCTGTGGATGGGTGACCATCTTAACATACCGAGTTTCCTCCGTGCCTCGGATAGCACGTTAAGCCGTTGGTCCCGGCTGTCATTTGTAGATCTTTGGCAGTCGTTACGGATAGTCAGAAGCCAGTTAATCTGACTCCAGTCTTACCATGAAGTACAGTGTTACCTAGTTAATGGGTTGTGGAGGTCTGGTAGGCAGCCGCTCCGCGTAAAATACTGGTATTCAGCTAAATCCGGTTTGACTGGAAGCCGACCCCAATATAGTTGGGAAAAGGCTAGGCAGATGATGATTGCGGTAGACCATCGCACTTAGCCAAGTAACAAAAATTGGTCAAGAGCGAGTCAAACTCGCGCACCGAAGGTTCCGTACCATCATGTAATACGTGAAATGTTTTTTAAATTTTCATAGGCGAGGCTTAGATTTGTCAGAGAATTTTAACACTGCGGGTGTATATTGCAGTTTTAGATCAGCGCCATCTCTTGACCGACGATTTCTGAAAATGTGTGCTATTTAGAGACATCGTTTTGTTGTTCCTATAAATTTTACATTTTACATTTTTAGATAAGGAAATAAAAATAAAAAAACCGGACTAGGGCGAGTCGGAATCTCCCACCGGAGGTTCCGTACAAATTTGTGGGTATATATTACTTTAAATAAAGGCTATATTTTTTAACATTTAATTACAATTGTATAGTTTTTAGACTTTTACCTATACTTGTAGTGTAAGACGCTACTATTTGCAAATTTCATAGTTCTAGGTTAACGGGAAACAACCTATAAATTTGATTCTCTTGAGAGTGTCGAAATATATGTTTCTTGCGACATAAACTGCCGTACCTTTTTTGTACTTTAACATAGAAGTTTGATTTTTTCACAGCTTTAAGGGACTGTAGACCGGAGTAGGTATATAGTTGTAATTTCAACTCGATACCTCCACGCGTTCCCGAGATAAAGAGTCTTGACAGACAGATAGACGGATTACAAAGTGATCCTAAAAGGGTTCCGCTTTTTCTTTTTGAGGTACGGAACCCTAAAAATAATATCCCCCCCTGGACTGGTATTTTTCGTCAAACGTCGAAAACCTTGCAGCCTAACAAAAATGCAAATAGTACTTTCATATGATACCCCATAATCATGCCCTAATAGCCCCACTTAAAAATTTTATGAACCCCTTTCAGTGGCTGTTGCAAAAAAGAATACAGCTTTATTTCTTTCTTATTTGCAAAATAGTTGAACAATCGTCATCTATAACTATTCCAAATTTAAAATTATGGCATTATTAGTTCTTGAGATATCCAGCAGTGACAGACGTTTCAATACTTTTTTGTAAAAAAGAGATAAGAGGATATACCTCTAATAGCTACTGCTAATTATTTCTGGAATTGACTATCGGATGAACATGAAGTATTTCCAAAACAAACTTTATATTTCTCTTTATTTATTACGATATCCAACATGAAATCCACGTGCGATCGAATGTGGAGTCTTAAAATACTAATCAATCAATATATATAAAATTCTTCCGGTACTGACGGATTGAGTGACTAACAGACAACGAGAGCTGAAATTAGGCATGTAGCTTCTCCACTCCGTAGGGAAGCACTAAGAGAGAAATTACCGAAATTCCTACGGGAACGGGCAAAAACGGGTCATACGCGCACGATGTCGCGGGCAAAAGGTAGTTGTTTATAATAGTTCTTCAAAGAAAATATTGTAGGGAAATTTCCAACCCTTGGCAATTAAAATAAGTACCCTTTCTGCAAATAAAGGTTGTAGTTTTTAGCTTAAAAATATTGCAACGCATTTTACGTTTTCCTTTGTACAAGTTTTAAATTTTTAAACCGCCTGTTAGTATCAAATATCTTTTAACGGTCGAAATTTTGTAATTTATGAAAATTGTTAACCAGTAAGTAACACGAACATCACGCTCATAAAAAATACTGACAAAATGTAAAAGAAAATTGTTTAAAACAACGACAGCTGCGACTGGGGACGTAATTTCGCGAACTTAGGTCACAAAAACAACTTTGAAGATAGAAATTAATGTATGATGCGAGCCCAACTGTCCTCGTTGAATTTAGATAATGTGATTATGATTTCATTCCTAATATTCACTTTCCTCGCAATTGTCGGAGAAACACAATTCAGACCTAATTAAAACAAGCAAATTAATTTTTAATTAATGCAATCAACGAGTTGTAATGTGTTTCCGTAACTTCTATTAATAAATAATTACCGTGAAATTATCTGAGATGACTGTTTAGACAGTCGTATTTAATAGTCAGTGAATAAAACAGAACGTGGTCATTACGTGTCCCTTGCTTGTTGAATATCCTACTTATGTTCAGATGGCTGATTGCCATGGAACACCGCATTATTCACGGTTTGTGGATTTTATGGCACGTTGGCATCCGCCGCTTCCATTTTATGATATCCTGGTACCTAATTTTTATAGACATCCTGAGTGAAGCCTTAACTGGAAATTGAAACGGTAACACGGTCTTATACGATCGAAGCATAAAATAAAGGACATAAAACATACGCAGCCTCCTCTTTTTGCAAAAACAGATATCTCTGAGTAATTCTTTTTAGGGTTCCGTACCTCAAAAGGGAAAACGAAAATCTAATAGGATCACTTTGTTTTCCGTCCGTCCGTCTGTCAAGACCCTTTATCTCCGGAGCACGTGAAGGTATCGAGTTGAAATTAAAACCATATACTCGTCTACAGTCCCTTGAAACTGTAAAAAAATTCAAACCTCTAAGTTAACGTAAATAAAATACGGCCGTTTATGCTGCAAAAACACGTATAATTCGACACTTGCAAGGGAATCAAAATTTATAGGGTATTTTCCGTTGAACTAGAATCATGAAATTTGGCAAGTAATACCGTCTTATACTACAAGTATAGGGGAAAATCCATATCAAATAACCTTTATTTAAAGTAACATTTACATTTATAGTTTATTTAAAAGAAGTCTCGGCTGGCGAGACCGACTCGCACTTATCCGGTTTATCAATATTAGACAACATTGATTTATTCAAAAAGAAAAATTTTCTTACAATAATAGTACCTAACAAGTCTGACAAGAATCACAATAGTTAAGTTACAAGAAAGTACAAATAGTGCAGCGTAGGTTCAAAAACTTCCTAATAAATGACACCGGTAGGTTTAACTAATTAGATACTAGAAGTTGTCATGTTTATCTGAAGATGAAAGACTGGCCGTCTCGCAAGTTTGTAAGAGTTGTACCAGGGAAGTAGGTCGTGCAGGCGTTCGAAGGTAGCAGCAACCTGTCAGTAACTAGTGCACCGTTGTGATCCTCCAGTTGAACTTCTGCAACTTTGACGCATGTAAACATGACATACCTACCTACATAATACTTCAATGATTTTACTTGTTTTTTGCCCATTCGTGACATAGTATACGTGGGTATTAGTGTGATGTAATTGTAATTATTACGATTCGAAAATGGATTGCATTGGTGGACTATTTTGTTATTATCATGCAAGCTGATTTCACGTAGATAAATATTTATAATGTAACTAGCTGACCGGGCAAACATTGTTTTGCCATAGCCTACGACCTATTCTCAGACTTACCATATAGACACAAAAAAATCGGTCAAGCCGTTTCGGAGGAGTTCAATAACTAACACTGTGACACGAGATTTTAGTGTATTCGATATCTAGTTTTTTTCCCGCGGTTTCGTTTTTATTTTCGCAAAATGGTAACGATGAAGGCTCGGTTGGTGCACGGTACAAATATTTGTAGGTATACAGTTAGTTGGTCCGGGTCTGGTTTATGTATGTGAAATTACATGATTGTAACCGCACCCAAACCCACTGTCGCATTAATAATATCAGTTCACCCACCCATTGCTTCACCCACGGAGTTTTCGGTTAGTTTATTCCTTGTCAAATACCTCACAGAAAGACAGTTTGAGATGGAAAGGAAGTAGTCCTAGAACACTATTTTGTTCAAGGTTCTTCAGATCGACTTCAGGAACGCGAAGCTCATTATTACTTTCATCAACATAGATTAATGTCTCCCTCTTAACGGTAATGAGGCACAGCCTGCGCCATTTGCCTCCTTCCACGGTTTCAATCGCTACAGATACCTGTATAATGTACATATATATCACACATGTATATATCTATGTTCTGCTAAACAACGCTGCTATGGCAAACCGTACCTTACCTATAAGCTCTCAACTCGCTAATGATATTCTATAATTGCTCTACACGTATTCAACCGTTTAATATTGTAATTAATTAAAATATTTTAAGCTTTATATTATTATTTACATACGTGCGTCACACACAGTTCCATGCCAGACTCGAAATTGTTCGGCATGTCGCATTGCTGCTCGTCAAACCATACGTGATTGACTGACATACCTACCCCGTTCCGATTGGGGCAGAATCAGCAACATCCAGCTTGTGTTTTATTTGCTGGGCTAAATATAATTCAAACTGTAGCTAAGAATTCTGCCTAGAAAAAAAAAAAAAAAAAAAACTTTTTACAAAACAATATTGTTTTGTAAAAAGTTTTTTTTTTTATGACCGACTTCCATCACTTTTTTATGACCGTAGGTAACCGACTTCCATCGACAAAACTACAAATCATCGGTGGGTTTCGTTTTGTTTCTTTTTTTAACACCGGCTTCCGAAATTAAGCTTATTTTATACTTTGTAGTTAGTGTTTTTTTTGAAAGTCGGTTAATTTTTTTTTGTAAAAAGTTTTTTATTTTTTACTTTTCTTTCACTTTTAAGTGTTGATACTTGGACGACGTATCTTTGTCTACGCAGAAATTGAAATAAGCAAAAATGCTCATAAAATAAAAACTACTGCCATTTGGTCCCGTAAAAACTTGATTAGTTTTTACGGGACCAAATGGCAAGTACCTATACCTCATCGAACTAAAAAATAATCACAGAAATCGGATCGGAAACCTCGGAGTAATCAGTGTACACACATAAAAAACTTTTTAACAAAAAATAACACCGAAATTAAAGTTATTTTTTAATTTGTAGTGTTTTGTTTTTGGAAGTCGGTTTTATTTTTTTATTAAAAAGTTTTTTATTTTTCACTTTTTAGTGGTACGCAGGTACCACTAAAAAGTGAAACCACAAGCATAGCGTGCCGGTGTGATATTATGTTATGAACTGGTGTAAACAATCAACAGACATGCGATTACAGAAATCCCGATGCATTTGATATCATTTATTGAAGAGTTCCGTTGCCTACCTCCGAAGTTCTTCATCAGACCTTCACCAAATTTAAATGGGACCAGTCCGAGAAAATACTCTTCCAATCAAAAAAATAATCATCCAAATTGGTTAACAATTGGCGAAAATATCGCTGAACAAACATTTTTTGTGGGCTCCCATCATCAGATCCTGACTTATACCTTCCATCATCAACTCAGCAACATAAGATGATGATTACCAGGCACAAATATCTGAATTGCGTTAGAAAGTTTATGAAAAACAGTGTATGTGCTTATAAAAATTGAGGGTTTCCCTCGATTTTCATGGGATCCCATCATCAGATTCTGACATGGTGACAATGGGACCACCTCAGGAGTATAGGCTTTCGAATAAAAAAAGAATTTTTAAAATCGGTCCAGAATTGGCGGAGAAATCGGAGAGCATACATACAGCCTAACATAGAACCTCCTCCTTTTTGAAGAAGTTGGTTAAAAAATACCTACCTACCAAATTGAGAACCTCATCCTTTTTTGGAGAGACGAGAATAACCAAAAAGTAAATGAGATACTTACAGTAGGTCACCCTATGTTATATTTTCCTCGTGTATCTTTTCTGTAACTTGTATGGTGTACATAATAAAGAGTATTCTCTTTATTTCTACCTCTGGTTTAGTAGAAAATCGACGCTAAACGTTAGTTAATTCCAATATCAATATCAAAGAGTCACTTTGTATTTTATTAATGGAATCTTTAGTAATAAAACTTTATTAATATCATCCATTAAAGCGAAACCAGATTGGGAACAAGGACGGAGCCATTCCCCCTCCCCGATATAGGCGATAGATTCAATACCCAAATTTTACTTTATCCACTCTATTTTATAATTAGCAACTTAGATATCAAACTTATTAAATTGTTTAACGATGAAACCGCTTCCAAGTAAGCAAGGGTTAATTATTTCGTTTCTGTTTTTCAACGTTCTAACGAAGACATAACAATATCCACTCTTTTTACATGATTGACCTAAAAAAAGAAAATACCTACGAAAACCCTTTTTAATTTCTTCTCTACAGTTTATGTACTAAAAATCTCTGGAATTCATTTGAAATTGTAATCTATGACCTTCTCTCCTTTTTATTATTTGTAAATAGAAAAGGGGATATTACTCAGTATAATCCATAAGTACGGTAAAATAGCCGGCTCTTGGCCGCGAGCCTATTTGGTTAACTAATTTGTGGTATTATAAATTACAAATTGTAAGTTGCTAAACCTTGGAAAAGCGACCTAATGTAAAGTTTAATGTTTCGAAAATTAAGAAAATGGTGAAGTTTTAGTCTGTACCTGCGCTACGCATGGTATGTTCAGAAATCTTTTGGCTTTGTCGTGTCACGCAAGAAAAGTAGGGGCGTGTGATGTTATATACTATATACCTACCTAGAAGTATGTATATGTGTAGGCCTGTGTTTCTTGCTTGTAATACAAACACGTCGAGATGAGATGGTACTTGCAATTTTTTTCTGCTTAGCTTAGACTTTAGACGTCGATAAAAGAAGCAAATATAATATTTCTAGTAGAAGAATAGAGAAGATTAATGATGTTCCGTTTTACCGGTCGCCACCCTCCTGCTCGCGATTACTGTAGATATTATTATTTGCGTTACAGTTTGTGTACACAAGCTTATGATACCTATGATCTATTTCTTATATTTCATTCTTTGCTTTTGTTCGTATTTTTGCTATTCTATTGACGTAAATATTTCGACATTTTGTTTATTCTAGTTGTGCTTACTCATGAAACAAACCAACTGACGAAAATGATGTATAGGAAGTTATAAAACAAATTATTGGTACGTACCTAAATGCCTGTCCAAACAAACTTTAGATCGTAAACTGTTTAGTTGCACGTTACAACTTACACATTGATAAGATCTTTTATAGGTCGGTTTTAGTCAAACATATTAATCCACCTAATTTTCATGTTCAATGAGGCATACTCTGCGACCTTAATACGTCTAGACTTTAAACTTACAGGCAAGGTAACAGGCCACGTCGCATACATTTTTCAGACAAAAGTGCCGATGCGTGCGTGACATAATATCCTCACATTAGGGCGCTCGCGGCCTATCGCGCCACTTTCTTCCGTCATATTAAATTATCGCCAAATGTTGCGTCCCTGATTTATCCCCAGTATGTACGCGCGGAGGTACCCAGCCGTCTCAATATCGTCGTTCAAACTACCGATCGTTTAAAGTTGAAGCTGCCGTCTCCCTACACTAATATGGCCGGCATTAACATACGAGTTGTCGAGCTCAAGAATCTTTGTTGATTTATCTGAGAGATCGGCGTATAAATAAACATCTTCGGTTCTGCAATGTGTATTCAGACCTATTTTATGCACACTCTTTTGTGTCGTGTACTGGAATGGAATACATCGCACTGAGTATGTGATACAATACTCCCGTTTGGGACGTTTACACGGTGTAATCTGTACAGTTAATACAATTTGTCGGAGCTTTTACTTAGATAATTAATGAGAGAGTATTCGACGCTAGCACTGTTTGATCTTGTCTAATGAGTGCGGTTTTGAGTGTATGTAACACACTTAAGCTTAAGAAAGCCACTCGGTATCGTGTAAACCCTCCTAGTTTATTTGTTATTATGGACAAAAGCAAATGTATTTAAGCGTATAAAGATATTATTAAACTAATTCCAGAAACAACGAATTAGTGGTTGTTTTGTAAGTCTAGCAGAAAATGGCTTTTAATTTTCTTCATTATGTTTTAGCGTTGTTGTTTCCGAATATTAAAGCAGAAATATAACATTATGAATGCTTTGAATACAGCCCGGGGGAATATTTTGCAATATTCTGATTTTAAATCTATTATTTTTCTCAACTTTGAGAACACCTGCGAAGAACTGGGAAGGAAATAATACGGTTTCTGACCTATATAAACTACCTGGAAATTTAAGGTACATAGATTTCACAACAGAATATAACTTACCAGCATTGTTCATAGTTTGTGGGTCTTCTCTATCAGATCCGAAAGTATATCGACTGTTTTATATTTTAAACAACTTTTATAAAAAATATGCCGTGTTTACACATGTATCGTATTAAAGGCCCTGTACACTCAGTAGCATTGAAGCAGTAAAAAAATATTTACGATAAAAAATTGCCGATGTTCATGAAAACATAATTTTCATGTTCAGAATTTATGGCCTCAGAATCAGTAAAGGTAAATAAATCTGTAATAAGACTTTGATGATATCAAAGAAAACATACAGTACCTATTGACGAGATTATGTTCACATTTCAGAGGAAGTACGAGAAGTAGAAACGTCTACAGTAAGTTCCAGAAACGTGCAAACCCAACTGTGAATAATATCTGGCTAGATATTTATTACCTAATATCTTTGCTAAGTTTTCTATTTGATAGGTATTCCAATTGTTTGATAAATTGATTTGAGCCTTATTGTGTGTTCATTCCTGAAAATATCTGTCCTTTTGACGTGTCCTAAAACTTAGATCTCGAACTTCAAATTCCCAAATCAGACATTATTGTTAGCCTTAGGATGAGCTTTAAAATATACATCGTAACATGTCCATTTACATTCTAGACTTAAAATTACCATAATTATATTTTGCATATTCCGTCTTTGTTCTCATATTTTCATACATATATTTTCTAACTAGCACTTTCCTGATAAAATTACTCGAAATAAATCAAAATAAGTAGGTAGATTGATATACTCGAATATTAAAGTAAAGGGAAATTTCAATAAAAAGGTAGTAAGGCAGGTAATATTTTTCAAACGGGGTGCCCGCGACGCGAAATAAGTTCGAAAACATCAGGTTTAAAAACAGCTGTCAAAAATCTAAATTGTCTAATGACGTGTAAGTTATGAATAGTTTATATATTTAAAAAATCTCATTAATTATATTCAATTTCACTGAATCATTCAATTAAGTAATTTCAAACTTCATGAAAAGGAATAAAAAGGATTTGACTAGTTTTAGGTCGTTTCATATCGGTCGAGTCGTTCCATCTCTCTCGATAAGGTAAAGAAATGAACGGCAAGCGATTATTCTACCTCAACACGAGTATTTCATTTAAGTTTGGCTGTATTCAGGACCACTGACACAATTAAGTACTTAGCGACGATGCGGGGAATGTCTGGCAAACGAGGTCCACAGAGGGCCCGTGCCTGCACGCGACTAAGTGCTGTCGCTATACTACACATGAAACGTTTACTATTCTGCGGCTGCTGGCGATGCACAAGCAAACAAACAGTTCTATTAACGAGTGGCCCATAGCCCCACAGTGTTCCCCTTAAACTTTTTAGTTTTAAGTTTTAATTAAAGGCATAAGCAGACGAAAGCTTTTTGCTCATTAATCAAAAAGTTTTCACCTCCAACATTCAAGGAGGGCACGACGAGTACTTTGGAATTTCACAATTCGTAACCCTTGGTCGGTGTCACCGGGTCGTTGTCGTTCACTGTGTTAAGTGAAACGAGCCCGTTATCGGTATTCTGATAATCTGGAAGATGCCTTCGTTTTGATCGAATATATACTTTACGAAGTTCCACCATACGGAATGTAGTTCAAGTTGAATGACATTGTTAATAACATCCGGTATATATCGAAACACGAACTCCATAAGTCGTCTAGAATAAGTTTCCATGCCAAAGTTAGTGTTTCACCGCTACCGATACGACCCAATCCAATTTTCTATCCCCAACCGAAAATCCCGGTTGCGCTGCACAAGGACCATTTTGCCCGTCGACGCCCGACTGACACTGGCAACACAGCCGACATGCATTGTACCCTCCATTCCCGCCTGACATTATACTGACAACACTACCGCCGCGTACCGCTATAGACTTGTTGCTCTGTTATTTGACTTGTCCGCGCACGTCCAATACATGCCATGTTTAGGTAACTCACATAGTGGCTAATGACGTATTCCTCTCTTTTGATGCCGGAAAAAGTTTAATAGTGTCGCCATATTTAGGTATCTCAACAATATCGTCAACTTTTTATCGGGAAATCATCAAATAACTCCTCCCTCTCTGGGTGAAGCAGAAGGGATTGTCAGACTCTTACTGACTAAAGCCCATCCATGTTCCTCCTAATATCCTTGGCCAATAATATCGTCACCTAGCACTTTTTTATTAGGTACGTAAAAGTGTAAGCTTTGGGACCCATTAAGATGGGTTCCTACGTGAACGTATCGTATCTCTATTCAAAAAACGGATACCTTAAAGAAGGGTACAAATCTTATTATCATGTCACACGTTAAAAATCCTTTCACGTTAGTCCGGTCGCCGGTCGCCGCTCGCCGGTCGCTGCGCCGGTCGAAGGCGGGATGTATCGGCGAGACGGTTCCATAGATCACGTTTTATGTGTGACAAATAGTCTCGAGTTAGGCGAAATTGCTTTCCGATCCACTCTGACAAATAATGTCAGCCCACTGACGCGTGACCTTAGTCGTTCTCGTGACGATCACAATTTGCCTATACTCTGATTTCGGATTCGAGAAGGGATCGCATTTGTGTATGCGAATAACGGATGTGTCCGGTCCTTTATTTGCTGTAGGACCACAACTACTTATAAAGTAGAACTCGGAAATATATTTTTTCTCCCAAAGCGTTGAAGTTTACCAACTTGTAAATAGCAAAAAGTTTCCTTATAGACTTAACTTTTTCCTTGATATTGTTATGTCACAACTTAAATTAAAATATCGATGTATTTTGACACTGTTTATATTTACCCTCCTAAAAATTGAGTTTTCCAACGTTGTCGTTCGCGAGTACCTATCCCAGGTACTTGGAGCGGGGTACCTTAGCAGTGCGGCTTACATTTGGAATTCATTGTGTTCAGATGTTTTGAGTGTGCAATACCGAACGTTGTTGTGGCGAATGTCGACTGTGTTCACCTTTAAATTAGATTGTCGGTAGCGATCCAGCTATATAATAATACAATGCGGTCGCTAGGCCGCTCACTGAATTACAGTGGGTGCGTTGTCGCTGTCCTATTGTACCGCGGCCGAGCCCGGGATAATATACGAATCTTTTATTCAAGTGCCCTGGCCCCCGAACGCAACAAGAAAATAACACAAAGATGAAGTCAACATTCATTGTGCTGCTCTCAATAGGATTTTGACGGATTTGAAGGGGTCCAGAAACATTTAACGACTACAATACGTCTTTCCTTATTGCTCTTTCTATTAAGAATTTTAAACAATGCTACTTTCCTGAAAAATGTTATCTTAAAATTCCTTATTTGTTGTCATAGCGTTTCTCGTTTCTATGATAACGCCGGTTCTTTCAAAACGAATTCAAGATTCGATTTGTTTTCCTTTACCAAAAGTTTAATCAATGCGACAGGTCTGTGCCGGTAGCTACAGCACTTGGTAGTTGTGTTCACTAACAGCAATATAGCTGATAATAGATTTCGGACAATTGTTTTTGTTGTCCTGATCAACATTTATTGCCTTATTCGTATGCGGGACCAAATCTAAAAAGGTTCGGAAACGTACAATAAAATTTTATTTCGTTTTAAGAGGAACGAGCTGATATACAGATTTCTAAGCTTGTTACCATCAACGATATTAAGGATTGTGTGATCCTGGTACATTGTCAACAAATTCATTGCCGTATTTCGAGGTCACTTATATAACTAGTAATCTTAGTTTCATTACAATAGTTACGATGGCTGAAGGAATGTTACAGTTGGTCTGCTATTGGTAGTACGAGTAGTAACTCCAAGTTTATAGCGTTTCATAAACATGAACCGCCTTCGCCTTTTGACGGGGTTATGACCACCGGAGACAGGGGCTTGAGCCTTTGCCACGTAATTTACATTTAAATCGAGACTAAGCCACGAAAGCTTCACGTTTTATTATTTTTTATAATGAAGCAAGAATCACGTCATTAATATTACTTTTTCGTTTTATATTATTAAACTGTCGTTTAGTATGATAACAGTTCGACTAAGTGTCAAGAGAATATTGTGAATATTATGCCAACTGTAATGCTTTATGTGAATGCTGAAATTACCATTCGTAGACAAAAACATAACATACTGGTAGGTTTACGGTGTTTTATGTTTGAGCGTGCACGGTGGCTCGTATATAAAGTAGTAATAGTAAAATGTAGGCAACAATATTATGGTTGTCCTTTTTCTTGTGACTCCCGTCGGAAGTGGGTTGAGTACCTACGACTTAAAAGGTCGGCGATAAAACGAACAAGTGTCATTGCGTTCGTCGAGAACCTCCTGAATCCAGACGTAAGCAAATGTGGATAGCTGAAGTTTAATGAGCCGTGTGCTTACCCCGCATCTAACTTCGTACAAACTCCTATTTAGCTATCGATTTTTCCTTTACTTTAGAATTAAATAAGTGAAACACCATTTAAACTTCGTAAGTGCTCAATCTTTATACGAGGTATTATATTCGGTCCTACGTGGCGCCCGAGTGAGACTCACTCGGCGGCGCGTGGCTACAACTATTACAAATGCAACTGTGTGTTTTAATTATCTGTTTGAGAAGGAAGGTCGGTCTTCTTTAGTGGCAAGGGATAAGAGGATTCCTTTATCTTCCAGAGCCGGCACTGTACTTACTCTCTGCTCAGAAACTTGAGCTGACTATGCTAGATACATAGAACAGAAATGTTTAAATTGATTTTCAATTCTGTTTGCAAACTTTTTACTGGAAAGGAAAGTCTGTAGTATCTTTTAGTTAGGTATACATTAGTAATAAAATTGAGCTTCTACTTTAAAAGTCCTCTACAGGTACCCGAAAGGTCACCCGGTCCACGGACCGCACTGGTATTTGCACCTTTTTAAATAATTTTCTGAACATAGCCTTGTGGCGAAACTTTGGTAGGATTTTATTTCGCATTTGGCACGCCTGTGGTGCTAATTTTAGATCTATACTAGAATTGAATACGTGCCCGCATAGCTCTGTTATCTCTACATATAGTCTGCTAGAGATTTTCCAAGTTTATCTAAGAATAATATGAATACTGGGAAGGGTTCCTCGCCCGCATCCTTGAAGGTAATTTGTATGTAGTGAGTGAGATCACATTTTCCAGTAGAAACGTATCCTTATTTCTGCGAGTGTTGGTAAGTTTGCGTGGTTACCATTAATCATACATCGGCGCTATCTACCAGCGCCGCGCGGCGTGCTGTGTGTCTAACGCGCACGCCTACTGAGTACGCAATCAGCCCGCATACACATTTAGCAAACTCATGTATACCATAATTTGCATTCAGCGTATTGAATAATTTACTTATGATATGGTACTACAAAATCGCGTGAACAGTGACGATTCAATGTAGGTGGTAGAATGTGGTGTAGTACCGTACGTAATTTCAGAATAACTTAATGTATGTATTAATTAATTTGGCGCTCATTTGGGGCACGTATAAGTTCCACGTGTATATTCATTGTTTATTCACTCATTAAGCTTCCTGGAATAAACATTAATGGGCAGATTTTCATACAACTTCAGAATGTTCAATGCATTGTCACACATTGACACAAGTCTAAGCCTTGTTATCAGCAGGTGCAGGCAAAGATCAGAACCGAGCTCACACAGAGAACGGGTGCTGGCTTATCTCTTCTAAGCACCGCAGTGGAACCTTTTCCACAGCTCACACTATTAATTATCGTTACCCTGGCAAGAGGAAACTCAAATAAATTTGGTCGTTAACAAGAATATACATACATAGAGTGGTGAACGGAGAAAGTGCCGCGCCTGCTGCCGCGTCTTGCAGAGATAAAATGTATTGCCGGAGATATTAGATTGATACCGCCTAGTCAGCGACCCACGCTCGTGTACACTATATACGCTGCATAGGCAAAACGTGGCCTCAACTACCCGCACCGAATATATTGTTATCAGCACAACTGCAATATCTATGTCAGTGTGTAGTCGAACTCGTTCGTCCGCGTCCCTCCGGCTACATTGATAACTGACACATGTGTCTATTACTTGTTACCAGCACTGATTTACTAGATCTGTAACTTTCACTGTGCGGACTGACCACTCGGTTACTCGATACTGTGAACTGCGAACAAACAAGGACTTTTTTTTTTTTTTTTTATTCAGGTCACAGAATTTTTAGGTTAATCTTCAGTTTTGTTTCAACTGCTGTCATTTCTAACGCTAGGAGTAGATACCACGGTGTACAGAGTGCCGCTTACTGGATGACACTATCACTCACAAGTACAAAGAATGTATATCATTTACGCTTACTTCACCCTTTTACGGTAACAAAAAATACACTTCCTCTTGTTGATGGGGCCAATGATGTTTTTGCTCATATCATGACTAGAGAATTCTACGCAACGAGCACTTATATAACGAGCAGCGCAACATACTTTGCACATCCAAAGACGCACAAATTAATTAAAAAGCTGGTTTTGATTTATTTAATTAATTACTTCCATGTCTTTCGTCTCACGAACTTTTTTACAACCTGAAAGTTTTGGGCTAAGATATTGTTCTTGGGAACAGAGTCCATGAATACTTTACACTAAGTACTTGCAGCTTAAAAATACAAAAGAATGTTGTATTTCTTAAAAATGTAAAGTACCATTCACTTAATCTTTGGTACCTCGGAGGACTTGGTTTTTTCCTTTTAACGGGTTACAAAGAGTAAGGGTATTTGAAAAGTTAATTTTAAAACTTAATTTAATGCCGTTGGATCCCATTAGGCGGTCTGTTTGCCGAGCATTGTGGCGCGGCTCGGGCGGGCTCGGGCGCGCTCGCCACTCTACGCCAGCCAGCTCTTGCTCGGCGACCAAGCTTATTATCCAGTAATGAAATTACTATTCATAGCACGTCTCAACAATTATCTCGTACTTGTCAGCATCATCAATATTTCATAAAGGCCGCGGACTTATACCGCTGTTAGTGTTGTCAGCTATCAAAATATTGTTATCGCGGTGCACAATGACGTATTGTAATAACAATTTCGTCCGTGTGTGGTTATTATGTTGGTAAACGAGCATCTAAATTAAACTAGGATTCACAGTGTAGTGTAGGCACATTGTGTGCGGATTTTAGTTTATGATTGATTATACAGGCGCATTAGAATTCATAATTACTTTCATTCTAATTAATCCTGTGTTATTTCGTTGAATTAGAAAACGCAGCTACTAACTCTTCTCTAATTATATTTACTGTGTGCATTACTTCGTATTATCGAAGTTAAATCTAAAGCTGAACAAAATATATTCAACGGAAAGCCTTGTAAATATACGTGTATTACGATAATAGAAAAATATACAGCCTATCATTCTTATCACGTGTTACGATCGACAAGCCTTCTTTATGCGGTATATAAGGAAAGTAAGTTATAAGAGGTACCGACAAGTAATATGATAACTGTCGGAAACACTGTAATCCGGTTACAAATAATAATATAATCTGTGCTAGTTATATTTATTTCGCGTTTGTGATAAAACCGCTACGCAGCTACGCCGTAGCCAAATTCATAGCTCTACTTATTTACTACTTTTATGTATCCAATAGGGTTGATTTCTGAGTTTAAAAAATATGATTCTTTTAAGTCCGTCAATTAGATTACCAAAAAATATTGGGCACGTATTAATTAAAATCGATAAAAATTGATAAAGATAAGGCGCAAGTTCCAGAGAAGGGGGCGCGACGTCACATTCGATTTAAAAAGTGTACTCAAATGTATTATAGCACGAGTTTTCAACGCACTGTATCGACTTCATTTTTAACCGACTTCTTCAAAAAGGAGGAGGTTCCATGTTCGGTTGTGTGTATGTTTTTAAATGTATTTTCACGGATTTCTTCGCCAATCGTTGACCGATTTTCAAAATTATTTTTTATTCGAAAGCCTGGGATACCAGGGAAATTGAGGGTAACCCTATTTTGTAGGTACATACAATGTTTTTCATATACTTTCTATCGTAATTCAGAGATTTGTGCCTGGTAATCATCATTTCATGTTGCTGAATTGATGATGGAAGGTATAATCCAGGATCTGATGATGAGATCCCAGAAAAACGCCAATTGTTAACCGATTTGGATGATTCTTTTTTTGTCTGGAACAATATTTTTCCGGACTGATTCTATTTTAATTTGGACAAGATCTGATGACAAACTTCGGAAGTAGGCAATGGAACTAGTTTATTAATGAAAGCAAATCTCCCGAAATTGCATGCCTGTTTATTGTTTACACCAGTTCATAACATAACGCTGTGAAGGGGTATTCAGATGTACCTATACAAGTCGCTCCACTAAAATGTGATAAATAAAAACTTTTTACAAAAAAAATAAAACCGACTTCCAAATAAAAAACACTACAAAGTACCTACCTATAAAATAACTTTAATTTAGGAAGTCGTGTTTTGGTTGTTTTTTGACACCGACTTCCGAAGTTATTTTTAATTTGTAGTGTTTTTTATTTGGAAGTTTTTTTGTTTATGTGGAAATAAAAATACGTGACCAATATTTTTTGGAAATCTATCAGACGGACTAATTAGATTTTTTTATTCATCTACCCTACTGCCGTTATGCCTAAAAATAATATTAGTATATCTAGGTACATAATACCTATTCAATAATGTGGTCTATTGTGGTGTGGCAATTCATTTTGCGGTATAGAAACCGTTTGCAATATTTTACTAATAACCTTTATCCGGACCCATAAAAGTGTCCATTTTGGATCCAAATTAATATTAACAGTATCACATTTCCATTTATCAAAACAAATACTTATTTTATTAAACATCCTCAAAATACATAAAGTACAGATTCCCAGAGTTCCTATTTAAAGAATCCTTTTACATTATTGTTTTAAATTAAGTCGTGCTGTTCTGTTTTAACCATCCCGTTAGATGAAAAATGGTTCGAATTCTTATTTCACTTGCATTTCGGAGAATACTATAAAAACTGGAACTGTGACAGAAACGTAGCAATCACTTTATTAATTTCCAGGAAAATTTTCAGTTCTCCATAATATGACGAAACGTTCCAAAGACATTGCTGAAATAGTGCAAAGATAATGGGCCGAGTAAATTAACGACGTATGCTTAATGGGGGAATCTAGGTTTGCGCATCTAGGTTAAATCTGCAGCCTAAATAGTGCGCGGCTATAGACGGCACGTAGCACAATATTCTGTTCCGACATCGCCCGCTCACAGCGTCCAAACTACTCTGAGGTCATACACACAAAATAGTTATCAGCCCGGACCGGCCAAAGCGGTATTCAGTGCCATAGAAATTTATATACTAGCATAATAGTGGCATCCTGTGTGAGAAAATCTATTCCGATGTCCGCACGCTGGTGATCGTATCTTTGTGTTCAATCGCGAGCCAGCCAATGTGGCCGGTTCAGCGAAGTGTCGCTTAACAATTAAGGCGCATCTATGATAAAGGAGAACATTAACACACTGGACGTTGAACGATATTCGAAGGTATTAGTCGTGTGACAGTTCCACACAAACGAACTCAATATTCTTCTTACGTACGCCTATCTAATTTGTTTCGGAGATTATAGTCAGGTAGAAAATAATAAAAGATTAGCACTGATATTTTTGTACAGAACAATAAATTCGCCAGTGGCTACGCGGTACCAAAGCAATAATCATATGATAGCGTCCTACGTAGTCTTTATACGTGTAATCCTCTTTATTGGCCGATATACAAAGAAGGTTTACGTCTGCACGTCAACGTGAGGTATTATATAAGCCAAGTATCGGCCGTCGCCAGGTCCTTGTATTAACGACCTGCTTCGCTACTTTCCCACTTGGCTCCCCCCTACACCGCAAGCCTCGCGTGATTTCTCTTTGTTTTCTCAAGAATAATCGCAGCAGCCCAGGGGACCGAGGAAACGACTCACTGCTAAATTAGCTGCTAACTTTTTATTTATACAATATACAAGGCCGTCCCCAGCAAATGTTCTTTAAGATTTTCATTATATTAGGGTATTTGGTGCAGCGCACAAATTCTCGATATTATGAAGGTAAAAGCCGAAACACATTTGTGCGGTTAAGTTGTACATATAATATTACTTTGTGCGACCACAGTGTCGGCTCCAGCTAATATACTCGTACTCGTAGAGTGCGAAAGTGGAGCAATTGTGTGAGTGAGTCATTAGTGGAGAAGCCACTCGTATCCTTCAATGTTATATGAAAGTAAGAAGACAGCAAGTGTACCTCGCGACGTCGCCACACAACAGCGCCAGCTTGAGTCAATATAAAAGCGTCTTTATTTGCACAACACGGAAAAAGGCTTGTACAAATATGGGAAAATTTTCAGTAAACATATTTACCATCACAAGTTAGGCACGCTAAAGAAAATATAAAAGAGTTGCTAAAAGGCTATTGTTGCCATAGCTAATTTAATATTGCGAAATATATTTTATTCTCGTTTTCGTATAGTAGAACATTTATTGTTTGCGTAGTTAATGGGACCAAAATTGCCTGCTTTGAGGAAACTTACCATGTTAAATGCTAAGTTTTTTTGTATAACAAATACGTGTATTTGACAGGATATATTGATGGGAATGCCACAAGCTTGTCTGAAGCCTCTGAGGCAACACGAAATGATGGCGAATGACAGAAACTGATTTCATCTGCCTTAAACCTTTTGACTTACACTATTGCCAAAATTCGTTAAATTTTTATCTTAAATCCTATAAATATTTTGAAAATATTATCAATGCTTAGCTATGTGAACCGCCTTAAATCCCCGCGATCACATCATTAAGTGAATCTAAGGCAATCAATCACCGCGCTCTGTCACTTCTGCCGAAAATTATATAACGAATATACTTATGGTAAAAATAAGTAACTTATATGGTCTCGTATTTATTGAAGCGGCCCAACATGAGACCCTCGTCAGCGTTATGGTAGTCATGAATTAGTTACATCCATTTTGTCCCACTAAGCGCTCGATGCTTTCACTTTCCATGTCAAAAAACACCTGCTACCAACAAAAATGAGAAAAAGAACATTATTAATATTTTGCGTGTTCATTTCACGCCAGAATCAAAACCGAGATGCTTATTTACAATTTCATTGACACGACGAGCTTTGATCATTCTGTATTTGCTGAATTACAAACATTTTGCTTCGCACCAAGGGGAATTGAGAGCCGAGTGAGGTGAAACTTAGAAAAAGATCTGTAGTATGAGAGTTGTAGAAGTGCTTAGATTTATTTGTTATCCTATGCGTGTTCAGCTCGGGACAGTCTCATTTAAAACTGACTTTAGTAACTTTTCAATTTACTACGTGATACTTTATCGCTGTGTTGTTGCGGTAATGTTCCCACGATTTGGCTTGTATTTAACACTGATTTATGGCGTATTTATAGATTATTCTCCCAAGTAAATTGCACTGCAGCATTTTGTTGTAACAAGCTACTTGCACTTAATCTTTCTGCCCAAGGTTAATGTTCTTGGCAACGTCGTTGTGATTTTAAAGAACATTTTTTAAATAGTCATAATTTTCTTACTTTTCCTCCAAAGTCTCGTAATAAAATGAATTAGCACATTTTCTTAAACAGACTACGTATCTCTAAATCCGCGATATAACTAACTCGTTTACAAGTACCATAAATATACAGAAGTTTTGTGATTACTTAGGTTTGTAATCTAGGCGAAGTTGAATGTTTTGATTATAGCTACGTTTCCAAAAAATAAAAGTTCTACAAGCGAGTTTGAGGGTTCCAAATATTATAATATTAAATTTTAACCACAATAATGAACACGGTTCCATTTCGGACCAAGCAATGTTATCTTTCTGTTTATACTCTTGGAGTTTGTTGTTTGTAGTCTCTGCTTTCATGAAAATTTGTTGACCTTGTTAATTAATCGTTTTGTATGCAGACGGCACGAGCTATCCTTAAGGCGATTGTTATTTGACGATCCTCACGGGATCTGAATCAAAGTGTATCTATCAGAGTTCGGGCAATTGATCATGTAGTGTTGTGTGCGCGGGGATGTGTCGTCGTGACTCGTGACTCGAGATGTTTACATCTAACTAACTAGGAAAGGCTATCGTGAGTAGGTACGTCCGGCGCTGTGCGCAGCTCGCTCGCGAGATGTTTGACATGTCTGTTTATCTACGTACCGCGACTCACTTCCTGACTAATGGATCGTCGCACTCGGCGGAACCTGGCCGGAACTGGCTCCGTGATTAATGGCAATCTTATCAGATTCCAACACTATACATTTAACGGGCCGATCGCAACGGACTTAATCGCCAAGCCTGCCGTCCGAAAGGTGCAAATTAATTACACAGATAACTTTAACTCTCCGATACATTAATTTGTACCTAATTGATTATTTGTAGGGATCGCTTTGATTAAAATCTCCTATAAAACATAATTAATTTCGTGATCAGAATTTATACGCAAACAGCTAGTAGTCGGGTGTAAGCGAATACCGCTTATATTATTCTATGGTGTACTTTGCATATTCAAAACGGCAAGCATAAAATAACATCACGGATAAGGAGTAATGTTCACGTTACTGCTAAAAAATCCAGACAACGTAACTAAGTTGGGTAGTTTGGTAGCTGTAACTTGGCAACTAGTTATTTTTATAGTTATTGTGTCATCGTTAATGAAGATTTCGTGTCCATTAGTATTATCGGGGGCTGTTTTTATCATTGAAAAATATGTTGGTTGAGGTCGCGTCGGCCAGGCGGGGTGCACGCCGGGCTCGCGTCAGTTCGCATCGGGCACCTCGCCGTCCGCCCGCCTCGCGCGCCGCCGCCGCACCCGCCACCCGACCAGCCGAGCACCCGAGTACTTCAATGATAATTAATTCCGTTCACTCGGAGTCGGGAATAAGACCGCATGTGCTTAGTGATTTAATATTATGAATAATAGTTGTTTACGTGTGCCGACCGTGTTTATGTGTGATCATAATCAGCGTTGACAGTTAAAGTGCGCCATGCGGTGAAGCGCCGTCGGTGCTCTATGCACGCGCGGATATGGTGGACCCGCTGAAAATATTTTGGGTTTTAACAAATAGCACTTACTTAGGTATGACAATATTTCCCCCATAATTTCTTCCAGCTATTTTTTGCACGGAGAAAATAAAATCACGACGGGCCACATCACCTCTTTAGTTTATTGTCGAAATGACTACTACTGTCATATAAAACCAGTGGCACGGTTTTTCCAATAATCTTATTTATTTTCTCATCCGTAGAGTAGGTGGGTCATTTATGACTTTTTTATGGTCCATTTGGCATTCGGCACGGAGGCAAGTTTTCGCACGACTCCTCATGAATGCTACAATTTGAAATTGTACCTGTATACTAACAGCAAACCCTTCTCACATACGAACCTATCTATAGCCTGATAATACTAAGCTTTTCGAAAAATGTTTACTTTGTTATTTTTTTGCTCTTCATTTTCATATTCAATTAAATGAAGAGTTATTGAAATATGGTTCACAACGAAATAACCATAATTCTTGCACCACAAAGCTTACCATTATGCCTTTGACTTATGGTGGTGACATCTAAGATATGGAGGTTGCATAGAATGTGTAATTCTCCATGAACATTATTTATTTTTATGGGTTTACTGATGAAGCTATTTGATAAATCACAATTTATTCTCATGATGCGTAGCCCTATTGTTTTAAAAGTCACTCGGTCATTAAGCCCATTGTCGGCATTATACTTTGCATCTATCGCCGCGCCTCATTACAGCGAAATTTATTAACGTCAAGTTCGGGGCGACCTTCCTGTATAAAATAGCTACCTAATAAGGAAAAAAATACTTCGGATTTATTACACAAATTATTGGTATCTGCGCCTTTTCTCGACGAAAACTCACATCGAAGTATTTTGTCAAAAGTATTTTCCAAGTTTGCAGCGAAGTCTAAAGTAGGCTGTTTTAATAAAGACAGGTTAGATTTACAAGTAAGGTTGTCATGACAAGAGCTCGGGAGACTAAAAGCTTAATTAAATTTAAAAGTTTCTGTTTGTCGCTCACAGTACCTACATAAAATGATAATATAAATTAAACGCGGACTGCACTGCACTGCTGCGCTCTCTAGTACTTCTGATTGAGTACATTTGTAAGTTTGTTCAAAAGTACCTGTAAGTTCGAAAACAATGTTCCGCTAGTTAGTTGAACAGGATGAAAATATTCCAAATTTCATTTAACACAACGTCTGAAGACACTCGGGGAAGTTCTCACGATGTTACTAACGCTGTGTTACGTACTTCTTGCCATTGAAACTTCACGTACGTAAGCATTGCGCTAAGTATATGAAATAAACTCATAACATGTGTGTACATATGAGAAAGAGTTTGAGAGCGAAAGTAAACTGTATACGTACAACGCAATATGGTATTTCTTACCGTACGATGCAAGCGAAACATCTGGGACATGTTATAACTACTTATAAGGGTATGAGAAAGGACATAATGTTCAATTAGGTAAGGAATATGGCGCTAAACAGGAATGGTCGACAATTAGTACGATATTTTCACTATACCTATCTACTATTAAATTAATTATTTATTTAGTCGATCTCGTAGCAATTAGCTAGGCCTGTTCCTTACACTTCCTTTGCTTTCTTAGGTGAAGTTAATCAGCCAATACTTACACTGTTTTTGTTCGATTCGAACGACGCGAATTAATTGCCAGGTTCCATTTATTACGTGTCCTCATTTATTGGTCCAATTCGCTAATTCAATTCGGTAGGTACCTAATCAACTAATCAAATTAATAACTATTGATTAATGTTATCATTACAAATTATAATGATTACGTTCGTGGGGAGTATACAGGGTGGAAAGGGGTGTCGCTGAATTGCTACCAAACTAGATTTTCGTTGATAGACAAGAGTACGAGCAGCCAATCTCGAAACAGCTTTTAACAAAGTAATTTGTCTGTGTATTCGCTTATAGAGCTAAACTGTGTAGATAGTTAAAAGCGTGAGTGGACGCATGGACTTTGATGCGGTTTTAACTATCATTTCATACAACTTCTTGAGAAAGTTTATCTATGCATAGGTACTATTATTTTATTAATGACCGACCAAAGTTTCGATTTCGGTCACAGTTTCATTTCGGCCAAAAATTGGCCAAGTCTTCGACCCCGCCGAAACTCCGTGTTCGTCATTGTTTTAACCCGTTTATAAGTTTTATTCATATTAAATTGTTAAAGTAACAAAAAAAAAACATTATGTTGTTACCAAATTTATGTTTTGTTTTTATTACAATCAAGAAAATTATATGTGTTTATATAAATAAAAAATAATCCAACTACAATGTCATCTATAGCATGTTAAAATAAACATGATATTTATATAAATATATATATGTCGATAAGTTTTGGTTTCGGTCGGACACTATTACTAAATCCTTGTGCTGGGACAAATTCCTAGTATGTTTTTGATATTGGAAGGTGTCGGGTGTCAACTATACAGAAACCACGGGGTTCGATTTATGCGCTTGCCGCGGTTATTCTGTGTTTGAGTTACCACAACTAACACTTCCTGGATTTGAAAATGGTTAAACTTTAGATCCCGGCGGACATATCAATACAAACGACAGGGGCAAACAAGGACATAAAGTCTAAGAATAGTTCGGTCCTTAGAATATCAATATTGGCTGGCAACTAGACTACGAAGGTCGGTGGGCAATATCTCCGTGTGAAATACTGACTTTCAACCGCTCTTCACTATACGGGACCCGATCCCAATATAATTGGGTAAAATGTAGGCTGAATATGACAGGCGTCAAATATGGCACTGGAATTAGACGGCCTATTCTATGGTCAACCAACTACTCAACTGTTCATCCGTTTATCGTCATAGACATGAAATTCAGCTCTAATTGTGATCGATGGTTATTGGGTACACCCAAAACCCACCCACCTTAATTAAGTTCCTGTTTGCGTTTTTTGTACCGAAAACATACACGTTTCTTGTTAGAAAGACCACACGAGCAACACCGCTGGTAAATGCTACTTCTTTCATATCAATATCCTTAAATTAACAAACATACTGAGGCGTACGTACTCGTAGGTGCCCATCGCGTAATAATGTATACCCTTATCAATCACCAAAACCTTAAGGATTAGATATACCTAACATAAAAATCCATTAAAGTACGCAAAGCCCTTTTACTTGATATTCGTAGGTTCAGGAAAAATGTTCATAAAATCTGGCTCTGTTAGTAAAAATATTCTAGCTGCTCAAAGGTAAAGGAACCTTTTTTGTATAATAATAATAAAGGAAATCATAACAAAGATCTTTATTTTAGGTAAAATTACACAGTTTTGGCAGAAAAAATAACTAATAAGAATAACTTGCACGAGCTAGAAACCACAGATGTTGGTAATTTGAAATGTCTTTTGACAAAATTCCAAAAATCCGTAGTTATAATTTTGCTTAAAAATATTAAAACTATTTTAAATATTTCGTCGTACGAGATCTTGCAGCTGCTACCGACGGAAACATCCTTAAAATGACGTGTAGCTATAAATTACAAATCAAACTGAAACTCCGTGTTCGAGTAATATAGGCACCAAGTTGTGCAGCTATATGGTCTAACTATATAGTACAAGTAATTCCTTACTAGATCTACGATAATATGAGATTCCTTTAATTCGCATCTCAGAATATCGAAACCTTATTGTGTATCTCAATCCAATATAGAATTATGGCTAATTCAAATGTAACTGAGTATTTATTTGATTTTAAGTCACTTGATTACGCTTCACGTTGCATCGTGTTATGGTATTATTGTCTTTACTATATGCAGTAGGAGTTTGTTTAAAGGTTGGAACATATGTAATATCGGTAAGCTAACGTTTTTCACACAAACTACCTATTCGTTTAAATAATGCATGTAATATGTAGAGAAAGAAAACAAAGCAATAACACTGCGACAAACAGCTTAGCACAAAAATAGCAACACGTCTCCATGTAAATAGGATTATATTAGAAAAACGGCATTAGTGATGCACCTGCGCCCGGGCTGGGCGGCGACGACGGCGGCGTCGTGGGGCGTCGGGGGCCAGCCGGCGCCGTCGCAGAGACAATAACTCAATCCGCGGGGACCGGTGTGTGCGCGAATGTAATCGACACAATCCAGCACAATGGCCAATCCACGACCATCCGAACCCACTTATACTAATGCGTCCTATTGAAAACCGCTGTACGCTTGCTAACGAGAAGGATCCGGACTGCGTGCGAGTTAGTTTATACTGCTTTATCCTGATCTATCTCTATCCTCGATTTATCTCCCTCTTTTATTATGAAAGGTGGTCCAAGTAATAGATATTCAATAATATATTTAATGAAAATTCTCTTTGAATAATAATATCGTTTCATTTTGGCTTACGGCGTAATATTCATCATCGGTGTGGATATAGAAGCGTAATGAATTACTGGCGAATTTTATGAAGCAATGATTTGAAATTCAAATTTTAAATCTTGCTTCTACATTGAGATATTACTTTTTTACAATAGCGAATTGTACGACGGAGAAGAAAAACATAATCATTAAAGCTTGAAATTGTGTCCAATTAAGGGCAGGGCATGTAGGTAAGCAGACGTTCCTTAATTTTGACAACTACAAGCTGGGTACCTAGCAAGCCTAGTAATGTTTATCGAAGAAATAGATCTAATCTTCTTCTTATCGTGTGGGCATTAAGGTCTAACGAAGGGTCGGAAACTCTGACACTAGGGTGTGTAGGGACACACCCTAGTGTCAGAGTTTCCGCCTCAAAGGCCTCTGACATGGCTTATTTGACGACCGCCATTTGGCGGCCAGGACCACCGACTTATACGTGCCTTCCAAAGCATGGAATCATCTTTTTATGAGACAATCAGGTGATTTAAGCCTGCGATGTCCTAGCCAAACTGGAAAACAACTTTACGAAGTATGCTTCCTATAGAAATCGAACCCACGACCATCGGGTCACAAGGCAATCGCCTAAACCAATCTATAACCGAGGCAGTTTTAGATCTAATGAGCTATGATCAACTCACTATCCATTACGGCCCAAAGCCGAAGTAAACACAAGGTGTAAACATTGACTGGTTACCTCTGAGTCGCCACATGTTCTACATGACGTCTTGAACGAGACCGACCCTCAAACAAAGGAACTTTATGTGAACTACGTTGGTAGCCATATGTTCAGTCAGATTAGCCCTATATAGAAACAATAAAACTAAGCCATAAAACAGGAGAGTAATAAAAAATGCAATATGAAACGGGCAGTACGCGTTTGCACATACATATTGTTTGTTTGTGACAAAAAAAAAAACCGGTTCGTTGTGCGTGGCAACAAGAATCTATGAAAAATCAATTAAACTTCAAACACAAAGCCTGGCATTGTTAACTTGTTTTGTTACTGCGAGCCACTTCGTTTCTTTTAATTGCTGAAAAATCCCGATTGTGGAATACTTCGATCTACAATCGCTTTATTGAAACAAATATTCAGACGAGTACACACGCGTGTGTTTTTACCGAATTAGGGAAGAGTGATAAAAACATACTTGCAATAACGGAGAGAGAGGTACGATTATAGCTGCGTAAGACATACCGATATCTCAAAACACATGAACGCAGTATCCGAGCGATCCGCACATTTCTTAGGAATGCGGCTGCCGCGCCCTCTGCCAGGCAAACACGCGAAATTAGTTTTCTTACAGTAGTGCGAAAATATGCCTTTGCGGATGTTACGTCTTGTAACACCATCGAAAATACGTGAAATATTTCCGATAACCCTCGAGTCCCACCTTGCCGCCTGTCCTTTGTCGTATTAAAGTAATTGAATATTCTGAGCGCGGTTGTAAATATAAATAAAATCCGTTAACAACATTAAGCGGCGTAATGGTTTATGACAATGCACGTTTTCGCAATTAATTCGTATAAATGCGCTAATAAACGCAATCTAGTGAATCATCATTATGAAAACGTGTCAAGAGGCCGCCAGTGGCACGCGCCTCTACACGTTAGATTTTTATGCGGTCCAGTCCCCCCGCCCCCTGTGCTGCACTTACAACGCGTTGTTTATTCTATTCGCCCACTCGCACACAATGTGTGCGATCCCCGCCCACTACATGACTTCCGAACTACACATAATTCAATATCCTTACGTCACAAACTATATTTGTACAATACCTACCTACGTACTCAGCAGTAGCTACCTATCCACAAATAGGTAATTGGATATATCGGTTTCCTTGAACTTAGGATGTTTGTCTTAAACTTGAACGTCTTGATGGCTATTCTGCGGCACGAATTGTTGCAGCTCAGTAAACTTCCCCACACATTAATATCATGCTAGTATACCTATTGATATTTTGGGCCAATAACTAATATTTGTAGGAAGTTACAAATATTCGAAAAGTTTTGTAGTTTACCCAATTTACTTGTATCTATCAAACCCGTGTTTGTGTTAGTTCATAATATCGAATACAAATGTTACATTCCCGTGTTCAGGAACTGGCGACGTAGCAGCCGTGTGTAAATAATTATTACACGAACCATTTCGAGCTACTTTTGACCCCTTCACAACTCGAAACCTATTTAATATGAAATTTGGCACATTTATTAAAGCTCCTTAGCTTTCCTAAAATCCAATTTCATAAATGTAGCTCAAACAGTTATTGATTAACGTTTAAAAACCGGCATTTTTGTGACTGATTCACTGGCATATAGATCAAAAACCTAACCCACATCCAGAAGTCCTAGAAAGTTGAAATTTGACATGCAGCTAGGCAATTGTGTGTATACAAAGGAAAAAATCGGAAACCCGAAAATTTCTAAGATTTTTTTTTCCAATCAATCGATCTTGTTAGATAACACTTAGCGCCTTTCAAAATTATAAATTGCTTTCTTCTTTGCAAGAGAATAAGTATTTTATAGGTACTTCCGACTTATTTATAAAACTAAAATAACCGATTAACATTAACTGCTCCTGGAAGCGCTGGCTCAGCGTTTTAACATCATTGCGAACAATTGTAACATAATTATGTCTTAAACAAGAAATATATCCGTATACAATTTTGCTACTTATATAGGCGCGGGAACGCGGGGGTGCGTGTTGAAAGATGAATAATAATAGTTTCTTTACAAAAAATAATGATATTCCATCAAAAACATAAATGTGAAAAAGGAAGCCAAAGTTCACTGAGGACTTCAGCGAAAAAAGAATTGAGATCTAAATGAGCGCCAAGTACTGTAGATAATCCTGAAAAAAGGTAAATGAAAATTCAAGATTTGACTACAAACAAGCAAATAATTTTTTTTGAAGTATGATGTAACAACTGTATCTTGCGTAAGTGAACCATAAAGATGATAAGTAAAGCCAAATATAAGATAACATGTATGTGAAAACTAGGCAAGTCGAATCTTGAACCTTCATGTACCTTATTTCAGGATTATATACAGAACTCGGCGCCCATTTAAATCTCAATTCTTTTTTCGCTGAAGTCGGTAATCACGGATTTTTATATATTAGCTTTGAACTTTTGCTCCCTTTTTCACATTTATGTGTTTGAACCTTATCACAATACTTGCACTCGCTATTTATGTATACCTAGAGTAGTAAACTTTTTGTACGTGTACGCAAAACAAGATTTGTTTTTTAAAAGGCCGCTACGGTCTCGAACACGTCAGTAGTAAATCGAAGACAGCTACGAGTACCTACGTCTATAACCATCCAGGTTCGGAACATCTATTCCTCTCACAAACATAAACAGCCCATGGGACAAGTTAGAGCTTTTTCAAACAACTTACGAAACCTCAATTTATTCGGCAAGCCAAGACTAGTTTCTAAACATGTCCGAAGTAGACGCTTAGTTATGTGCCTATGTGCTAGCACCGAAAGCCATTGCGTTGATTTTGTTTACAAAGCTCATTCGGCTTCCTGGCTCTAGAATTTACTGTTACTAAATATATTTTTAATTTATTCTCTATCAAATAATGATTTGATCGACAGCAACTATTATCCATTTCCACTAGGTATAGCTGTCAGCGTACCTCTATTCAGATTTGATGCATATTTAGTTTCTGGTTTTAGCTTACTAAAGCATCTATTGACAGGCTTATCAAACAATTTGCGTATTCTTCGTATCTCTGAAATAATATAGTTTGACATTTTAGTGTCAAACGCAGATGTATTATCTCTACAACCCTTTGCGGGGGTGCCCACGGCGCTGCTTTGCAAAGAAATCCATAACATTTTTCATATCGCTCGCTCCTCATCTGAATATTATTCGATTGCTTTCCGCCTGTGAGGTATATTCCTTTAGGAAATTGTTTTTTCTCTTTCCCAGAAATATTGAGTAGATCTAACTTACCAACAACAACTTTTGATATTTTAAGGTATTTTAAAATCTTTCGCTTTATCGTAAAGGTACGGGGGAAGTTTATTCTAAAAGTTTCCCGATTTATTTGAAGTTATATCGACCGGATTCGAATATTGCGTAGCGGGAGCAGTTTGGGTTTATCGTGTACCTTCGTCGTGAAAATGTGAGAATACGGTCCCTCGTAAATATGTCTTGTTTCTCCATTTACCTTTGTATCGCCAATCTTCAGATAGAGACCCGCGTCACGCTCCTGCCGGGACTTCTCGAACGATCCTGTGGCAAATCGGGAATGACCGCGATCATACACATACGACCGGCAGCATTCCTTGGGGAAATCAAAACACGATTTATGATATTCATCTGTGTTTTTTGTTGCAAAGACATACCTATTCAGCCATGGTATGGTATGATTCTATCAAGAATGGAAAAATAAATAAATACCTGAAAGTTTTTATTAGGGCATAGGTAATTAAAGTTCGAATTCCCATTCATGACTTCCATTTCAAGTTGTAAACTAATATATCTTGAAGGCTGTCCCAACTCTTAGCTTTTACCCAGTTTATCTACTTGGGAAGTTCGGTTAACCGGCAGTTTAGCTCAAAGACAATGACAAACTGTCGCGGCACACCTCGTCAGTGAATCCAATTAAGGAATTTTATCCATTAAACTTGGCTGACCCGTTTTGAGAGTTGCAAAGCGTTAAATGTTGTGGTAGATCGATGAATGGAGACAGCGAGGCGGTGGTCACCCGCCCAATGAAACGAAATAAAATACATGTGGACGAGCTAGCCAAATTCTATAGTTTGGTCGTGTCCAACCGCCAATTACTTAGTCGAAGATTGATTTATGACTCAATATTTTGCCAATTACGTAAGCGCGAACGTGTCTATACGTATGTTTGCGTGGACACAGCTTTATGTCATGTGCAAAATCGCAAAGCTATACCGTTCGTAGTTTATTGTTTCCGAGACCATTACGATACACACCGTTTAACGCAAAAAGCGAACCGCTGAAACGATCGAAAGCTTCGCAAAAATCCCGTTCCTACTAATAATTGAAACGGGAATCGGAGTAATGAACGCTATGCATGTGTACCAGGGTTTATAAAAGAAAAAAAAACGCGGTCTACTTGCTTTGTATTTCAGAAATGTGAAGCAATATTGCGTTTCTGTTCTGAATAGAGCGAAGTATTAAAATGTACTGCAAAATCTAAGTAGAACCTAAATGTCTAAACAAAATGAGCATTTTTATAAAAATCTCTATCTGTATTTATTTAGAAGCTTATTCTAAGTACGTTTGCCTTCAAAATAAATCTCTATAAAAGAACTTAACAAAGCCATTTGCTTTTTGAAGATCCCAAAAATACTCAGAATTTATCGCACCGGAGAATAGATTTTAAAATTTAGCACTGGTTTTCAATCGGTTTCACTGAAAGAGAACAATCCCCATTTATCTTCCAAAGTAGTTCGGGTAGATCAGATAAGACGATTGCAGAAGGGACGTTGGATTTTTACGGGTTCGAGGCGCGAAGTCGGAACCCCGTTGTTCCAGTCCGAAACCGGACAAGACAGACGGGCGCGGTCCGAGCGCGTGCTTGTTACATACCAACTAAATGCATCAAAGGCTTTATTACCCTTACCAATAAAGAGGGTCTATTTTTAAAATCAAAGGACTGTTTCTTGTTGTTCGCGTACACAATTCTATACGGATCGAATAACTATTAACCCTTACTTGGTCAGTAAGTGGATCTGACCCGCAGCGTTTTCGCCCCTTAGAGCTAAACGCCATAAACGAAATGGTTTTAATAAGGCATTCGTTGTAACAGGTTGCTAGTCCACCGTTCACAGTGTATTAAACCTTTTCCTTAGTCCATTTTCGTAGCCATAGAAGCGAGCTTTATGACCTTGAAGGGATTTCGGACGTCCTACATGACCAAAAATTGGAGAGCCACCGATACGGCACAGATTGTCGTATCTACTTTGTTTCCATAATCCGGCACTCGACCTTCCGCCAGCCCCAGCGACGTAAAGGCACGTCCCGCCACTCCGTGCTCCTCTTGATAAAGAATTTCATTATCAGCACACCGCTGTATGAATGTGTCCTGCAGATAAGCTCCTCGGACAACGGGTCCCGGCTATTTTTAATGAACAAGCTCGCTTCATAGAATATTTAAATCGTTATCTTAGTACCGGTGAAATAATAATTTCTCTTAACCTAAATGCACACACCTTCTACCAACCACTGTTTTAATTAGGAAAGTGGGTTTAGTAGATTGTATCCTTTGAAATCAGAATAAACAGATCTTCAATTTACTTATCATATTATTTGATTTATTGCTAAAGCTTTAAACCTTTAAAAATACATAGTTTATTTGCTGCCGAGTCTCCTCTGTTTTGCATGAACTTTTGAGATTATGCAAATGTATTTGCAGCTTAGTTTTAGTAAATACAGTTTGATGTATATCCTTTTTGGGTACTAAAACTTTGAAATTGTAATTGTGAAACTCCTAACAACTATTATCCAGTAATATTTAAATGATTCGCGTACAAAGCCACAAGTTGTAAATACCCTTGTTTTTGTTTGTGCTGAAACAATGTTCCACAAATATCTGTACACGGACCACTGCTCATTTGTAATGATTATTGTTAACAGCGCAATAAGTGTTACTTTGGCGTGGCATTAAGTGGTTATTGCTTATTGCCTTAAGTTATGTTTAGATGGGAATGTTTGAGGCTCGTTTCAGTAGGCCGGTCGGACCTCAGCTCAGTCATCGCGTCGACTCGGGCTCGCGGCTGTTTGTCATTACACGGAATGGAGATGAAAACAGCTTCAGAAACACTCACTAGTGTACACTACTCAAAAACTTAACGTGTACAACGCGCTAAGCGCTTGTGTGAATGTGCCCTTAGGGCGCGCTGTATGAATACGGACGATGCCGCACCGACATGCTGTAGGTAACAGCATATAGTTTGTAGGAAGCTCGTTACGCCGCTGTGCCGCTGCGTTTGATTGCCGTGCAAGGGGAATACTAATGTTGAAACCTATGCGATTGATCAAACGGATTCAGGTTACCAATTGAGAAACGAAGCTTATTCCCAGTGCAGTATTTTAAGATTTCTAAACTTGTTATTTGTATAAATCGCAAGCTCCAATCAGGATAATGTAATAAGCTTTGCTTTACCGTTGCCGGGTATAATCGATTCCATAATTTTCATGTTTATTTGGGAACCAAAGAAAAACATGGGAGTTCCCACGGATGTTGTAAATCAACATGGGAAGCAGAATAATGTGTTTCTCACAAGAGATCGGTGCTGCTCTACATTATTTATGTGGGTAGAGCCTCGGTATCATAACAGTGTTAAGTCAATTAGCCTCTGTTTGAGTTAACATAATGTTCCCGCACAGTATACGTATATAATAGGTATACTACAACTTTAATTTCCCGATCAAGTAGCAACCTCACGCAAACACAAACAAGTCTATAAAAGTCAATTTCCAATAAAAACGTACACTGAAGAGTAAAAAGTATATTGATTTTATCGACTTGGGGTTATTTAATTATAACTGGGTGATGCCGGTTTCGTTTTATGCGACCGTTGACAGAAAAGTTCGCTAACAAAATTGTCCCGTCAAAGTTTGGGATAGACCGCCCCTCGCGTGTTTGTCAAAAAGTCGCTCACGGCATCGTTAGACCGCTCTTAGCGTCCCTGATTAGTTTTTATAGCATCTAATTCAACTCAGCTCTGCAGGAAGGGGAGAGCGGCGCGTGGTTCATGGTCATCCTCTAAGCGGTAGTAAGGGATTACGCCTCGTGCACACCGCCGCTTTAACGAAATGACTCTTCGACAAACTTCCCCAACATTCTAATTTAGTATTCAATTCAAAATTCAACGTTATGTTCTTTTAAACTACAGCACACGAACTTGCCAGATATTTGCTAATAAAAACAGCTGTTCAAAACAACATAGGAATAACATTTGGGCGATTTTATTAGTAACTGAATACTGTTGTTTTGTGGCCAATAACTTTAACTATATATTTATAAAAGAGTTTTACTTTAAGGTAAATGCTCCAGGGTAGCCCGCGAAATTCAAATATTTTTATGTAGTTCGAAAGAATGAACATTTAGAAATAATCATTCTTTCGAACTTCATGAACTTAGAGGGCTATATTGATGATTAAAATGGTTATAATTCTTTAGATAAATACGCGTTACGGTCGCGGAACGCATTTGGTCCACATACAGCTTCACACTGACCGGCAAATTGCAAAAAACATAAAAATATTTGAATTTCGCGGGCTACCCTGGAGCATCCACCTTAACAAATTCAAATAATGCTCTAAAATACTTACAAATGGTCTTCAGCTCATCAAAGCTTCTCGGAGAACTTCTTCTTCTTCTCGTGTGGGCAGTAAGGTCTAACTACCCCACACACCCTAGTGTCAGAGTTTCTAAACCGCCTCAAGGCCCTCTTAAATGGTTTATTTGACGACCGCGGAGAACTAAACAAATTAATTCAAATTATGAGTTCGACTAATATTTGTAGTTACGTACTATAATTTGATTTGTAACTTTGCATTAGTAGGGTGTCCTAGAGGCTTTGTCACCAATTCGTTACTGATGAAGTCGGGCTAAGCGGAGGCGGGTCGGTAGAACCTCCATTGTTTTCCATGTCGCCAGCGGCTTTACGTCAATGAAGATAAGGGCTAGATTACTGGAGCTGGGCTTAAAAGCCTCCGTATGTTTGCTAATAAAGCCGCCGGACATTTTGCCCAGAGGGGTCCTAATTTATCATTGTTAGAGTGCGCCTCAAACGAAAGCAATTTCCGTCTAGAATTCGTTTTTTTTTAGATACGATTTCTCCCGAGAACTCAGCTTAGAGTTCATTTGATGTCGTCCAATTAGGATTCTATTACACAGCTTTTACAAAGAACAAGATCAAATTCATTTATACGAATGTATATCTGAGTGCATAGGTAATTCAATACATTTACTTAACTGACACTTTTTCTTATGATCAAAGGTCAACTTTGTTTAAACATTTGGCGCGTCCCTATTCAATCTAATATTGATTTTGAGCTTTCTAGAGATACCTTCTTATAGAAATAAATATTTGTTATAAAACTACACAAAGAATATAGAAAGACTGTCTGTCAAAACGGAAATGAACGTAGCGGGGAGCAGTTGAAAAATACACCGATACCATCTTGGGGCTGGGCAACGTGGAAATTAAAGGATTCTATTGTTTGGCTCTGCACAGTGTACAGTTATTCTCTCTTACATTTTTCCCCTTTTCGGAGATAAGATAAAATAATACGTTGTAAAGAAAATAATAACTAATTCGATCGCAGGCACCATAGAGCTTACCAGCGCTTGTCTCTCATTTTTTTTAATATTTTTCAAACAATTCGCTGTGCACGCACGTCAAGAGGCTGTCTGAACTGAACTCGTCTAATATTCACAAAATGCCAACATTGAAAGCAGCTTCAGATGTCGAGTCTATCGAGTATATAAACACGTTCAATGCGAGTAGGCACACAAACTCATAGAGCTGTGCATAATTCACGTTGACGTACAGTTTCTCGCAAAGGTTTTTACTTTTTACTTATCTATTGGAGCGAGAGACCTCAGATGATAACCAGTGATTCGTGAACAAGTTCTTGTTCGCTGTTTGCCATTTCTTTTGCCATTACAGAATTATTTGGGCGTAATAATGGTAAATTTTTGGACAAAATTGCTTTTACTGCGAAAGTAATAAAAGCCAATGAAAATAAACTCTGACTGACTACTCATCGAAGTTGAAAAATATTTTGTAAAATAGTTTGGTATTCAGAGCACACCCGCCCTATAGGTTATGTCAGTTTCGCACTGAAAGCTTTCTTCTGTTCCCGCGCAATACATCATTTTATTTTATAGCCAAACAAGCGAGAACTATATTTCTACGACGCAGATATTTTCTCGATATTATTGTCACGACATTTATATTTCCACCTGTGTGTCCTCTGTAGTAACATGGGCTTGTTTTTCCAGTGACTAAATTCATCCGCATCGGGATCGCCGACAAGAATGACAACCCGCCGTACTTCGACAAGGAGCTCTACGAGGCGGAGGTCGACGAGAATGAGGACATCCAGCACACCGTACTCACCGTCACCGCCAAGGATCACGATGAATGTGAGTACATAACTTTAACATATACACGAGCTTCTATACTCCTCAATACAATACGACTATTTTTATAAAACTTGTGCCAAATTCTCGTCTCTTAAAACAAACATAGCAAGTGGCGTGTTTATAGAATAAATATACGAGGCGACCCTAATACGAGGCAACACTGCAACAAGGAAAGAACATCTAAAACAAAACAAAAAGTCCCGCACATGGCCGCTATATTTTATGCCATCGGATCAAGTTCCGCTTAACTTTATACAAAGAAAATCTCTCGCTGTGTCCCGAAGATATTCCGCCTTACACACGGATTGTAATCGAATGGTATTAGCTTCGAGAAGAATAACATAAAACGCAGTAAAGAAGATATTACGTACGAAGTACGAACGTCTTCATATTGTACCTCACCTGAGCGCTGTATATATAGATTACGGGTTTCAATCTTGTGCCATTTATTGAAATTGAATCGAGTCGTTGATTGTCCTGTAACTAGGAATACCAGATTCTCATCAATATTACAAAGCCGTTGTGGAGGCTTGCTACATTTCCAAGTACATACTGCGAAAATAATTTTGTGAACGTGCATCGATAAAACAATAAAAATGACACTTCAATCATGCCAGCAGCTCACAACTTGCTCCCGAAAATTGTCAACATTACCGCACGGACAACTGAACTTTATTATTGAGCTGATGAGTTTTAACCGAACGAATTGAAAGGGTTTCGTAATTTAGGCATAATCAAAAACCTGTCCAGTAATTGCAAGTGGCCGCCGGCCGGCCATCGATAACAAATCTTTAACATAAATTGAAATCGGAGTCAATCTTTTTGAATGGATTTCGCTAAAAGCGTGGATTGACAAAGAATTTTGTACTTAGTATGTATTTTTCTTTAGCCATTGTTCACACGCTTTGTTCCGCTGACGCTTTGTCCGCTTTCTTTTAAGTCTATCTAAGAAATTGTTGACGTAGTTATTATTGATATTAAAAAGTAAGCATTGTTGTAGTTTCCGGTTTGAAATTACCATCGTATCAAACAATAACTAACGTCTCTATATACTAAATACTATCTGTATACTAAATAACTAACGATTTTCATTAAGAAAAGTACTTTTTAGGTCATACCCCTACGTATGCTACTAGTCGAGAACGCTTATAAATATAATTTCATGTTCAAAGGGATTAACCGGGAAATAAAAATCGCGGCTACGCACACATACAACATACACAAATATTTATTTTACATCTTATGACGACATTTTCAAGATATTAAAGACATAAATTTTACATTGGGATAAGCCTCATAAGCATTTTCTTTTATAAATAAAGCCGAGAAGGACATTCGTTTGAAAATACGGTATTCCGTGTATCCAGTAAGCTTTACGTATTAATTGTTATAATGTATTTAAAAATACGTGGAACAAGCCTGTCATTAAATTCTGGTGAATCTTCAGCATATAAAATAAAATGAAAGATTCGTAAATTCAGAATTAAAATGAGCGAATTTGAGAGACAGTCAGATGGTGTTGCCCGACGGCCAGGATTATATGGAAAGACACACAAAAATACAAAAAAAAAATGTTAGAGCTATTGGCGCATTTTATTACAGTAAAAAGTAATGAAACATCCATTACCCACGTCATCGGATCGAGGTGCAATCCTCCATATTTTTTCCATTAACCTGTTTGTGCTCAGTCATTCTCTTTGTAGAACTATTCGAAAGAGAGTATAATGAGAAAAACGATATTACTCAGAGCGCAGTGTGCATAATATCCCTTATCCAAGCGTTGACGCAGAATTGGTGGCGTTATTCTTTTGTAGTACTAACCAAGAAGATTCAACGTTATAAATATTGCTGGAGTGTGACCGGGCGGCGCGGGCGGCGGGACCAGCCCAACACGAAACTTCCACATGAGGAACGGCAAGTGTGCCTACGTATGACGTCACAGCCCCGCAACTGTAGCGTTTTCGTTTGATCGATGAGTTCGCACAGTTGCTGTGATACATTATATCGGAGAATTTCGCCTTCGCTCAGCGCTGCCACGCGCCGCGTCGCCGTCGCCGTGTCGCCCCTCTAATACGGTCCTTATTAAACTCACAACCTTTCCTGTACCTTTTCATAATGACATTACTGACGCAAATTGTCTGACTTGATTATATAATTAACTTAAGATGGGTAATGCTTTAAATTACCAGCAATCTGGTCATGATGAAAATTCTCTCAGCGCGTACAGTTAGTCGGGAGCAGCTATTTTATATCACACGGTAGGTCACGGTTTTTGGAGGTGGGTACGAATTGAAAGTATAATAAAATTTTCGATTACTACATCGTAAATCTTTTGGGGTTGCTGATGTCCAACCGTTTGTTTTCACCAAGTGCTATTCAATAATGAAATTGAATTTATTTTTTGTGCCAGCGACATACAGAAAACAATTTTGAAACTCTTTATCTTTGGGCGTTTTATAAATAAAAAAGAAATCCATATCTTCAGTCACGACACTATCCGTCCTTGATTATACACAGTTAATTAAAAGACAAATAGCAAAAAAAATGTTGAATCTAAAACTCTGAAATGACAGAACTTGCCCTCCTTTTCTTTATTAATAATTATTCTGGAGAAGTTATTTGAATTACTTCAGTGGGTAGGTACGAGTAGGTATAATTGATGATAGAGCAAGATCTCGTTCTGTAGAAGTTATAAATTCTTCTCGTCGCGTCGTAGGAAAACTTACGTAGCCGTAGGTCCTAGAAACGTTTGAGAGCTCTCTAACATTCAGTCGAAAATTGTGTTCAATTTTTTATTACTTTCCTTTACTTTAAAAGTATTTTTTCGTGTTCTTATACTATCATCATCAACTGAATAATTTGCTTTGAATACTACATAGATTTAGGTAAATTTAAGTGGTCAAGATAAAAATAAAAAGCTTCGGGTTGGTACTAAAAACAAATAAATAGGTACTTGTTTCATATCATGAACAGATGAACCAAATAGGATAATATTAAGGTACCTTCTTCGTTTCGAAATTATCTTCATGTACGGACAAATGTAACAAAGAACTTATATACTTACTTTCAGCCCAACGTCTGAATCCATATTAGATTTTCACAAATAAAAGAAAAAATCTTATTGTTATTTTCTTTCCGAAATTAACTTTGGCGAAAAGGCAGATAAACGTATATGCTCAAACAAAAGTGTAACTAAGCGTGTCTTCGGTACACAAACTCGCGAGTAGTTGTATTGTGTTGTGTTTACATTCTCTGCGGCGCAGCTCTGCCACAACTTGAGTTATTACTGGAATAAATGACACCCGCTAAGTTCTTGATGCCATTGGACTATAAACAAAGTTACGATTGCTCACGATGTACGTACAATACGAGTCTTGTGTCAACTTCACGAGAAAGGTAACTATTTCGAAATGGAATCGTCTTGCAAACCATGCGAGTCTGTATTGTGTCGTATCGTAAACATCGCAATCGTTCAGTCGCGAAGACAAAGAGAAAACGTAACATCCCATCCCATCTTCAGTGGCTTACTTGTTACTGCTATCTAAAAAACATCAGACTCCTCTCAATTTACCAAATACCAATTCATCCAATTTAATTTTCTGAAATCGCCCGAGTTAGTAGTGTCAAAGTTGAAGTAACGACCCCGGTCGTACTTGGATAGAATTTCAATGTTTAAAGGTCAATAAGTCGGCTTTAGTGGAAGTGCTTCATAAAAGTAAGATTAAAAAGGCGTAACTTGGAAGACATGTTCTCTAAAATTGTTATTTTTTCGTCTATTGGGTTCATCTTTTTGTACGTTATCGCAGCATTTCGCTACACCGTCGTAGCATCTGCAAGCTTGCTGCTTCTTTATTTCGGATTAAAATCTCCGCCCCAACAGATACCGATTCAATCTTGCTTTTAAACTGCATCCTTTTCTATATCTCGAAAAAATTAAGCGTGAGGAATCATACGTACAACTAGCGCTGCTACCGCGTTTCATGACAAATTAGAATTTTATCTGACTGAAATAATGACTATATTTGCGCCAGGGAACTGTAAATATTTTTAAAGATAACGCGCCGGGTTTATTGCGTATGTACGAGCTACAACAACTTGGTCGCTCCAGTAATAGCCAGTGTGTAAAAATATTTTTGTTTGGGAGACGGTCTGTTTGCCGTCTTTTAATATAGCAGGAACTCGTAGCGAGAAACAGCTATCGTTAGACTTGTTCCTTGTGACTTTGTTAAATTATATATTAGATTAGCTTTTACCCGCGACTTCGTATGCGCATATTCCGTTCTCGTTGGAATTTCGGGAAATCCGCTCTCTATGCTCCCCAAAGCACCTTCATGCCAATCTTCAGTTGTCTACGACCAGGGCCCTGTTTAATAAACGTTACAAATTGTAATTTGTAATTGTATTTTACAAGCTACAAGTTTCTGTTTAATAAAGAATACAACTTACAAATTTACCATGTTGGAATACTTATAAAATTGTAAATTTGTAGCTACAATTTTACATATTTCTGTTTAATGAACATTTTCTCTTTACAGTTGACAATTTACATATTTGTAAGGAAAACAGTTTTATTGAACGCATAATTGTAATTACAAGTTTACATATTTTGTAAATTGTAGAACAATTTTGACAGATGGAGTCATTGTACAATTTTGTACGTCAATTTAATATGTGAAGAAATTTAATAAAAATGTTATGGTTGGATTGGTTTAAGTAGTGGAAGTGTGTAGTGACAGTAGTGATAATGAATATTGGACAGAATTGTGATTTTGATATAGTGCTCCATGACTTTCGTTACGAATAAAAAAAACCGGCCGAGAGCGACTCGGACACTAACACGAAGGGTTCCGTACCATAAACAAGTTTCTGAAAGAGAACCCCTATCAATTTTTAATCAATTTTTTATTATTTGTTGCTAAAGCGGCGATACACGATCCGTAAAAATTTCAACTGTCTACCTATTACGGTTCTTGAGACACAGCCCGCTGACAGACAGACGGACGGACGGACAGCGGAGGCTTAATAATAGGTTGCCTTTGGTTACCCCTTGGGAACACTAAAAGTACAAAAGTATTCTCTAAATCAAATGCTAAAACCAATTTCTAAATATTTTAAATTCTAAGATTTTTGAAATCTACTCTCGATTTAAGAATCTTCAACAAAAACTTACATTTTATGAAATTTTTAACTTACAATTACAAATTAGTAGGTACAATATTATCATCTAAATCTACAGGCGCTTTCTGCACATGTAAACGTTTATTAAACAGCACTTGCAATGATAATATTTGTAAGATTTTTACTTGTAAAATTCTTACATAATTGTAAGGTTTATTAAACAGCACTTGTCATACAATTTAACAAATATGTCAATTATTTACAAAATTGTCTGATTGTAACGTTTATTAAACAGAGCCCTGAAGTTTAGACACTGCTTTGTCTGTCAGTCACTCAGTAACGGAAGAATTTTATATTAGGATTATAATGTAGATGTAGAGAGATATTGATTTAGATGGCAGACAACGTAAAGGAATAACTTCGTCTCCCTCTCCCGTTAATCAAGTGAACAATTTGAAGATAACCGTACCTATCTGAGAAAGCTTTTCAAACAGTAACTTATTCTCGTTAAGTTAGTTTAGCAAACGTGGTTTACATTTCTCACATTGTTTTAGTGAACAAAGGTATGGTATTACAGAAAATTTGATACATTTCATGTAACGTTGAGTTCTTAATGCGAACTATGAGAAGGTTAAATAAAAATATAGCATTTGTTACTTTTATTCTTGAGTTAATGGAAATTTTCGGCGGTAAGTAAAATGTCACGAGCAAAACTGTCATCGGGCGTTTACAATAAAAAGTAGCTTGAACGATATTTTTGTTTGCGACAGGCTAAGCAACAGATCCCGTTGAATAATCAGTTAATATCTGTCCCGCGGGGGATCAATTAGCCGCGCCATTACACAGGGGCCTGGGAGTGAGTACCGTTGTCTAGGACTCCACAGACCACGCATCCTACGCCCCACCATTACGGTAAAGAATGAAGATTACGTTCGCTATCCAATTGATTGACCACGTTTAGTATAAACCGAGCGGCAGGGACGTGAAACTCGGCCTGTATTGACAAATGTATTCGTTTGTGTGCGCTGTGTGTGCTTCCAATATGCATTTTTGATTTGTATGACTGCGAGGTGAGGGGCTTCTTCCTCTCACCCAGTGCTGCTTGTATGACGTCACAAAAAATTTAAAATGGATATAGTGTGGCGTTACGCATGGATAAATAACTAAAGATTATTAAACGCTCTGCCCGATGGAATATTATACTGTTGAGTGTCCATAAATGTATTTATACCATTTTTTAACAAGTCTTGTTTCACATTTTATTATAACCCAATATTTAAACCTTTGTTGAACACACGCAAAATATATTTGCCGTCTACATTTTTAATGCCGTTGCCTCAAAGTAATCAATTATAAATTGTTAGACTCTCTAAAAGATAGCCTGGAATCCTTCATCAGTAGACCCGAATTAATTAATCTCATTTGAGAGATCTTCCTTTAGTATTCATTTTATGACTCACGAAGAATGTAGGTACAGTACATAATGACAGCAGCGCTATGTTATACTACCAAGGACGATTTCCGTTATTCAAATATTTTACTGACGGCTGACCGAATCTATTACAAATGATGAAATGTATCAACTTTATGTATATTTCAGATTCACAGTTCTTAGGTAACATATTGATTCGCCGTAATGAATGTCGAAGCTTAACAATGTGGTTGCTCCAACCAAGTTGACTGATGACCCAAGTTATCGCCCTCTCAGAACATTACACACAGATTTATTTGAACATATAGACTTCTTCATGCTTCAATGAATCTTCTAATTGTTCAAATAAATGAAATGGTTTAATTCTTTTAAATTGATTTTTAACGTGACTTCATTGACTAGGTTGAACATTGTAAACCATAATGTATCTTAAGTAATTCTAAACATAACTTGGTTAATATTAAATTAGTAGTTCATCAAGAATTTACAGCAACTGTCGTAAAAGGATTATCATTTTACTGCGTGGGACTTTAACTACGCGGAATTTACCGCATAAACTCTCGGCTCTAAGTACCCAAGGTTTACAACACGAACCGTCATGTTTTATTTTTATTACTGAAAGCCATTCGAAATTAGATAGCAAAGACGATCAATACTGGTACCCATATATATTAATGTAAAAATAAACTATTCAAGGCCAATGAACATTCTCATTTCTTAGAGGAAACAGCGCTAGTAAAAGCAATCACGGCGAGGCGGCGAGAAAGCACAATGACTAATTAGACGTCATTCCCAAACTCATATTACCGCACACGTTATTATTCGCGAACACAGACGGTAATGAGAAGCCGTCTGAGCTCGCTCCGTCCACCGAGTACACGAGTACAGCGGGCACAAGTATTTATTAATATAAACGTCAGGAAATACGCTGTGCTCCTCGCGGCGGCACCGCACGCGAGCTGCCTGTCACAGGTAATGAGTTACGAGACATACAGACACTATCCGTGCCCCTAACTCTCCAGATTGAATTACGTACACCTAATTACGCAAATATCACAAATTACTCCTCATCACGTTATCATTTGAGTCTCGTGATTCTACTAAATAAATTATGATGTCGACTAAATTAAAATTTAGGCCCCAAACCTCAACGTTATAAATAACGATGCGATCGTTAATTCGTCGTTTATTATCACAGTGCGTACTGTAGGGTCCATCTATAAATTACGTATTTTATGAGCTAAGCTAACCTCAATTACGTCAATCTGAAATTAAATTATAGATTTGCTGAATTACCCAAATCTCATGTTTACGTTATGAAGCACTATGAATTAAACTAGAATATTCATTGTTGATAATGAATTGAACAATGGGCATGCATATGTACTTAACTTTCTTAATCTTTTTGCAAGTGCCAGTAGGGATTATAAGAAACGTCATGGAACAGATAAAGCAACGTTTCGCGTGCTTGTTAACATCCGTCCAAGCAGTAACAACGGTTGACAGGTAACACAGTAACTCATTCAGCGGTACCTTACTATACAGCTATTTTTTGTTCTCTGCCTTGAATATAAATCTTTATAATTGCCAAGAATAGAAGCAGTGGAGTGAGCGCATAGTTCTTTGTATTCACTTTTGGAAATATTATAAATCATAGTATACTTTTGAGCGTCACATAAATCATAAGATTACTTTATATCTAGAGTTAACTGGATCCTCGGATCTAGTCGTATCTTTTCGAATAGACGTTATAAATCATCCGACAGTTTGCACTATTAGGCGTGCGCGTTGCTCCAATTAATTCTGCAGCCGACGCGTTAATAACGTGATTTAATTGTGGACGTCTTTTGCTGCTCATCTTTAACTTGCGCGATTACATTTGCAGAGAGCTCTCACAGCCACCGCTAATGGATGATAAAACCAACGTCAACGCGGCTAACAACGGAATAAATTAACGAACCCTCTGAAATGCTTGATAAATTACAACGTGCCTCTAACCACTCGTATGTTTAAATAGTCGCTCGTTAAAAGCCCTACATTTACCGTTCTGTAGCTCATATGCTGAAGTTCTTAATTCCTTTTCGCTGCGGGATATAACGGAGAGACCCAAATTTTTCATAAATGGGGGTCCTCAATGTTCTGTTCCAGAACATATAGCGCCTCGCGAGAACAGAACAAATAGTAAGCTGTCGAGTGTCGACTTAGCTAATTGATGAGCTATAATTGCTGGGCCAGATATCGCTAACTCGTTGCGTTTGCCAGATGACACAGGCGTCGGTCAGGACACATTTGGGTCAACCTTAGCTGGAGGGTCACTCGTCTGGAGTGTAGTCCTCCATTTGCGTCCTCCGCGCCGCTCGAGCCACAGCGTCACGTTGAGTGATTGTCTCGCTAATTCGCCGTGACGTAAACGATCAGAGTCCGCCACACCGCCGTCCCGCGCACCCCCGCACACCCGGCTCGCCCCTGCTTGCCCTACATGCTTATTGCTCGAGACCGGTCAACGTCGCTCAGCAATAATGGAAAATCACTATCTCAAGTTCATAGATTATGGAAATATAGGTAACCCTACAAACTCGCTCGATTGCTGACGGGAATCATAATTTAATTAACAAGTTATAGTACCACCGCAGCAAAACACAACTTTTCATCTGTGTAAAAGTTAGAAACATCAGACTTAACTTGATATAACAAATTATAATTATCCTCCACTAAGCACAAAGCAGATATTAAAATTGTGAAAGTCATCTTATATCAGAATAACCAACAAATCTACATAAGGCTGTTATTTATATTTAAATTTCGTATGAATATTTAAAAAATCCAAAGTTTCTCATCTCAGTCGAGAAGAGACATTTGCAAGTTAAGATGAGAAAGTAGTATATTTTTAGTAAAATTAATTGGTCTCTTTTGCAATATAGATTGTTTCTTCAAGAATATTAAGTCCTTAAAATGTTTAGGAACGACTTAAAAGATATTTATAGAGTATTATTTTAAAAGGTACACCGTGTCCTGAATACAAAGTAGATTAAATCTAATAAGACAATGAAGGTAAATTGTGTTAGCTGAATCAGGGCAATGTCATCAATACGAGCAGAACATGGTCATGACGCCGGAGGGTGTCCCCGGCGAGGTGCGTACGCATTCCCGTGACACTTGACAAATTACATTATGATTTTGTTACGGAGTCAGCGCAACACAGTTCCAACTTAATTTTCAAGTTGCGCGCGTTGTTAGTAAACGAACAACTTATTTTTTTCGTATCAACGTGAGTGAGCTATAGTACGAGTACTTTGGATAATGCGGCGAACTCGGTACAAGTTGTGCCACTGGCGCGAGTGACTCGCCCGAGACGCGCGCTACGCTGTCAAGCCGTCTCAACTTGCCTACCTACTTTATTTCTCAAGCCTCACGCCTCACGCCTGCTATACTTCCCAGTCCCCACTGATTAAGTGTCCCACTGCTCCCGAGACATTGTTAGTTTCCTCAACTTCAACTCTTAACCGGATGCGTGTTTATAACTGCTAAACTGACACAGTGAATTAATTTCCATCGCTCCAAGTACGAAGCTGAATAATAAAAGAGCCGTTTCAATAAAATTAATGTTACTCACTACGCTACTAAAAACATATCTCAAGCGTCGTTTATATTTATTATCGCTTTGAAATCGGCATTATGTTAGTTCCCGAATATAAAGGTATAAAAGAGAAGCATTGAAAAAAACTCAAAAGCCGTATGATCGAAACAAATTAAAGTACTTTCAAAATTAAATGGCTACTTAAAAGAGTATCGCTCGGTTACGTTAAACTTTCCTATTTTTTTTTATTTTCATGAAACACTCGTTTGAATACAAATCGTTTTACATACTGTTCCATTTTGAGACTGTCCGATTAGTTTCGGCTTTGAACGAAGCTTTTGTTCATAAGATCATGACATCTCAACTACCCACAAATAACGTTGGATCAAGCATAATTTTATCCTGCTCTTCTCGTAGCGCACAACTAGCAATGGCGTAGGCCAACGCGTAGCGATCTCGTAGCAACATACTACGAGTTGCTACATGGTTACAAATTGCTACGGCGCGTAGCGAGCTCTATCTAGTTAATGATTATGAACCACTAGAATACCGATTAACTTTTTGCAAACATAATAATACAAGCAATATTTATATTTCATGGTGAGGAAATATGTAGGTAGGTGTCGAAAGCTTTTTGTCGATTTAGTTTTAATTAAGTATTCGACCGTATTTGACAATATTCAGTAAACCACACAAATCAGAAATGCCTTTTTATCACTTTTGAAATAATTTTAATATTGGCATATTCTTCTTCGTCAGTCATTGTGCTCATGATATTTTTCGAGCGCGTTATCCGAGCGCGCGGTGTGTACTCACGCGCTCATTGAGGGCTAAGCTTAAACGCCTCTTTGACAATGTGTGCTGATAACAATGTACATCACGTAAATGGCTCCGCGAGCTTTTCACAGCAAAAAATATAATGAAAAGAGCTCGTAACCAGCACTTCATAAAGCGATATGACAAGCTATGTTTTTCTAACGATACTCCGCTACTTATAAAGAGAGGGAATATTATGTTATTTAAATAAACTGGTTTCACGTAATCGGCTTACTACCAAGTCTTTCTTATTGTTTCGGAGTTTCCTTATGTTTGAACGCACGGAAGCGTTGATGTGGGCATAACTCCGTAATTCATATGTCTTTTATTATAGCTTATATTTACATAATATTACAATAGAACCAATTTTATTTGCACAAAAAGTTGGTTTTGGTAATTTAGGGATTATACAACACGGGTAATGTTCACGGTAATCCCTACTTGAGAACTGCTCCTTCTGGTTCAGGGTTCTGGAGTCAATGAAAATCGGGTTATGCCAACCGAATATATTTCGCGTGATCCCAGAGAGAGAGAACCGTTCGGCCTGACCAGTGCGCAGTAACTGGTCGTCCAAAGCATACATCACGCGCGCATACAATTTGCTTACCTTGCACTCTGCCTCGCATACATACATGTGTCCCTACAGTAACATAAATTTCTTACATTTCATTCTAAGCACAGACTTTGGAGATTATTCTCGGGAGCGCTTAATCCTAAGCGATGGTTATTTAGTAACCGCAGATAGGTAAATGAAGTCCATATGGGTATCCGGGCTCAAACGGTAGTGGCTCCACACAAATCCAGTAAGCAACTAGCCGTATCACAAATATAGAGTAAGTAGCTGTGTAGCGTTGTGTGGGGGCTGCCAAACCATGCTCCGTTATAGCCTAAATAGGCCCTGATAATTATGGGTAACTTTAGACACAATAAAGCTAGCCAGTAATAATACTCCAGCGCAATTAAGAAACTCGCGATACTAACCAATCTACACGTGTTTAGTTGAATCTCGCGAATTATTCCATATAAGATAATATCTGCGTTCGTATCCATTTTCCCAGAAATCATTCCCCACTCAAACAACATTATAAATAACGTTAATTAAACTATGATTTGCTTGCTATACTCAAAACCATTCATTTACGAAAATGTCATGTAGGTTCCCCGATTCGCTAATATTTTGGTGGTTTTTATGTTAAAAACGGGTAGCTAAATATTGTTTCTCTGCGATCGCCATTAATCTCTGCGTCGGCCACAAAAATAGCGGGAAATACGAACGTCGTGAAACCACAGACGCCCACAAAATACGAAGAAAAATCATCAGAAAAATAATATGATACTCCAGTGTTTTTCTCGCAATTTCCTCCTGACGAGCTCCACCCTTCTTTGAGAATTAAAAACGACACAAGCTATTAATCATTCCGCTGCAATTTGTTATAATCAACTGAAGTAAACAAATTGCTTGAGTACCTACCTCGTGCTGATGGACTACCTACTCCACTATTTATACAACTCATCCGAAACTTTTGGGTGAACAAAAAGAAACCTTTTTTGGACACGCAATACTTTTAGGGTGGAATATTGTTATTTTATATAAATTGAAACGGCACAGCATGAGTAACACGATGTAAGTACAAACAAAAACTATAGCGACTTATCAACTCACTATTTAGATTTTTATAAGAAACAAACAACTTAATTGCCAACACTATCTAAATAAAAATCCATACCCGATATTACCGTATAATTATAGCAAATTAATTTATAACTTGAAACTTAATACCTTTCATTCGAGAGCCGCCTTCGGGAAAAATAGTGAAACGGAGCACACTCAATCATTTCTCTTGTAATGACATCCCTCTGATTTTTAACCTCCGGGGAGGAATCCTATTAATCTGTAATCTGGATTATCTCGAACACAATCATGTTCGAGACAAATACGTCATTAAAGGCGTCTTATGCTTATTTCAGTTTGGGGTAGAATAATCCTCTTAGCGTGGTATGTAAACATAGTACGTTAGTCAATGCTGTAGTAAAAATACAAGCGAAATACGAATCGTTCGTTACTTAGTCATGATTTCTTATGCTGCCGAGCTACTGAATTACTATAGCACCTGCGTTACAGCCCTGCTTTTATCATTCATGAATACATCCGATTGATATATCCGATAAGCTTGTTTCGCATGTATCAAGTTGCTAGCTGTCTCATTTTCAGTGGTAATCATTTAAAAAGTTTTTTTTTTCTTGAGTTCTGTTGTGGCCGATGTAGTAACTAACTTGACTCGAGTGGTTTAAATCAAAGAATAGGTTGACTTGTAACATGACTTCGCGCTCTATCCACCCGAATCTGGTTCTAACACATTTTTTGAACCTGGCCTGGCTACCTAAATTGGCCGGTGTAAAAGTGTCTTATGACCTTCCTCGTGCTTTTATTAAAATTAGTTCACGTTTTGCATAAAAAATACTAAGTTCTGTACCCTGTACCTTAGTTTCGGAGCAGTGTAAAGAGGTGACAGTGTAATTTGCATTTCACCGAAAGACTAATCTGAAATGTTGTAATGTAATGAATACATGCCTAAACTCAAACCAAACTAACCCTTACCATCAAAATATTATGATTACGTCCCAACATTAGATTTCATGTATTCGAAACATAAAATAAACATGTCTGGAAAACCGAACAATATCCTCTGAACGAAACTTTGACATAATTTAAATGGCCAAATGTTGAAGCTTATCTGTGCGGTCCTTACTCGAGGATACAGTGTTTAGTATGTATTTATTATCGAGATGCTGAAACCTCGGGACCATTATCTCGGTAATTAGACTCACGGAACAGTCGATTAATTCAGGACCCAAGATTTAAGGACACCCAGTTCATCGAAAACTAATCGGATGTCCCGGATTAAAAGCCACCAGTGACTTATTGGAATTCTTTGCCGAAGGAAAAAATACAAATGTACTTTCAATGTTCATTAGTTGGGTGATTGGCGCCGCAGCATGGCGTCATCGAGGGCTTTATGTTCGTAAAAAGTTTATGACAGTGTACAGGGGTAAAATATTTTTAGAAAGATCCTCGGTATGGATGACTGGTTGTAATTTTCATAAAAATACGGTTGTTTGAGGATCTGCGCGACGGGGGCGATGTCGGCGGTCACAACTATAGCGCAGACCGCAGTCGCTGGCGACCTTCGTAGTGCGATAATTAGCCGTAGGTCAATATGCGCTGTGCGCACTCTGCTCTTTCATTCCACTATTTGATTCCCTCGCGAGTGAAGTTTGTGGTATGCTCGTTAGAAACGCCGGATAGGGTTTTATTAATGTCCGACATGATAACGACATGTTGTGGCTGCGCTCCCCGTACATCACACGGTCGGCTGTGTGAATAATTCGCTTTATCCACAACGGACATCATAATATGTATTTGAATTAAGTATATTTTAATGTTACATGGACTGCACTGCGCTATGGCTCAAAAGTTTCGTAATTTTAATAACCATTGTTTGACAAAGTTTGGACAGTCGTTTGCTAACCTGTTTCGCAAAGCCCTCTCGTGATATATAAACACAATTTTCTAAGTTAAACGGCACGTGTAGACACTCGAATACAAAAGGAAACATATAAGAATATTTACGTTACGAGGAATTGAATGTAGAAATTATTAATACATGCGATTGTAATATGAGGGTCGGGAGGCAAGAACGGACGCAAAAAGCACATTGTCGCGCGATTACGAGACCATGTCACTTCCATGTCTCGTCGGCCCGAAGATTTATGTCGTTGCAATAAAATCTCCTCGTTTGAATAAACATCTCCACGGTTGTGGGCTGTGACAAATTGCTCGCTGGGCCGCCAGCAGTCGAGACGAACATTAGCCGAAATAATTCTTTTTAACGGCGGCGAGTGGCCCGACTTGCCGCCTAATTATTCATGTGCGACCGTCCGATACGCCTTGCCAACTTGCCGCCCGTAGCCGCCCGAAGCCGCCATGTTACGTCCTGTCGTGACGCCACCTTATTAATTAACTTATCGATTTATTACGAAGTCATTAGAAGAAAAAGCTGTTGGCAATGCGTTGTTCCCAAGTATTACATTTTCTTTCCCATTTTTCTTTTTCTTCATTCTCTAGCTGTGTCAATTTTTTCCTAGACAAAATATTTCCCGGAAAGCGATTTGCTATAAAATACTTCCAGTCACATGATAAAATAATAAAACACTTGATTACCAATCACCAAATGCAATTTCAGCAGTTGGATTTCCGTGAAATTTTATTACATCCGTGTTAAACAATAAATCAATGTGTTTGAGCGCGTCGCGGACGGCGCCATGTTTGTTTTCTACGCACATCTCATCGTTTTACATATTTTTTCTCCCACAGATTCGCATTACTTTTCCTATTTTTCGTAATAAAAATAAAATTTTATACTTACTTTTATTTCTTTTGATACCTAGAGTTACTTTACGCTTTTATTTTATACCTTTAATTCCATATTGTGATCATCAACAAAAGTCAAAGTAGGTTCGGAAACTCCTTGTTCTCTTTAATCAATATCAGCGAACAATAACTTAAAAGAATTGATAAAGTTTAAAGAGAAATCGGTTGATTTGCCTTTGCCAAAGTTTGTGACTAGTAAATTTCCCGTTCCTTTAAAGGCGGATAGGTTTTTGATCGTCGAACAAAAACTAATTAAACCGAACATCGGCATGTGTAGCGTAGAAGAGTAATGAATACTGGAGCTCACCTCCGGCGCGGCGCCACATTCCTAGAAAAAAGAACTTTAATTGAAGCAGTGCGCTGTTACAACGTATTCATTGAAATCTTATGGCTAACTACCTCGTCTTCCTTTGTACATAGACTTACTTACTTAAATGAATAAAGTTCAGAACTAATTCTAAAGTTGATAATATTCTTCTATGCCCTAATGATAGTGCGTAGTTTAATTAGTTAAGTTCGACTAGTGGTGTCGGCGGCAGGTGATAGAGATTAGCAAGCGGCGCGAGTCGATCGGGGTATGAGTAATTCCACCGGTGTCGGTAATTGAGTCGGCGTCGTCAAATCGTTCATTTCCGCCGCCGACCACGCGATCCCGACGGACTAATCATACAGTTCACCGTCCTGCGAGCCAGTTAATTGAAATATGAAACTTTTACCTGTTATGAACTCTCCTGCTGGTCAACTTTATTACTGTCACCGACATTTATTTAAACAATCTAAAACCATTTAAACAACCCAACAATATTAACGAATGAGCCTCCACGAGAGATTGTGGATAGTCGTTTATTCTGGCACTTCTAGCGCACCGTTCATTTACCTAACTTAATTGTACATTCAGCAGACATTACGCAGACGTGCACGAAAACAATAAAACAGAGCTGCAGCGTTTAACCGCAGTGTTGTCGCAAAAACCATTCCGTACACCATTTGAAGTAATGAATGGTGTGGGCCGCTATAAACTACGACACCTGTTCCCGCGAGGTGCTGAGCGGCCGCGCGGAATGCCGAGCGAGGCGTGACGCGCTGGAATGCTGGCGACGCACTCGCACGACATGATAACAGGCGCGAGGCACATTCGCTGACGCCGCGTCTCCAGCCCAGTTGTCGTCAGCTCTGTGGACTCAGCTCGCACCGCTCACTCGCGACTCTCTCGTCTGCACCCCAATTAACTCTCAATGCTCCAAACTTCTTCTCTCGTTATTTCCATGAATTTTAATAACGTCTCAGAAAATAAGCTTTATTTTTTTTGGCTGGCCATACTTTTCCCAAATTGTTATTACTTACAATTGTACCACACAGCAATATTTAGGTAAAGTGGAAAGATGCCAACTTTCAATAATAAGTACACTTTTACGACTATCTAGGTCTGAATGCGTTTGAGCTGTTCAAAACTGAATGCTGAAAATCCCGAAAGCAGGAAGTTGTCTTCTTTTACGAGCGTTATTGCTTCTGCCTGCCGTCTTACGACAGACATTCACGTACATTTCGTGGAAATAAATTTTCCGATATCAGTAATTTATTATAATTTTAGCTCGGTTGTGGAAATATAGCTTAGTGCGGTTATTGTTTTAGTAAATATGTGGACTTTGTGGAGGCCACAAATATCATGCCGTATTAACATAAGCTCAGGCTTCTATTTCCATAACGCAGTACCGTACGTGATTTATATGATGCTGTTGGGTACTCGACCATGCAAGTACAAAGGATATTAATAGATACTAATGATATCGCTGGCGTAGCGCAGTGTAATATCGTATCGCAGTGCGGGAATACGCTGATCCTTAGTATTAACAACGCTTTTGTAATTTGATGGTGTTCGGGTAATCTGCATGGATGCGGCCCGGCAGCGGCACGGGGCGGCTGGCCTGCGCGGCGCGCGCGTCGGACCCTGTCCGGGGCACTCGGATATTATTCCGGAACGAGCGGACCATCCATGCATATTCATGTGCTCGATCCAGAGGCGCGTATTAATTTGCATCCCGATCCGACACCGGCCTCGTTACATTGTCCATTTTCGTTTCTTTGCCATAAACCCTAGGACGTCAGACAGTCTCGGCGGTGGCTCAATGGATCGTGAAATCGGAACGGTCATACCGCTTCGCGTCCGCTTTGAGTAATTTGTAAAACTCAATTTTAAATTCATTGCCCACAAAACGTTTCGCGTTTGTCACGGAATTACTACTCGTATTATGAATGCTTTCAAACAGATTGAGTTCTTTAATAAAATTACTCTCTCACTGATTTGCGCATATTGGGATCAGTAAGATGGGTGGAAGTGGTAAGTTCCAAGGTTTCTTACGACTCCATTCGTATTGAAAGTATTCTGATCATCGGATATCGAATGTTTATTGGTCCATTTAATAATAAATCTGATAAATTGTTTGTTCGCTTCGTTTTAAAACACTTGAGTTGTACGAGGGACATTGGTTTAAGTGTTCAATAAATCAGAAAACGTGCTGGTTTATGTGAGTCAGGAGATCGCAATTCGTGCGCTTTCGGAATTAAAACCGATGCGGTTGAAAACAACCAGATTATTTACCTATCTATTTCAATTGTGGACAGGAACGTTCTATTGCAAGTCAGTCTGGTTAATTAAAATTGCAGATAGATTAAACAGATGCTGGGTAGGTACCCACCCACAATTTACTGCCGACTATTTATTAAGTAACTTCAATACAATTATAACATAATACATTTAAATCATTTAGTCTTAGAAATGCGAGCTCTGTAGCTCAAATAGAGAAAATAAATAAACATCATTTTCCTTTCTATGAAAATGGAATGACATGTAGCGTATGAATACAAATGCGAACATTTGGACTATGAAAGAGTCATGATCCAATATTTATTTCAGTGTTCGCACACATCGTTCATACTTTAGTGTTTAAATTCATGAGCACCCCTTTGCTGATAAAGCTATATAATTTATGTATCGTCATTAAAACTGATCATAATCAAAATAGATATCTCCATGAAGTACCGACGGAACAGTTTTAAATAATGTATTTGGACATTTGAATATTTTTATTACCGTAATTGTAACTTCAGACTTAAAACGCGGACAACTGACGCCACGTTTAACGTACCTTTAAGGATTACGTTTCGGTTGAATTCATTAAAAAGTCTCGCGATTTTTGGATTATTTGTAGAATGACGAGATTTATCCTCGCGGGTATGTGCGCGCGGGAGCACGTGGCGCAAATTGTCCGCTGTAATGGCTGTACTGCTTATTGTTGTAACTGTAATACAGTCGGCGGCGGCAGCCGTGTTGCGCTGCACATTCATAACGTAGCCAGCGAGTCCAGCGACCAGCCCGCACTCAGTATATTCTACGCAAAAATATTTTCAAAGCTCCTACCCATTTCGCCATTTACCGTTATGAACTGGCACAATCGTGAATTTTACGCTTTTGGGCGGCAGGAGTGTCCAATTAATCTCTTTTTATGTTCCCGTTCCAAATTATCATAGTAATGAGTTGCTTTGGAACGTATTCGTGGTCATAAAGTAGTGTAATAATTTCAGCAGTTAGTGTTATGGTAGTTCTGGCGGTGGTCGGTCATGTAAGGATGGTCGCTATCGCAGCATCCCACGCACCAGATAAAGCGACCGCGTCAACCGCGACCGATGTAATCAAGATCACGCACTGGGACATAATGACATTTAGCGTGAAATGTTTACTACACAATACTGGCGTATTGCTTTGTACACGTTTCATGTTAAATTGGCTTGAATTACTTTTTAAGCTGAATTCAACTTTCACATTTCAGGAAAGTATTTTAGTAGCCTATCGTACATTTTTGAACTACCTACTTACAAGTATTGCGCTTTAAGTGTTCTATGGAATTTGTAAGATAATTCAATCAAATCATATAAAATATTATCACAGTTTCAGTTTCATATTTCTCTCATTATTTGCTTGAATGGGTTCGGTAGCTTTCAGGATATTTGAATGTTGCTCTTTCTGCCGTGTTAGCCAGACTCGTATTATAGCGATAATCCAATTTCTTGTGATTTTTTCAAGATAAGTACTAAGATATTTTCCATTTCACCGGCGCAAAGACCAGCGGACTTAATCTAATATGGAACCTCTACGTGTTGAAAATTAGTTTTACTTTGTTGGGCACTTGTGATAATAAAATCACGTAGTTGGTAAATGCAACGAAACCTGTTTGTTTTCGTTACTAATTGCTTTGTTTGAGCGAGTAGGTACCTACCTAATAGAGTTTCCCGATGTTTCAATGCCTCGCGACGCAAACTTGTAAGTAGGCAACGATAGATACTTGACTTCTCAGTTTTTCTTCTTTGTTAGCTATTTTTCGTAGTGAGGCTCAATAGTCTGCTCCGATGCTCGGTAATTTCTTTGAGAGGCGCTGCGCTGGCATCGAATAGACTTCGACAGAAACTAATTAAAAGCGAACATCGCGCAATCTGGCAAAGTCGCGCAGACACTAATACGATTTTCGATACCAGTTCGCGAAATGAATAAATATTTAAGAACAAGAGAGCGCTGGTAATGTCAAATGTGCATGCAGACCACGTACTGACTGTTATGTTATCACAAAATGTCTGCTTAGTGAATGGATGTGCAATTCTGGATAAAAGTAACGTAGTAACCCCAAATGTATTTGACCACTTATCGTTCTGTAATTGGGAACGGTATCTACTAGGTATCTGTATAAATGCGGTGTAATATTTACCGCACATACCTACTGCACATACTCCATTTGATTTGAATGAATTTATTTAACAGATGCTTTTAAAAATTTTATATTTTTGAAAACGTTGCAATCCAACTCTAATAGGTACATAGTTATATTCCAAAATACATAAAAAACACTGTTGTGAAGTGTGTGAAATGCATGCAAATGTAGGCACATCCTTTGTTGGAAATTTGAACAACTCGAACAGATTTTCCAGTACTCAATACTGAATTTTAGAGACAATGGATTTTTATAGAACGTTCACCATCCAGAAGTAATAGTCGTTTATATGCTGTAACATATAAATCCCATTGAAATGTTTTATGAATGCCTCGCGTAAGGATTGATTGTCACAATATTTTTGCCTACATTTAATTTATTTCTATTCGCATTCAGTTGGTACATCGATCAAAAAGACTTTTTGTTACAATTTGATTTTTAATTAAAAAACTAATGTTTCTAGTTTGTATAACAATTGACTATTCGAAATTGTTTCTCATTCTATGCTTATTCGTATATCTTTTTCTGTTTTATCTGAAAAGATAACATTACTGTCTACAGTTTTTGAAAAATTTAAAGTTAATGTTCTATTTGGTCATTGCACCGTTGTTGTTGTTGTGTGCCCTCTGAGAATCAATTATTTTGCTCGCAAAATATAAACAGATAAAAGATCGGTAACTACCGAGTTGCCATTGTTTACTTACGTAGTCTGTTGAAGTATCAGCAAAGTTTCATGTTTCACATCTTGAAATTATTAAGAAAAATATTTGGCGGAATTAAAATAATAAATCGTAGACACGTGAAAGGTTAAGTAGGTTTAGTAAAGTATTGGATGTGATGAGCTGGCAACAGACGAAGTACGGAGCGACGCGTCAGTGTGGTCCCAGGAACTTGCTCTCGTTAACAACTTAAGACCGACGTTCATTACAGTGCCAAGCTACCTAAGTACTACACGTTGCCACAGTCTGCATTTTCAACGTAAACAAACATAAAAGTGGTCGGAAACACATACAATATTATTCCTCGCACTTTTCAAAAGAAAAGTAACGAATGTTTACCCACTTTTAAAAAATATTCAATGGCGAAGCTCTTTTCATGCATTTCATGTTACTTTGCGTACCATTTGGAATGCAAAACTACTCCGATACATGTAATTTTCGAATCTTGTTTGCTTATAAATTCATATACATCTACCCACTCATAAGAAATACGTTGCTATGTCCTCGCTACGACTTTTCCTGCCTTGAATTTCAAATTTCCATTCTTGCGTGTCTAAAATGTGAAGTTTTCAGCAGAACATTATAGTGGGAACAGTACCCGTGTACTGAAAAATCAGGAGAAATACGTAGCTCTAAGTAAATGAGTATACAAAGTAGGCAAGGGGCAGCGCCTCCTACCCCACAATGCATGTATATTTTTTACACAAAAAGTGGGAACAACAAAGTTGTTACATCTGTCTGAATTGTTTCTGCGTGGCGCAATCAAGCCCGCGAGAGGCTTGCTTAGCGAGTCACATTGTTTGAGAAGACCTTTGCTCTGCCCTCTTACAAATTCACCGCTGTTTTTATCGTTTTATTAGCTTTGTTTTGGAAGTTTTCTTTTCGCATTCTCTTTAGATTTTTGTTGTCTTTGATGTGCGGCTGTTCGCTTCGCCTTTTTGCAACCACCTCTGTGCATAAAACAATGGTACAATTTATTAGCTGTTTTTATAAAACATTTCTCTTTCGTTCGAACCGTGATTTTTTAATGAACATGTTTTACACGAATAAACAATTTGTTTATGGAATCTATTGGGTCCGGGGAGTGAAATAAAATACCTACAATCTTTTAACTTAAAGAAATATTATTGCTTCTTTGTAAACATATTATTTATAGCCTAGTTGGCTTAAAATGTTAACGAATATAATTGTTATGAAGAAAAGTAAGTTAGTTAAAACATCATCTATATCCATCAGTTCTAACAAATTAAAACTCACTAGTCTTGACTTGGGCATTTTATAAAACATTCGCATCTTTAATATTAGAGTAGAGGCGCTAAATTCATCAGTCGATGAAGACACCTGTCCGAACAGATTACATTGATGGATGAAACCGTGCGGAGCGCTGATGACAGTATTAATACCGATAACATACATTATATGCATATTTGATGGCGCTTTCATGCTTTGGGAATTCAGTGTCGGTCACCGAGATAATTCGTATGAGGCCGAACGATTGTATCCGCAGTCAGATTCCAGGCCGATAGGCGTAATGCGAGGCCGACTCACAGCGCTCACACATTGTTTCATGCCAACAATTTATAACCGCATAAATTCGGACAGGCCTGAGCAAGATATTTTGTAAGTCCCGTGCATAATCCCGACGTGTTCATCGTGCCCAGCGTGCCGCTGTGCCACCGCGCCGCGATAAAAACCGTGACGACATTTCCCCGCTACACTTGTTTTGAAAAGAATAATGCTGTATAATTTAGGATGAGAGGGGTAGATAAATGGGCAGCTTTATGAAGTTTCTCATTCATCCTTTACATTTAACGTTTGTTTAGGTGCGCGTTATCTATGCCTGTGTCTCTTGGTTTTTATCATCAGCAGATTTACGGACACAAAATGTTTACAACTGCAGACACCCACTAAAACACAGACACGAATAGGGCGACACACAAAGTACACAGATAGTGACAGGCTTTGCATGTTTCCCTTTGTTGTTTGCTAGTGAAGCGGCCGCAGCCCAACGCTCTGGATTAAATTCACGATCAGAAAGTCATGAAAATCTAACTTCGTGGAACTATATTGTGGTTAATCCAGTCCCAGCACAAACAAATTTTGCTTAATTGGACAGAATCGATCGCAGTGCTGTTAGGTATCTATGTCTACAATGTTATCGAACTAATGAAATGAGAAAATAATATTTATCGAATAAAACACAGATCCTTTTCATTGTATTTTTAAATTGGATTCTAGTAAACAGATTTCGGGCAAATCTAATTATGAATTTAAAAAAAAAACTAATTCAAAGGGGTTCTATTAGCATAGGACCAGTACAGCTGATACACGCATAGAATTTTAGCAACTCAAAAATAGAAGGTCGATTCTTATCTCTTTACTTATACAAGTACATGTGCGTTAGCTCATTATAGAAACGGATCGTTATTGTATTGTAATCAGTGTTTGTTTACCGACGAGCATCGCAGTATTTCTTTGAACCGCGGGGTTATATTTCTGAGTGCGACGATAATATAAATGTTAAATGAATATTACGGTGTTTGCGCACACGCCTAAACACTTCAACTGTCGTGAATTATTCAGTGGCGATGTGGCACTCGCGCCCAACGCACCGGCCACCGCCGCCACACCGCTTGCCTTTCTAATGTGGCCATACCAAAGCCAATTGTTTATTCCACCGAGGATAGGTATTACCCTGAATTAAAATCTATTGGGCACTAACCGATCCATGTATAAAACATTTTTATAAATACCTGTCCATTAGTGTTGCAACATCCACTTCATACATAACGAGCGATTCATGGAAAACTCTAAAAGATTTTCATTGGAAATGTTCATATCATATTGCTCGTATTTTGATACTCAGGGCTGTTGAATATTGCAACGGGTTTAGTTTCGGTGTGTTAGTTTTAGATGAATAGTTAAGTCGACACATATGGCCGGGTGCTCTAATACGTGGGTTTGGATTACCATCGTGTCAGATGGTTCCAAAGTTAAATGGAGTCACGTCGGCGCCGGCGTCGGCGGCGCGGCGCTAGTGCTGCGGATAGCGCCGTCAGGGCCCGCACCCGCGCTGTTGCCCCGCACATATTTAAACTTTTACAATAGCACAGCCCCAAAGCCTACATAAATCACGCGAGCCTTCCTTCACACATCTCGTCTGAATTTAAATAGGTCCCTACACACATCTTTCGTGATTCAGGTTCTACGCTGGCACCACTGATTTTCATGTTATATCTGTTTTATCAAAATTCCTTTTTCGCTGACCCAGTGCTCGTTGTTATATCGTAAAAACTTACGAGGGAATTAATGAAGCGGCACCACTAGCTTGTGTTAACGAACCGAGAAAACTTGGATAAATATTATGTAAATATATTTTCATCGAAATTTGCCTTCAGCAACAAGAGAAGGCACCCCTTCTGTTTTTCTTTGTGTTCACATTTTTATCCTTTCATTACTTAATATTTCAACGCTAACATTAACGTAGAGGAAGCGCGACATAAAAACATAAGCCGCAGTCGCAGCGCCCGCTCGGCCTATTCGCGACTCGCTATCCGACGAATAGGGAGAAAACGAGTACTAATACCTCGGCTTAGGCACATTATTTTAGGCTGTAAATGTAAACGTACGGTTATTTGAAGTAGGCATATTTTCCGAAGTGGAGCTAGCGAGCAAATTACAAGACTGTTCCGAGCGCCTACCTTGGCTCCGAGCTATTTAGAGGACTATTAAAACTCCGCCGGGAGTCCTTCTGAGATTTACATGGGGAACGTGAATTATACGCACACGAAGTTCAGTTTCAGGCTTATTAGTATTCCAGATAATTACTCATTAAGGGTAATTCAGATATTCTGTAACAAAACCCAAGTAAGCATTAAACTTTTTCATATCGTCGTATTCGTATAGGCTCACTTTTATTACATTCGAGCTAACGTTCTTTTTTTTTTCTTTTGTGTGAAAATAAAGTTTGCCACAAACAAAAAGAAGTATTTGCTATCTCCATAAACTATATACTTAAATACGGGTTATGATCTATTGTTTTATTCTATCTTTTTCGTCGGAGCTTGATCCCTGAAAACGGCAAGTTTTAACAGAATATGCCTTTTGTATCGGATACCGAAGACAATACTCATGAATAATGTATGAAATGGTCCCGCCAGCGAACCATCTGATCATCCGATAACATTGCCCTTGTTTACATGGGACTGGCTAATCCTGTCTTTCGAATTTTAACAGGATTTGAGTGATGTTTCGAACATCCGCCAAATTTGCGGGAGGCCTCCCAAAGCTTCCCGATATTACGAAGATATATTGGCTCAATCTTTCTGCGGAATCAACAAACGCGTGGCTGCGATACTTTGTGAGATAAACTCATCCAGTTAATCAACGTCGTCTGTGTTTCAGATATAGGACAAGACAGTAGCTCACGAGAAGTTAATTGACTCAGCTCAAAACTAAACTTATTTATAACTGCCGTCTATTTCCATCGAATACAATCTATCTGTTTCAAATAGAGCGTTCGCAAAGTTGCAAAACCTTTGCTTCATCTCAACTTTCCTGGGAGCTGTTTAGACTGCACAAAACTTTTTAAAGTTTCTCTAATATTGCTCTTCGTAAGAGTAGAGACGTATAAACGTGTAGGTATTCTTAAATAAAAGGTTCTTTTTATGATCATGGTCGTATATTAAGACAGATTGGACAATACGCGCTGGCTTCCATCTACAGTTAAACGCTGTTGGTATAATTGAGCCTGTGGGTACCGACTGAGGTATCTCATACCTGTCGCCGTAATGGCATCCTGAGGTGATAACAATGGCGGACGCCCTTTAGGTATATACGGCCTTCATATTACACGCACAAATAAAAGTTGCCATTATCGTTTTATTGTTATTGTGATGTGATGTATGAAAAATGTAATTCTCCCTCTTTCGCACGGAATTGTACCTATGAGAAAATGAAGGCATTTTTATTGTACTGTGTTCTTCTCTTCTAAGGACATTACTTATTTTTGCCTTGTTTTTTCTTTGTAGTGCTGTATGTAGGTGCCTCAGTGGCTTTTGTAATCAAAACGCACCAAGTAAAATAAATAACATTGCGCAGCCGAATATTCGGAGTTTTCAAATAACCTTGTTTATGCAGCGCCTATTCATTCTTAGTATTGCACTGCGGATTTGTAAATATTGGTCCGACATTTTCACCGGTACCGGCTGGCTGGCCGGCTTTCAACGAATTATCTTCAATAAACACGAGGTAACTTAAAAACTTAATTAAATACCGTTCTGTTAGTGACTTGTCAATACCTACTTTGGGTTTAACCCTAGAGCCGCGTTTGATAATACATCGCTCCCAAATGAATTGAATGTGAACCAAACTTACGCAGTTTATGAATGTAATATTAGTAAGTAATCTGATTTGCCAATAAATTCGTGGATTAGGCCGTCAGATATATACGTATAGCAAGTACCGGACGTCTAAATCCTTCAAAAAGTTAGTAGCCGCTGTGCGAAATAATTGGCTTTGAAAAAAGTTTCCACATTGAAATCTGCAATAAATTGTTAAAACAGGAATTCAATCCGCTATGCCGGAAACCGAACTGAGTGCGTATAGCTGTTTGTGTAGCGGCAAGTTAACAAACCATGTCCGTGTCCGCCGCCCCCTCGGACGACTCGGGTACTCCATAATGAGCCCGAGACAATCTTTTATTGTCTGTTTGGACTGGGATAAATTGTGATAGATGATCTTCAGCGTCTCCCAGATTTGGAGCTAGATCTATCCGTCTTCCAATTTATATCGAGGGGTTTTTTGTAAACGCTCATCCTCCGCATACATTGAGCGTTTATTACACTGACTCGTTTTATACTGCAGAAAAATGTCGCCATTTTCCGCATTCATTTCTCGCCTAATGAAATGCGAGCATCAGGCTCGAATGCTGAAACTTTTTATTGTAAACCCCGGCCGACAGGCTTTTTCTTCTGTCCTCACGTCGCGCTTATGAAAAATAGTGCGCATTAATACCCACGCTGTTTTGTAAAGAAGCCAGAAGCATGTGCGCTAAATGGACGCTCGTACAACATTTAAAATTTAGAAATATCTAAACATTTCCAGCTTAAAAGTTTAATATGCGCACACAGCTGTAGTTTTCAGTGACAGTATAAATTATATTATAATTTCTTACTAAATTCTTTATTGTTATTTAAGACAGTTATAATTGCTTCACTTATAATGCCTAAGTGATATAAACGAGAGCAATATGTGTGTTGAGCGATGATAATGGTCGTAAAACTGTAAGTACCTAAATAATCCGCGTAGTGTATTACACATGTAAACACATCAGGCTGTTATTAGACACATTAGTAATCACATTAGTCACGTACTTAATAATGGAGCTAGTTGCGGAACATTAGTAATTGCCAAAGCTATGCAGCCTATTTACGTTCGTTTCACCGCGGGCCATAACTCAGAATAAAATAGCAAGCATATTGTTATTAGCAGGGAGGCGGGTGACAAAAGTACCGACACGAATACTTTGTCCTCGTCTCAGTGAGTGATGGTCGGAGGAGCGTCTAAGCCGTGTGCGTGTGCAGTAAAGCTGATCATGAAACTGTTCCAGCGTCTTCTTTAGACAAATGAGCAGACCCCGGGGACGCGCCGAGGTCACGTTGCTCATTGCCGGTGACATTTGACCGAAGCCTCACTTCCACTAAAACACCTCACGCAGGCCGCTTCTGCACTTTCCGCCCTCCAAATGACACCCCTGGTCCCTGAGCCCCGTCCCTGAAAACATGCCGAGAAATCCCGACGTTTTACTTTTTTATGTCCCTGCTTATCTCGCTACATAACAATGTAGTCGGGCGCATGGCGGTTTTGATACGGCCGACACTCAATCTCACTTTTACGGTGGCGAAGAAATTATTCTTGTGTACCTATTCGTAACTGCAGCAACCTGTTTCCTTATGTAAATAACGAACAAGTAAACTTGCTTCCAACTTATCACGGTATAAATCTTTGAAGTTTCCAACGGTTCAACGTTTTTATATAAAATTAAATTCTATACAAATTCTCTTGAAACTTAAATAGATAAACACAATTCTTCCGAAGAATTTATGATAGTGAAACAAGTAAGATATTTGCATGGGGCCCCGAATTCCCATAATCACTTCGGCATCACATACTCGAGCCATTATTAGAAAATCCGAACATACTTCCTCAGATCCTTTGTTCTAGCCGAAATCCTTGTGTTAGAAATTATGTACAGCATTATTAAGTTAGCATGATAATCGTGACCCCGCGAGAGATTTGCCAACTCGCACCAACTTGATAATGCTATAACTCACAGTCGCTTTAGGATTTATTATCAATTGTAAACCGCATAATGTCTTCGATGGATAATTTATAGCTGTTGTAATAGTAATTATGGAAATGAAACGTCCCTGACCATATCTGCGGCATAATAGGAGGAATCAATATACATTCGGTCTTATATGAGTCCTTTTTCAAATACTTACCTTGCGGGTATGACAAAGGTTTTTTATTCTCTGGCGAATGTGTACTATATTGAAACTTAAGAAAAAGACGGTAACCCAAGAAGTGGCTTTCTCAACCCAAATTCGTATAAGGACGTCCGTGGTGGGGTGATTTACCGCGAGGCGACTGCCGTGCTCGCCTTATTGAATACCTACTATGTTCTATGAAAGAAAATCGTACATTTTGACATGCCACCAGCCGAATTTACGACTTTCATTTATTCGCCATGACAAATGACAATTAAAAGTGGCTGGTCTTCGGACCGTTTGGCGAACCATGACATTTTTATGCCCAACTCTAATCTGTTCCCTTTGGAAAAGTTACGCTCGAACAATGTTACATCCTTCAATTTGCGGCCGTAATACGATTGAAAAGGCCGTCCCTATGAAGTGTTTCAGTCCATTTGCGTTTTATGGAAAAGATTTGCAGAAATGTTTGTTTTAATACGTCTTTAAAATATCGTCTAAAAATGCTTTTGTCAGTTTAATAGTCATTGATTATACCTAACTATAATTCAACTCTCAAATACCAAAACTTATGTTCATCTAGATATTTAATCGCAAATGAATTTTATTCAATCGAAACTGACTTTGTATAGCTATCTGTTTTCCTCAGCAAAAAAGCTGAATAGCTAGGTTGGAAAATAACTTTTCCTTAGCCTCGGGTTTCTTCGCTGAAATGAAATAAAATCACAGAGCAAAATAGCAACATTTTTTGTGAATATTGCAACTTTATAACATTACCTGCTGCCTTTCCTTTGGCGGGAAATCTATGATATTTACAATCTCAAGTAACTGAGACTTATTCGTAATCATAATAAAAACAAATGTACATAATTTTCAATTCCTCGGTTTGAAGCAATCTCGCCGCGTTTGCAGTGAAACAAACAAACGTTATTCAAAAATAGAAACCACTCATTAATAGGCTCGATGCTCTTGTGAGTAAAATGAAATTCTGGCGCAAAAGGAGGCAAAAGGGGTGCTTCTTTATAGGCCAATTAGTCTGAGAATACGGTATGCGTTCATTACTCGGTGTAGACCGAGGTTTAGGAGTGGTGCGACGTAATGTGTGGACTGTAGCGTCTGTAGCTGCCTCACGAAAGTCGCGCGGTGCTGCTGACGCCACCCGGCCTAATCGCACGTACTTACCATAACGCGCACTTAATTACATTATCTTTATGACACTATGGCTTGTGTCCCGCCATCATACGACTTTCTCATTAACAAATATTACCATTAACATCCACAGACGAAGCCCATTTGAGCAATATGATCCAAAAATAAACTATTAACGTTAAGCTTTATTTATTAAAGCCGGCTTACAGGCTGCTAGGGATCGCGAATTGCATAATAATTGCATAGATATATAAATATATTTACTTTGAATTCGTACACAGACATTCGGACAGTTATTATTCATACTTACGAGTACGTACTTGTATTTTGAAATGTTTGCGGAGATAGCATTCAAAAACAGGCTAAGTGTGAGTCGGACTCGCACACGTAGAGTTCCGTACCATAAACCTACATTTTTATTATTTGTTGTTATAGCGGCGAGTATATAAAAACGAGTTGACCAATTTAAATATCTAGGGCATCTGCTCACCGAGGACCTCAAAGACCATGCTGACATGGACCGGGAGAGGAGGGCACTGTCGGTGCGAGCCAACATGATAGCCCGCAGGTTTTTAGAGCGTACCTACTGCACATCACTGTATACGTGTAGCCTGTGGGCTGACTATAGTGAAGGGCAAACTGTGCCCTCCGTGTCCAGTATAACAATGCGTTCCGGGCGGTGCTGGGGCTGCCCCGATTCTGTAGCGCATCGCGGGGGATGTTCGCGATGGCACGCACTGATTGTTTCCACGCTTCTTTTTTTTTTTTTTTTTAACTAATTATAGGCACGCGCTTGACCACCATCTCACCTGATGGTAAGCGATGATGTGGTCGAAGATGGAGCACGCCTGCCTAGAAGCAACCTATTCACTCTTGACTTAAAGACTCCCAGGTTGTAGCTATCGGGAAACACAGACTCCAGCAGGGAATTCCACTCCTTAGCTGTACGCATTATGAATGTGTTCCCAAAACGTTTTGTGCGTGTGGGTGGGATGTCCACCATGTACCGGTGGCGCATCGCCGTTCGTCTTGTGGTCCGATGATGGAACGGGCTTGGCGGAATTAAATTATGCAATTCCGTCGCACATTCCCCAAAATGCAACCGGTAGAAAACCGACAGGCTAGCAACTCGTCGTCGATGCTCAAGACTTTGGAGCTTCGTCGCGACGAGCCTCTCATTGCCAATGATCCTCTTGGCTCGTTTCTCAATTGACTCAAGGGCATCAAGCTGGTATCTCGCAGATCCGTCCCAAAGATGAGAGCAGTATTCCATACACGATCGAACTTGCGCTTGATAGAGTTTGAGCAGCTGTTCCGGCGTGAAGTACCGTCTCACCTTTGATAGGATCCCCAACTTCTTTGCAGCCACTTGAGCTTTTGCCTCTATGTAAGGGCCAAAATTGAGAGTAGATGTTAATGTAACCCCAAGAAGCTCAAGTTGGTCGGTTATCGGCACGGTTGCACCTCGGAAAGATGGAGCTGGGTGGAATTGGCTCCTTTTGGCGGAAAATAGACACGCTTGGGTCTTAGCAGCATTGAACTTGACCAGATTGGCATCACCCCATTCAGAGAAAGCCTGTAAGGACACATTCAAGCGCTCAACCATAGCCTCCCGAAGAGACCGGATCTGCGACCCACCAGCTCGTGCGTCGGACACGTATCTCTCAGCAACAGTGCTGTCGTCTGCATACCCAAAGGTACCGGGTTTAAGAAGATCATTAATATGCAGCAAGAACAGTGTTGCCGAAAGCACCGACCCCTGAGGAACCCCGGCATTAATATCCAGCAGTCCAGACGGGCAGCCATCTATGACCACTCGGATAGACCGATCCCTCAGGAAATCTGCAATCCAATCACACAAACCGGCGGGCAGACCGAAGGAAGGAAGCTTACTAATAAGGCTATCGTGCCAGACCCTGTCGAAAGCCTTCGAGATGTCAAGGGAGACCGTTAGTGCCTCCCCGTGCTTTTCTATGGCTTCACTCCAGATGTGAATGGCATACGCTAGAAGATCCCCAGTTGACCGATTTCGGCGGAACCCGTATTGTCGGTCACTAAGGATATCATTTCCTTCTAGGTACGCCAGGAGCTTATGATTCAGCACGCGTTCCATAGTCTTACAGAGTATGGACGTTACCGAGATGGGTCTATAATTCGACGGGTCAGCTCGACTACCCTTCTTGGGCACGGGTTGCACGTTAGCTTGCTTCCAAGCCTTCGGTACCTTTCCAGTCTCAAACGAAAGGCGAAATAGGCGTGTCAAGATCGGAGACAACTCAGGCGCACAAGTTTTCAGAACAATTGCCGGTATCCCGTCGGGGCCACTAGCCTTGTTCACGTCTAGGTTACGCAGCACCCTACGGACGTCCTTCTGATGAATGCGAATGTTCGACATGCTCGACTCGCATCCACCAGGAGAAGCAGGGAGCCTCGCGCCACCGGGATCCAGACGCGAAGATTGCGCAAACAAGGAAGCAAACAAGTTCGCTTTCTCCTCAGCGGAGTGGGCCAGCGTCCCGTCGGGTCTCAGCAGTGGTGGTAGTGAGTTCTATGCGTAAGCGGTGTGCGTGCCTGGTGCGCCGGGGGCGGGCCAGTCCCAATGCTGTCCTGGCAATGATCGCCAACAGGCTGGACTCCCCTTATGTTCGGCATTGCTGTGGCAGACATGTGGCTGTTCCAGTGCCTGTTAGGAAACTTCAACTATTGTTTTTACAAATTATAATAGGTAATGTATAAATTAATGAATAATTTTGTTCTTTGTAAAATAATTTAGTGAGTAGAGTCTATGTAGCTTGACAATTAACAATAAATAAGTAAAATAAAATAAATAATCTGTGAAAATTTCAGTTGTCTACCTATTACGGTTCTTGAGATACAGCCCGCTGACAGACAGACGGACGGACGGACGCACAGCGGAGGCTTAGTAATAGGGTTCCGTTTGTTACCCTTTGGGCGCGGAACCCTAAAAACGCTTAAGGAAATTCACTTACAACTCGTTCAACCATTTATATGCACTTACATTTACGAATTTTAACCCAATGAAAGCTAAAGTTTTCAGATTTATACGAGTTTTTATTTATTTAGTATGCGTTGCCGAACTTTTTGGTACACGCCCGTGACTTTACATGGCTTGAGCGAAATTTTGGTCACCATCAAAATAAAAACACGTTAGGATATATAAAGCTTAAGTATGAAAGAGTTTCAGTTGAAAACGGCTTCAATTTCGTTTCAATAATATTCACAGATGCTTCTACAGCATCTTTTTATTTCTTTTTAAAATTGGTGTCTACTTTACATCTCAATATTATTTTTAAATCTATTTAACATTAATGAACCTCGAATGTGATTTCCATGGTCTATTTAACATTAAAAATGTATCTTTGAAAATCTTTATCAATCAAATTTCATGGAGCTCCGAAGAAATTATGCAAATAAAAGATATTCTCCACAAAGAAACATCCTTATAATATGGAAGTTTAAAAATACGTTTACGTGCCAAACGGTGCCAGAATGTTCGATATCATTTATAAAGAAAATGTAATTAACTTCTCAATTAAAAGGGAAGATCGTGTATACCTACCTATCCCTGAAACGGTAAAATTTTCCTCAGGGGAGATATATCGATGTCCTTTAGTCAATTCTCTGGGCCATTAATCCGAGGAAATACGACATAATCCTGCTGTACTTCCTGTAATACTTTTGTTAAATGCATAGCTGAGGTTTATACATAGTATTGAATGCCTAGCAAAATAATATAATTATGTAGTGAGTACCTATCTCTACATTTCAACATAAACTATCTCAGTATGTACCAAACCTTTTTATATAAAAGTACGATATGAGGAAGTAAACTTGATTTTTGCAAGTTAACATACGACTCGGGTATAGATGAAGGATCTGCCCCACTCACCGGGAACGTTGTGGCAGGCTTTCTCGGAGTAACAGCAGTTCGACCAATGGCAACGTTACTTACGCACACTACTTTCTTGCCTTTGAGACGTAATGAGATAATACGCATCATCCAACCGACTGCTCAGCAACCCAACTTGCCGTACAAAAATACTCCCAAATTACGAGCACAGCCGAAATGAAAGCAATCTTCTAACAATCATGACCGGGCCAGACCTTTCCAAGTTCCACAACCGCTTATCTACTAACCCTGACCATTACTAGCAATGGAAATCGAATTACTATTTAAGCAAGATAAACGGAAAACGTGCGGTTTGAGCGGTCATCGTTCTAACTTACAAAGTTACACACGAAAGCCTCAACTTTACGGGCGATAAACAAAGCGAAATGTTACGACGCGGACACCGAGCCCTGAGGTAGACCTTTAAACGGTCTAATTCTTTAACGAGTAATGCCGCTTCCCCACAACATGCTTATGTGCTGACATTAAAATATTCCCTTCCATAACTGGGTACATTACGAGGCTCCCTGTCGATCGTGATTGAAGGTAATCCCACCCCTGTGAATAGCCTCGATGTATCAACAGCGCAATAAACTTACAATTTATACGCAATCCTGTAATACTAATGAAAACCAGGTTTCGTGCCTCTCGGAAGCTCCTACCAATAATGAGCAGCTGTTGATATCGAGAAATGAATAACAAATCACATCTTATAAAACCGCCCGAGGGATTCCACGTCAAGTCAAGGGCCAAACTCGTAAATCTGTTAAGATTTTCAAATATTCTTTTTTTATTTTATTTCTACCCAATTTATGAGTACCCACGCGTTCTCAAGAAAGAGCTAAGATATTTCATGCTGTCACTGTGAGACCAGCCGTGAAGTTTTAGCTTTATTAAAAGTTAACGTTCAACTTGCTACTTGACGTTTAAACATACGAGTATCTGTACAGTGAGCGTTACCCAGCGAAATGATAAGCCTTCACTGGTATTGCCTAGACTAGAATACAAAATAACCGAACATAACGTAGCTAAGTATACGTATTTCGTCGTCGACAGCACTAGAAATTGCCTGAAATTGGTGTTCTAAGTTGGAAGTGTCTGTAGAGATAAGTTTCCTCGTGTTTCAGTATTTATTCGCTTTGCGGCGGAATATCGCGCGAGCTTAATATATCGCCTCTACTTGACTGACATATATATTTTTTCCTTAACGTCTCTGACAATAAAAAGGAAGAATTCAGTCTGAAGAAATATTGATCGTTTTGATCTGTAAATACGTAGCCACGCGTATATAATCCTGTGAAGGGGTGAGGCGAGTGCATAAATATATAATGGTGTTTATTTTGTTGCAGCGTCGCGTATTCGATACGAGATCACGAGCGGGAACATAGGCGGCGCCTTCGCCGTCAAGAACATGACCGGCGCCATCTACGTGGCAGGCGCGCTCGACTACGAGACCAGGAAGCGGGTGAGCCTTCATCTACGTTTTGCATTTTAAAATACAATATCAATCCCCCGACGTACATGATATAAAGTCAACCCCAATAAGCAAAAAACCTTTTTCAACTTCACGTTTTCACTGAATGGCATTAACAACGGTTCAATGGCTCTTGTTTAAAGAACCGTGAATCATACGTTTAAATGGACCACCCTTTAATAAAAAGTAAATATCGAAAAAAAATTGCAAGTTCACATACTGCGGGAAGGTATTCTATTTTTTAATGAAATACCTACTGTTCGTTGTAAATTCTGATTTCATTATACTCGACCACTCAAAAGTGTTTAGGGTTGATGGACGCTTATAAGTTAGTTAATTGGTCGACTGTCAGAAGCTAAATAACGTTCATCACAAAATGTTTGAAAGTTAATTTAGACACCTCGGATTACGGATCCGTGTTGGAATAGATACAAAACACATTTAAATTTGTGAAAAATAACCTAGATTAATATTCATAAAGGGTGATAATAAAGCTTTGAAATGTGAGTGTTTTAAAACAATTGCGCGGTTTTATAGTGACGGATGGTTCCCGAGAGGGACTGTAACCACGATAAAGTGGAAAATAAATAAATCGATATCAGAACGGTTTTGTTGGGTCGTGATGTGGGGAATTTATTTTATATATCGCCGAGTAATAGTGTGGTAGAGAACACTTATGCGAGCGATGTTCAGGCAATGCGTTATTTGATGTGTTGAATTACTGAACAAACGAGGCCGAGATATACGTTACACCAAAATATTGCTCAGCTTATACGGGTTGTTAAAAAGTCCTTTTCTGAAGAGCTCTTGCTTGTTCCGTGTTTGCACCCGATAATGTTTTATAAAAGCTTCAATTACATGAAGACAAAGCGGGCCCGAGTTGTGCCACTTGGACAGACGCGTCTCTTGTCTCTGCCTCGTATCCAATAAACTTACTAAGTAGTCCATTTAGTTCTTATTAAACTTTAAACTTGGACTGATTCCATTCGTTCTAATCCAGTGCTTCATTAAGAACCATGGTTTGAATAATCCACGTAAGTTTCAGCAAAGCTTCTGGGGCGCTAATAATATAAAGCAAATCCAGTAAAGTAATTAGCGTAAGTTAAAGTTGCGCGACGAGTCGGAGACCGTAAGTTCGTCATCAACAATTATGTCACGTGTCAACAAAATCCCAAATTAAACAAGTGAGGGATAACTAAGTAAGCCAACATAATTAAAGATAAACCACTCGTACAAACACGCAGGTGTAAAGTATATAAATACAGCTATATGCATAAACTCTACGCCCCCGGCCGTGTACACAGAAACCTAAATAAAGGAGCAAGGGCTTTTGCGAGTTCGAAAATTTATTTCTTGTTTCACAGCAGTCGTCCACGTTTTTAAAGGCTCAGATATCAATAACCTTTTTATGTTGTGTAGTAATTAAAGTAGAGGTGAACTGGATCAAAAGAGAATTAATCGTCCTTTGAACATAATTTTGTGCTAAAATAAACGGGCAGCGTTAAACGGTAACAGTGTTTCGCTTACTTTTTGCCCCTTGGCGAGTTTCAATTTTAAAACATCGCGTCGTGGATCGCGGAGGCGGTCGCCGCTCGCCTATCAGAACGCCCTCTTTGTTACAGCCTCGCGAAAGTTTCCTCCAACTTTTCACGAGATAAATAATTTAATCTTTAATACCCATTTAAGCGAGCCGGCGTAGTTGTTACCAAAGGCTGTATTGCTATCAAACTGCAGATTCTCACGGAGCTTTTACGGATGTAAACCAGTTTACTCTCCACACTCCTTTTGCTTTTAAACGTTCCAGACTTCGCTTAAATGTTCAGGAAGTACATTTTATTGTTATATATTTAGAAGGAAATAACGCTTTCTGTTGAATAAAAGCAATGGGGAAGGCTCGTGGGAAAATTGAATTTGCTTGTCATGTTCCGCCCTTAACGCGCTGTGTGACTTTGTTTCCTCGGACGACGCAACTTTACTTATTGAGCACCTGGAAGTGTGACCTGTATGCTGTATAGGTGTAGTAGCAGCTAGGAAATAAAACGAGTAAATCCATTGCCCGGGGTACATACATAAGCTGGATCCGCCGCTGCCGTGGCACCTGTGAAATACGGATACGTCCCAGGATTTTACTGGAAGCATTAGTCGAAGCGAGCATAGCGCTCACCTGTGCCTGGATTATTGCAGCCGTTAATAGACCCGAAATCATAACACTCAACTGAAATTCAGATTCTCAAATTGGTTAATCACTAAATTATTAATAATGGACTTTCCGGTTTTCACAAATCAGTATTAATGTATTATAATCAAATGAATGCAAAGCTCAAAGTTGTATAAAGTGTGTGAGATGACTTTTGAAACAAACATTTCCCTCCCGAGTGAGGAAATTACTGAACGACACTGACAGATGACACCAATAACTCCCTCGGCTCGCAAACACGCTCACTCTATTTCGAAGCCAAGTGTGGACTTGGCGAATTTTTGGTAACAATTTATATACGCGATCGTATTCGTTGACAATTTATTCGTTAAAAGTTTTGAAACTTTTTCCAAGAATCGGCTGATATTATCCTAATTTGTCGCGATAACTAGATCCATCAAATCATGTCAGACGTAATAATTATTATCATCAAGAAAATGCTTCCTTCATTCCGTTATAACAAAGCTTCAAATAAAGTTAATTATCCCTGGTTTTAAATTACTTTTTCTAACTTTCTATTAAACTTTTTAAATTACCTTGTTAAATTGTAATTACAGAAGTCAAAGGAGTTTCCTTAAATCAGCGAATAGAAAAAACGATGACTTAATTCAAAATAATAGCGAAGTCTGAAGGCAGTTATCGCTGACGAATTATAATTAGAAATAATCGAGAAGAAACTTTTTTAATTAATTAGGAACATCGTTAGGTTTGGATAATATTGAATGACGTTGAGATTATGGGTAGTAATGTGTTTATATTAAATGGTAATAGTACGAGCTGAAGCTGGCCGCGTCGGACAACCTGAAGGAGAACTACACGACCGTGGTGATCCACGTGAAGGACGTGAATGACAACCCCCCCGTGTTCGAGCGGCCCACCTACCGCACGCAGATCACGGAGGAGGACGACCGCAACCTGCCCAAGCGAGTGCTGCAGGTCCGACTCGACGCTAGCGACAGCGCCCACTCGATTCTTTATTGAACGGATTCGAGAAGCCAGCGATTGTTTCAAAAGAGAATCGAATGAGGCTTCGCGATGCCTGGATTGACCCTCACAGATATCATTAGCTTGCATGGCATGGGGATTTTCCGTTTGCGACGTTATTTTTACTTCGTAGTTTGGTTTTTTTTTTGCTAGTGTCCTTGTTGTTTTGTTTTTGCATCTACTGTTTTTGCAACTATATTATTGCGGCGGGCAGCAGTTCCAGAACAAAGTGGTGAATACTCGTTGCGTAATTGAACATTTCTTTCAGATTTTTCATGATTTGTCGTTTGATGTAGTATTATTAGGCTATCGAAATACTTTACTGTAATCGTTTTGATGTTGGGTTTAACATAAAAATTAAATTAGCGAAGTAGCTTACGGATTCTTTTCTTTATAGAATAAAGGTACGGCTCAAGGAGTTCAATTTAGTGTATTGATTAAACAAGCTTGCTGCGGTGAAATATCAGAACTAGCGACTCATTCACGTTGCTAGCTATTCCTCTAATCCGTTCCACGACAGATATTGAAATCGCCGATCGAATATCACTCGAAGTGAAGCTTCGCACTAAAACGAGTAAAACTCAGTGAGTCGCGTAATACCTCGTCCAGCGCGGCAACCTTCCTAAAACAACCACTCTGCGGTTATTAATATTTATTTACTCGCCTCCATCGGAAACTAAGCATTTTTGAATATAATTTTATAGTCTAAGTCGACTTTTCCCATTTTTATAACGATAATGACGAGAAGTTCGGCAGCTGGCCGCGAGTTGCGAGAGAGCGTTTGAAATTTGTACTTTTCAATTATTGCACGAAGCCCGAAAGCAAAGTTCTTCGCGCGGCATAAATTAACTTCTTCATTGCGATTAATTCGCGGTGGCTTTTGGCGAAACATTTTCTCTGATGACTTTATTTACTCAAATAAATATTTATTTATATACCTAGCACAAGGTCTAATAAAAGCAGTGCGCGATACATATAAATCATGCTGTATCGATGTGATATATTACACGTAGTCGCGGCATCCGTTAAAACTGCGGCTGTGGAATTGTACCGTGGCTTATCTGCAACAAAATGTACTTTTATGAAAGGGATCAAAAGTAATAAATCATAAACAACCACATATTTACATGTGTGCTCAAAAGTTTCGTGAATAATTGACATTCGTTCACTTTTATGTTGGAGGGTAGAGATATTTCTCTATTAGTTTTTTTATTGAAACCTGACGTTGCGTTGGCGTGGAGCGTGGGGCGTGAGCATGAGAGTGACGTGTGCGTGTCGCAGTACGAGCTGACGCTGGTGGCGTCGGACGGCCGCAACGAGAACGCCACGCGCGTCGTGGTGCGCGTGCTGGACGTCAACGACCTGCCGCCCAAGTTCACGCGCAGCGCCTACGTCACGCAGGCGCTCGAGGAGACCGGCCCCTTCCCACACCCCCTTATACAGGTTTTTTAAGTTATTTTTTTTTTGTTCTTTTATGTTCCTTCTTGTCCTACTTCTTCCAAGCGTTATCCAGGCTCAGTGCCTAAGGTCGCTAACTCTGTCTGTAACTCTAATCAGTCCCTTATGCAACTAACCTTCTTCAGCTGTTCCAAAAACGCCTTCGAATAACCCAAATTGAACTCGACATAAACATTCCATTCCCTTTTATACAAAATTAAATTCTTTTCTCGCATATTACAACACTTCCGCCGGCAGCTGCAAACACATTTCAAATATTGACATGCAAATTTAAAAGGATTCCAGCTAGAAACAGCAAACGGTACTTAAACCGATTTTATTTTTGAGCTTTGCTCAGTATCAGGGTTACGCTCATAAGCATAAAAAAGTCCATTTCATAGATAAAACCTGCCGACGCAGCATGTTAATACTGTGCGTGTAATTTGTGCGAACCACCTCTCTTCACTTCGAAAACCATTAGGAAAGGTCGTTTCGATTGTAATGAAGCGATAAAAATGCCAGCTTTACATACTAACTTATACAAACAGTCACAATTTGTTATTCCCACATTATACTTTATCCGCTTTTTAAATTATTTTATATTCTTTTTATTTATTTTGGGGTGCAAGGGTCTCCTATCGTAAATCGACTAGCAGTAAACGTACATCATACTTTAGTGTTAACCCAAATCTGTATCCACAGGTTCCAGGTAAGTTATTATGTACGTAGATTTAGCAGAGCTTTTAGTGGGAGTTCACGCATCAGTACTGTTTATTCGCGGTGGTGTAGTTCCACGGCATGGTATGTATGTTCTAGACGCTTATACTAGTTCGAAACTTCATCGAGTCCTGTCAATAACTATGAGAACATGAACAATGGGAAAATATTTGATACCGGTTTCGCTCAACTTTGTTTCTGTGTTGTGTCTGAGGTGATGTTTCAAAGGATATTATATTTATTTATTTATTCAGATAGTAATGAAAGTTCTAGGTGCCTACTAATTGCTTGCTGCCAGACACCTAACAAAACATTGAAGTACTTTCATATAATTTGTTGAATTTATTCAACTAGTTAATAAACCTGTAAGCGTAAATTTAGAACAATGGTCAAAATAGTTGAATTTGTGCTACGAAATGAAGCTTCCAGGGCCGGTTGCCTTGACTTTTATACTCAATCATGAAAATTCACCGTTCTCTAAGAGTGAGACTCTCGTCCCAAGTCGCTTGTAGTGACAAGCTTTTTTTTATAATTGGAGTGAGATTCGCAAATGATCCGAGTAATTACGCAAACGTCGACCCTCTTCATTTCAGACGCTTCAGCCAGTCTGACGTAATTGAACATTCCAGTTGCCATAAGTTTACGTATCCCAATTTTAAAGGGATCAATTTCTCCATTAAACACTCGATAAACAGTTAAGCCTTGTCATGAATTTGAAAACCTTTCTCAATGACCCCATACCCCCATACGTGAATATTTATTTGCCATTTCCGTTTTATATGAAACGTTTATGGCTCATATTTCCTTTCTTGAATTTACTTTTTGCTTCCCTGTGAGCTACTCAAATAGTGATAAGACTCCTTCGTCTCTCTCGTCAGTGTCCTTAAAAAGAACAAAGTTTGTTATGCAAACAATCCGGGGTGTTGTGGTTCATAAACTTTGGAGAACTTCCGTGGTAGCTTCGCCACTATAAAATACATAGTAATTCACATTTAGCCTGAGATTAAAGTTGTTTGGACATTTTATGGCGATATCATAAGGAAAATTATGAGAATTGGAACGAGTCAACATATTATTACTTCACAGTAATGGAAAAGCTTTGTGGATCAAGAGTCATCGATAAATAGATAAATAGAATAGACAGTTATTAGTATAAATAAGTAGCTTATTATAACTTTCCAAGAAGTATTAGTGGGTACCTACTGGGAGCGTCCTTTTACTCGCAACGTACTCGGCGGTCGCTCGTCGAAAATTAGATCAAATATTACTTTCTTCCTTTTGAAAGGGATAATTGTTTGAGCACAATAGGCCTGAGGGTGGGGGAGGTGGGGGTCATTATTAAAAACCAGCTTTTTCGCTAGTTTCTAACGATTAATCTTCATGATGCTTTAATTATTTTTACATTTTTATGCCTATGTGAATAGATGACGCCAGGTACAAATTGAATTACCATTGATATATATATTAATTTAAAAAGCCACTGCCCCGGTAAATGAAAGCCGATTGAATTTAAATTTGCTGTCAAATCACATGACAAGTCATTTGATTGGCTGTTGTTATTTAATTGAGTCAATCACAGGTGCTAACATGATTTTGACAGCATGTTAGTTCATGTTTGTGTAAATCAAGTTAATACGAACCATGTTCGAGTCATACTTGACCGAAATACGTTCTCATCATCTGCCTAGCCTTTTCCCAACTATATTGGGGTCGGCTTCCAGTCAAACCGGATTCAGCTGAATACCAGTGTTTTACGTGGAGCGGCTGCGAAATACGTTCTATTGAAGGTTAATTATGTTTGAATTAGAAGGCATAATAAATTCAATCATTAAGTACCCTGGGGAAATTTTCATCAAATGACGCAAAACTTCCAAACTATTGTAGCTATATGATTCGATAAATCAAACACAACACAGAGCCGGAGGCAATTTCGCATTGAAAGTTAACATTACTAGCTAGTATGGATTTATGCGTGCTTCTTGCTTGCTTTCTTGATGTTTTAGTTAAACTAACCCGCATGGTGTAAGTTGATTTCGATCTATAGAGGTAACAACAATAGAGCATTTGATATAATCCTATTATCACCTAAGACCAAGAGATTTACTCGCTCTCTCTCAAACAGGTCACAGCCACGGATGGCGACAAAGATAGACAACAGAACATAGTTTATTTCCTCACCGGTCAGGGCATCGATCCCGACAACCCTGCGAATAGCAAATTCGACATCAACCGTACCACCGGAGAAATATTCGTCCTTAAAGTGAGTACCCATTTAATATAAAAATAGCGTAATTTGTAAAGGAGTCTCGTCTAATAATAGGGTGCAGGTACACTCGAACACCTGATGCCGATGCTACTGGAATGAGAGTAGCGTGCTCATGAGCAGGACGGCCGGTCGTAGGACGCGCGCTTTGCATGCACAATGCAATCACACATTTATTGCGTTCCATTTGCTCCGTAAGTTGGACACAGATATTCCTGAAATGAGAAAAACCGAATGTCTCCTGAATGTTAATTACCTACTCTTTAGAAAATTGGAATACTTTTTTGGTCGCCTCGCTACCGAAAAGCGAAGGCTACTTGCGACTTAAACTTTGCTGTTAGTTTAGGATCAGTTTGTTTGCAGATCACCAAGTAAACACTATCTCTGTATTTACCAAACCCTTTTAACGGCATTTATACAGTTATCCCAAATGTGTGTTGTTATACCTACGAGTACAAAAAAAGGTCAATTTGATCTATAAAAATAAGATACTGCCATAACAGTACTTATTTAATTAGTTCCATTAACACATGCTAATAATTCGCAAAATTAACAAAGCTACTTAGAAAATTAGTGCCTATACATGTGTATAGTTGTTTAATTAGGTTCAAAAGCTGACAACTGATATTTTCTTTTTAAATGGGTATAATTATATAATGGAAATTAGGAATCTAACATGTTATTTGTCCACAGCCCTTGGATCGAGATCAGCCTAATGGGCGACCACAATGGAGGTTTACAGTGTTTGCACAAGACGAAGGAGGCGAAGGTCTCGTGGGATACGCAGATGTTCAAGTCAATCTTAAAGACATTAATGATAATGCTCCTATTTTCCCTCAAGGCGTATATTTCGGTAATGTCACAGAAAATGGAACAGCTGGTATGGTCGTTATGACTATGACAGCCATCGACTATGACGATCCCGCAGAAAGTAATAACGCTAAACTGTGGTATTCTATTGAGAAAAACGTAATCGAAGAAGAAACAGGCTCACCTATATTTGAAATCGAACCTGAAACTGGCGTTATTAAAACTGCCGTATGCTGTCTAGATCGTGAAAGGACACCAGATTATTCTATACAGATAGTAGCATCCGATGGAGGGGGGTTAAAGGGAACTGGTACGGCATCTATAAGGGTAAAAGACATAAACGATATGCCGCCGCAGTTCACCAAAGACGAATGGTTTACTGAGGTAGATGAAACAGACGGAACTAATTTGCCAGAAATGCCTATCTTGACAGTTACTGTTCATGATGAGGATGAAACGAATAAATTCCAGTATAAAGTTATTGAAAATAGCGGATATGGTGCTGATAAGTTTACTATGGTTAGAAATAATGACGGCACTGGTTCGTTAAAAATTGTACAGCCTTTAGATTATGAAGACCAATTACAAAGTAATGGCTTCAGATTTAGGATACAAGTTAATGATAAAGGAGAAGATAATGACAACGATAAATATCATGTAGCCTATTCGTGGGTAGTTGTTAAGCTTAGAGATATCAATGACAATAAACCTCAATTTGAAAGAGCCAACATAGAAGTTTCGGTATATGAGAATGCCGAAGTCGGTAAAAGTTTAGAAACCTTCAAAGCGACTGATCCAGATCAAGGTGGAAAGAGTAAAGTTTCATACGCTATCGACAGGTCTTCCGACAGAAAGCGCCAATTTTCGATTAACCAAGAAGGAACTGTAAGCATACAGCGCTCGTTGGATAGAGAAGATACGCCCAGACATCAAGTTAAAATTTTAGCCATTGATGACGGAGTACCACCTAGGACTGCGACAGCCACCCTAACAGTAATAGTCCAAGATATAAATGATAATGCTCCAACATTCTTAAAGGATTACAGGCCGGTTCTAACAGAACATATAACACCCAAAAAAGTGGCTGAAATCTTAGCTACAGATGATGATGACCGATCAAAAAGTAATGGTCCACCATTCCAGTTCAGACTTGATCCTGGTGCAGATGATATTATTCGAGCTTCTTTCAAAGTAGAGCAAGATCAGAAAGGTGCCAACGGTGATGGAATGGCAATAGTGTCATCATTACGATCATTTGACCGAGAGCAACAGAAAGAATACCTTATTCCTATCATTATCAAAGATCATGGAAACCCTGCTATGACTGGAACTAGCACTTTAACCGTTGTAATCGGTGATGTAAATGACAATAAAATGCAACCAGGGTCTAAAGAAATACTCGTGTATAGTTACCAAGGTCAAGCACCAGATACCGAAATTGGCCGAGTTTATGTTTATGATCTTGATGATTGGGATTTACCAGATAAAAAGTTCTTCTGGGAAAGTTCGGAACATCCAAACTTTACTTTGAACGAAGAAACTGGTATGATACAAATGAGACACAAGACTAGAGAAGGTAGATATCATCTAAAGTTCAAAGTCTACGATCGGAAACATACTCAAACAGACGTACCTGCTAATGTCACTGTGTACGTAAAAGAAATATCACATGATGCTATAATAAATTCTGGATCAATCCGAATATCAGGAATATCCGATGAGGACTTTATCAGGGTCTGGAATTATAAAACTCTCAGCGTTTCAAGGAGCAAATTAGACATATTCAAGGACAAATTGGCTGACTTACTGAATACCGAGCGTGAAAATATTGACATCTTCAGTGTCCAGCTCAGGAAGAAGCACCCTCCAGTGACTGATATTCGTTTTTCTGCTCACGGAGCTCATTATTATAAGCCTATCCGATTAAACGGTATCGTATTAATGCACCGTGAAGAAATTGAGAGGGCCGTCGGAATTAATATCACAATGGTCGGTATTGACGAGTGTTTATATGAAAATCAAATGTGTGAAGGATCCTGCACAAACGTCTTGGACATCAGTAACTTGCCCTACATGGTTAATGCAAATAAAACCGCTCTTGTTGGCGTGCGAGTAGATGTGATCGCCGAATGCACGTGTGGTGCCCGAAACTTCACTCAAGCAGAAACATGCCGCAATTCTCCTTGCTACAACGGAGGCAGGTGTATAGAAGGCAAATACGGCTTAACGTGTTCTTGTCCTCCTGGATATACAGGGCCAAGATGTCAGCAAACATCGAGGAGCTTCAGAGGCACAGGGTGGGCTTGGTACCCTGCTTTGGAAATGTGCGATAGTTCTCATTTAAGCTTTGAATTTATCACGAGAAAATCAGAAGGTGTTTTACTATACAATGGCCCGATTGTACCTCCCGAGCCCGAAGAAATAATGGTATCAGATTTCATATCTGTAGAGTTAGAAAGGGGCAATCCTAGACTTCTAATTGATTTTGGTTCTGGCACTTTAGAACTAAGAGTTAAGACAAAGAAATCCTTAGATGATGGTGAATGGCATAGAATAGATATTTTCTGGGACACAGAAAATGTCAGAATGATTGTCGACTTTTGTAAATCAGCTGACATTCAAGAAATGGAAGATGGAACTCCACCAGAGTTCGATGACTCTACCTGTCAAGCCACTGGAACAATACCGCCTTTCAATGAATATCTGAATGTCAATGCACCACTGCAAATTGGTGGCTTGTACATAGAACACTTTGATCCAACTCATTATCACTGGCAATACATGCCCATTGGAAAAGGATTTGACGGATGCATAAGAAACTTAATCCACAACAGCAAACTATACGATTTAGCTCATCCAGGCCTTTCGAGAAATTCCGTTGCAGGATGTCCTCAAACTGACGAGATATGTAATCAAGCGGACACTACTTCACGGTGTTGGGAGCACGGCACCTGCGTCGGAAGTTTCTCAGAAGCCAGATGTCAGTGCCAGCCTGGTTGGACAGGACCTTCGTGTAACTTACCAACTACGCCTACTAGTTTCCGGCCTCAGAGCTACGTGAAATTCGCTCTAAGTTTTGAACCAGACAGGTTTAGTACACAAATTCAACTTCGTTTTAGAACACGCGAACCTCACGGCGAACTTTTTAGAGTGAGTGATCAACACAATCGAGAGTATGGCATACTTGAAGTAAAAGAGTCGCGATTACACTTCCGCTATAATCTGAACTCGCTCCGAACTGAGGAACGTGATGTCTGGCTGAACTCTGTCGCTGTCGACGATGGCCAGTGGCACATAGCTCGTGTCAGCCGCTACGGTAGTGCTGCGATGCTTGAAATAGATGGTGGCGAAGGTAGAAGATATAACGAAACATTCTATTTCGAGGGCCACCAATGGCTATTGGTGGATAAGCAAGAAGGGGTCTACGCTGGTGGCAAAGCTGAATATACAGGCGTTAGAACCTTTGAAGTGTATGCTGACTTCCAGAAGGGTTGTCTGGACGACATCAGGCTAGAAGGCAAGCACCTGCCGCTGCCGCCGGCGATGAACGGCACGCAGTGGGGCCAGGCGACGATGGCCAGGAACCTCGACCGGAACTGTCCCTCGAACAGCCCGTGCATCAACGTGCACTGCACCGAGCCCTTCGTTTGCGTTGATCTCTGGAATGAATATGAGTGCACGTGAGTTTTTTTATACAATTAATTAGTTTACAGATTTATCATCATTGGTACTGTCGATGAAAACGTAGCAGTGATTTTCTCAGGTTCGATCCCTAGATTTCAAAATTAAACACGGTTTAAAAAACTGTGAGGTATTTTAAATAAGTTTGAATTAAGCCCAATAAATCATATTAATTGGCCAATTTCTTTCCCTGAAATTCAAATTATTTATATTGAAAGCATATTTGAAAATGGCTACATTAATTTTTATTCAATCATTATAAATAGGATGCCAACACTAATTAATCCCATGGTTACGATGTTTTATTTTTGTACCATTTATTTTGAAGCGCGCACTGAGTTTCGACTTATTATATTTTATTAATTTCTATGTACCCAATTTATCTTTGTTTTAAACACATTTTATTATTCTATGATTTAATAAACTAATACCTACCTATTATTACCCATTTATTTGTATGATATTAATAAAGTAATTAATTTGTTTGAGTTTCATATTTATATTTATCTACCTAATATGTACTACTATGTAATAATACTAATGCATACAAACTAAAATATAATATTGGAATGGTGTTTAGTTGCGGTGAGGGTTTGGTATTGTCTCCGGACGGCAAAGGATGTGTAGACAAGAACGAATGTCTGTACTTCCCGTGCCGCAATGGCGGCTCGTGCGTGAACCGCGAGCCTGGCTACCGCTGCCACTGCCCCGAAGGGTTCTGGGGCGAGAACTGCGAACTCGTACAAGAAGGCCGCACGCTCAAGCTCAGCATGGGCGCGCTCGCGGCGATCCTCGTCTGCCTCCTCATTATCATGAGTGAGCACTAACGTAGTCACGCTTGGCGTGTCCCACTAGACGATCATCCCGACGCACTATCACTAACGCACTCACATCATCTATAGATCTATATGTGTATATGTAGCCGTGTTTAGCTCGATGTTATACGTAGTGCATGGTATAGGGGGGCTCAGTGCGCGCGGCGAGTCGCGCGGAGATGAGGTACAGTAGCACGTGTGTAGGTGCCCCGGGGGCTCGGAGCGCGCGGCCGGCACGTGCGTGAACGTGGACGAGTGCGCGGGCAGCCCGTGCCGGCACGGCGGCACGTGCGTGGACCGCGAGCCGGCGCGCCGCTACGACTGCGTGTGCGCGCTGGGCTACACCGGCCACGACTGCGAGCTGGAGCTGCTGGCCTCCGGCATCATCACACCCTCCAGGGATTTCATTATAGCTATCATTGTTTGTTTGTTCATGCTTTTAGGTGAGCACCACATTCTGTTTACTTGCATGCGATTACCGCTCCAGTGTACACTTGTGCTATAATCAAAGTTTTGCATAACATATGTACTCACAATAACTTTTTATCACGTTTCATTAAATCGATGTGAGCTAAATGTTTTGCGATTATAAATTGTAAAACATAATTCACATTCACATTTTAGATCGGAATGTATGTTTTTTATTAATCCTACATGTTCATTTTTCCGTGTTAAAATGTGATGGCGCTTGTTATAAATACGTTTACAATTTCCGTTTATAAAGTTATCAAAAAATTCTTGAAACCTACGGATTAACCGATTTGATATATTTATACTGAACAACGTAGTCCGAATAGCTCTGATAAATTGATAGTTTACTAAAATTCAATCATAAATTGAATTTGTATGATTCATGTTTAAACTATTCTCAGTAATGCCATTGAAAGAGATGAAGAATAATTGCGCTTATAGAAGTAGGTAGGTGTGTAACTGTCTCCTCTGTTCTGAAATCATCGTCCGGTCCCTTCCTTTATTAAATACCTATCTTACGGAAATTGAAATAACTGAAACAGTCCCAAACGTTAGGGCCCCATTATGATCAATTTCCGAATAACAAGCCGTTGCGCGCCTTGTGGACATTATATAGAAATTGCCGCTATAATTAATAGATTAGGATTTTAAAATGTGATTGATTATAAATTTAGAACACAGATAAAAAGTAAAACTAATATCATCATGAAGCATTTTAACGTATGTAATAAAATATAAAAAAAAAACTTAATGTTTGGGATGATTAATGACACCGTAACAACATAACTACTCACTTAAACATTTAATAAAAAGATTTTACAAAGACTCTACCTTAGTAATTTGAATCTCAGAAAATACTTAAAACTTTCTTGTAAAGAAAATACTTCATATCAAAGAATATTGCATTCAGGAGAGCAATTTATTTCAAAAACGTTTTAATATTTGCTGACATCGTGTCTGTATAAGCATACCTTATATAAATTCAATTTTGAATTGAATTGTAGACTTAAAAACTTTCACAAACAAAACTACCTACAACTTTTTAACTTGAAAGTAAATTAAAAACACGGCTCTTTGGGATGCTTGAGAATTTAATGTAAATATAATCTGGACGTAAGTAGAGCTCAGAGAATGTAGATTTAACATTTGATTTCAAGTGACAAAAAGGAAAATGTTAACTTAGTGAATAAAGAGTAAATGCTAGTATTTATTTATCCAGACAGAGCAGGTACATTCGTAGCAAGCGAAGCAAAGGGAATAACACGTTTACAAAAGAAATAGACGCGACCCGAGCGATCCGAGCGAGCGGCAAGCGTCCGCGGCGCGGGTCACTCCACTCCACCCCAAACTAACTTAACTAGAGAAATGCACATAACTTTGTGTAATTCCTTTTTTGTGTTTCAAATCATACACATTCATTCCGTCGCAATTCATGTTACTCGCAATTGCAAATTGTTCAGAACATTCTACGCTACAACTATAGTTAGCCCGTTCATAAAACTGTGTTCTCTCGTCACCAGTCCTGGTGCTAGTGTTCGTGGTATACAACCGACGCCGGGAGGCGCACATCAAGTACCCCGGACCCGATGACGATGTCCGCGAGAACATCATCAACTATGACGACGAAGGAGGTGGTGAAGACGACATGACGGCCTTCGACATCACTCCGCTTCAGATACCCATCGGTGGACCACTGCCTGATCATGCACCTACTAAATTACCATGTAAGTCACTATGAATTCACATGATTTCTCTATAGGCACCAAAGTACTCTCTTTGAAGAATGTGTGTGTTTATTCGGATACACAGATCTGTTTAGCACAACCTATTATGTAGTGTAGTGTCTTGTCTGGGCAAATTAGTCTTGAATATTGTTTTGTAGGCTCGTGGCAAGTTAACAAACCACCAAAATTCGCCCGCTTGAATTCTTGATTTAAGGATTGACTGCGACTTTATCTCAAGATTAACCATTGTTCCAGCAGAACCCCTTCATCACATTTGCATAATATGTTGTGCAATGGTTACAAATAAACGCCCCGTCACTTTACCCGGGTGGCGTAAGAGGCGATAAAGGGATTATAGCGTTACATTCGGGACCATATTTTTGTTCCGAATGTCTGTGGGGATATGACTGTTTTATAGTAGTCATTTGCGATTTGCAACGCTGACAAAAATAAATTATACGGAATATATTATCCGGAACTTCATCAAATAATTGTGGTGTTTGACCAAAACTCCTAAAACCCATAAATGTTGATTTTCTACAATATCTATATATATGTTTTGTTACTATCTGCCTCTAGATCCTGTTATGGGCCTGGGCCTGGGAGTTGGTCCGATGGGCGTGGGCGTGGGCGTCCCGGCGGGCGTGGGCGTGGGCGTGCCGCTGCCCGGCGAGACCAACGTGGGCATGTTCATCGAGGAGCACAAGCGGCGCGCCGACAGCGACCCCAACGCGCCGCCATTCGACGACCTGCGCAACTACGCGTACGAGGGCGGCGGCAGCACGGCCGGCTCGCTCTCCTCGCTCGCTTCCGGTGAGCTTCCAATCCCATGCATCGCCACCCCTCGTAAAATTAGTTCCTCCAATCCCACTTTAAAATTTATGACGGCGCCTTGCTGCGATTCATTCACAATGTATGAAGCGAAAAATTGAGGCACCTCCAGACCTCGTGTTCGAATAAATTATTCATATGAAATCTTAATGCGGCGCTTGTGTGCTAGGTACCGACGACGAAACGCACGAGTACGAGTACCTGGGCGCGTGGGGGCCGCGCTTCAACAAGCTGGCCGACCTGTACGGGCCCGACCTGGACGAGCAGCTGTAGGCGCACCGCCGCCGCTCCTTTAGTCAATTGTCTCCACTAACGTACCACTGAGCCACTGTCCCCTGCTGCCCGCGGCGCCCGGCGCTGTCCGCGCGCCTCGTTGTGTACATAGCAAGCGCGGCGCGGCCGCTGAGGCTGCGAGCCCGTGACGCGCGCCAATCGCCGCACTTGTACGTAACTCTTATCAATTTTTATACGACTTTATTTATTGTGGTAGATATGTTAAGCTTAAGTAATCGTTTAAGATACCTATTTAATTGCGTAATTTTTTATAAAGGTTAAACTACATCTTCACCAAATATTTGATATAAGTTTTTATTCGAATTAGCCATATTATGAGTCAGTATTTTATTGGAAGTTACGGAGATAAAGAGATGTCTGCGGCGGGGCCGCTCGTGAATCTGAACAGTGGGTGTTTGTAGATAGTGTGCTATAAATGTGAATAATTTATACGAGTATTTTGTAAGTCCACAGCTTTACGTGATATCACTTAATATGGCGACCCTCCCGCAGAAATCGTTATAGAATAAAAGAATATGTTATATTTTAATAATGGTAGATAACATAATACTTGAGGTGGTCCACTCGGACGTCGAGTTACATAATGCTCATTTGATATTATGTGAAGTTTAAACGACGGGGCTGTAAATACAATAACACTCTAGAAACAACTCCCCGATTTTAATTAAACGTGAAACTATTAATTTAACTTTAACGTGTAAGCGAACTGTACAGTAACCGGTGTTCCTCTTCTAATGTCTCCGTGTAGTGCTAGTTAAATAGTATTTGGAAACGACTACGGTCTACTCGTAACATTAGGTAACTTATAGTAGTCATGGTCGCGGGAGTTTTCGTTTGCGAGTGAGCGTGAGAGCGTGTATTTATGAGCGTGTGAGAGCGTAGTATGTGTGGGAGCGTGCGAGCGACGGTCGTCGGGCGTGAGTGAGTGCGTGCGCCGCGTGCAAGCCGTGCGACGCGTGCGAGCCGTGCGACGCGTGCGAGCCGTTCGACGCGTGCGAGCCGTGCGACGCGTGCGAGCCGTGCGACGCGTGCGAGCCGTGCGACGCGTGCGAGCCGTGCGACGCATACAAGCTGTGCGACGCGTGCGACTCGAGCGTGCGGCTGCACGCCGCCGCCGGCGCGCGCAGGTATGAGTGGGACTGTGCCAATTTCTTAGCATTTATCGATGCAGCTAATGACGGTAGAGTTAAGTGTTTGCACTTTATTTATTCGTATGATTACATATAAATTTAGTCGCACCTAGGAAAATATCAATAACTTATTAAGAGTGTTGTGCTAGAATACTATTCCCATCGATCTTGATGTGAGATAGTTGTTGAAACCTGTAGAAGTCATTAATTTATAAATTAATTTTTAAGAATTTATAGTAAAATATAATATTAATAAAATGGTTTTAGAAACTGTCTCACTTCGACATCGAGTTATAATCAGTGTAAATTTTAGAATAATACTGAATTATGTTAAAATGACTGATTTTATTATGTGTTTGGAGCCTAAGATTTTGTAGACTCGGTTTAAATAGACTTCTAATAACTTACCTAATGTAAGTTCACCCTCTAGTTTGCACTAAAGACAAATAATTAATATTCAAGTACCTACATCAATATTAAAGCAATTCTCGTTAATTACTATTCATGTAAGTAGGATGTCATAGTTATTATTATTTCATTGATATCATTACACTGCCAGTTTCATAAATATAGACGAATTACGATAGCAATTTGGGTCCGATTTTATATTTCTGTCTTATACAACGGTATATTGTAAGTTTTTGAACTATTTTATAAAGCAACGTTTAGTTTCCGCCAGTGCAGCAGTGTTGCGCACGCGCACTCGTTCTGTTCTCGTCGGCTCTGCGCGTCTTCCGCGTGTACTTCACTTGTTTATTGTTCTTCGCATTGAGCATTATTATTATAAGCCGCTACAGAGGCAGGCTGTCATGTCGTCTTGTTGTTACAGCATTTGAAACTATACGAAATTTAATAAATTATTTGAAAATGTGGATAGAGCGACGTTTGTAGACACAAACATTACAGCCTGTCGAAGTAGTATGAATTGTGACCTCGGGAGCCAACTTTGTGAATAAAGTAACTTTGCCAAAGTTGGCTGCCGGGACGGCTCTAAATTCAATATGGACTGCTACGTCACTCTCGAAGGAATCTATCGGTGAGAGTGAGTAGCGGCGCGCCGCACTCCACGCTCGCCACACCCGGACAGCAGAGCACACAACCCCAGTACAAAATACTAAATTGCGATATCTCGCTAACGAACACCGATTTGTGTTTTATTTTAGACATTAATTATAATACCTTCATATATAGTTATGTTTTGTTTCAACTGTGATTAATTAGTTGTACAACTCTGACAATTATAAAAGAATGAATAAAATAATATGAAAAATATTGCCGTTTTGTTATTCTAATCCTTTTGTCTAGAAAAGGTATCTCTTTATGCTTTGAGGGATTTAAAATTCATTTTGTCGAATGATGACATAGGGGAAACATACAATATTTTTTAATGAAAACTAATGACAACTCTTTGGTTACTTATTAATTTATCATTTGGCACCGAATTTGGTGAAGTTAACAATCAAATAATATTTTTAATTTTAATTTCACAAAACCTTCTTGAAAACTTCATCGTGCCCCGGGGTAGGGGCAGTATGGGATATCCGGTGCAGGGCCTAACAAACTCTTCTTCTTCTTGATTGGAAAATACGAGTTTAAAGTTACCTGGAGCTGAATTAAGGGACACCTCGCCCTACCTTATTTTGCGACGTGACGCTCCAATGTGGTCTGTGGAACACCGTGCAATTGTGTTGCTTTTCTGCAACCTGCTGATTTGCTTAAAACTGCATCAATTCCGTGTTTCGTGCTTTCTACAGACCAAATGCCTCTGGAACTTCTCTTTTTGTAAGGTACATTTTTATATACCTAAAACTAAATAAATAATATTATTGTACTATTATCAAATAACCAGACCATTCAGGGATACCCCATTGTGCCCCATAGCCATGTCCCCGTTATGCCCCCTTGTCTAACCGAATTTTAAATAACAAAAAAAATTATTTAAGGTCAAAGTGATTTTACTCAAAACATGTCAATAGTTGATGTTAGTAGTAATACACATTCAAGAAAACTATAGTAGTAATCTATACACTTACCTTTTTAGACGTGTTTTGGTAACCATTCAAAATTAGATGAAATGTCGCCGGAAAAAACAATTGATCGTCAAAAATAAACTGTGAAATGCCCTCTAATTGGCGAAACCAAAACACGGCTAGTGTGCTGCGTAGTTGCCTCACGTCTCCGTTATGCCCTCCCTTCCCCTACGTGTCGTTTTAATTCCAATACAAAGTCCATGTCACAATAGGTTACCATCTAAAGCAACAACAGTAAACAATCAGAAAAGGTAATGGTTTGATAAATATTTTTTATTCCACTATTAAACCTATATCGAAGTTCAAATGTTAATTATCACATTCAAATTTGACTGAAATTAGAACTTTTTGATCTCGAAGTTTACTCATACACCACAAGAACCATTTGCTACCATTTAACCTCGAAGGCAGCAGCGGCGCAACAAATTTCCCAGCGGATCTCAAGATTTACATACCTTGGTAAACAATGTAAGTGTCTGTTCTAAAACAAATGACAGAGACTTCATCAGCTCGACTACATCGGCACAAAACTTAGCAGACACATTATGTAACACATGTTAACGAAACAATTTAACAGACAACTAAATCTGTAATTAAGTAACACATTTAAAGCAATTAGAGCGCCGTTTACAGTATCAAATCGAATATTAGCGACGCCAAGCAATTCAAACACAACATACAGATGTACGAGCAGGTCTCTACATACCTACGTATGTACTACAAACAATAATCTTATCCAAACCCAACGCAACCTGAACTAATACCTAGTAATCTAAATTAAACAGAGCCTCTGAAGGGACTGGATACACAGTACTCACCAGTACAAATACGGAAAACACAGAGTCTATAGGTAATATATGTGTTCATTACGTACACTATCTGCTGCTTAAAATGGTCAATTCGATTTTCCTTTTTCCTGAAACGAAGTGTAAAGGTAGTTCTGCATTACCATAAGACAGTATTTGCATTAAATAGCTAGTGTACCTACGTACACCTAAGAAGGAGCCACGCTGTGAGCTTCAAACGTAGCCACATCTCGAGGGTCACCCCCTCTCCCCCGGAGCTGTCCCGCTTCAGGCCGCGCGACCACAAAACTATCGCTTTGTTCAAATTCAAATTCAAATTCAAATTCAAATTCAAAGCATTTTATTTCAAATAAACCATTCACAGGCACTTTTGAAACGTCAAGGTCGGTCAGTCAAAAACATGGAAGTTATTTGCACGTTCCAAAGCGTAGATCTCTGTGGAGAAGAACGTGCAAGAAACTCCACGGACACTCTTTTAAATCATGTTCTGTTTTACAAAATTCCAAGTTACATATACTTGTTGCTTCTGCATGTGAGGACAATGCAAAGGAAAAAAAAAAAAAAAAAGGCTTATTATAAGAATTTTAAATATAAAGATTAAAATAAGCCAATGGCAGTTAAGAGATGACCAGTCTCAACCGACGGCGCCTGTTCACGAACATGACGCGTGTATCGGCACCCTTCAGCTCAACAATTTCGAAGGGAACCGAATGATCAAACCCACGCGCCGCCATCAGCGAGACATTTGAGTGAGCATGACATGCTCTCAACCACCATGCTCGTTCATGTCCAACAAGTAAAACTATAACTACTCACATAAAATGTAAATGGTTTCATGGTACTCACATTTACAAAATTTGAAAAATATGCTTCTACTTTACACAAAACTATGGTTGTCAATGACCAAATAATGAAAAATAAATTAATAAAGACAACGATTAAGTTCTTACATCAAAAAGAATAAATAAGTAATTATAATAATAATATAATTTGTATGTATATAAGAATAAATAAACGAAATAATGTAAGAACCTCTAAAAAAAACAAAAAAACAAAGGAGCGAGCATCTCTTCCAAATATAAAAACCTAAAAAGTGGACCTAAGCAGCTGTGACTGTGGAGCAGGACCAGCATTTAGCCAAGCGTTTTTATCCAGGATATAATCTTCCAGTTTATAATACGCTTGTCTACATAGTGTGCGTTTTATGCATGCTTTAAATTTTCTCTCAACTAATATCCAAAGCTCGTTGACAGGACAGAATTAATTGGATAGACTTTTCCACGAATCCAAGTTAATTACCTACCCAACGTTTGTTTACCACATTATTTTGAGCAGACCACTGACTAAATAAACGTACAATGTTGATACATGGTCAATAGCACACAGTGGGATCACGAAATTTGAATTTAATCAAAACACATTCATAACTAGCCGAGGCTAGTTTCTGAAATTATGCAAACGTATATTGTTATAACGAGATTTACAGAATTATGTAAATACACACCTACTTTTATGCGAGGGTGAACGTAACTGTCATAAACTTAGAAATATCAAACCCAACCCCGATATAAACAAGTGGAGCTTTTATGATCTCTGGGATTACGATCATGCCTAACCTATTCAACCCGACCTAACAACCCAAGCAATTATCATGTGCGGCCTCCGGGCACAGTAGGTGTCAATAGGCGAACACGGGCGCGGATCATGTACTTGTGTGGTACGTAGGTACATAAGGTACATACGCGTGTTGTCGGCACTTGTCGTACGTCGGCGTCGGTAGCTACCGCCCCAGTATGATGTAGTTATTGTTGGCAAGACAATTGGGCCGCAGGGCGTCGGAGCAGCACGTTTATGTCCTGTCTATTGTTGTGTCTGGATAGATTTACCGGACACTTCCAAAGGCTTACTGATGGTTTCTGAAACTTCCTTCCTAAGTCGCGTAAGTTATACGCATACGCTGCTTACGATAGTAGGGACAATAAGGAAAGACTAAGGATTATCTAGTGTAGTTGGGTAATGTTTGTTTGTAAGATATATACAGACTTATTTTGTATTACCGGTTTTATTCTAAGCATGATCGTACCTAATAAAATGAAGTTGCCTGCGAAGAAAATTGCCGCCATTAGGTACACGTAGGTACCTACGTGACTACACGTCTATGTCTCGCCTTTTCGCCTGTGCTGCTAGCAATTCTATAATACATATTGTTAATGGCAGACATTCAAACCGGTCAAATTACAACTCACAATACGATACAACTTTTAAATCTGAGAATGTTTTTGGCAAACGTAAAGTCAAAAGGTTTGGCACTGGCTCCTGCTTCCTTTCTAACATAACGGTACACATAATATGGAACGATTGGTTGTACAGAACAGATATCTTCCGTGTAATAAAGCCCAAACTCAACTAATCCGGAACTTCGAAAAACTGCCTTGTGAAACTACCTCTCTTGCAAAATTTTCAATCACTTTGCAAGCAGTAACTTGTAGGTTAGTCCTAACTCCTTACTATAGATCCAGTAGGAAATAAGACAGCTTGACGCAAGTTATACAACTATGTTAAGTGGGCCGGTGTCCTGTCGGATGCATACAGATTGGAATGTGAGGTGAGGCAGGGGGGCTCAGCTCGCCCAAGTTTTTCAACCTGTATGTAAACGAGCTGATCTGTGAGCTCAGCAATGCCAATATCGGGTGCTCCATTGACGGGCACTGCATCAATAACATCAGCTACGCGGATGATATGATATTGCTGAGCTCATCGATCGGTGCCCTTAGGAGGCTTCTCCGTATTTGTGAGGACTATGCGGTGGCCCACGGCCTCAGGTACAATGCTCCCAAGAGTGAACTTTTGGTTTTTAAGGCGGGTAATAAAACCTACGACACCGTCCCAGGTGTCACTTTGGGGGACGCTCCGCTGTCCAGAGTGACGAAGTTCAAGTACCTGGGGCATTGGGTCACCGATAGTTTGTCCGACGATGTGGACCTGGAGAGGGAACACAGAGCGTTGGCAGTTCGATGAAACATGCTGGCCCGTAGGTTTGCACGTTGTACAAAATATGTTAAAATCACGCTCTTTAGGGCGTACTGCCAATCTATGTACACGTGCGCCCTATGGGTCGATTATACAAAAAGCTCGTACAGCGCTCTGCGTGTCCAATATAATAACGCCTTCAGAGTTATGTTGGGACTACCGCGCTTTTGCAGTGCATCTGGGATGTTCGCGAAGTATGGCGTATCCGATTTTTATTCTATTATGCGGACACGAATAGCATCCCTGATGCGGCGAGTGCGCGATAGCTCCAACAGCTTGGTGGCGATTGTGGCCGGCAGAACAGACAGCCCAATGATGTGGCATAGGATGACGACACATCGTGCGTCATTTAGTTATGTTAAATAACTAGTTCTGTATGTGTTTTTAATTTCTGTTTTTTTTTTTGTTTTGATTTGTATGTATGTGTGTGTAACTTTTGATGTGGTTATGGACTCCGGTCTGAATTAAAGTTTATTATTATTTCCTTTATTCAATAAATTAACCTACAAATTTCATTTTTAAATATTTGAAAAAAAGAATTATAAAAACATTTAAAAATATAATAAATAGTAGCCCATCGGGAACAGGGTCCAAGCTACCGGCGGTCAGGGCTCTAGAGAGAGGAACCTCCTAACAATACGAGCCGTGTCCAGAAGTACCGCTTTCTGAATCAAGCCCTTGATCCACCAGCCTAACGAGAGCCTCTTGAGGTATTGATCGAGGCTCGTGGCTATTAAGCCATTGGCTGATACGACTATCGGTACAATGATTGCGGAATCCACATCCCACATGTCGACAACCTCGCGAGCCAAGTCAATATAATTGATTTGTTTATCTTTCTCGGCTTTCACGAGGTTCTCGTCATGTGGGACGGTTATGTCTACAATCATTGCACGCCTCTCGATTCGGTCCAACACCACTATATCAGGCTTATTGGCCACAATAGTCCTGTCAGTGATGATGTACCGATCCCAGTACAATGTGATATTGCCATTAACGAGAACTTATTATTATTATTTTTATGTATACGCAAAAGACTGGGTAACATTAAAGTAGGTAACCTACTCTAAATATTAAATTAGTTTTTGTTCAATCGTAATTACATAGGTATCATAACGTATAACCTACCACTTCTCTAAAGCCTAATTTAATAAGACTTATACATAGATGGACCTGTAAACTTCCGATGCATATGCAAGCGGCAGTCGCTTGGTAGGTAGGGGCGCTAGCCCTTGGCTCATCACTCATTCGGGTCTGGAGCCACGGCATTAAGTAATCGAAGTTTACGGTAACCGGGACGTCAGTAAGGCAATTAAGATAAACGGGTTACTATTGTGCTCTCAAGCGACGGACTAACCACGACTCCATGGCTAAGCTATCAATTACTGCAAACCATTACGAACTTTGAACCCTAGCTCGTTCATAAGAACTTGAAATACATAAACGATGCATTTTCTCTTTCAAGAAAAGAAACGGTATAACGAAGGAAAATAGAATTACCTATAGACGGTTTCAGTTAAAGAATGTTTGTAAATGGGGTTAATCTTTAAACGTTTTTCTTTTAAACAAAGGGCGACTGGTCGTTTCGAGGCACATAATGGTCCTGCGTACCGATCTACTTCAATGATTTGGAATTTCTGTATTGTGAGATGAATTTTTATTGTTCCACAATTTCGCTTTTATTTATCAATGAGAAATAAACATCTGTCCTACTTAGGTAAAATTGTCAGTATTCACCTTAACTGGAGATCTACCTACTTAGAAAAAAATAAGAAAAGCAATAAGAGTATTTGCTTTTCTTATTATTATGTTTTTCTAAGTCCATTGCTTAGTATCTAAGGGACAAAGTTATAAAATTAATAATTAAATTAAAGGACAAAGTAATAAAATATTTGGAATCCCTGGATACTAATTTCATGTTTGCATTCCGATAACAGTTGGTAAATTACACTTAGGTACTTGGATCAGTCAACTTTATTTGACTTGTGAACCAAAAGATGGTAATAAGACGGACAATAAACGACCAACAGATCCTCCAGATAGGAATCCCTAGAAATGCGAATCTGTCGACTAGAGCGCCGTTGTTGAACTTATTCATAGAATAAACGTCAAAAAGACAGCAGGAAACCAGTTTCAAAGACGGTGGAATTGGAGTCACACTCAAACCTTTTAATTTTGTTGGGAACAACGAAAATATACCACTTTTTACCAATTAATACGAATAAAAATTCCTCCTATCTTTATTGCTAAGCTAACTAACTAAACGTAAAATTTCAAAAGGTCTTACAATATTATACTAGACTAGCTTTTGCCCGCGGCTTCGTACGCGCATTTCCCGTTCTCGTAGAAATTTCGGGAAATCCTCTTTTAGTCCTCCCTTACACACACCATGTAAATTTGGCATGTAGGTAGGTTCACATGCCAAATTGCAGCTTTCTACGACCGGTTTCGGCTGTGCGTTGTCTGTCAGTCACTTCCTCACTCAGTAACGGATTTTTTTTTAATATTAGGAAGGTATTTATATGATACCTACGATATTTTATAAAGGCTATTTAGCCTTTATAAAATATAAAATTATAAAAAAAAATTAAAAAAAAAAAAAAAATAAAGAAAAAATTGAGGAAAAAAGCATTTGCTTTACATCATCATAACATCTCTAGAATCATGAAAATAGACAACAGATTAACGCGTACTGGTTTGTTGGTGCTACGTTAGTCATTTTGATATATATGTACCTACGCGTACGCAACCGCGCGCGCGGCAGAGCGGCGCGGCCGCGGGTGGCAGTAATAAACTAGTGTAACTTTTAGCGGAAAACGTATAACATACCAAAAGTGAAATGAATCACGATTATTAAATACGATGCAAGAAGTTGCAAGGGAAATAATACGTAATTCATAAATAATATCAACAAATGACAGCGTAGTCTTTGCGTTATGAGCCACAAAGAATCCCGTAGCTGTAACCAAAAATAGAAAAATCAATAGGCGTAAAATGGGGCATAATAAATATAACAAAGAAAGTGTTCTAGGTACAAACTTAAGGATGTCATAAACAGCTTGGGTCTAACCAATATTCAAACAAAATGTGGGTTAGATTTCGGGTTCAAGTCCCGTAAGTTATAGGAAATGTACCTATTGTGTTCACGCATTGAATGAAAGAAGACGAAACGACACGCTTGTATTAGTAAGCGAGCTAAAAGTTTGTGACATCGATGATTGTAAATTACCAGTTTTAGTGGAAATAATATTGTTAGTCCTTGAACCTAAGCCTTGAACAATAAATTATTTGGAACTATTACGTTCAGCCTGAATGGTTCAGGGGCGGCCTGACAGCGCTGGCGTCGGCGTCGGGGATATACCTACTAAACCACGAACTCATTACAATGCGATGTTTGGAACAAAGGCGACGAACGCCGAGCACATAATTGTTAACAAATTCTTGTTTGACGATTGACTGGTTGGAGTAATCACCACCGCCGCCGAGACAAAAACTTTCGTTGACAAAGCTTCATTATGTGTATACCTGTCGGCTGTCTATTCCGACATAAACGCTCCTGAATTGAAAATGAAAGTCGAAGCCTAACAATGACTGTTATAAGATTACTTTCAAGCCTATCGAGACTTCGGCGGCTTTACAACTACGGTTATTTATAAGCCCATATTTATAGGTCTACAAAGAAAGGAGACTGAAACGCTTTTATATAATCTAGGGCCCAGATGTAAAAGGATGAGAGTGGTGTCAATCAATAGATTATATTATTATAAACCAATCACTGAAAATTCGAGTTATTAGAGATTAAGTATGATTGCGCCTACATTACAAAATGAAACATTACATTGCCTGACGGAGACTAAATAACTTATTGACTGAAAAATGCTACTATACCATTGACGAATTCCTTTTTGACAAATGTAATAAACTAAATGATAATTATGTATTAATGCTTGAAAATTCAAAAATTTGACTTTAAATTGTATTCCAAATAGTTATTATAAAAATAGATTGTATTTTCAGTACCTATTGAATTTTTTATGATTATTTGTATGTAATGTCGATTTTATATTCTTAAATTGCTAAATAGTGTATGCCCTGCCCTAATGTGTAGTTTTTTGAGTTTCCACATTTAATAAATACTTTGACTTTGACTTTGAAAAAGTTCTTACCAAAAACTTATAACTAGTTGGTATTGTCAACCTATCTTTTGAAACATCCTTGTCATGCCATGCATGACATATAAGTTCTGTCATTGTGGTTTGTCAGTGTTTATCAACAAAAAATAATATTCTGCTTATTTTTCACTTACTGACCTAAATGGAAATAATACAATACTATTCGCTTCGTTTTCCTTGCAGTGTTGTGATTGTAACTCATAATTTTTTTCAATCTTTTGTTTCCATACAATGTTTATGTTAGATTCTGAAGCTCCACCCACAACCAGCGCGAAATAAAAACCCTGGCATGAAATTGCAGACATGCAAATGTTTGATATTCTTCCGAGTGACGGTGGGAAATCAATGTGATGTGTTTGTAACTGGATCGATGCATCGGCGAAACCACGCTATGGAGCTTGTTGAAAGAATGCTAGAAGTTAAACAATTACCTTGTTCTTATCTATCATTTATTTATTTTAAGAGTTATGCTACGTATACATAATAAAACTATGTTTAAAAACATTGTTTTGTATTATTTTTTTCTGAGTAGGTATTTGTAAGTCAAGTAGGGTAGAATGGATGAGTGTGTGTAGGAAGTGGATAATTTAGAGGATGATGAAATAATGTTACGCACCCTTTGGGTATAAAACTATATTGATTCCCTAGGTACATTAGTACATAAATAACTATATCGTTTATGACAACGTAGTGAGAACACACGATGTTTATAAGAAGGTACAGATTTGCTAATGGTAGTTATAGTGAACAGTTTAATCTGGCACAGTCAAACACAAGCACATTAGTAAATTGTCTAAGCATTAGCAAAAAAACAGAGATCACCGTACAACATGAAATCTTTTAAAAACTGTCAACCAAACTACTGTTTGACATAAAAAACAATAAACCTGTATCTAGAGAATACGTCATTAAACAGCTAAGAAAGCAACATTGTTGCAGGTCATTCGTGACCTAAACTGTTTTTTTTTTTAATTAACTCGTCTTCTAGATCGCAATTTTTTTTATATTTTGAAATAGAAAATTATTGTTAACTATTTTGATAAACCATTTCTCAACCCGTTTCGTTTTGAGCCCACTAGTTTCCGTCTCCTTTATGAAGTATCTATAAGGTGATTTTCTTCTTTTTTGCGATGATATAGAGATTAGTAGTTGTAAACAAAACATTTTTACAAATTTCCTAACAAAATACATCCTACAGAGTATAAAATAACCTTAATTTCGAAAATCGGTGTTTTTGGTTTTGTTTCTTTGTTTTTATAGTAGGTAGTGTCTTGTTTTGTAGTCGGTGAATTTTTACGGGACCAAATGGTAAGTAGATATACCACAAATCAAGAATCACATAAAAAGTACCCACTGAATTGAGAACCTCTTCCTTTTTTTAGCCGACAATTACCACTGTAGGAATTTACATGAAACATTGAATAGAAAAATATCCTAACTTCTAAAATAGTCCTCATATATGTACATTCTTTTGTTGGCAATCGTGTGTAGAATATTTAGTTCTACCCTCATTTGGTAAATATTCGATAGTTTATGTGTAGGTACAGACGCAGATCAGTATTCGAGCACGCTGCCAGCATGACGATCAAGGCGTAATCTCGTTACCAGCCAATACCCAGGTGTACCTACCTACATATAAACTTTTCCTTATACATTACAATAAATGTATTACTTTTGTTTAATGCCAGCAACTCTTGCCTTTGATGTTGAAAGTATTAAAAATATCTCGTTTACCGCTCTTTCTCTTAGGGTAAACCGTATCGGTAGGTCTATATTATACCGGTGTTTTAGGTTATTTTTTATTTTTTTGACATCGACTTTCGAAATTAAAGTTATTTAATACTTTGTTGTGTTTAGTTTTTGGAAGTCGGTTGTATTTTTTGTAATACTGTTTTTTATTCTCCACTTTTTAGTGGTACCTACCTGCGTACCCATTCACAGCGTACCGGCGTGATATTATGTTATGAACTGTTATAAATAATAAACAGACATACGTTTCAGCTATTGAAGAGTTCCGTTGCCTAACTCCGAAATTCTTGATCAGATCTTCACCAAATTGAAATGGGAACAGTCTGGAAAAATAATTTTCCAAACTAAAAAGAATCACCAAATCGGTTGACAATAATTGGTGAAAATATCGCAGAACAAACATTTTTCATGGAATCCCATCATCAAATACCTACTAACTTGGTGACAATGGGACCACCTCAGGAGTATAAGCTTTCGAATAAAAAAAGAATTTTGATAATCAGTCCACAATAGGGTATTTCACTAAAAAAAATTACCTAATTTAGTCCGTCTGATAGATTTTCAAAAAATATTGGACACGTATTTTTTCTTTTTTCACGTAAACAGAAATAAAGAGGATACAGCGAGTTGAAGACACGCGTGACGTCATCTGGCTTGTTAAATTTGGTACATTTTTGAAGAAGTCGGTTAAAAATAGCTGAACTGTGACGGTTATTAATTGCACCCTTACGAACCGCGGCGGGTCACTAGTAACTACAAAAAATATTATGTATGTACCTAGATTATACTAGAAAAACACTGACGTGACGACTTAAATTGTTCATGACGGATTGGTCGGCGAATGCAACACTCCATTAAGAGTGGAAGGGAGACCTTTGCCTAGCAATTGGAATGGAATATAGATTGACCCACTCACGGTTAATGCAGAAAACCTACATTTTCGGAGCTTACTGCTTGATTTGGAATGTCATATGGCTTAAAATCCTCGAAGTCATGTGATTGAACGTCTATAGAAGGTCGTCTTGCTGGTTTGTTTTTCATACCCATATTAGATTTCTTCTTTTATTCTTCTTGAATATTTAATGTAGAATAGCTTTCGACTAAGTGGCACGCGAGCCAATGGCCATTCGATAGATAGGTAGGCTGCCGTCGCAATCGCAAGTTTTTCGGCGAAACGGACGCTCGATCTGGGCCCTGTTTAATAAACGTTACAATCCGACAATTTTGTAAATTTAATTGACACAAAGAATTTTACAAGACCTTACAAATATTACCATTACAAGTGCTGTTTAATAAACGTTTACATTTATGCAGAAAACGCCTGTAGATTTACAAATTTGCAATTGTAAGTTACAAATTACGTAAAATGTAAGTTTTTGTTGAAGATTCTAAAATCGAGAGAAGATTCCAAAAATCTCAGAATTTAAAATATTTAGAAATTGGTTTATAGATTACTTCGGGGAATCGGCTAAATATGACATTCGATATCAAGCAGTAAACTCACATTTTCATCACTGTCAGTATCCCATCGTTTAAATAGGTAACTAAACTAAAAGACAGAAAACACATTTTGGTAAGTACCACATAACTACAATCAAAGACTTTGAAATTAGAGTCAGATTAGATTTCAACATCATTTCTTAGAGCAGCAAGCTACTTTTAGTTTTGTTTACCATCACCCTTCAGGATGATACAACATTCCTACAAGTAAACCTTTGCAAGTTTCAAATTGGCACCTTTCATCACATTGTTTCCACACTTTCAGAATACATTTAATTTGAAATTTTGGTTGAAATTGCGATATATTTCTAACAATGCTCAATGTAAGTAGGTCGTAGAAAAACCATCTTAAACTGAAACTTTTTATCGTGTGTGAAAACCACTAAAAAAGAACACGAGTTATGAACGATGCAAAGTTCTTGGCAGCTCCTAAAGAAACTTGCACGTCCCTAATATTTGAAAAATGATTAAAACAGCTCGATATATTCCTTGCCCAAATAATAATAGTAGTTAGTTATGTACAGAGAGAAGAAATTGTGGAATAAAACGAGAATATGGGCGCAGTGATTATCAATCCAGACTGGAGGATTTTACTCCAATGGGAAATTCAATAACACTTCGCCAAACCTGGTGATTGCACCCCATGCTCAGTAGTTTGCTTACGTTCATTATCCAACAAACAAATGAACACAATGTTAACAAATTACAATGTTAGATTTACCAATAAAACCAGACATTATCAAACTAAATTACTCTGCATATTGTCCATTAGGAGCGGCGATAATTTAGAAATCATTTACGGAAACCAAATCGGAAAACGTATTATTCGCGAGCAGGCTGCCAAAGGACGGTTATGTATGTATTATGGTTACAGTATGTATCCTCACCACCCGAAATGTTCCTAATTAATAAGTATCTAGATGAAGTGAATTCAATACACCTTTGGAATTCTGTTATAAAACGTTAGCGCTAATAAAGAATGGCAAGTTACGATGTGGCGACCTCGGACCTGAATAAGGAAATAAATTTCCTGAGAAGTTGAAGTCGAATGATAAAACTACGAATTTATGTTTAGAGACAGAACTACCTCGTGAAACATTCATCGACGCACGCACGTTAACTCTAGGTATCTATGGAGATACGTACCCTTCAGTAGGAGTGTGTTATCATCGACTGAAAGTATAACATAATCACTGAAAATGTTAATATCAAATAATGAAACTGAATGTTTGACACCAGATTGCTAGCAGTAAGCTGCTTAATCAGCTTAAACGTTTCAATAATCACTTGACGATAAAAATCTTGTTACGAACCTACGTAAGTACTTAGCTCATTTTAATAAGAAAGATCTCGTCTCTCTTGACATCTGCTGAATTCACTGAACAAGAAAAAGTTAAAAACAGTTTGCGAAGCTGCGCAGGTAATCTTAATGTACAGACAAAAGAAAATGTTTTAGCCTAACGGCCAGTTATTATATTCTTTCAGCGAAATACGTATAAAAAAACTTTTTTATAAAATATAACAGACTTCCAAAAAAACACTACAAAGCATAAAATAACCTTAATTTCGGATGAATAATGAAGTCGGTGTTTTTGGTTTTGCATCTTCGTTTTTTAACACCGACTTCCGAAATTAAGGTTATTTTATGCTTTGTAGTGTTTTTTTGGAAGTGAGTTATATCTTTTTGTAAAAAAGTTTTTTATTTTTCACATTTAAGTGGTGATACTTGGACGACGTCTTCATGTAGGTATGCAAAAATTGAAATAAGCAAAAATGCTCATAAAATAAAATCGACTGAACCAAACTGAATCAAATTTTTACGGGACCAAACGTCAAGCATGCCGCATCGAACTAAAAATCACATAAATCGGATTGGAAACCTCGAAGTAATTGGTGTACATACTTAAAAAAAAATTACCCGCCGAATTGAGAACTTCCTCCTTTTTTGGAAGTCGATTAAAAAGACATTAAAGCACAATAATAACCGTATGACGGCACAATGCATACAAGTGTTAGTAATAAAAGTTTAATAATGTAGGCGATTCCGAACGTTTGCTGTCATACTGCATTTTTTTTTTTTGTTTCATTGGATAATGCAATCTCAGTTACCCACGGTAAAACGGAATGAAAAGGCTTGCACTACGTGGCGCCCCAAAATGCCCGACGGATATTAGTGATTGAACTTTCATCAGATACATATCAAACATATACAACAAAACACATATTTTATCAACATATTGGTGAAATAAATATATGTGCTTTTTTTACGGCTGAAAACTAAATAAATAGATACATACTGCCAAACTAACTCTTTGTCATTTTGTAGACGGTTGTAGGTTAGCTTTTCCGTAGCTGATTAAATTAATCTGCCTAGCCTTTTCCCAACTATTTTGGGGCTATCGAACTGAATGTAGCTGACTAGCAGTATTTTACGTGAAGCTACAGCATTTCTCCACAACCCAGCATGTGAGTAACACTGTACCTCTCGAGAAGATTTGGTGTCAGATTTTCTGGCATCTCACTATGATGAACGTCCGTCAAAATCTCGTAACGACGACTGGGACCAACGCCCTAACGTACTTTCCGGAGGCAAGGAGGAGTTTCGTTGTAATTGATGGTAAATGGCCTATCCATGGGCCGACCTTGGCAAGCGTCACTGATTGTAGGTCAAATAATCCAGTAAGGGTTTTCAGGAAAATTTACTCCACCAATTGGCGCAACATAGGCGAGAAGTCCTCTTCATTGAAAAAGTGACTTTGACATTAACGTCAGAAAACAAGCGATTTGATAGGTTGTTTGGGACTGACGCCTCAGTGCTGCCCCCTGGTGCTCGATATTTCAGAAAACCCTAATTGGAACCGTGCTCTAGCTTATGGCGTTTTATAAGTGCGCCCATGTTGGCCTTTCATTAGAAAATATTTTGAACGAACTATAAACATTTTCGTAAAAAAAAATTCAGTAGGTAATTCCCATTTTATTAAAAGAAAAAAAGATACTCAATAGCTTTATAACTAAACTAACATTATAAAGCTGAAGAGTTTTGTTGTTTGGTGGAACGCGCTAATCTCAGGAGCTACTGCTTCAAATTGAAAAAAATATTTTAGTGTTGCATATTGCACATAACATAACGCTACGTTTAATAGGAATGGATCATTTATGAACAATGTGATGCAAACCAAGTTGCAAGAGTCAGCTTTATAAATGTTTTTGTAAAAAATATTCTCGCATTACTGTTTTCAGGAAATTCTAATTTTAGTGAAACAAAAAGATACCTAATTACTTTATATTACCAACTATTATTTCACCCGCGACTTCGTTCGTACGGGGTAAGTTTTGCAATTTTTGCAGGGATCCCTAATTTTGTCTAGTAACAAATATAGCCTTTCTTACTCAGGGCAAGGATAATGTAGCATTCTAATGGTGAAATTTTCGAAATCGGTCCTGTAGTTTTTGAGTTACACAAATACAAAACTTTTCTTGTTTATAATATTAGTGTAGATAAACTGATTACTCCCACCAATAGTCCCATAAAACAATATCTACGTGTCTACTTGTTATTAAAATTTCTATACTACAACGGTTTGGAACAAGCGTCATGATTGTATTTTATAGTTTTCGGCTTGCTCATGTATTACTATAATACAATTTAATTATATTATGCTCTCACTCCCCAGTTCGATCTTTAGATACCAACCTAGATACCTAAATAGTGGTACTTACTTATTTGTTTTTATTCTTTACATGGATGGTACGTACCCATAACTTCAATCATTTATGTATTCGGTTATTTCCATTTAGGTACGGACCCCAAGTAAATAAATAGCATTGTTGGCTCCTTACCTTGTATAAGTTTTGAATTGAGTTCTTTTATGTTTCAACAATTCCGATGAATAATTTTCAGTCGAAAAGAGCTTCGTCAGAACGGTAACTTTCAATGAAAATGAAGATTGTTGTGAAATTTTTACCTTAAATAAAACAGGATAACTGTTTAGCATTTTTTAAGGTAGGTAGATATAGTAGAATTATGCTAACGTGGCGTGTGTGCAGCTTTGCAAGTGAGATGACGTGCACCGTGCACAAACAGCTAGTCTATTCTGTAAATAACCATTTCGATATCGAGCTTCACCTGAACCTCACAAAGTGAGCTTTATTGCACACAGCATAAAGGTCTTACTTTTGACGTAATTTGATACTCACCTCGGATTCCGCTGTCGAGACACGAAAATGTTGTTACAGAATAGGGGTACAGCTCGGAGAACGTGAGGCGACGATGCTTTGCGCACCGATACGCCACGAATCTGTCACTTAGCCAATATTTATCTTGAATTTATTAATCAAATTCTAAAATATATAACGTAGCTATCTATTTAATTCAGTGTATCCGAGTCCAAAGCTTTGTACTGTACCAAAAAGGTTGTAGTAAACACGACGCGGACGGCGCGGCGGTGACCGCAGGGCGCTCTCGCACCGCTGACGCTGAACGGCTGTAGGTAGGTGTAGCTACCAGTCAAAGCTCTAGCTCACTAGTCATTTTGATGGCTTTAAAGTTTCAAACATTGATTGGAGTACAGCTAAAACGTCGTTACTCGATTTGATTGGCATTGAAAGCACTAAAATTAAGTAAGGTATCAAGTGCTGCACTTGGGTCACAAATGCTTAACACGTATAATCGACCTGATTATAAAAATATTTAAAAAATAAGAAGGAATCTAAGGTCTTTTGCCCAATTGGCTTTTGGTCACGGGCTTTTGCCGCACGGAACAAATATTTGTAAGCCAGCAGATGGATGTTCCGATTCCGGGCGTTTGTGAATTTGAGATTTATTATGTAGATACTATACCGGAGGACTTCGTGTAGGGTTTTTAAAAAAAATTGTGAACGGTTCAGTGTCGACTGTCATTGTTTCAAAAAGCAATATTGTCGTATTACCTTTTGATACTTTAAAACATCTGTGCCAAAAGAATTCCTTCCTGTAAATGTTTTCCGACTGTTAAAAGGTCGCGTCACGATATTTTGCTCCGATAGTTCGCGTTATCACGTTGTTCCCTCGTTTGATATCGCGCTCCACAGATGAAACGAAACGCTTGAAGCACATTTCATCTCTATTTTTATCCTCCGAAATACTTACATACCTATACCAAAACATACAAAAAATCTATTTTCTCTCTTTACTTTCGCCTAGATTAGAACGGGAGGAATCTGTACAAATCCCATGTACGAGCGAACTGAGCGCTTACTGCGAGCGCCCCGCGATGAAAAGTACAGACACACACACTCGCCTACATAGTACCACATAGATATTGTACACGTGTAAGAATACGTACCGACTCTCCGAAAAGAACCCTCAATGCAATTTATAAATATAACTGCAGATACAGGGAGACGGAAGAAACGAATGCCGAGCGAAATGGACTGGACTTCGCTAAATAAAGCTAGCTTCATCAAAACATGGGGAGTTGACGGTTCGGTGAACTGATACACATAACACAATGGACCACTGGAGTAGGCTTTTGTGGTTATCCCGACACACAATACAAGTATAAACTCGCCTGTCTTTAAAATATTAAGATGATATACGTGAATTTGTCCCTTCTGGTATAAATAAGCCAAAACAGCAGCTATGCATCCCCCGAGGCTTGCCGAAGTTTCGAAAATCTTATTGATATGTTTCCCTCAATAAGCCCTCGCCGTGTATTTATATTAGAGCCTGTGAAAGTTAGTATACAGTAAATAGTGACCGTATAGCTTCGAGCAGTTCGAGCCATACCAGCAATACTAGAGACGATGTTTACTTGAGATACCTCACTGCAGTTACTATACAGCCACTCTGGTACATTCGCTTAACATGCATTGCTGCGAACAGCAGATTATAATGTTAAACAGTAGCGATCAAAGTGAAATCAAATGAATGGTTATCATCGGTATGCAATTACGTCAAGTGCGGGCGCAGTCGGTGATATACGTCAGTCGCAGTAAAATCGAGTCACAGTGAATGTCATACCGTTTTGTAGTCAGCGAGCCAGTTAGTCCGTACTTTTATGTTTTAGGAGTTACAGACAGATCACGGCGCAGTTTCAATTCAACAAAGGGATTCTCGATGCCGTATATTTGCATCACATATACGTAGTTAATATTGTGCACAATGGCTAGCTTCAATGGCTGCCCGCCTGAGATTGTACGTGTGTAGCTCTTTCATATAACTACCGATGCATCGAAATTGCTGTGTATCGTTAAAATAAACAAAGAAGATATATGTTTTGTGGAAAAACATCATATCCTACAGACTCGGCGAATTCCAGGCTGCAATAAACATTTACGAGCAGATATTGGACTTTGTACATGTGTATACCAGTAGTTACTAATCATTAAGCATATTATCCAGATATTATCTAATAAGTTCATAATTTTTTATATTAATCACGAATATATTCTGTGAAATTTTCTTTTTTCATTCTTTCTTCTTTTAATTTCAGGCGACTTGGGGTATTACGCAGATATATCATTTAATAATGTGGCCTGTAAATATTATTCAGCTCGCGTGGCTCCTTATATGCGGCACTAGTATACCTACATCTAACCTTTTTAATACACTCTCTGTTACCCGCGACTTCGTTTGCATACTTTGACCTCTCGTCTGACCCGTCACAGGATGAAATTCTAAAAATGCTTGACGGATGCCTGCGTTGTTTATGAAGCCTATAATTATGCTAAATTTTCAGCTTGAAGGCTTGGAGTTTAGAAAGTGATTTTAAGCATTTATTTATTTACATTGATTGATAAACCTAGGTATATACCTACCTACCATTACAGCGGAGCGAGCCAGCTGAGCGGAGAAACGGAGAAGTATTAACCAATGGAATTGCATAAAATCTCCGCACCACCTGAGTCACTGACATTTTGACTGACATGATTGGTTATTATTTCTCCGTTTCTCTTCTCCTATACTAGACAGGCACCCTTATGTCGGATATATGATTCACAGTGTTTACTTCATTTATATCAATTGCAAGACAAGGTACGATATAAATAATTGGCGGTATGTTATACACATTAATGTATCCTCGCAGTCAGTTTGTAGTAATTGACGACCGACAATTAAGCTAATGAATGGGAATTTATCCGAGCAATTTGTCGGGCTATGTTCACGGATAGATAGCTCTCAATAAGACTATGTGGTGAAACGCTAGCTTCGTTTACATTGCTCTAGAGTTAGCTTTTAATTGGCAGTTTTTAAGTTTGTGCTACGCGGGCTCGGATCTTCTTTGTGTAACTTGCTGTGGACGGTTCAATCTAACTGTGGACGTTTATAGGTTCACTAAGATGAGCTCATAGTTATCTACTGAAAGAATAAAGAAGCAAAGGTTTTGATCGAATTTGCTCATTAATATCTATTTTAAACATGCGGAGGAGCCAGGGTAGGTACCTACTATCAGAATTAAAAAGCGCTGTTTCTGTATATCTGTTACCGGAAATCTGTATAGTCCGGTATTCTATAGAATACCTAGGCATTGTATAGAATACCTAAAACATTGAGGTAATGTATGAAATATTATTAATTTTATACTTTGCCTTGGTATTCTATAGAATACCGAGTACGTAACCGGCAATGTGTGTTAAAGACGATAGCTGGGAAAGAGAAGACGTGTGGGCGGCAGTAACGCTACGTTCACACGACGACATAAATTTATATGAATGAGTTCACACGTGCATTCGGTTTTAAGATCCGGCAAATAACCGAAACGGGCAAAACTTAAGATCAGATTGTGCTTATCACCTAACCACTGATTAATGGCAACACGATTTGATAGTTACTGACAAACTGTCTTGTCATTCATTCTTAGTTCCGAGTTCGGGACTGATCGTAAGAACGAAGGTGATACGGAGTAGAATACGCCCGCAACTAAGCCCGAAATTATGGACTTCGGGCTTAGAGAGTCCCAGATTCGGTCACACGACAAAAAACCAAATAAGGTTTAGTGGCAGTAGATTATATTACATTATTTGTTTGTAAATTTAAACAGTTTTCAATAAAACTGTCCTGATTTGAATTTATGAGTTTTGTTCTTATTCATCACCTGCCTATTTTTAATAAAATATGACTATATTTCGGTTATATTTAAACTAAGTAGGTATAATATATGATACATAGTTAAATGAAATGAAATATTTAGGTACTCTTATTTAATTCATTTCCTATTCAATTACCTAAATAATTTAACTGTTCAAAATTAAGTAGATAAACAACACTGGAGAACTTATTTATTCGTATTTTCGCAGAGTACAAATTGACTTCCATAACTAACACAGGCAGCGACAAGAAGTAGGTAGAACATTTTTTTTATGTCCACAGACTGTAAAATTCTATTGCATGCAGCCTATGCACAACATTAATACGTACGACTGGCGTATAAAAACCTGGCGTGCCTTAGAACTGTAAACTGATATCGTAAGATCTATCCGACAATATCAGTCTCATCACATGGGAACTAATGCTCTTTCCATCCCGGCCCCCACCTCGCCGCGCTTTCCTAAGGTGATACAGCGGTATTGGTCAAACTACTACCGAATGCTGAAAAAAATTTGATACGACAAAGTAGGGTCGAGGGCGCGGAATTTGAAATTTTTCTTAATTGATTATTACCTACATGTTGAGAATGGGGTATTTTACTAAAAAAAATTAATTAGTCCGTCTGACAGATTTTCAAAAATATTTGACACGTATGTTCTTTTTTCACATAAACAAAAAATAAATAGGATACAGCGAGTTGAAGATACACGTGACGTCATCTGACTTGGTAAATTTGACACAATTTTACCAAGCCAGATGACGTCACGCGGCAGGGGGGTTACTTAAGGGGGGCAAATTTTTCATTAATTTTGCGATAGGGCCGTTTTTTGAGATACAACCAAAAAAAAAGTGTTTTTGCACTCGGAAGTCAAGGGATTGGTAGTGTCAGAGCGCTTTCCTGCTAAAAACCGAATTGCTTATTTACACGGTGACACGCCATTCGGTTTTTTTTCACCAGGTGTCTCCAGTTTCAGTCTGCAGGGTTTAAAGTAACCAAACATGTAAGTTTTCTTTTTTAGGGATGGCAAATCATTAAGTGACTCCTCCCGCTCTGGGGAAAGCAAAAGGAAGTGTCAGACTCTTACTGACCTATCCATGTTCCTCCTAATGCCCTCTGTGTTCCAGGGCCGCGGTTACTCTTTCGAACAAATTCAACAACCCCGGAATCATACACGAATGATGACGGAAGCTTAGTTCGCTCGCTCACATTCCAGGTCCCGCCATCACATTCGAAACTGTTTTTTTTTTCTAGCGAAGTTCTCTTCGCTAGAAAAAAATGCCTAACGCATATTGGTCATTGGTCTCTTATGCCTAACGCATACCACATCATCCGGGGAGATGACGTGGTTATGTGGGACGTGCACCCACTTAAAACTTCGCCTGTGCACCTACTTTTGCCTTGATGGGTGGGTCGCGAGGACTGCTACGCATGACATTCGCGACCTATTCAGCATGGCCCACTTCTGGGCTCCCTCTCCTATGCCCGGGCTTCCTCTTCTTTCAGCGGTGCACTGGGACATCACCACGACTCCAGGGAGCTTACAGCGTGGACGATAGAGTCCCCGATCTATCGTCATCAGTCCTATGGCGGCATCAAGTCAGCATTTCGCAGCCTGCACCGTCCTATCCTTCTGCGGCGAATCGGATCAGCGAGAGAGTCTTACTCCCTGGCCCGCTCCGCCAGTTCCTTCTGCAAAATTACGTCCTCGCAAAAAGACGCAACCGCCTCCCATAACATCTCATTCGAACCTAACCTATCCGTGTCACTCCCTGAGGGCACTCCCTCAAGTTCTCTGTGTCCTAAGTCACCAAATGACTTGGCTAAGTAAGTTATTAAATGACATCGAATTAGTTCATTTGACATGTCACTTAGGCCGCTAATTAAACAGCTGATGAAGCTAGTTGGTTGCGACATATACTCGTTCATTTTTTTATTTTTTTTTTGTCGATGGCCACTCGCAGTTTCAACCCTAGAGGGTTGTCAACTACTGAACCGGACTTGCCTGTGTGGGCCTCAAGAATGTAAGCCCCCCAGCCGAGGCTACAAAACTTATATATACTAAAACTCCGCTCGCTGAGGGCACCCCCTGTGGGGTACGGACCTCGGCTCAACGGCGTCGTTTTGGGGGGGGCAGCAAGAGACTGGCTGGGTCATGTCATTATTTGGGGAGTTATTTATCACTACTGGCTCAGCTTCGCGGGCTGGCTCGTTTGGCAAAAGACGGGGGGGAGCATTACTGGGACGTCGCGACGGACCTCGGCGGCGAGGTCGGAATACGGAACGCGGTCTGTATTTGTGTTTCTTGAGAGTGCTGGTTTCCCTACAGCTTTTTTGAAGGACGGTGATTGGGATATACTCGTTCATTGACTAATACAGCATATATACTGACTATCCAGCAGGTATTCTATACAATCCCTAGGAATTGTATACATTCCCTATGTAACGTATAAAATAGAGAATGGGCAGCAGCGTTCTCTGTAAAACGCAACACCATACACTGCGAGCGCCAACCCACCTGCCAAGCGTGGCGATTATGGCAAACCCCCCTTCTGGGGACCCTTTTGGGGAGGCCTATGTCCAGCAGTGTACGTCTATCGGCTGTTATGATGATGATGTGATGATACATTGCCTAGACGCCCCAGTTATTACTATACAGAACTATACAGAGAAAATAAACTAAAATAAATAAATAAATGTAATGTGTGTGTGTAATGTGTGTGTGTGTGTGTGTGTGTGATTATGTGTGAGTGTGTGTGTGTGTGTGTGTGTGTGTGTGTGTGTATGTGTGTGTAAATGGGTCACTGTTTATGGGAAGTACCTAGTTTAAGTTACTTAGATAAATAACATTTGAATACGAATAAACATTTTCAGTGACATAAGCTATAAAAAAATAAAAGTTATTTTATAAAGAGCACCAGCTAAAAGTATAAGGTGAAAAAAACATAAAGTGCTAGCATTGCATAAAATATTTTCTCGGAAACTCTCGCGTCAAAATGCGTTATTACGTGCTCAGGGATTTTATTGTATCTGCTCCGAACTGATACCGGCGCCATCAAATACTTATTACATACCTGAAGTGATGTAACCTCCCCTCTACTTGTTACACACAAATCATCAGTTTCGACTTTTGGTAAAACAATGCAATAAAGTCTTTCAGCTGAATGTTGGTTTTAGTTGAGTGAACTAATGCGGCGTCACACGCAGTTATAGCACTAAATCGGGCTATCGGCGCGCAACAAATCAGACAAATGTTCAGTCTACATGGCACAGTTTTCAGAACTAAGTTTGTGTTATTCCAGGAAAGGAGATGCGAAGTTTAGCGGTAAATCATACTTAGTTGAGACAACAAGCATCCGAGGAGGTTGCGAGTGCCGGCGCCGCCTCGCGTCCACACCACATCAACACTCGCTCGGCATTGAACTGAAGTATGCACATGGAAAGTTTGCACCTACTTCCTTAACTGTTCAGAATATTCTAAGTCATACATAAAAGGCGACTTGGAAAGCTGGATTTAGTTAGGTACTCTTTGTTCGCTCAAACTCGAGTAAACTCATGGTCTGTAAATATACGCCGGAATATTTTAGATCTATGAACGGAAAACTAACTACAATGCGGAGCAGCTTTGAAACATTTCTAATTTTGATTTTTTTCATGATAAACACTATTATCACGAAACTATCGGTAGGTAACACTTTTTAGATGAAGAACCTTCGATCTAAGCTCGCTCTCGTAACTTTAGTAATTAGAGTGTGTTTTATACTGTGTTTACGCATCTTAGAGCGTTTTTCGTGTAAGGTGAAACTTTTCACATAAAAAGCTGTAGGGTGCTTGCTACTTGGGCTGCGGAATTTGTTCGAAAGAGTCACTGCGGCCCTGGAACGCAAAGGGCATTAGGAGGAACATGGATCGGTTTTTAACCGACTTCTTCAAAATGGAGGAGGTTCTATGTTCGGCTGTATGTATTTTTTTTTATGTATGTTCACCGATTTCTCCACCAATTCTGAACCGATTTTAAAAATTATTTTTTTATTCGAAAGCCTATACTCCTGAGGTGGTCCCATTGTCACCAAGTCAGAATCTGATGATAGGATCTCGTCAAAATCGAGGGAAACCCTCAAATTTTATAAGAACACAAAAATGTTTAACATTAACTTTCTAACGTAATTAAGATATTTGTACCTGGTAATCATCACCTCATGTGGCTAAGCTGATGATGGAAGGTATAAGTCAGGATCTGAGGAAAAAGGTTTGTTCAGCGATATTTTCGCCAATTGTTAAACGATTTGGATGATTATTTTTTTGTTTGGAAGAGTATTTTCTCGGACTGGTCGTATTTAAATTTGGTGAAGATCTGATGAAGAACTTCGGAGGTAGGCAACGGAACTCTTCAGTAAATGATAGCAAATGGATCGGGATTTCTGAAATCGCATGTCTGTTGATTGTTTACACCAGTTCATAACATAACATCACGCCGGCACGCTGTGTTTGTGGTACTTTTTAGTGGTACACATGTACCACTAAAGTTATTTTTTACTTTGTAGTGTGTTTAGTCAGTAAGAGTCTGACACTCTCTGGGCGAAGGAGGAGGGCTTCACCCAGAGCGGGAGGAGCCATTTGATGATTTCCAATCTAAAAAAATAAATGTTGATAGCTTAATAAGTAAAGATAAGCATTTGGATTCTTGTTATCGTTATTCCGTTATTGTTAGTAGAGTCACTTATCGCTTTGTAGACCATTACTGTTTTCAGGTAGGTAAGTAGGTACCTATAGCACCAGTTTCACGGAGCTTCAGAGTTCTGTGATACAATCAGGTATCACAATATTAGTTATAAGGATTCATCTTTGTGAGGAGCTCGTGGCTGAAGAATAACAGCCGCACAGGTCGATCTTTAAGGTTAAGCAACGCTTGCCAAGGTTGGTCTGTGGATGAGTGACCATCTTAACATAATGAGTTTCCTCCGTGCCTCGGAAAGCACGTTAAGCTGTTGGTCCCGGCTGCCATTTGTAAAACTCGTTACGGATTGTCAGAAGCCAGTAAATCTGACTCCAGTCTTGCCAAGAAACCCACAGTTTAATGGGTTGTGGAGGTCTGGTAGGCAGCCGCTTCACTTAAAATACTGGTGTTCAGCTGAATCCGGTGTGACTGGAAGCCGACCCCCAATATAGTTGGAAAAAGGCTAGGCAGATGATGAGGATTCCTCTTTGTCACTTATAGGGTATTCTGGATGGTTACTGTTGGTTCTCCCTATTTGCCATTGCATCAATCCGCATTCTCTCATATCATGCCCATTACCCATCTTAATTATTCATGTCTTATCAATTTACACAAGTCGTCCAATTCCGTAAGAGTTAAGTCATAGTTCTTAACTCGCGTTTATTATCAGTCTAACCAACGATAAAGGGTTAACCGCAGATTACAAAACAGATAAAAACATAAGCTCTTCGACTCAGATACAACTGAGACACAGATGTCCAACATCTAGATGCGACTGTGGCACTAAACAAAATAACCACTCTAGCGTTGCTGGGAAATACCCAAACACTCCCGCGCCACAATTTACCGACCGGCAGTGCTGCACGGTGGCTCGGTGCAGTGGCGGACTCATTGAAGAGGTACAGTGAATTAAATGCGCCACAGAAATAAGATAGATACCTGTACCGCAGGTACGTGCACTGTTTATCGAGTTCCGCACTACGTACGACCGTATTTAAACGTAAACTTTGTATGTTACCACTTTAAATCATCAATCAATATGGTAGTAAGTAGTTAGTTTTGTGAATCGCGTTTGTGTTCTAAAATACTCGTGATGGAAAGTTAACTGCGCATACGAGGATCATAGCCAAGCATAATTACGTATACACATTTGTTTGTAGGGCGGTTGTTTTTGATCCTTTCAAAGGTTGATAAGATGTTTAGAGGATGTTCTTCTAAGAATTTTTGAAGGATCAAGCCAATCCACTCATCTTGCGGCCCAACAGGCTTCGCAGTGTAGCTCATCGGGCTTACGACCAGTGTAATAAGAGGCCTAATAAGACCTCTAATTAGGTACGTTCGAGGATATTATAAGATCACTCGGATTTTGGCGTCGTCTTTCGTTAGCCTCATAATCCTTAGGCAAACCTTTTCTTTATCACGAATGTGAAAATGAGTAAAGGAAATTATTGAGCATATTTGTATTGATTTGGAGCGAAAATTGCCCAGGTCTTGGGTTAACAAAACAAATGTTTTGATTCGGGTGCAGAGTCCTCTCAACAATAACTTTTAAATACATTGTGACACTATTTGGGAAAGTCTAATATTCCTTTATATAAACATTTCCCAAAAATAATTCGACCCTTTAAAAAGGTCATTGCCTAAGGGCCACGTGACGTTCTATGTAATATATGCGTCCCAAGAAAAAGGTTGAAAATCGCCCCTTGGTCGCGTTTATCATGAAAATTCTCATGAATCATATGAAACTACTGGACAGATTTTAATCACGTTTTCACTGATGTATGGCGGAGTATCCCGACTGTCTCTCGTGGGCTTTATTAGAGGGTCGCATCTCTGTATTGTATCATATATCAGCCTTCTGAGAACTGAAATATTGTTGGGCTCTTTAACGAAACTGCTTGAAAGTTGATCAACAAAGGGTAAGCCATATTACCTTACTTGATCCGTGATGTTACATTTTGCTTGTTTTCCCTGTATGAAAATAAGAACAAGAAGAAAACGTCAACTTAAGACATCTTTGAAATACAATACACAATACCTTCAGCTTAATCTCTCGACCTATCTACCAGATATAACGCGCCATCCCTTAGAGATCAGCGCGGTCAGCTTACGGTACAATGCCCACGGGATCAAATTCCATGCCCTATTTTTACCCCCGAAACAAGCGACGGACAGAAACTAGTTAAAACTTAATTTAAAACATGTAGGCATGTAGTTAATAATTTCGGGGAACAATAAATAAAGTTTCTTTATAAATATGGGAGCGCAAAACAATCAGGAACACCTATTACGGCTTGTGTGCTAATAGATTAACGTTAACAACGTTATGAGAACAATTTCAATCAACTGCTACTCACTCACGAATTAGTTATTGATTTTCGTTCAGTTATACTCTTCGTTCAGTTATAGTCATTATTTTCCTAACTCCCTAAATACTGCCAAAATGAAGATTAGGCTGGTCATTTCTGATGACCAAAGATCATTTTGCAAATGTATTAGTGATCGCTTAAACCGATTCCTTCTTCTTTCTGTCATCATTATTCGAAGGTAAATGTGCGCATTATTTGTTAACACGTACTAAAAATGATAAACACACTTGTAAATGACGCTTCCATTGTATAATGAACGGTCGCAAAGTAAGTAAAAAGCGTTTATCAAGCAGTTGCGACCACTCGGTAGTTTAATTAAATTTTTAATTTATTGTGAAGGAGGCCGCGTGTGGCGCGCCCGCCGCCCGCCGCTCGCAATTTGCTCCCCATCTTTATCTAATGTAAGTACATCCTATCTGTGTACTTACAAATGAAATATGTGCTTTAAGAAAACTTATTTTTAGAAAGTGTCATAAAATAAAATTCCCCAAAATTATCTATCTGCCTAGCCATTTCCCAACTGTGATAGCGACGGCTACACAGTCTAACCGGATGCAGCTGAGTAGGTAAATACCAGTGTTTCACATGGGCCGAATGACTTTCTGAAAACCCACTAAGTGGGGTACCTACTTTCTCAAACACAAACATTCCGTCCAACTTAAAACATTTTTTTTTTCCGAACTCAATAAATTTTCTACGAATTACCAAAATTATTTACTTGCTTGTGACGATAGAAAGACGAATTTACGATTAATTTAAGTATTTCATTTCACTTACTTCACAACCGCGTTTTCAACTGTAAACTTAGTACTTAAAATATAAAACTAATCACTCTTATTTGTATTTTTGTATAGAATAATCGGTTGCGTATCATGTATATTCAGATTATGTCATCATCATCATCTGCCTAGCCTTTTCCCAACTACATTGGGGTCGGCTTCCAGTCAAACCGGAATCAGCTGAATACCAGTGTTTTCCGTGGAGCGGCTGCCTACCAGACCTCCACAACCCATTAACTGGGTAACACGGTACATCTTGGCAAGACTGGAGTCAGATTTACTGGCTTCTGACAAACCGTAACGACTGCCAAAGATCTACAAATGACAGCCGGGACCAACGGCTTAACGTGCTTTCCGAGGCACGGAGGAAACTCGTTATGTTAAGATGGTCACCCATCCACAGACCAACCTTGGCAAGCGTTGCTTAACACTCAAAATCGACCCGTGCAGATGTTATTATTTAGCCACGAGCTCCTCCCAGATTATGTATGTATATTCAGATTATGTATTAATACAAATTGGACCGTTTGGGAAAATTTGAGACAAGTCAAGTGTTAATTTCCGGAATCCGAAATGTGAAACTGGCACTCCTGCCACATGCTCGGGTTGAAAGATATCGGCGACGGGTAGATACTCGATAGCTGGGTGCACGGGCAGTGAGACAGCTTGCATTTATACAGTTTACACATACACTTAGCCACTAACCACCGACTCCCGGCGCCGAATGCCTGCGCGATAACTGACATGTGTGAAAGGGTATCAAGTAACGTCCTACGAAAATAAACCGGGTAGGTGATCACAGTATGTTGTTACCTATAATGAGAAGGGACAAGCGGTTGCCCATCCCCTTAACGTAATCCCTTAGATGCCTATTACGACTCCCAAGGGAAGGGAGGCTGGTCCTTTATTTGCCGGGAATCACAGCCCATACGGCACATTCTTCCTAATAACAATGTAGGTAGGTACTGTATTCACCAATTTCTCCAGACTCTACCAAGCGTGGTGATTACACTTTCACCTCTGGTGATATCTTTATTACAGCAATATCTAGCTTGACACTTATAAGATACATTGTCATTTAACTAGTTAATTCGCCCTATAATTAGCATGAAATTACGTGACCTTTAAGTAATTAACCTTTCGTTAATTTAGGTAACGAAATTAATGCACGTAAGTACCTACTTTCCTATCCTACGTTAATTTGGTCGGCAACAAAAAAGTAGACCATCATTATAATAGCCTCGGCAGTAAGCTCTTAAGTTGTTTATTATCAGGAAAAACGATAGATACATAATACCCCTTGTTAATCAAAATTTATTTCAAGAATATTCTGCTTCAATTTCGCGTCTGTTTAGTAGATTATTTGGATCAATATCTGTAAAAATGTCCGGGTGGATGCGCTAGGGTAGCCCGCGAAATTCAAATACATTTTTATGTTTTTTTACTGACTATGATTTTTAAATGAAATAACCATTCTATAGGGCTTTATGAACTTCGAGGGCTATATTGTTGATTAAAATGGTTATTATTGTTTAGATAAATATGCGTTACGGCCGCGAATCGAATTTTGTTCAACATACAGCTTTAAACTGACCGGCAAATTGAATTTAGTGAGGAAATCATACCGAATAATTCATGTACTTTAGAAAAACCGGCCAAGTGCAAGTCGGACTCGCACACGAAGGGTTCCGTACCATAAACCTTAATTTTTATAAGTTGTTGTTATAGCGGCAATAGAAATACACACTCTGTGAAAATTTCAACTGTCTACCTGTTACGGTTCTTGAGATATAGCTCGCAGACAGACAGACGGACGGACAGCGGAGGTTTAGTAATAGAGGGTTCTGTTGGTTACCCTTTGGGTACGGAACCCTAAAAATGGTACAGTTGATCTTTTTGGTCTCCAGAGCAGAGGCTCTAGACAAGTGACATTCTGTCAGCAATAGCATGGCGAAAGCGATTGTCAAAACTTCAAAAATGTATGTCATTGACAAAGTCACGTGATCGATCCCATTTATTATGGCATTGCGACAATCGCATTTTGTCTAGAGTCTAAGATGAACATACTTAAAGTCCCCGAGGATGGGAGACGAGCCGGCAGTGGGGGAGGGGGGAATGTATCTTTTTTCAGCATTTTGATCTCCAAAACCATTAAAAATATCCTTTACTCACTTCTACATTAATGATCTACATTAAATTTTTTATAAGTGATGTTACGTACATTTTACTGTAGGATCAATACATTAGGAGATAAAGGGTAGGTCTGAAATTGTTTTTTTTTTTTGTTTTATTAATTCTTACAACTAGACGAATGGTAATTTCTGGCACAGAGTCCAACAGAATTGAGACCTATCGTAGTTCCTGTCATCTAAAGCAGAGCAAATTTTTTTTTTTCGATGTTGACGGCAAACCCATAAATAGACCTGGCCTTGAATATAACGAAGTGTCGAAAAGATATTTTATCTCTAACCTTAAAAGTCTATCTTATTGGTATATCTCTCATTATATATAATTCTACTGTACGTGTGTATGTCACTGAACTGTAGGGTAGGTAGGGTAGGTAGGGTAGGTAGGGTAGGTAGGGTAGGTAGGGTAGGTAGGGTAGGTAGGGTAGGTAGGGTAGGTAGGGTAGGTAGGGTAGGTAGGGTAGGTAGGGTAGGTAGGGTAGGTAGGGTAGGTAGGGTAGGTAGGGTAGGTAGGGTAGGTAGGGTAGGTAGGGTAGGTAGGGTAGGTAGGGTAGGTAGGGTAGGTAGGGTAGGTAGGGTAGGTAGGGTAGGTAGGGTAGGTAGGGTAGGTAGGGTAGGTAGGGTAGGTAGGGTAGGTAGGGTAGGTAGGGTAGGTAGGGTAGGTAGGGTAGGTAGGGTAGGTAGGGTAGGTAGGGTAGGTAGGGTAGGTAGGGTAGGTAGGGTAGGTAGGGTAGGTAGGGTAGGTAGGGTAGGTAGGATAGGTAGGGTAGGTAGGGTAGGTAGGGTAGGTAGGGTAGGTAGGGTAGGTAGGGTAGGTAGGGTAGGTAGGGTAGGTAGGGTAGGTAGGGTAGGTAGGGTAGGTAGGGTAGGTAGGGTAGGTAGGGTAGGTAGGGTAGGTAGGGTAGGTAGGGTAGGGTAGGTAGGGTAGGTAGTTATGTAAGGTAGATCGGTAGGTTTCTTTTTACAAATTATTGTTTTTATTCAGCCCTGGCAGCGGGGCGGCGGCGGCGGCGCGGGAGCGGCAGTATTTAAGGAGTGGCAAGCCCAAGAGCACCGAATAATGTCAATTTTTTCCTCGCAGAGATTTCCGTAATGGTAATATATTTTTAAGCGGAAAAAGCAGCAGTATATAGCCAAGTCTTGAAAGAAAATAATTTTACAAAGATATTATATAAACAAGGTCCAGAAAATTGAAAAATAAGACGTCACAAGAGACACACTTACTACAATTTTTCATCGCGAATGCTCAAAATTTTGAGTGGTAACTACCATCTTTTTTGAACCATTCAATTAGAGAATTTCATGAACTAAAGCAATTTTGGTTTTTTGGATTTTTATCCGAAATTCCTTGATTTTTGGCGTTCTGTCAGTTCAGAGTCCTGCGGGACTTGATTGTGAGCAGACCTATGTCAAAAAATTTCAAAATTCATTCCGACCGCCGTTGTTCAAAAGAATTCAAATAAAATACAAAAATGAGAAGAACATATCTTATACTTAATATATAAAGCTGAAGAGTTTGTTTGTTTGTTTACTTGAACGCGCTAATCTCGAAAATGTCACGACACGACTCGACACGACTCGACACGACACGACACGACACGACACGACGCGACACGACACGATACGACACGACACAACACCACGCCAAGACAAGATAAGACAAGACAAGAGAAGACAAAACAAGACAAGACCAAGACACGTCACTTCAAGATAAGTCACGTCACTATAAGACAAAACAATGCAACCGACTTCCAAATAAAACCATGCTGAAAGTCCAGTTTTAACACCAATAGAAACTACATGAGCCTTCCCGACATGACACCACGTCAAGACACGACAAGACAAGACAAGACACGACACTAAATGAGCCTTCCCGCCACGACACCACTTCAAAACACGACAAGACAAGACAAGACACGACAAGACACGACAAGACAAGCCACGACAATACAAGCCACGACAAGACAAGACAAGACAAGACACGACACGACAAGACATGACACAACAAAACCAAACAATACAACCGGCTTCCAAATAAAAACATTACAAAGTAGTATTCTTTCTCGGTCCTTCAAGATTCTGATATGTATTCATCAAAGCAGCTGTAAAAACCTATGCTAACATCTTGTCATCAACTGAATATTAAACTAATTGAATACACATCAAAATCCTTACAAAGTACAAAATAACTTTATTTTATTTTTATGTTAACTAAATGTGTGTGAAGAACGGTCATTTCAGACCCAGAGTCCGACAGAAATGAGACCTATCGTAGTTTTTTTGTAATCTGAAGTAGAGCAAGAATATGTTTTTTTTTTTCGATTTCAATGGCTAACGCATAAATTATAAACATTACAAAGTATTTTATTTGTACTGTATAGTATAGTTTTCGTAGATGTAATAAGTGGGGAAGTTTACAATAATTCGTATAGTGCTAAATTGCTAATCTTTGGCGCTAACAATTCCAGCCCCAAAAATATTTCGACACGTTTCTGTTCTCCTGGTACTTTTGAATCTGAAGTACTAAGGCAGCAGCAACTCAAGATTTCCACTTCTTCCTCTGTCTCTATTAAGCCATAAAAGTTGCCGGGGTAAAAAGTAGCTTATATGTTATTCCAGGATGTAAACTATATGTGTGTGGAGAACGGTCATTTACAGCCGTACAACTTGTACATTTGCGACACCAGTCTTCAACATCATCACCACAATGAACCCAGTAAAACCATTCTCGTATCTTTAGTAGAGTCCGTTTAACTCCCATATGGCTGGCCTCCTGAACATCCATCGTGGTACAGCTATAGAACATCCGGTACTTTAGCCCTAGGGGCGACCATTTGCAAATGACAGCTGTCTCTCCGAACATTTTCCCATTTACGGCACAGGACTCCATCCTGAATCACTAAGCTGTCCCATTGGGCGTAATAGCTTTTCGTGATCGAACTCATCGCTGAGACGTTGCTCCACGTGAGCTTAGGAGCACTGGCCTTCGGTGGAGGTCTGTCCTGCTTGGGCGGAGCACCGCCGGGTCCTCGTCGAGGCGATCGGCAGCGGCGACCTCTCGCGACCGGCCTTGGTTCAATCTATGGTCCGGAGCGAGGAGGCATGGGAAGCGGTCACCTCCTTCTGCGAAGCAGTAATGCTAGCAAAGGAGGAGGCCGAACGGGTGAGAGAGAGGGAAACCTCACGTCCCAGTCGCCGCAACAGAAGGAGACGCCCCAGGCGTCGGGAGTCGCAGGGCGATTTCCGGCCGCCGTAGGCGCGGGCCTGCGGTCGGCGAGCAGTGGGTGGCTCGCCGTCTGATCGGAACTAGGCCCGGGTCGGCGGCGCGCTGCGATCCCAGCGCGCCTCATAGAGATGTCAGCGTGGAGGACGGGGCCCGCTAGGGCAGGTGCCTGCTGGGGCTGCGGAATCTGTTCGAAAGGGGTGCCGTAGCCTTGGAACACAAAGGGCACCAGGAGGAACATGGATGGGTTTTAGTCAGTAAGAGTCTGACACTCCCTCTTGCTTTACCCAGAGCGGGAGGAGTCATTTGATGATTTCCCATCCTTAAAAAAAAAAAAAAAAAAAAAGGAGCACTGGCCTTTATCCACTCCAGAATCGGCTGGATTTCCGAACCTTCCAGCTGAGCATGTTGTAGGCTTTCCTTCCACTCGTTGCTGAGATCTGTTTTGAGCATCCTCACAGGTACGACTTCTTTACCTTCTTGTACAATGTTTGCAGTCTTCAGGGCAAGGTCTTCTTGACGGTGTCAATCAAGGTCTTCTTGTGGGAAATATTATGGCATCTACGTTGCCATGAGATTTCCCACTGCGATGTTCGACCACAAAGTCGTATTCCTGCAGTAGTTTAATCCATCTCGTAACTTGTTCTTCTGGATTTTTAAACTGCAATAGCCATTTCAGTGCAGCATGGTCGGACTTCCGCCCCAGCAGATATTTGATAAAATGTTGTAATGATTTTACCACTCCAAGCAATTCCCGTCTCGTGACACAATAATATCTCTTTGGTTTCGACAACGACTTGCTGAAGTACGCAGTCACAACCTCTTGATCGCCATTACGTTGAGATAACACACCGCCAAGTCCTATACCACTTGCGTCTGTGTCAACTATAAATTCCTTGTTGGTATAAGGATACTCCAAAATCGGTGTTTTGCACAGGCGGTCCTTTACAGCTTTCATCCCAACAGAAATATCGCTTCTCCTCGGTTAGAATGTGCAGGGGTTTGGTTATATCTGAAAGGTTCTTGACAAATCGCCGATAAAAGGACCACAAACCCAAAAATGCTCTGACCCGCGTTTTGTCTTTTGGAATTGGCCAATCCTTAACAGCCCCTTTCCTGTTGAGAATGCAGTTTTGTCCTTGTCCTTTGGGTCAAGTTCTACTTGCCAGTAGCCACTTTTTAGATCTAACGTGCTAAACCACTCTACTCCAGTAAGCATGTCCAGCGTGTCATCAATTCTTGGCAAAGGATAGCTGTCTTTCTTCGTAAAGTCGTTCAGACGACGATAGTCAACACAAAACTGCATGCTGCCGTCCTTCTTCTTACCAGCACTACAGGTATTCTCTTTGGCCGCTGACGGATAGGCAATTCTTCTCCTGTGTTTATTTTGTGTTAAACTAAGCCAGTCTTCCCGATGTCAGCATCGTTCGAAGAGAAAAATATTTGAGTAACATACTCTTCGCTTTGACCATTTCATTTTGAGACAGAGCGCTGCGACAGTCTCCTAAAAGTGTGGTCAGTCTCGTTTCTGCATCCTTGCTGAGGGTCCCAGTTGATAAATATTGGCAACGACGCAACCAATCCACTTCTTCGCAGGTACCCATCAGTGTACCCTTTTCTATCAACTGTTTCTTGTCACAAAGGTTCAGCACACGTACTCCTGAGATGTCGGCGGCTCTGACCAATGTTCGTGCCACTTTCCATGGAAGGTCATGTTGTACCCTTTCCACGAAGAAGACCAACCGGTACAACCGTTTCCGATCTAGGAGGAAGAACAATCTTTTTTAGGCTGTATACATTTCAAAGCCCCTTCCATGAAAAGTTCCTCTTGTTCACATTTCATAACTCCTTGATTAACATCAATCTCACAACGATTTTTTCTCATAAAGTCTAAGCCCAGGATACAATCGTCGGCATCGGCCACAGCAACATTATGCAAATAGATTTTGTTGCCTATCTTCAACTCCATCTCTCTCTCTCCTCGGACGGGTATGCGCTGACCGGTGGCTGTTACCAAAGGTATGCGGCCTTGGTTGTATGCGGAATCCCCAAGGAACCGACGTATAAGTTGGGAACTGACAACCGTGCGAGAAGCTCCTGTGTCTATCGTCAGCTTGTCCTCGCCCTTGATGATACGGCTGTTCTCGTCATGGGTTTGTGAGATCGAAATCCTTGGGGCTCCTTGAACATCAGCCAGCACCCGCCCCGCAGTCTCGTTTCCCTGCTGTTGCTGGGCGGTGCGGTAAGCCGCCCTACCCTCTGAAGATCTGCCATCTTCCCTCTCTTCCCGCGCTTGGGATAACTGGATCGAAGGTGGCCTCTTTTACCACAGCCGTAGCACCTAGGCCTGTACCCTATAAATTGGTCTCGAACCGTAGCTGCTGGGAACGATGATCCTACCGCACAGCTTCTACCGGCCTAAGCGTCCTTAAGCGTTCCGTGGTACCAGAGTCGCACAGCAGCTCTAACCAAAAGGTCGCGGATGCCGTCGATGAATGCCTGCACCAGGTTCCCTTCAATGAGCGCAGGTACAGACTGGTACGCTTTTCGTACTAGCTTCTCCACTTCAAGGGCCCACTGCTGCAGGTTCTCACTGCTCCGTTGCACGCGATTATTGAGCTGCGCACGAAAAACCGTGCTCGAGGTGAGCGTCACCATACCTAGCTTCCAACGCCTCAAGGAGCTGCTTGTAAGTCACCTCCGTACCCAGAGCTTCCAAGAAAGTTAAGGCCTGATCACGCAGGCTTAGGGTGATGGCAGTAATTCGCTATTCGATACTAGATGGCGTCACATGTACGTAAATGTAGTTATGTACCTAGCATTAATTCTGGCGCGTAACAATATGTATTTTTTTTCGATTTTGATGGCTAACTCATAGTTATTACTATATGAGATAATATTCTCATTATTTTTTCTGAACTATTACAAGTACTACTCTGTCAAGAAAGTACCGGGAAAAGATCAATAATACACAAAATGTCTGTTATTCATCCAAATTTATTTTATCACCTTCAAAGTATGCTCCTTTAGAAACGATACACTTGCGCCAACGAATAATCCATTCATCAAAACATTTTTTAAACGCTGCTTCCGGAATTGAGTTCAGTTCTCGCCGCGAATTCTCCTTTATGTCTTCTATCGATTGAAAACGGGTGCCACGAAGTGGTAATTTGAGTTTAGGAAAAAGAAAAAAGTCAGCAGGAGCCATATCTGGTGAATATGGTGGTTGCTGGATGGTATTTGTTGAGTGTTTGGTTAAAAATTCGTTCACAATGATAGCCTTGTGCAAAGGCGCATTGTCGTGGTGCAAAATCCAAGAATTTTCTTTCCACAAATCTGGCCTTTTTCGTCGAATTTGCTCTCTTAAACGCCGCATAACGCTCAAATAATATTCTTTATTTACCGTTAGACCTTCCGGTAAGAATTCAGAGTGCACAACACCGCGATAGTCAAAGAAAACAGTCAACATGACTTTGACTTTTGATCGACTTTGGCGTGGTTTTTTCGGTTTCGGTTCAGTTGGAAGGCGCCACTCCGAAGCTTGTTGACTAAGTAGTTTGCATGTCAAACTCGTAAACCCACGTCTCGTCACCAGTAACAATGCGTTTCATGAATGTTGGGTCCGAACTGACTCGTTCTAGCATGTCCTCAGCGACTTTCATGCGATTGAGTTTTTGGAGAAAATTCAGATCTTTTGGGACTAGCCGAGCAGTAACATGTTTCATACCCAAATGATTAGTTAAAATGGTACGGATCGACTCGTGAGATACAGAAAGTTCGGCGGCTATCTCTCTCAGAGTTGAATGGGGATTTTCAGTCACTATTTCCTTCACTTTTGCGATGTTAACTTCAGTTGCAGACGTTGACGGCCTACCAGAGCGAGGCAAATCTTCCATCACATCTCGACCGCTTTTGAACGCTTTGAACCACTCATAAGCACGAGTTTTTGATAAAGTCGATTCACCGTAAGCCTTCTGTAACATTTTCAGTGACTCCGAACACGAAATTCCATTGGCGATGCAAAATTTAAGACAAACTCTTTGTTCGATATTTTTGTCCATTATGAAATTCGCAATACACACTATATATGATATTACTAAAACCAGCACTGTATTTAATATAAATAACAGATGCAACTCAAACTCCGCGCCAAAATGGAAAACAGTTGTGCCAATCTAACAACTACAAAAAAACAAAAATTTGAATTTGGAACCATAAACAAATCATCCATTCCCGATACTTTTTTGACTGAATGTATACCTTGCGCTCATTGGGTCTGATGATGAAAACCATAAAGAGTGAGGATAAAAATGCTACACAACTCAGCAAAAAAATCTGTTAGTGAACAATAAATCACCCCTATTTTCCCACCCTTAGGACCTTACTTCGAGGTATTATACCCTTACTAATAAAAAAATAATTATGAAAATCAAACTACTCTGTAAAAAGTTACGCGTGGTCATACATTCAAAAAAATATACGCCTCGACTTAGGTTCTCTCAAGTCGAGGCGTATATTTTTTTTAATGTATGACCTCTGTTTTTTCATCGGTTAAAAAGAGAAGCTTTGAAAATTAAAATTAATAATTTATATTAATAGTGTGATCCCAACCTTTAGAGATCTTTATTCTAACAATGAATTGGAGAATATTTCGATGTCATTGTAACCTCATCAGCCGGTTCATGGGTGCCATTGAGCCAAGGTTTGTTCTGGAGAAAATAATTCAAAGATGTTTTGATTACGGTTAGTTCTGTAGAGAGTACCTACGGTGCGGAATCGATACGTTTACTTCGGGTAGTAAATGTGGAACACTTAATTATGTTATTAACCATTTTGTAAAGTAATATCTGCTAGTCTATTCTGTAAATAACCATTTCGATATCGAGCTTCACCTGAGTGACAAATCTCACAAAGTGAGCTTTATTACAAACAACATAAAGGTCTTACGTTTGGCGTAATTTGATACTCACCTCGGATTCCGCTGTCGAGATACGACATTTTTGTTACAGAATAGGGGTACTGGTCTGACAAGTCCCTTCGTTGTTCAAGTACCTAAAGGTTCGTATGGAGCATTACTTGGACAGTTCTCGCACCTAAATCGTAGATACCTCGTAGATAAATTTCTTCTGGATACGCTCTATCTGGTTAAAGTGGACACGGTATTTAGGGTTCCAAACCGGAGACGCGTAGTTCAATATACCTACTTCGTAAGAGAATGCTGTATAGTAGCGTAGGTAAGCGTTATCTGTATCTATACTAATATAATATACTGAACGAGCTTATCTCGGGATCTACTCCGATTTGAAAAATTCTTTCAATGTTAGATAGCCCATTTATCGGAGAAGGCTATAGGCTATATATATCATCACGCTAAGACCAATAGTAGCGGAGCAGTAATGTCAATTGTGACGCAGACGAAGTTGCGCGGGTCAACTAGTCTAACATAACCAGTCATTTCAGAAGCTTGATTTTATGTTTACTGGAAAAATAACGTTTGATTTGTGAGGAAGGTAAAAGTTGATAAATATTTATAAGTTGATATTATCTGTCTTTACAAACGTCAAGTAACGTCAAAATAAAAAGTATTGGTAATAGACTCAACACAAACCCACGTAACTCGGTACTATATTATTCTTTCTTACATCTGAGGGTACGTGCCCTACAAGTTAGCTCTGAACTTTTGATTTAAACATAAACTTTCTGTCTGTTCGATGTTACTAGACATAATTCAGTGTTGCGAGAAATTCTCGAAGAATATGTTGTACTTATTGTTAATCATATATTTAGGTACTTATTTATGAACCCAGAGATAAGCTTCGGTGATGACATCTGATGCTCGATTTGTGATTTTAGGTTTTGAAATACATATATTTGTCGCCGTCGGGATTGTTTTGGCTGGATGATTGGATTATTTCGTTTGAGGAGCTCGTGGCTAAATAATAACAGCTGCACGGGTCGATCTTTAAGGTTAAGCAACGCTTGCCAAGGTTGGTCTGTGGATGGGTGACCATCTTAACATACCCAGTTTCCTCCGTGCCTCGGAAAGCACGTTAAACCATTGGTCCCGGCTGTCATTTGTAGATCTTTGGCAGTCGTTACAGATTGTCAGAAGCCAGTAAATCTGACTCCAGTCTTGTTACTCAGTTAATAGGTTGCGGAGGTCTGGTAGGCAGCTGCTCCACGTAAAACACTGGTATTAAGCTGAATCCGGTTTGACTGGAAGCCAACCCCAGTATAGTTGGTAAAAGGCTACCTAGGCAGATGATGATGATTGGATTATTTCGTTTCTAAGAGTCGCCAACTCAATAAAATAAACTCTAAAGCTGGTTTCAGACTACGCTATAATATTAGGTATAGCATATATCATATAGTTCATAGCACTACAATATCGCTCACCATACGTTTATTTAGAACACGTTCACACTTAGCTTGAAATGCTGTACTATAGGTATAGCAGAATAGAACAGCGTAGTCTGAAACCCGCTTAAACTCTATGATACGTGTGATCATGGACCAAGAATTACAGTTAGAAGCCCGTATTGCATAGGCACCTAAAATGCCCCATTTTTAAGCGAGTATCTGCGTGTAGATTATTGAAAGTATGATTCTATCTTAGTAAAATGATACTGATATATCTACACCATTTCTAAACAAGCATACCTAATATTTTAACAATGCAATCCCGTCAAAAGCACTCGTATAAATGTCCGGCATACTTGTACTCGAAGCATGTGTGGGTAGATAGTCACCGGCAGCGCAAAGCCAGGCCTTGCTCTCAGCAGCTAGCTACCCTGCAGCACCGTACTGCAGCGTTTCGAAGAAGTTTTTGGTAAGCGGCCGAATCAATCTCATGTACCTAAACAAAAGGCTGCATAACATGATGATCCCGCTGCGTCTGTAACCGGGAACCACATGTTTTCACTATCACTTTTCTTTTGTTTCTGCAAAAGCAATTGCAATTACAACATTTATTTTGTTTGTTTCTTTTCCGTCGTAGCCAACTAGGTGACGGCTAATTGCCCCACCATTCTATGACCAATGTGTTTATCTACATTAAAATGTGTCAGGCGCCAGATAAACATGCAATAAAGTACATTGACCGTTCTCTAATATCCCTTCTTTGATACCCGAACAATAAATTTTATTATGAACCGTTATTCATTACTAGAGAACGTAAAGGATCACGATGGAAGTATGTAGAAGAAGCTTTATGTTTTTTTATTATAATAAGAATGTCAATAATGAAGTGACCGTTATTGCACATTTATCTAGCGCCTACTATAGTCACGTCAAGCGGCCTTGTAGCTTGCCATTATAGACTGACAGTCTACTATTGCCAATATTCACACACAACCAAATACATATTTTAATAGTCGTTTTAAACTTAATAGTTTTTTTCCCTAACTTTCATATTACAATATTTATTTTTTGATATTACAATATTTGTTTATTTCTTTTACAATATTTATTTAAAATTTTCTTCATTTCTGACATAATTTTAAACCGACTTTTTTTAGGAGGAAGTTCTCAATTCGGTTGTTATGTATGTAAACCGATTATTCCGAGGTTTCTGTTCCAATTTCTTTGATTCTTTTTTAGTTCGATGCGGAATACTTGCCATTGGTCCCGTTAAAATTTGATTCAGTTTGGCAAAGTAATTTTTATTTTATTGCTTAGTTGCAACATTTTTACTTAGTTGAATGATGTGATTTCTACGTAGCCGTCGTTCAAGTATCATCACTAAAAAGTGAAAAAGATAAAACATTTTTACAAAAAAATACAACCGACTTCCAAATAAAAACACTACAAAGTATAACATAACTGAAGTTTCGGAAGTCAGTGTAACAAAACGAAGAAACAAAACAAAAAAGTCCGGCTTCCGAAATTTAAGTTATTTTATACTTTACTAGTCTAGACCCGCCCCGGCTTTGCACGGGTGCAAATTATATACTAAAACCTGCCTCGAGAACCACACTATCTATTAAAAAATCCCGCATCAAAATCCGTTGTGCAGTTTTAAAGATCTAAGTATACATAGGGACAGACAGACAGCGGAGGCGACTTTGTTTTATACTACTAAGTATAAAACAAAGTCGCCTCCGCCTTTTTATTTGGATGTCAGTTGTATTTTTTTTTTTAATATTTAATTAAGTAGGTATATGTTTTACGAGTAATTTACCTTATTCCGTGTGTCGCTGCGGATTGCCAAATGAAAACCAGCGCTGGGTTTCTGACGCCCAGCAAATACTGAGATGCCCTTTCAGTATGGTAATTTTTCGTCTTATTCTTTTTAGGGTGCCGTTAGCCGTACCTCAAAAGGTAAAGATGAACCCTTATATTATAAGATCACTCTCATGTGCGTCTGTCTGTCCGTGTATCACCACCGATTTTCTCAGGAATGGATGGACCTAGCAAGTCGAAAATTTTCTTTTAAGTACTCTGTTTCTGTTACTGTTGTTTTGTGTCCGTGTCGAATAAATGTTTTCGTTTCTATTCTAACCAGATTATTTAATGCACTATTTTACACTGCTAGGTATTCGTACATTTTCTTCATAAATCTTCGGGTAAAAGGCATTCAATGTTTCTGTCGTGTCAAATCGGTACGAAAATCTCGCATTTTTTAAATATTAAAGTAAGAATAGCCATTATACCATTTTGTAGAAAATGCTCGCACTTTTAGTGTATAAAACGCCCGTTACGGCAAACAAAGTACCGAGCTACTCTCACCCAACAGTAATTCCCGAGTTACTAACACTTTTAACTAAGTACTACTCTACAATCTGTAATAATTTTTAATGGCACATTAAATGTTATTCTAGAAATTAACGGAAACGACTTTTTCCATGAAACCCCGAAATCCTTTTCCAATTTCGATTAAATCACAGCCAGTTAGCTTCTCTATTTGACGTTAGCAGGAGCTAGACTATGAATAAGGTCAAGATCGTCGCTAGGAAATATGTTTCGTGAATAGCGGATTTGTGGCTTCGAAACTTGGCTCGTTGTAAAATATTTTGTAATGTATGTACTCGTGTGATGAAACTATTCCTTTCTTTGCCTTACGTCTATTTACTGGCCCTTTTCAGTTATCAACTCAAACTTAACTCAATTTAGAAAAAAAAGTACCTATAGAGTCTCGATCAATAAATCTGGTAAGAAAAACTCTTTCAGTATCTAGTAATTCCAAAGCCACACACACACACTACTACACATTACATTGTATTAATTAATTCATTTTCCAAAATCGCACACGATATTCTTCATCCTGTCTTCTAATCAATATATAAAAATCTGGTGTCACAGTGTTTGCTATCGAAATCGTCCAAAACGGCTCGACCGATTTGAATGTATTTTTTTTTAGAATAGGTCGTAGGATATTGTTTTGTTTCTTCGGAGGTTTTTTATTCTATTTTATATGGCAAAACAACGTTTGCCGAGTCCGCTAGTAGAGTGTTATGAGTACCAAGAACAGAAATAGATTTTTTTCTCTTGGCCCCCAGAATAGAACGCCAACTACTACATAATGTTATTCAACAGACACTCACAAACGCGTACCAGTTGCCAGATATGCCACGTTCATAAAATTGATTCGTTAAATATAATACGGAAAAGACGAAATTATTAAACTTCGTAGCGAAATTACTACGACTTTGTATAGTTTATTATTCTATTTGCGATTTAATCCGCTTAGGATTATTTCGAATAAAATTACAAAAATAAAATAAGAAAGATAGGTTAAAGACTTTTTCCAAGAAAAAAGAAAAGAAAAATGTAGGTACAAAAAAATAAATATGTAAGTAAGTACAGAAAAGTTAAAAATCTATCTTCTCGTAGCACAGAGCACCAACAGCATAATGCAATTTAAGAGATCCTTACAAACGCGTAGCACTTGAAATCTGTTCGTAGTACGCAGTAGTTTGAAAAGGCTCGTAGCATTCGTAGTTAAATAGCTACGGCGTAGTCGCGTAGCGAGGTCCGTAGTCCATTTGCGATGTAGTCCGCTTGCTACGCTCGTTACACTTGCAGTGATTAATGTGTTTTTGACCTCATTGAACTTTGCTAGGTTATTGGTCACGTCTCTTATTAATCCAGAAATTACTAGTGCGAGATTTAACCTTTAGAAATCGCTATTATTAGCCAATGATTCGGGGAAATAATGTCAGATGTCACTGTGACACTCGATAGACTGTTTGTGGAATACGTTAGTTCGCTGGTTATATTAATTGTCACCCGTGTGGTGGATTAAAGACCGCACTATGGAAAAGAGAGAAAGCCGCGTCCGAGCAGTGGGAAAAGTTATGGTTAAATATTCCTTTCCGGAGACTGTATGATGTGCTGCTCTGCGGGTTGATACGGATTATCATCCCAGAATAAAGTAGATATATATACGGATTAGCATCCCAGAAGAAGTGCTGATGTATTTCGTTCATCAGTATCCTGGGATGCTACTGAGGTGCCATTAAGCAATAAGTCTTAAGATTTGTTTCCTTTTCTACCCGGCCCTCTCCTAGAACGAGAGGCCAGGTGGGCAAATGTTCAGGACGGCCAAAGTGAGAACGGCTGGTGGCTACTGAAAAAGTAATTTTACAATGGAGGCAAGACTTATACTCTAGCTAGTCAACAAGTGCTTTTCAAGTCAACCTTTTTCAGCAATCTCCGAAAAATATGAATGAGGTGTCATATTATTCGGAAAGCATGTAGATGATTTTTTTTAAAATAAAGTACCGCTCGAAAAAACTCCAAAAGCCATAAACAATTTACTGAAAAAAGAAGGGGTTTGTTTTTTTTTTTCAAATATCTCAAAATCCAATTAAGATTTTTGAAATCTAAGAAAAGATTCGAGAAGAGGGAAAAATTTCCTAAAAAAAAAAAGTCGACTCCCAGAACCGTAAGACCAATATTTATAACATTCCCAGATGCAGAGGGGTAAAGGGACCACCGAGAACTGGTAGGTACTCTGGTTTTCCTAAGCCACGCCCGCTTCAACCCATTTAACAATAAAATTGATTTAAACATATTAAATATCAAAATTGAGAAATAGAAACTTACTAAATAGATGAATGCACAATAATCCGCCAGCAGATTTTTCTTGAATTGGTTATGCAACAGTTAACTAACAGCTTTGTTCTGCTTGAGCATGAACATTGCAAATGTGACAATTGTTAAGCCATAAATATTAGATGTTTTCCTTCAATGGAGCTATTCTTAAAAGGCTTCAGAATTTATCCCCGTTAGAAAAACTAAAAATATATTGATTTGTTTTGGTATTATCCAAAGCTGCATGAAAATGATTGTTTTAAATTTTTATCTCCTATTGTTTTAAAAAAGGTTACCTATAAACAAAACAAATGCGTTGTTTAACAGATAATTGAAATTTATTTTATGGAATCCTAATCTTTGATGCAAATGATGATTGTTTTAAAAACAAAACCTTCCTTAACAAAAAAGTTGTATTAAAAAACGTAAGTACCTATTTGCTAACGATCAATGTTTTTGGTACACTTATAATTAATTTAAGGAACCGTTATTTATTTTTAATAATATTTATCTTGTTCTTCAAAATAAAAAGAAAAAAGATCGGATTTGATTGGTTTTTCATTGTTTATTTAATAAACAATGAAACAATGTTGGTTTTCCGAAGGAAAACCAACGGAACCCTAAGCCTCCGCGGTCCATCCGTCCGTCCGTATGTCTGTCAGTGGCCTGTATCTCAAGGGTGTTTTGTTTTCGATTTATGTATAGAATCCTTCGTGTGAGTCCGACTGGCGCTTGACCGGCTTTTTTGAATAAAATGTTACAAAGTTTATATAAAGGGCGGCAAATATTTTTGCCGAGAATGGCCAGATCTAGATCAGGCTCTGCGTATTTTATTTTAAAGTGGTTTTCGTTTTCATTACGTACCGTTTTACGCCATGGGTGCAACTTGCAGCGAGCTACGCATTTATCCTGCGTTCCCGACTCATCATCTGCCTAGCTTTTTCCCAACTATATTGGGGTCGGCTTCCAGTCAAACCGCATTTAGCTGAATACCAGTATTTTCTGTGGAGCCGCTGCCTACCAGACCTCCATAACCCATAAACTGGGTAACACGGTAGGTACCTAGTTCTTGGTAAGACTAGAGTCAAACCTTTAACAAACCGTAACAACTACCAAATATCTATAAATAAACGACAGCCGGTACGGATGTTAAGATGGTTACCCAACCACCGACCAACCTTGGCAAGCCACCTTGAAGATCGACCCGTGCGGCTGTCAGGTAGGTACTCATGAGAGCCACAGACAGTACGGTTTAGCTGAAGGCCAGAAGGATTCACCTTTGGATATTTTCACAAAGATCTCAAAACGAATACATTTTAGTTTTCCTAAATATCAGAATCAGACACGAGGGCTTACGTTAAGCGCCACCTGTCTTGTTGAATATGAACTAAAATAGCGGCAAGAGCACATAGTTGTTTTATACCTACATTGTAACTCCATGAAATTACCAACTTTTATGGCGCCCTCTTTCAGGACCTCGTATATGAAAATATTTCAAAAGCTACTATTTCAAAGGCAAGTCTGTGGTACGGAAACCGTATGACGTTTAATTTATTTACAATGGCGAATAAGTAGGTAGGTACAAATTTTTTATAACTGAAAATACTCGAAGGTAGGACTGTGGAAATAAATAATTCCTCAATTTGGAATCGTTTAACATAAGTACTTAGTCCACAATATCAAGCAGTTAAAACATTCAATAGATTACCTCTTGTCTTGAAAAGCATTTTGTACACAGGCTCTTTCAAAGCTAGGCCAAGGCATTTCTTTTGGAAAGATGTCTCTTCACAATAGATGAGTTCTGTTATGAGTTGAAGTTATTTGTGTAGATTTGGTGCCTACTTAGTTTTTTTTATTTTTGTTATTTGTAATAGCTTTGCTCTTGACTCTAGTCTATGTCAGAGACGACAGAGACAAAGACTACGTTGGAGCGAGCCTACTCAGAAGGGGCCTGTTCACTCTTTAACTTTAAAGAGATTAGGGTTGTAAGCAAAGAGTATAATAATAATAGGTTGTAAGCTTTTGGAAACACAGACGCAGGCAGACAGTAATTTTATTGTGTTGTTTTTATTGTAATAATAATTTTTGAGCTTCTTGTTGTCCTTACCAACTGTCAATGATCTATGAAGAAGAATACATAATTACTTATCTATTCTCCTGAATGGTTCTCGGCTGTAATAAATAATTAAAATCTAAAATGTAGAATATCATGTCCCAAATAAATCTTTTCATTATTATATTTGATGACAAACCACATAAATTGAGTAGGTAGGTAGTTTGCATCTACTAATCATTTATCTACAGTCAACACATAGGTACATACCTAACTAGAAACTGGGATAATGACTATGATTGATAGGCAAGCTTGCTCTAGGAATACTTACCCGTGACATGAGAACTAATTAATCGCGATTACCGAGATGGATGCAGATTAGATCGACGCAAGCTAATCGCTCGTCAATTCGTCATAATATTAACAAGTTTACTGGTAAGAAACATGAACAAATCTTACACATGTCACCAGAAAATTGCAGACTCCGAAAGATTGTTGTAAATCTTTTTTAGATTATAATTTCTCGATATATAGGTACAGTGTGAGTCTTTATAATGTGCACATACGAACATGAGGGAAACTATGCTTAATTTTATCGACGAAAAACAAATCTTAAAAAAAAATCTTTTTAATTCTTTTTTTTTTTAAATTTGGTCTGCTACTGTGACCCCAGTGTAAAAATAAAACAGTGTAACTTCTAAACTAAACGATCTATTGCGATGAAACCAACTTCATAATGATTGGAAACGTTCTATACAAAACGAAACGTCCTGTCGGTGATCAGTCCAAAGGAGAAACGACGGTTATGATTTAAAAAAAGAAGGTCGATTATTATAAAAACACAGAACTGTAGATTTTGGTTGTTTATTTCTCAGGAAGCAAATGATTCACAGCATTGGTGGGATACAGAGGTCTGACAATACCGGGCCGAAACATTCAATGTCCTGAAGTTTGATTTTACTAGCAACAGGTACAACAGCTTAGAATATATAAGTACCCAAATATAAAAAATGTGGGAAAACAACGTTACATAGCTGTAGAATAGTATAAATTTATTTAGTAAAGCGAGTTTTTTTCATATTTTTTTATAAACTACACACCTTACTAAATCACAATTTCTAAGTATGTCAAAAATTATGTATCACATTTATAACATTCTGTACAAAGTAAAAAAATATTTTCATACTCCACTAGTACAAAGTAAAGCTGCATAGACATTCCCGACCATTATAATATTATTGTTGCCTATGTAGAAAACGAATTTGTAGTTACACATTTACCAATTTCACTGAAAATGTACTTTGTTGAAAACAATTGAGCAGACGCAAACGGTAAAATATAATCCACTTCAATATCTCACTCAATTGAACATTCAAACATGATATGCAGTAAGTAATGCATCTTATTGCATCAACGGTACCACACTGGGGCTAGGCTACAGGCATACTTATAAAGTTACAAATATTAAGTTACTCTTTCTATATTTAATCTATACTTCAACTTCTTTTAAATATCATAATAAAATTGTTAAGATATAAATAACACAAAAGTTACGTTATGTGGACTTACAACCTTCATAAGGAGTGACATATCATGTATCTTACAAAATAATAGTCCCTTACGGTTCTGTAACAGTTACACTATTAAATTAATCACTTACAGCACACAAATATATTCTCTTTGTATTTCATCGGCTGTGCGTTGAAGGCACGAAACTCGGCAAACATATTGGTGTGTGAATACAAGAGAATACAATCGTCCAAGTGATGAATGAACAACATCAACAAACGTGTCGCAAGCTGCGCCTCTCGGCCTCTCCGACATCACCCAGCACCCACCCATGCGCGTCACTCATCTGGCTTGATTAAAAAACATTACCTTTTTTTTAATAATTATGCAAAAACAATTATACAACCCTTCTAATTTGAACTTTTCATCAAAAACGGGGACTTTCAAAATGCAAATTGTGATTTGTGACAGTGATCATAGAGAAACAATCGAATAAACTCTATAGGGACACTCAAGTTATTACAACGTAATTTACAAATATAGTCAATCTCTAAATATTAACTAATTTATATAAACTGAATTATTTACAAAATATGAACACATCAGATGCGACGTGCCACCTCTCTTACATATTTGTAACTATTTACAATGACTATTATTATAAACATTAATTAAGAGCATTGCATTTTCGTGAGCTTGATCAAAATAATCCCTTGTTCAACTCATAAGTATAAAATGGTTTAACATTACTAGGTTCATTCACACCGATGTGTGGCCAGTCAGTATTACTTCAGCTGCTTCTCAACCATTCAACAAACAGTCCTGTGTTCTGAAAGTGGACGACGCTCGAGTAACGGCGATTAGCTTTTAGAAGCCCAATAATTTGCTAATATTAGAGATCAGTCTTGGGACAAAGGAAACAAATTCAGTACTTTTGTGTATATTTCGTCACATTTCGACTTTGAACTGTATATTAAATAGTTTAGAAGTAAGCATCGTATTTACAAGTTCTGATGATTTGGACAAACAAAATTGTATTATATAAGTGTTAGGAGAAATTCAAGGCAGAGTTAAGAATTTGAGGGAATTCCATAGCATCACAAGGAGATGTATGAGATGCAAAATGCAGCACAGCAACAATGTTATGAATTATTGAAGATAGATTTGGTTTATCCTAACATTATTCACACTTGCTTTTGATTACATTATTAACAATTAAAACAAACACTAGAGTACCTCTATTATTATGTTTATACTAGCTTATAAACCATGTCACTTAATGAAATCTCTTAACTTATCGCCTTAATCCAATTTTTCAACTCATACAAACTTCAATTTGTACTAATGTTGATGTACTAAACTGTCATGTGTGTTCATTACTTAAAAAGTCAGTTTGCTGATATCCTACTAAATATACTTTTTTTTGGTTCTGATCACAATTACAAATGTTTTAGAATCATGAATAAATATATTTTTGCATTTTTTTTTGCATTTTTTACAAATTATTTGAAAGGTTCCTTAAAGGAGCCAAATATAAGTTAACACAGAATAGAGACTCTTGCGTAACTGGTTTAGAAAAATACTATAGATAGCATAATGGGACTTATTTACTGTATCATTCTACCACCTAAATAAAATTTAAAACTTCGTACTGACTAAACATGAAAATTATATTATACACCAAATATATGGCACTCATTTTGAAATGACATGTTAATTAACTATTTGTAAGTAAAATTGATCAAATGAAAGTGTTTTTACCAATGTTTTATTTGATTTTAACTTTACGATATAGCCCTTATTTAAAGTTTTGTGAAGCTGCCAATTTAAACATAACTATGATATAGCCGCTGCTGTTCGAGGTGGAATTCCCTTAAAATTCTACACAAGAACTGTTTGCATATAGATGTTTACAAATAATTGCACTTTCAATTTATGATTCACAATTCGAAAATTTTAAAGGTGATCAAAATCATTAATCTTTTTCATTTAGACAGATTGAACCAATTGGTTTTAAATTAATAATTATAATTAAGAAATAGTATAATAAAATCAAATATTAAATTGATATTATAAAAGCTTGTTGGTAATAAAATAACAGTAACATTGTTATTATTTTACACAAACAATAATTAAATACAAAAAAAAAATTAACCTTGCAATAAAATTATACCACACAAACCAGCATAATATCCTACAGCCATTTTGTCATTACAACTTCAATAATAATCAACTATGTCACAACTAAAACTGAATTCAAAATAAAACAGAGCGTAAGATTAATCTTGCACGCTATGCGCTCCGCACTTGCGAAAACGACTAGTCTATTACTATTAAAATTTTGACGGCATATTGCTGCTGTTTGCGATGATCCGCTAAACTTCTCAACATAGCTCTATGTATATCAAACGTTTGAAAGATGACTGAGACAATGATGTTTTTAAAATATGTTTGGCGCTTAACAAAATTTTTAATATGTGATGTATGTGACCCTTACAGCATTAACCCACTGCATCCAATCCGAATTCAACATCAGAATTCGAAATCAATCAATCTGAATCAGGACTTAATAAAATTCGGATGCTAGGCTAGTGCGCAACAGCTACTATTGACCTACTTACTTCGGATGTGTGCGTTAATGTTATAGACAGACTCGTATACCTTCATATGCATTATCTTTGTGGCCACTATTAATGAGTTATGGTCGCCAAAACAGTTGCCAACCAAGCAAGTATTTCGATGCAGCAGCGGAAAATGGACGTAAAAACTTATTCGCAAGGTTTACTAAAGAAAGATGCGAAAGAAATAAATATATTATTATGGATGTGCCTTTTGAAGATTTCCGTCAGATACTTACTTTTTATTAAGGAGCACCAGAGAAAATGGTCCTCATGTCAAATAATAACAACACACATCTGATAGGCATTTTTATGTACAGCATAAACTTCTAGGTTGGCTCATTTTTCACAAAGTTTCGTAGGACTGACCTGTGGAACCATCAACTGAACAGATATTTGAAATGAGCCACCATAATAGTTTTTGTTTTATATTTACCTATCTAAAATTAAGGGTGAAGGGTGCCCTTCACACATTTTTATTGATTGTCCTGTTATTTCAATGTTTTATTATTGATGTCATGTTTGTGTCCATAAGCAACTTAGCGAATATGGACTATCTAATAGTTTTTATTTTTTAATCAAATCTCATCTAAAGCGCATCAAACATGGAGAACTGCATATAATTTTCGAAAGCATTCAACAAATTAATTTTCATGAAGAATTTAATAAAATTTGTTTAGTTCATTCATGTTAGTTTGTTTCACCAGATATTTTAATGTAATTAATCAAATTATAAAATCATTGGAATGTCATCAAATCCTACTAAAATACATCGAAAGTGCAATTACTCTTAAACATTATAGATAGTTCATCCCCCTAATAAATTAGTCCGATAAGCGCTCGTAATAATAACGTCATAGATCTACCTAATATCTCATTCTACATCAAAAGAAATCCTTCGGGTTTCACGTTTCAAGGGTTCACACCACGCCGGGTACCGACAGTAGCCGTACGAGCCGACGGGTGTAGATATTTACAATTTTTGACCTCACACTTTGGTACTAATCTGGACAGATCACACGTGGACGTCGCGAACAGTTCCCGCGGCTACCTACTTGTCGGCCGGCTCGGGCGGCGCGCCGCCGTAGTCCAGCTGGTAGCCGCCCGCGCGCGTCATCTCCTCCATGCTGGGCTCCTTACACTCGTGGCCCGCATGGCCCGCCGCGCCACAGTTCCAGCACGACAGCTTGGGCGGCGCGTACAGCACCGACACGAAGCCGGCGTAGGGCGCCGGGCCCGCGTACGGCGGCGGCTCGCCGTTGGCGAAGGGCGGCGGCGCCTGGCGGTAGGCGGGCGGCGGCGTGGGGTAGGCGAAGGGGCGCGGGTACTGCAGGAAGGGCGGCGGCGGCGGCGCGGCGGGCGTGGAGCGGCGCGGCGGCGCGTCGGGCGTGTCGGGCGGCGACGAGGCGGCGCTGGAGCCGCTGTCGGACGACGAGCGCGGCGCGCAGTACGGGCCCGTCAGCCGCCGCACGCCGTTCAGCTTCTCCAGCGATCGATATTGCTGCTGTACGGCGCTCAGTTCTCGTAATCGCTCGTCGCCCATGTTATGACGCATCTGAAAAGGTATATTACTGTTATCATAAGAACATCGGTCGAAAGATGCACCTATCAAAATCACACTGCGCAGTCCGCGTTTGCACGGAATTGTTTCCAAATCAAATTGCATTTCGCGTAACTGCACATAAATAACTTATTTACTGCCAATCGATCAGTGTTTGCAAACACTGATTGATTGATATTTTTTTTCTCATTAATATATCATCAAATGTTGTAAATCGACCAGATGTCGGATAACGGCATTTTAGTTATACCACGGCAGTTTAAGACAATGGATAAAACGCCTTTTACGTGACAGAATGCAGCCTATCACTGGCCAAATTTCACAGAAATGCAATTATCGCACATAAATAAACACAAACACAGAAGATTAACAAGCATACACGACTGTCTTTTGAAAGTCGTGTAATACGATTTATTGCAACGAGGCAATATAACATAAGTGTTGTCCTATTCTATATGTGACAACATGCATTCTTGTTTTTTTAAGAAACAGAACATAGAGGGAAAGCTCTTTCTGGATAATGATTGCGCGACACTGTGCGGCAAGACTCGCCTCATGTGAAAACAGCATTAATGCAGGAGGCTGTCTGTGGCGAAGTAGTTCTGCTGCAAACACGGCGAAGGGGCCGCGTTGATGCGGAGAGGGACCCACCTCGGCGACCGACAGGTTCTCGAAGTTGGCGCTCAGCTGGTGCGGTAGCGGCTCGGCCGGCCCGGGCGGCGGCGAGCGCTCGCGCGACACGCGCCGGCGCCCGCGCGGCGACGCGGCGCGGCTGTCGCCCGGCGACGACACCAGCGGCGACGTCGGCGCGCCACTTGCCGCCGTGTAGTTTATTACCTGCAAACAGTTCGACTACATTACTACACCCGAAACACATTTAATCCCAACAAAAGATACATTATATTATAGCAAACATTACACTATCGGAGTATTCTCTGATACAGTCTAAATTATCCCAATTCATATGAGAATATAATGTGTAAGCAGATAGACATAATAATCGACGCAATACTGCACACAATGCAACAATAGCGATTATTGTCCAATTTAGCTCCGATTTGCCTCTTGGTAAGGATTACGAGTCTTCATGGTCGTAATTTACGACCATGAAGTACTTAACAAATGGAGTGACAATGACATTGTACAAGCTAAAAATCTGCAATAATCTCTCTCTAACTCCCACAGCATTTTTTTATTATTATCATATTTTGTCCCACTACCTTCATTTTATTTAAAAGAAAGAAATTTTGCCTAAGAAGGTTACATCCAAATGAAATTTTTTTTTTATATTGTCTACAATATAATTATTTTGAGCATTGACTCCTCACATTATTTCAAAATTTGATCTGAAGATTGAACCGATTTTAATGAAATTTTATAAGCATGATGCTTAGGTCTAAAAAACAGTTTTAGGTATTCTGCACAAAGTGAAAAATCACTCTCATTTTTTATCGAAAAAGTTCGTTAACCAATCTTTTATACCTACATATTAAGTTTCAATAAAATTGGTTATTTAATTTAAAAAACAAGGACTTTTCAGGTAGTTTGATATATTGTGAACAGTAAACACTACTAAGAGACAAGTGTGGGTGAGACTGTTTTAAAACTAGGTTGTGGGGCCTTTGTATGTCTACCTGAATTATGTGCTTAGATATAGAAATAATAACCATTAAAAACAGCTATTAGCTATGAGTTCACTTTTAAACACTATTCTTATAAGTGACTGACACAACATACAACCAAATTTGACATGTAGGTTTCTTGGGGAGTGTAAGGGAGCACTAATTGAGGATTTCCCGAAATTCCTACAGAACTGGAAAAAAAGGGATATGCGTGGACGAAGTAGAGGGCAAAAGCTAAAAAATTCTCTAAACCTATCAAGAAAATCCTTGTTTTTTAATATTAGCATCATATGCCACAAAATATTCAACACATTAGTTTTGTCTAAAATAGCAAGATAATGAATTATTACAAATGTTTTACCTCAAGTGGTTGATTTATTGGTGATACTATGATATTTGCAGGCCATGCATTGTGTCCCATGTATTCTCCCATATTGTACTGTGGGAGTGGTATGCCCGGCGGTGGGTGTGGGATTTCACTCAGCATGGGCACTACTCCTCCGGCTCCCGTCAACACTGGGGGGGAACTCAACTCAGGCACTGCGTCTGTACTTTGAGGCTGAAATAAATGACTATATTTAAACATTGCGTAAAAGTAGTTACAATGCATATTCATTTACGTTTTTGTGATGCTACAGCTACATATATTCACAGATAGTTAAGGTCATTATTCCATCATGCTTAAATATTAAAATACATATATATATTTACATATTAGAGCATGTAAATGTTGACATAATGATAAAATTCAGTCGTAATAATGAAACATGTACTGAAAGATACCATGACAGAATAAGAAATAGAAATTAATTATTTACATTGAGTAATTTTAACAGTAATGGAAACATTAATGAGTGAACCTGTTTAGATAAGGAACCTTAGATACATGCATCTGAAAATAGGGAAATAAGTTAGCTTATCTATGTTATAGTAGTACTCTGTAGTACCAATGGAAGCATTACTTTTCTAGTCTTATTGGAGAATCAAAGTTTGTTTCTGAGTACAAGACATCTAATAGTTTTTTAAATAACTTGGTTTTGTAAACTGAATCTAATAAGGTTGAAAAGGTCCAGTGTAAAACAGACTCACAGCAAAATAGACTTAAAAGTATTTAGATTTCAAATAAGGCCTAAGTTTTATTTGACAACAACCTCTAATTTTAGATCCTAAATAAATGCCAAAGTTGACACTATCAACATTATCATACATACATTCTTATTCAAACAATAACCTTGACTATAAGAATGTTATTAGAGTTGTATAAAGAAGAATGAAAATCTGATTTAAAAAATAGTCCTTCTACTAACATGATTGCAAAACAATGATGAGTTGACTTGTTTTTCAAGAATTACAAAGGCAGCTTTATACTTGTAGTGGTATTATGGTGAAGAGAGAATATAACTACACTGACCTGCACCCCAGGAGTTTTGACAAACACCATACCAGGCGGTGGCCCCAAGCTCGACAAGTTAGGCGGTGGGATTGACATGTTTGCTGTGATATTTGACTGTGTATGGCATGCACTCACTGGTACTACATTTATATGCTCTTGTGGTTCAGGATATTGTATCCTCTGATCTTCCATTTTTAATTTATCTAATATTTCACCAAAATGTGACTTTTGATCAAATGTAAACGCTGGATGATGTAATGCCATCGTATAAAGAAGTAGAATTTCTTCCAGGAGATCGCCGTACAAGCCTTTCAATAAGCCACTCTGTTCCAAACTGACCATGGCATTGTACAATGTGGTAGCACAGGCGAAATTACACGAGCGTAACAACGACACATACAAGGCCATTTTCCGTCTCGTCCTGGGGTCTGTGTTGGCGCCTCCGATGTCCGCAGCCAGGTCTGTCGGGTTGTTGGCTCTAAGTTCGGCACCACGCAACTCCTGAAAGTCCCGCTTACCTAGCTCCTCTAGGTATGTGCCAATGAAACGCAGTTCAAATGGCAAACACATATTTAATAACGTACACATCGCGTCTATGCGTTTATAGCTTTCCAATTCTTTAAACCATGATACCACGTCCTCTTTGCAAACCATTTCCAGAACACATTGAAATTTTATGTAAAGAATCAACCGGTCCCCTGCAGCCGAAGCGCGTCTGTTGCTTACAATTTTTGGCACACGCAATTATTGCGATAATGTGATGGTAGTAATCCAAGAATATTCGATTGTAACATTAGTAATTATAAGCTTTTTATCCGTATTTTACAAGTACAGTATATTGGTTAAGCAACTACAGGCAATGCTAGTAGTTTTGTCTCGTCTATAGTTTATGGAATAGGCCAGCCAAAGACAAAAGCATGCTTATAGACAAAGGTGCTACGTACAGAAGACAACAAACCGAATAACAAAAATCAACTTTATCTATTGTCAATAGAGCTTAAAATTCGAACTCAAACACATTTTAAAAATATGACAGTTGCGGATATGCCTTTCCGTTTATGGAAAATACAGAGTAGATAACATGGAAAAGTTGTTTCTGTTAGAACCTTAGTTCTTTGCTTCATGCGAAAGTTGCTTCGAATCATTTCGAAGCAACTAAAATCTGCACATTATGCACGATAACAGGCTGATTCAAATCATGCCAAACATAGCATGGAAAATCCGGCAAAGTGCGGATGTACTCTCACACGCACGAAGGGTTCCGTACCATATACCGAAAAAAACTCATTGAGGTAGACATAGAAATACACAATTTGTGAACATTTTACTGTCTACCTTTTTTTTTTAAACTTGATCAATTTTTTATTTCAAAATAACTAAGTAACTATAATATGCATTATGAATAAATAAAACCGAATACACTCAGGCGTCGAAGAATTCCTGCTATGCCGGCAATGCTAATTCTTTGAGCAAAGAACGAGCCAGCCCTCTGGTCACGCAAAGTGTCGATCAGTGGGCGAGAAATGTCCTTAAGGTGGATGCTCCAGGGTGGCCCGCGAAATTCAAATATTTTTATGTTTTTTGCAATTTGCCGGTCAGTGTGAAGCTGTATGTGGACCAAATGCGATCTGCGACCGTAACGCGTATTTATCTAAAGAATTATAACCATTTTAATCATCAATATAGCCTTCTAAGTTCATGTAGTTCGAAAGAATGATTATTTCTGAAATATTCATTCTATAAATACGCGTTACGGTCGCAGATCGCATTTGGTCCACATACAGCTTCACACTGACCGGCAAATTGCAAAAAACATAAAAATATTTGAATTTCGCGGGCCACCCTGGAGCATCCACCTTAAAAAGGAGACGCGCAGTCGGACCCCATGACCCTAGTATTTCGACCCCAAACGGTTCAAAACTGTAATTACTGTCTACCTATTACGGTTCTTGAGATACCCGACCGCTGACAAACATATGGACGTACGGACAGACGGACGGACAGACGGATAGACGGACGGAGAGCGGAGGATTAGTAATAGGGTTCCGTTGGTTACCTTTTAGGTTGAATAAAAAGCCAACATTTACTTGACGAAGACATTTATTTTAAAAAAAAACACGAGGAGGTCATGGAATCGCGGAGAATCTTAACACCGTGATTTAGTTTAGTGACGTAAAAGATCAACGCCATCTATCGAGAAATTATGAACTAATATTCAAAACAATGAACTTAATGTAAGATTGTACATTCCGCCCACTATGGACAGAATGTCCATTGTTCCCGCCCACTATGAACTGACTACATTCGAACAAATGGACTGTATGGTATGGTTAAAAACAAGTTTTAAGTCAGTCAGACAAGGTGGCTAAGAACAAATTACACTTAAAACGTTACAATATAAACCAAAACAACCAGATTACAACAGTGTGAACAATCAACAAATCACTAACATACATATAACTGATCACTGAGTGATAGGTAACACACACAGTTTAGTAATTGGTTGTTTAAATGTGGTACCTTTACATTTCAGAGTGACTACTCTCGTAATGTTGTCCGACCCAGAGTGTTTAAAAATGATTTTACCTAAAAGCCATTTGGCTGGAGGGAGTCCATCCTCCTTTACTAAAACTAAGTCTCCGATCTCAGGTTCAGGAGTTTTGTTTGCCCACTTATAACGATGTAAAAATTTACTTAAATACTCACTTGACCACCTACGCCAAAATTGTTGCAGCATTCTTTGAGTTGATTGCCAACGTTTCAATGAAGAAATAGATGATGTTTCGTAATTATGCTCAGGTACTAGAATTAATGATTCACCTATTAAAAAATGGCCTGGAGTGAGAGGTGTTGGGTCTTGCGAATTTGTGCTAATTTGTGATAGCGGTCGAGAGTTAAGGCAAGCTTCTATTTGGTACAAAAGCGTCGAAATCTCTTCGAAAGTTAGAGTCGCAGTACCTATGACACGTCTAAGATGATGTTTGGAGGACTTTATTCCAGCCTCCCATAGCCCGCCGAAATGCGGGGCATGGGGTGGGATAAAGTGCCAAGTGGTGCCGTTGTTTGCCAAACACTCAGCGATTTCCATCGTTAAGGTTGACTTCTCTTGTGCGAACAAGTCTCGGAGTTCGCGAGCGGCACCAAAAAAATTCGTTCCGTTATCGCTGAATAAGTCAGCGCAATGGCCACGTCTTGCAACAAATCGTTTGAAAGCCGCAATGAATCCTTGTGATGTGAGATCACTCACCGCTTCCAAATGTACGGCTCTTGTAGCCATACATACAAAAAGGCATATGTAACCTTTATAGGCACGGTGGCCTCTACCTTTGGAAGTTCGAATCTGTATGGGACCTGCGTAGTCCACACCACTTCGATAAAACGCTCGAATTGGTGTAACTCGAGCGGAAGGCAATTGTCCCATCAATTGGACCCTAGTCTGTGCTGCATGGCGTACACAAATAATGCATTTACGGACAACCAATTTTGCTTGGTTCTTAGCATCAATGACCCAGTATTTAGTTCGCAGATAATTAATCATGAGCTGTGGTCCGCCGTGCAATGTGTTAAGGTGAGTTTCATTTAAAACTAATTCAGTGAGGTGAGATTTTGACGGTAGTATTATTGGGTGTTTTACATCAGTTGTTATTTCTGCTTTCTCTAAACGGCCACCAACTCTCAAGATGTCTGAATTATCTAGGAATGGATTTAATGACGTAAGTTTGCTTTTCTTTTGTACTATCCCCTTTTCTTTAATATCTATAATCTCTTGCTGAAAACTTACCGATTGACACTGTTTTACACAAATATGAAGAGCTTCATTCAATTCTATACTAGTTAACCATACAGGTAAGTTATGATCATGTACGTTTTTCAACTTTTTAATGAATCTTTTGCAGTGTGCTACAACTCGAACTAATTTACGAAGAGACGAGAACTTGGTCCACAACTGCAATTGATCATTCTGCGTTACATGACAAACCCTTTTTGTTTTTTCTTCTATATTTGTGTCTGGTGTTTGAGTTTTTTCCTGAGTTTCAGATCTATGTTTCAACCATAATGGTCCTGTTTTCCACAGTTCAAACATCGGTAAGTCTGATGGGTTAATTCCTCGCGACGCACAATCTGCCGGGTTATCAGGAGATGATACGTGTGACCATTGGTTCCTGTCTAATATATTTAAAATCTCTGACACCCGATTGGCTACAAACGTTTTCCATCGTGTTGGGTGGCTGCTCAACCAAGCCAGTACCACGGTTGAGTCGGTCCAAGCACGAAGGTTAGTTTTTGGAACGTTTAACACTACCGATACTTCCTGTAACAACTTAGCTAATAAGACAGCTCCACATAACTCAAGCCTTGGTATCGATACTTGCTTAATTGGAGCCACTTTGGTTTTGGAAGTTACCAGATGAACGTAGACGCTTCCCAATTCATCAACAACACGTATATACACCACTGCAGCATAAGCCTCACTAGATGCGTCGCAGAACCCATGAAGTTCTATGGTGCTACTTTCCTTGACATTAATCCATCGTGGGATTCGACATTTGGTAAGTTCAACAAGTCCTGCACGGTAAGTAATCCACTCGTCTAATAGTACAGGTGGTAGTTTATCATCCCATTCTATTCCTGCAAGCCAAAGCTTTTGAATCATAATTTTAGCTTTTACGATTGCTGGTGATATCCAACCCATTGGGTCAAATAACTTTGCAATATCAGATATTACCTTTCTTTTTGTTACAGGTTCCGATATTGATGGTAGCTGAACGGAGTACTCGAAGTCATCGGTTCGTCGATTCCAGGTAAGTCCTAATATTTTTATTGTTTCACTTTCTTTCAGTTCTAGGTTGCTTGTTATGCTTTCTTTGCTTATTTCCTTATGTAATTGGTCATCATTACTTGCCCATTTTTGTAATTCAAAGCCTCCTTTGCTTAGTAGTTTAGTCATTTCTGAGAATATTTGGTATCCTTCTGATACACTTTTACAACCAGTAATGAGATCATCCATGTAAAAGTCTTTTAATACTCTTTCAGATGCTAGTGGAAATTGGGCTCCTTCATCATATGCGACTTGGTGAAGCGCTCTTACCGCCAAGTATGGAGCTGAAGCAGTCCCAAACGTTACTCGTACTAAACGCAAATGTTGTATTTCTTTTGCAGGGTCGGATCTCCACACTATACGTTGATAATCTGCATCTTGGTCGGACACCTTCACCTGTCGATACATCTTTACGATATCAGCTACTAAGCAAATAGGGTGAAGCCTCCATCTCATAAGAATGTGCCTAAGATCATCTTGCAATGTCGGTCCTACCATAAGGTTACTATTCAGTGAAATACTATTGTTATCGCGACTAGAAGCATTAAATACGATTCTGAATTTGGTTGTAGTTTTATCGTCTCTAACTACTTCATGATAAGGCAAGTAAACTGCTTCTGGATTATCAATTTCGTTTTCAGGTATTATTTGCATATGACCGAGCTTTAAATATTCTGAAAAAACATCTGAATATTTATTTTTTAATTCAGGTGATTTTAAGAAACGTTTTTCTAATGATAATAATCTCTGTACGGCAACATTGCGCGAATTGCCATATTTACTGCTCGGATCATTATCTTTAAAGGGTAACTTTACAATATACCTACCAGAACTATCGCGTTTGGTGGTTTCCTTAAAGATTTCTTCACAACGTTTTTCTTCTGGAGTGAATTGATTTGTGCATAGATTAAAGTTATCAGATTCGAGCTCCCAAAATTGTTTAAGATTAAAATCTTCATCGCAAATGTTAGTATGCATGGAAATGATAGCACTATTGCAGCTCAAAGTATTGGTTACACTATCACCCACTTTGCCAGATAAAACCCAACATAACCTGGTGTTCTGTGCTATTGGTGTTCCTATTGGACCTCTAATCAATCCTTCAGTTATAATTTGGCAATAGACTTCTGCACCAAGTAATAGGTCGATTTTATTTGGTATGTTAAACTTCGGATCTGCTAACTTCATAACTGGTAAGTTTGGCCACAACTGAACGACAATTTGTCTTTCAGGTAGAAATGAAGTTAATTTCCGAAGAACGTATGTTTTGACGTTTACAGTAAAGTTAGGATCCTGGAGAGATTGTAGTTTAATATAAACCACATGTTTACAATTGAGCGACGCGTTGTCCTCACCACCCACTCCAGTTATAACACTGTTGCATTTAATTCTCTTAAGCCCAAGCATTTGGACAGCAGACTCCGTTATAAAAGATGCCTGTGATCCCTGGTCCAATAGTGACCTCAGTGTTATATAAGACCCTGTGTTAGTTTTAGCGTTTACTAAGGCTGTTGCTAATGCAACCTGACAATTTGTGTTAGACATACAACTAGTTATGTTCCTTACCTCGATCTCGTCTTTTGATGTTGTTGCAGCTTCAACAACATTGGTACTATTAACTGATTGCTTGCTTGGTTCATTAGTTAATTGGCTATTATTATTCGAATGCAGCAACGAATGGTGTTTCTTCTTGCAAATTCTACATCTTGTGGGCAAACGACACGAAGTTACCATGTGATTTGCGCCTAAGCAATTGAAACACAAACCTGAATTTTGGACAAAATTACGACGAGCTGGCAACTCTTCCTTAGCAAAATCTTTACAATTTCCTATCTTATGATTGGTATTTGAACAAAAGGCACATACAGATGTTTTGTTCTCGTTTACATTTTTTACTACATGATGTGACTTTGTGTTAGTGCTCTTTACAGTTTTGGTACATAAAAATTCAAGTGACCTAAATCTATGCTCAACAAAATCTAAAAATTCTTGTAATGATGGTAATTCCTTAGTTGAGCTACAAATCTTAGCTTCCCATTGTTTGCGAGATTCAGTATCTAATTTAGAACACAATATATAAATAACAATAAGATCCCAATTTTCGATATTAATACCTTCATTTTTCAAAGCATTCAGACATTCGTTTGTTGTATCAAAAAGTTCTTTTAAAGAATTCGATGATTCACTCGTTAAACATTTTTGATTAAAAAATCTTTTAAAAATACAATCTGTTATAAATTTCTTATTATTAAATCTATGTTCTAAAATGTTCCAACTAGTAATATAGTTATCACTGGTAATAGGTAGGTGTCGCAACAACTGTTCAGCTTCGCCGGTGAGATACGACTTCAAATAATGTAGTTTTTGCACGTTATCTAATGATTGGTTCTTGTGTATCAATGTTTGAAAAAGGTCCCGAAATGATGTCCACTGAGAATAGTGACCCGAGAATGTAGGTATCGCTATTCTAGGCAATTTCACGTCAGTCTGAGATATCGGGTTGTTGTTTTCCGTACAATCAGATGGTGTTTTATTATTAAAACGTTCTTTTAATTCAACTTTATAGTCCATGTATAAATCTTCCGCTTGACCATACATATCACTTAAATGGTACTCTGACTTTTCGTATTCTTCCCTTTTAATCTCAGATATTATCTTGTTATGGGTTTCATCGAACATCGACCACTGTTTTTCTAAACATTCCAACCTTGTTTCTACATAGCTAACGGTAACCCTTTCTTTAGGAGACTTTTTGAAGTTGATGTATCCTCTTTGCATTTTTTTATTGGTTTCTATTTGCAATCTTAACAATGAATCCATTTTTATAGTTATTTTTTTTTAAGAACTAGGTATGTAAGTAGTTTTAATTGCAAGTCTCAATTTCTTCAGAACCAGAACTATTGACGTTTCTTCAAAATTTTATAAGTTAAAACTTTTCTAAGTGTATAGTAAATTTTTCTAAGTGTTTGTTATTACTTTGCCGAAATTGGGCATGGATTCCCCGTCGAAACACACTTTTGCTTAGAAATTTTATAAGTCCATTTGCTAGTTAATTTTTCTAAGTCACTTGTGAATCACTAACTTTTATTATTTTTAGAGTACTCACAGTTTGTCCAGTTATACGCACTTTCGTCACAACTCACAATGCTTCACCACTTTTCACTCAATTTGTCCAATATCGCCGGCAGGGGGCGCCACTAACGCAAGTAACGCAATGTCCAAAACTCACGGTGCATCAGTCACGGTTGCATCCGAAAATCCGGCTCGAAGGACCATGAATAAAAAGCCAACATATACTTGACGAAGACATTTATTTAAAAAAAAAAAATCGCGGAGAATCTTAACACCGTGATTTAGTTTAGTGACGTAAAAGATCAACGCCATCTATCGAGAAATTATGAACTAATATTCAAAACAATGAACTTAATGTAAGATTGTACATAGGTACTAACGGAACCCTAAAAAGCGAACGAACAGTTAACATAATTAACTACCTATTCAATTTGTAGAAAATATAATTAGAAAATCGAAAGGTTTTAAGTTAGAAGAGTTAAATTCCGATTTAGAGTGATTGGAAGGTCCCGGCCGCACTAATTCCCTAAATAAAAATTGTATTCTTAATTGGCTTTCCTTTGATTTGTTAAAGCGCATACATGTTGTCTCTGCGCTTTATCAAATGGAATTAACGACAGACACCGAACAGACGTGTGAGCAAGTACGTGTACTTGTGGATACTGGTTCAACGAGCCACAAGTACGCGTACTTGCTCGCACGGCTGTCACCTACTTAAGTCGTATACACACGCAGTGACTCAAGTTGCTAAAAATACAAGTACTACGAGAATGTCAACCTTCAAACGTCATACGAATGTATCCGAACAGATTTTTACTTTTTAATGGTGTTCCATACCCTCTCGCATTTGATGTGAACTCGATGTTTTACATGTGTTTTACTGCAACCTACATACGAAAAGGAAGGAACCAGGTAAATGTTTTCGTTCTCAAGAAAAAGACAGCAATAACAGTTAATTTCAAAATACTAAAGATGCTGCTTTTTTTGCCTTTGAAACGCTTATAGTTACTCGGCATTTTTTGACAAAAGGATCGAAAAATATCACAATCACTGATTTTGCAAAGACTTTGGTGTTTATTTGGAAAATTATTACATAGCTTATAAAATGGCTCCTGCAGAAGATGTTGAGATGAAAAATGTGGAAAGTCCAGCAGCAGCTAGTGATGTAGACACACCCGAAGTAAAGAAGGATGCAGATGTGCTTGCTGTTCAAGATTTGAGGGAGCATGTAAGGCAAATAGATAAAGCTGTGACTTCCAAAGAGCCGAGGTTTGCTATGCGGGTTTTGAGATCTCTTCCCAGTACCAGAAGGAAGTTGAATGGCAACGTTTTACGTGCTATTTTCAACCAACTTTATCCGTCAAGTGCTGACAAAGAGGGATTGATTGCCTTTGTGGAGAACCCTCTGCCTGGCGCTGTCGACATCGAACCACCTCGCTCTCGTAGTGCGCCGAAGCAACCTGTTCCAGAAGTGGATGTGTACTTGCACCTGTTGGTTCTACTCCGCCTGCTGGACACCAACAGGTTGGAAGAAGCTACCGAGTGCTCACAGCAGCTGATGAATAAGGTCTTAGCTCAAAACAGAAGAACTCTTGATTTGATTGCTGCCAAGTGCTACTTCTACCATTCAAGAGTGTTTGAACTAACTAATAAGTTAGATCTTATTAGAGGATTACTACATGCAAGACTTCGTACTTCTACTCTGCGTAACGACTATGAAGGCCAAGCAGTACTTATTAACTGTCTTCTGCGTAACTATTTGCATTATTCTTTGTATGATCAAGCTGATAAGCTTGTCAGTAAGTCAGTTTTCCCTGAAAATGCAAGTAATAATGAGTGGGCAAGATTCTTATATTACCTTGGAAGAATCAAGGCGGCTCGTTTGGAGTACAGTGATGCTCATAAACACTTGGTGCAAGCCTTGAGGAAAGCTCCTCAGACTGCTGCTGTTGGTTTTCGTCAAACTGTCCAGAAATTGGCTATTGTTGTGGAGTTACTGTTGGGAGATATTCCTGAAAGAGCTATATTTAGACAAGCTCCTCTAAGAAAAGCTTTGGCACCTTATTTCCAACTCACTCAAGCAGTGAGGCTTGGAAACTTGCAGAGATTTGGAGAGGTGCTTGAGAACTTTGGCCCTCAGTTCCGCATAGATCATACTTTCACATTGATTCTGCGTCTCAGACAGAATGTAATCAAAACTGCCATCCGCTCTATTGGACTGTCATACTCACGTATCTCTCCAAAAGACATTGCCAGGAAACTTGGGCTAGACTCGGCTGAAGATGCAGAGTTTATTGTTGCTAAAGCTATCCGAGATGGAGTTATTGAGGCTACCCTTGATCCTGAAAAGGGATACATGAGTAACAAGGAGAGCTCGGATCTCTATTGCACAAGGGAGCCTCAGCTAGCCTTCCACCAACGTATATCTTTCTGTTTGGACTTGCACAACCAGAGTGTGAAGGCCATGAGATATCCACCCAAGTCATACGGGAAGGAACTGGAGAGTGCTGAAGAGAGACGCGAGAGAGAACAACAGGATTTGGAGCTTGCTAAGGAGATGGCAGAAGAAGATGATGATGGCTTCCCTTAAATCTATTCTTACTCATGTGTTATTTGCTAATTTTGATGCATTAGATGTATTTGTGCATTAACCCTAATATTATAAAATGAAAATAAATGTTTTTGTTTGTATTATTTTAACTTCCTTATTAGCTTGACAGATTCAATAGCCGTGGTAGGTAGGAATGTAATTCTTGTGGTTAAAACATAACATTACATTAAAATTTTGCAATTTACTTGACTAAATTAACTACTACGAAAAGAATGTCTATGTTACTGTAAAAGCTCGAACTACAGTAAATCCTAAGATTTAAGAGTAAGTATTAGGATTTACCGACTTGAGTTGGTAAATGTACATAAATAAGAAAATAAATAAATGCAAGGATTTATGAAAATGAAACAATTTTTTCGGGCTTTTACCATTTGAATTTAGTACATGCTAGGTTTTACTACTGATGGCTGGTAAATGTTGGTTTTGGGAATGAAACAATGAGTAATTCTTCAACATTTATTTCAATTAACTATTAATCAAAACCTTAGGTATATATTTTTATGTAGGTATCTATCACATGAGAGTAATAATAATTAACTAATTTGTCAAATCCTTACCTGTTAAAATTATTTTTATTTTTAAATACAGTGCAGGTATACTTATCTATGGTGCAGGTAGCAGGGGTTGCAGACTGCCCACGAGTAGGAGACAATGCGTCGAACATGTTATGACATTGTCTTTTTTCAAAATTTACCGTGCATTTAATGTAAATTCTAAGATTTACCAAGTCATCTTCATCATCTGCCTAGCCTTTTCCCAACTATATTGGGGCGGCTTCCAGTCAAACCGGATTCAGCTGAATACCAGTATTTTACGTGAAGCGGCCGCCTACCAGTCCTCCACAATCCATTAAATGGGTAACAACACGATATTTCTTGGCAAGACGAGTCAGATTTTCTGGCTTCTGACAATCCGTAACTAGCTAAGTAGGATTGCCAGGGTCCGCCATCCTACTTAGCTTCCTCCACTTTTCCTGATCTTGAACATCCTTCTCAGTCAGGCCTTCTCAGTCCTTCTCAGTCAGTCAGGCCACACGACGTCCAGCCAGCGCTTGCGAAGGCGACCACGGGACCTAGCCCCAAGAACAGCCATATTCATGCATCTCCGACCAACGTACTCCATAGGGCGGCGCATGATGTGGCCATATAATCGCAGACGACACTCTTGCAGATTTTCCCCCACGTCACGGACACCAAGACTACCTCAGATGAAAGAGTTGCGTATGCGAACGGATCGCGTTACGCCACTCATCTACCTCAGCATCATCATCTCCGTGACACGAAGCTCCTGGGTGTGTCTGCTTAGTGCTGGCCAACGCTCGCCGCCGTACAGTAGGACAGGCCGCATGATGCATTTACATATCTGCCCCTTGAGCTTCGGAGGTATTATGCGGTCGCATACAATGGCCGTTACCTCGCGCCACTTCGCCCAAGCCGCGCCTATACGTGCTTGGACATCGTCGTACACGTTGTTAGACTCGTGCAGCACGGATCCAAGGTACCCACCCTATTCGGATGGTGTTTGATTGAATCCGTGCTGCCAAAGGACATGTACTCAGTCTTCGCCACATTTAGTCTCAGACCACCGTTTTCAAAGCCAAAAGTTGTCTAAGCTCATTATGGGTTCGATTCCTAGATCGCGTTATAGATTACAATACAATAATAATCATCAGCACCTCTTTTACGAGGTTTCTCAACCCATAGGGAAAGATTCGGTAACCTAGCAACGAAAGACGTTGATTACAGTTACCTACTGCATTGATTACACGAACATAACATAAATAGGTATTGTGCAGATTGTTAAAATTGTTTTGCGGTGTACTTCCCTTGTTTTAAGTCGAAAGGTCTAAAAATGGAATTTACACCGGCGCAGATGGAAAGTCTGGTGGGCTTATTGAGGCCTCCAGAACCAGAAGTTTTGCAAGGAGACGATTTCCCATCTGCAGGTAGGTACTTACAATATCGGGTTTAGGATTTGAGGTCAGGTATTTAGCCTAGCCAAGCGCACGGTGCGGATGGTTATGTACATTTTAGATCTTTTTTCACTTCCGAGAGAAACGATGAAAATTGGAAGATATCCGCCATGCAGTAGGTTCTACCTTTGGCGAAGACCTTCTAACTAATATTCCGATAGTTTAATTAGCGATTTTGGGTGCCTAGGTATCTTTGAATTCTTGGGATTATACGTCCAGTGTGAGTAAAGTGGTAGGGGAAGGGGATAACGGGGATGCGAGGCACGACGGGGCCACCCACACATACATGTAACTACGCGCACTAACCGTGTTTTGGTTTCGCCAATAAGAGGGCATTTCGCATCGGCCTTCGACGCGGTAGTGACCGGGGATCAGAGTGCACGCGTTTATTTTTGACGACCAATTCTTTTTACCGGCGACATTTCATCTAATTTTGAGTGGTTACCAAAACACATCTAAAAAAGTGGGTAAGTGTATAGATTACTACTATAGGTTTTTTAATATGTATTACCTACTACTAACGTGATTGTTTTGAGCAAAATCACTCTGACCTTTAATTAGGTTTTTTTCGTTATTTAAAATTCTATTAGACATGGATAACGGGGACATGGCTATGGGGCACAACGGGGTACCCCTGAATGGTCTGGTTATTTGATAATATTACAATAATAATATTTATTTAGTTTTAGGAATATAAAAATGGTACGACCTTACAAAAAAAAAGTTCCAGAGGCATTTCGGCAGAGGTCTGTAGAAAGCATGAAACACGCAATTGATGCAGTTTTAAGCAAATCAGCAGGTTACAGAAAAGCAGCTCAATTGCACGGTGTTCCACAGACCACATTGGAGCGTCACGTCGCAAAAATAAGGAAGGGCGAGGTGTCTCTTAATTCAGCTCCAGGCAACTTTAAACCCGTATTTTCCAAACAAGAAGAAGAGGAGTTGGTTAGGCCCTGCACCGGATACCCCATACTGCCCCTACCCCGCGGCACGATGGATTTTTCATGATGGTTTTTGTGAAATTAAAATTAAAAATATTATTTGATTGGACTTCACCAAATTCGGTGCCAAATGATAAATTAATAAGTAACCAAAGAGTTGTCATTAGTTTTCATTAAAAAATATTGTATGTTTATTTTTTATGGTTTTACGAACTTTATTTCCTCATAAGAATTAACAATAATTCACTTACTGAGAAACAAGATTTACAATTAATGTTTAGGTTACTAGCGTACAGAGAAAAAATAAAAAACATTTTTTTTTTGCGGGTAGGCGATACACATATTACAACGAAACATCAACCGAGCAAACAATAATTGCCAAAATGTATCAGAAGTGAGGAAAATGTCAGCCATTTAAAAAAAAGTTGTTCCTGTTTTTAGTTGAAAAGACGTATTACTCGATTGAAGACTATTTAAATGACAAATTATGACTAAATTTAATTTTCTTTGACATTCTTAATACTTAATAATATGATTCAATTACTTTATTTTGTGCGGCTCATGACATTTTTCAATTGCTTCATTTCTTTTATCCTAGACTTAATTCATTATGAATTATGATAGTAAAAATAACCTGCTTACTAATATTATATTTGTATGCCGATTATTGGCCGAACATACAGATCAGCTAAAATGTATAGGTAAATAACATCTTTTTGTACTTATGTTCACAAATAAAGATTTGATTTGATTTGATTTGATTTGAAACACGGATACAAAAGTAAAAGTTACAACATACTAGATGTGGCACAAAAGGCAGCGTACTGACCAATTGGATATTTTTATTTTATTTTTATATCATTTCATCAGTTTTGAGTTTTTTCATGCGATGTTTATACTGTACACATAGGTATATATAATTTTTTAATAATATATAGATATATATATATATACATTATTTTTTATTATTTATTCATAATGTATGATTTTAATTGTTTTTTAAATGCAGACATACTTTTCTGTTCTTTTATGTCCATCGGTATTTTATTGTATAAGTTAACATCCTCATATTCATTATTTCTTTTTCCGTAATTAACTGTTCTGGTTTTATTGTTTACTAGCTGACCCGCGCGGCTTCGCTCCCGTCAACTGGCTACCCTACCTACCCTACCTACCCTATCTACCCTACCTACCCTACCTACCCTACCTACCCTACCTACCCTACCTACCCTACCTACCCTACCTACCCTACCTACCCTACCTACCCTACCTACCCTACCTACCCTACCTACCCTACCTACCCTACCTACCCTACCTACCCTACCTACCCTACCTACCCTACCTACCCTACCTACCCTACCTACCCTACCTACCCTACCTACCCTACCTACCCTACCTACCCTACCTACCCTACCTACCCTACCTACCCTACCTACCCTACCTACCCTACCTACCCTACCTACCCTACCTACCCTACCTACCCTACCTACCCTACCTACCCTACCTACCCTACCTACCCTACCTACCCTACCTACCCTACCTACCCTACCTACCCTACCTACCCTACCTACCCTACCTACCCTACCTACCCTACCTACCCTACCTACCCTACCTACCCTACCTACCCTACCTACCCTACCTACCCTACCTACCCTACCTACCCTACCTACCCTACCTACCCTACCTACCCTACCTACCCTACCTACCCTACCTACCCTACCTACCCTACCTACCCTACCTACCCTACCTACCCTACCTACCCTACCTACCCTACCTACCCTACCTACCCTACCTACCCTACCTACCCTACCTACCCTACCTACCCTACCTACCCTACCTACCCTACCTACCCTACCTACCCTACCTACCCTACCTACCCTACCTACCCTACCTACCCTACCTACCCTACCTACCCTACCTACCCTACCTACCCTACCTACCCTACCTACCCTACCTACCCTACCTACCCTACCTACCCTACCTACCCTACCTACCCTACCTACCCTACCTACCCTACCTACCCTACCTACCCTACCTACCCTACCTACCCTACCTACCCTACCTACCCTACCTACCCTACCTACCCTACCTACCCTACCTACCCTACCTACCCTACCTACCCTACCTACCCTACCTACCCTACCTACTTTTTTTTTTTGTTTTTAAGCCTTCCCTGTATTCTGGCGAAACTAACAAAAAAAGAATTATTCAAATCGGCCCCGCCGTTCTCGAGTTTTAGCGAGACTAACGAACAGCAATTGATTTTTATATATATAGATTTCCCTTAACGTCCCCGTTATGCCCCTCCTTCCCGTACCTACAACTTATGTTGAAATTGAAAGCAATTAACAATATAACACCACAATCTCATCTGCCTAGACTTTTCCTAACTATATTGGGGTCGGCTTCCAGTCAAACCGGATTCAGCTGAATACCAGTGTATTACGTGAAGCGGCTGCCTACCAGACCTCCGCAACCCATTAACTGGATAACACGGTATTTCTTGGCGAGACTGGAGTCAGATTTACTGGCTTCTGACAATCCGTAACAACTGCTAAAGATCTACAAATGACAGCCGGGACCAACGGCTTAACGTGCTTTCCGAGGCACGGAGTAAACTCGGTATGTTAAGATGGTCACCCATCCACAGATCAACCTTTGCAAGCGTTGCTTAACCTTTAAGATCGACCCGTGCGGCTTTTATTATTTAGCCACGAGCTCGAATATAACACCACAATATGGATATCTATTTCGTCCGATTGGAAGGTTCATTGGCGTATCTAGGATTTTTTTCCAGGGGGGCCTGGCCCTAACCTGTGATGCGACGCTCAGATACACACACACTACAGTCGGTGAACATGATCAAAAATGGAATTTTAGGCCCATCGCAGTCCCAACCGGGGTTCATGTTTAAAGATACCTAATAGGGTTCAAATCTTACTAGTTGACCCGCGTAACTTCGTCTGCTTAACAATTTTCATTACTGCTGCTCCGCAATTAACACAAATCCCAATTTACACAAAACCTTGACAAATTATAGATATATTTAAACCTTCCTCGAGAACCACTCTATCTATTAAAAAAATATACATCACAATCCGTTGCGTAGTTTTAAAGATCTAAGCATACATAGGGACATACAGACACGGGAAGCGACTTTGTTTTGTACTATGTTTTGTACTACGTTTGAGAGTGGAAAGGTCCCGAAGGCTTGGAAGCAAGCTAACGTGCAGCCCGTGCCCAAGAAGGGTATTCGAGCTGAACCGTCGAATTATAGACCTATCTCGATAACGTCCATACTCTGTAAGACTATGGAACGCGTGCTGAATCATAAGCTCCTGGCGTACCTAGAAGCGAATGATATCCTTAGTACCCGTCAATACGGGTTCCGCCGAAATCGGTCAACTGGGGATCTTCTAGCGTATGCCATTCACATCTTGAGTGAGGCAATAGAGAAGCACGGGGAGGCACTAGTGGTCTCCCTTGACATCTCGAAGGCCTTCGACAGGGTCTGGCATAATAGCCTTATTCTTCGGTCCGCCCGCTGGTTTGTGTGATTGGATCGCAGATTTCCTGAGGGATCGGTCCATCTGAGTGGTCATAGATGGCTGCTCGTCTGGACTGCTGAATATTAATGCCGGGGTTCCTCAGGGGTCGGTGCATTCAGCAACACTGTTCTTGCTGCATATTAATGATCTGCTTAAGCCCGGTATTTTTGGGTATGCAGACGCCATCACTGTTGCTGAGAGATACGTGTCCGACGCCAAGCTGATGGGTCGCAGATCCGGTCTCTCCGGGAGGCTATGGTTGAGCTCTTGAATGTGTCCTTACAGGCTGTCTCTGAATGGGGCGATGCCAATCTGGTCAAGTTCAATGCTGCTAAGACCCAAGCGTGTCTTTTTTCTGCCAAAAGGAGTCAATTCCACCAAGCTCCATCTTTCCGAGGTGCAACCGTGCCGATAACCGACCAACTTGGGCTTCTTGGGGTTACATTAACATCTACTCTCAATTTTGGCCCTTTCATAGAGGCAAAAACTCAAGTAGCTGCAAAGAAGTTGGGGATCCTAGCAAAGGTGAGTCTGTACTTCATGCCTGAACAGCTGCTCAAACTCTATCAAGCGCAAGTTCGATCATGTATGGAATACTGCTCTCATCTTTGGGACGGATCTGCCAGATACCAGCTTGATGCCCTTGAGTCAATTGAGAAACGAGCCAAGAGGATCATCGGCAATGAGAAGCTCGTCGCGACGAAGCTCCAAAGTCTTGAGCATCGACTACGAGTTGCTAGCCTGTCGGTTTTCTACTGGATGCATTTTGGGGAATGTGCGACGGAATTGCATAATTTAATTCCGCCAAGCCCGTTCCATCATCGGACCACAAGACGAACGGCGATGCGCCACCGGTACATGGTGGACATCCCACCCACACGCACAAAACGTTTTGGGAACACATTCATAATGCGTACAGCTAAGGAGTGGAATTCCCTGCCAGAGTCTGTGTTTCGTGATAGCTACAACCTGGGAGTCTTTAAGTCAAGAGTGAATAGGTTATTTCTAGGCAAGCGTGCTCCATCTTCGACCACATCATCGCTTACCATCAGGTGAGATAGTGGTCAAACGCGTGCCTATCATTAGTAACAAAAAAAAAATGTAGTGATAGTGAAGTTGTAGCACAATCTTGTTCTCATTCAAACTATCAATGGAAATAAATACATTCTAAATCGTTTGACCTCAAAAGTGTGTTCTCAAAAGTTTTAACTTTTGAGGTCAAAGAACAATACAGCAAAAAATAAAAAATACGAGTCCTAAATCAAAAGGGGTAATCAATCAAACCTCCCCAGGTTCCACTAGGTACATTACACACATATTATACGTCAAATAGAAGGAAGGCAGTCCCCGTAACCATACCTACCTTTTCATTTTTAGGTTTTGACATAAGTTCGACAAGAGGTAAACTCCCCGCTTCCGTTGATGCGAAGACTCCAAAAACGATTGAAGAATATGAGGAGCTGGAGGCAAAAGAGGTGGAAAACCTTGGAAAGGCTGGTGGGGGCTTAGGAGGACTTAAGACTCCCGAGTATACCATGAACTACCAACAGTCCGTCTCCGCTGAAGATGTGTATCTTCAAGTAAGTTAGCTAAATGCATCGATCACTAATTAAGAACTATATACACAATCAGCGGCATAAAATGTCCTCACCGAATGAGCACCCACTGGAACATTTGGGTGCGCTTTTAATTTAGTAGCATTCGAATGCTCCCACGGTAAACCTGTCGCAGTGCTCGTTTAAAAATTGCAAAAATCACACGTCTGGGACGTTAACAGAGGATGGTGTTTCATATTTTCGGTAAGTATTAGTATATATCATTATATAATTGTTATCACTGAATTGTATATGGTGATATTTTGTCAACAAATCATGTAAAAATATTTTTTAAATTAAATTTTTTAAACAGCAGGAGTTGTAAAGCATCTCAATTGTAAAGACTCTTACTGAACGTATTAATTATACTATCGCAGGCTCACTTAAATTGTTCGGGTTATGCGCGTTGATTCTGTTCCATTTGTTGGAGACGAATTCGAAATTTAAGACATGTTGATAAGGTTAAATGTTATGTGTTTTGATATATGTTGATCAGTGGGTATCGGTCCTAAAAATGTACCTATTCCTTTTTTTTTACAAAGTTTTGTGAAATAAACTTTAAGCATTGCGTTTAAGGTTGAATTTACATTAATGTACGTTTATTTCAACTAGCATTACTTAAACACAATTTGGTGACAATTTTAACCTCTCGGCTGGCACGGCTGGCAAATTTCAAATGTCATGTTTTCGTCATACTCCGTTGCGTATCGCGGGCGCCCGCTTATCGCAAGCGTAATATGACCCGCAGCACAAAAAACCTTATCTCTCCGCTCACAAAGCAGCTATTCACACACTTGAAACTGTTATGGGTTCTTTAATTATGTCACTATGTATTAGAATGTAAACAATATTCTTATAACAAACCGAAATATAAACATTTTGGATAGATACGAGAGTACTTGCTGAAAGCTATTTTGTTGTATTATTATGTTGATTTCTGACACAAATGTTGGATCAATTTACACAAAATTTTGGAATTAAGGTCATAAAAAGACAAGTAATCTAGTGATGATGTTATTTTACGAGATAAAAATCGACTGCCGCAATATTTAAGCTCAAACTTCATAGTACGCGGAGCAGACATTTTGATTTACGTAATTTGTATTTTTGTAAACAAACATCAAGAATATTCCAATAAGATTCCAATAAGAAATGTTTCTAGATTACTAGCCATGTATTCACGAACTCATTTTTAATTGTATATCGTTACAATATGCCACTATAATTCTGAAATATCAAATTACTTACGTACGGGAAGAAATCCGGTAACTAGTTTTGTTTCGTAATTTTCACCAGATAATTTACACTTTTGACGTTGAATATTAGTTGAAATTTAACGAAAATAAAGTAAATTATGAATTTCTATCAATACTTGGCTTACTTTCCACAGAAAAACACGTAAAAATCGAAAATTCTCGCGCACAAGTTGAACGAATGTTTGTTTGATTTGACAAATGTATGAGAACTTTTACTTGGGATTGTGTATCTAGTTCTTTATTAGTGATCGAAAGCTAAATGTTTTGAATTAAACGGATAAAAACATGAGCACTTCCAACTGGACCCTTTGTGTAAAGAGCGTATTTCGAGAAACTTATAAGTAGGTCCTAAGTAGATACTGTCTGGTAAATGCAGTCCGGCTAGATTCTTACTTAGGTAGGTACATACCTATCTGTTTTAAGATCAGAGGTAGGTGTAGATCTTCGTGGTGCTAGGGTGACAATGTGACATGCTTAATAGGTTCATAGGAGAGACACTAGCTTGATAAGCGCAAAATAAGCCCGGCTTCCCAACCCAAAGATAAAGCAGCCGGGCCGTCAGCGGCGGCGGCGGTGTGTACCTAGAGGGCTTAACTTGTAAACAATTGTGAGGGCTTAACTTGAAGCAGTCAAATAAAAACTTCATAAAAAATAAAAACGTACCTACCTATATTCTTAGGTTATACACTAGGTACGTACCTATTATATAAAATTCTTACTATTTCTAGGTTTTTAATCAGGAATGTTTTTTGGTTGTTACAGATTGGTCCAAAAACTCCGGGGTCGGCTAGCTGCGAGAACCTTATTGTCAGAGTGAAGATGCCAGGAGATAAGAAAGAAAACGTTGATTTGGTCGTAGACACCTCTAACGTCACGGTGACATCTTCTCAGTATTCCTTGAAACTGCCTCTCCCGCACGAGGTCAACCCAGATCGGTCTAAGGCCAATTGGGATGGGGACTCGGAGACACTAGTGCTCACCCTTAAGTTGGATAGGGAGTTGGATTTTGTTAATTTCTAAGTTACCTACCAGTTCTCTATTTTTTTATTAGGCACCTAGGTAAATTAATTTAGTTGGTACTTATGTCTAATTATGATTACATTTATGGTTCTAATTTTGTTTTAATTTAGGAATGCCCGATCAGCTAGTCTTCTGTAAATTACCATTTCGATATCGAGCTTCACCTGAGTGACATTCATCATAGTTTAGAAAAAATCACTCTGTATATTTTATGGCACTAATGCCTTGGAAATTTTTTTTCATTGTCAGCACTTAATTCCGGTCTATTAATTTATTTCTAAACATTATGTACCTACTTACCTAAGTCTACGATGATCCAATAATATTATTCAATAAAAACCTAACATATACACGAAGTGGTGCATTTAATTGTTTTGCAAGCTAACTTCCTTTTTCAGCTGTTCATAGAGTTATTGTTAGATATGTCGATTGATTCGATCAGTCACAGTCTTAACGTGAACAAGTCTATAAACACCTAAGGAGACCTAGCTGTACCGACTGGCACGCCACGATTGCGGCGATAAGTCCCCTCTTTGAGGAGTGGCTAGAGCGGCGCCACGGCGTCCTCACCTTCCGCTGGACGCAGGCACTCATCGGACACGGTTGTTTCGGGAGGTACCTGTTTGAAATTTGGCGGGAGGATACGCCCGGGTGAGGAGTGGCTAGAGCGGCGCCACGGCGTCCTCACCTTCCGCTGGACGCAGGCACTCATCGGACACGGTTATTTCGGGAGGTACCTGTTTGAAATTTGGCGGGAGGATACGCCCGGGTGTCAACACTGCGAGGATCGCCCGGAGGACACGGTGGAGCATATGGTGGAGGTCTGCCCTGCTTGGGCGGAGCACCACCTCAGCGGCGGCAACCTCTGGTGTCTGGCCCTGGTTCAAGCCATGGTCCGGAGCGAATAGACATGGGAAGCGGTCATCTCCTTCTGCGAGGCAGTAACAAAGGAGGAAGCCGAACGCGTGAGAGAGCGTCGGGGGTCGCATGGCAATTCTAGGCCACCGTAGGCGCGGGCCTGCGAACTGCGAGCATTGGGTGGCTCGCCGTCTGATCAGAACCAGGCCCGGGTCGACGGCGCGCTGTGTTCCACGCGCGCCTCAAAGAGCTGTCAGCATAGAACACGGGGCCCGCTAGGGCCAGTGCCTGCTGGGGCTGCGGACTTTGTTCGAAAGAGGCACCGTAGCCCTGGAGCGTAAAGAGCACTAGGAGAAACACGAATGGGTTTCAGTCAGTAAGAGTCTGACACTTCCTCTTGCTTCACCCAAAGCGGGAGGAGTCATTTGATGATTTCCCATCCTTAAAAAAAAACAAAGTAGGTACTGTTGACAGTTATTAAATAATTAATCACAGGGCCTGTTCTAGGGGGTCAAGCCGAGTAAATACCCAGAGCGGCAAAAATAAGCGTCGGCAATGTGTCGCCCCTCATTTTTCGCAACGCATCTTTCTCCGTGGAACATGGGTCTTTGGGGAAAGTTTTTCAATTTCACCCTGAAAAATTTGGACGATGATGTGGATATTATCAATAAAAATCCCACGACGGCTAAGTATTTGAAAAGGATAAATTTCAACGTAAATATAAATCATCATCATCTGCCTAGCCTTTTCCCAACTATATATATTGGGGTCGGCTTCCAGTCAACCCGGATTTAGCTAAATACCAGTATTTTACGAGGAGCGGCTGCCTACTAGACCTCCACAACCCATTAACTGGGTAACACGGTACTTCATGGCAAGACTGGAGTCAGATTTACTGGCTTCTGAATATCCGTAACGACTGCCAAAGATCTACAAATGACAGCCGGGACCAACGGCTTAACGTGCTTTCCGAGGCACGGAAGAAACTCGATATGTTAAGATCCACAGACCAACCTTGGCAAGAGTTGCTTAACCTTGAAGATCGACCCGTGCGGCTGTTATTATCTAGCCGCGAGCTCGTACATCGTGTTTGAATATCAAGTTTCCTTATGTTGAGTATGCTACGTTCCATTCCTCGTTGTCAAATGACGATTCTGTTTTTTGCTTTGGCAGTGAATTTCCATGTCTGAGAGCCATATGTTACACACGGTAAAAGGGTCGAATTCATGACTTTTATTTTGTTGTTGGTTGGCATGTTGCTTTTAAATATTTCTTTCAGAGTGTTGGAGCCTGAAAGAAATATTGAGAACAACAATGTAACATGGATGTCGCTTGTACTCTTTTTTCAATGTCTAGTTCTTTATTATTTTTGTCAAAACTGTTTCTTTTGCCTAAGTATATGTAAAATTCTGTATATCCCAGTAGTTTGTTCTCAATTTTTATTGGTCTTTTTGAGGAGTTAGTCATTGTCATAGTCTTTTTTAAATACATTTCTAAACCCACTTCGACACTACTTTAATGGAGTGAGATAAGCATTTAAAAATAGAATTCAGTTGCAGCAGTAATAATATCCTTTCGTTTATATAGGTCTTCATTGGACTTTTTCAATCCTTTTATCCAGGTTTTGCTTCTTCTAAGGTCTTTGTAGGCTTTTTTGTACTTCCTTTTTGCTGCAGATGATTTTCTATAGTGTTTTGTCTGTGATTTGCATAGTCTCATTTTATATATCTGTTAGCTAGCTTGTAGCGTTTCTCATAGTACGGTTTTTGTTCCCAGTTTTCTGTAATTCTCTTCTTCTATGTAACAAAATTGTTGTTCTGGTCGTGATGCTTTTTTCGAGCATATTTTAAGCTTTGTTTGATGGCATTTAATATTTTCTCATAATATTCTTGTACTGAGCTTCTTCCTGTTGATCGACTGGGTCTGACTTCATACTTTATTATTTCCTCTTCGCATTTCAGTGAACTTTTTTGGTTGGAGGTAAATTTAACTCTACTCATTTTATGCTTGGATTGTTTTATTGTTGCTCTTGGTCCTCTATGGTCTGATAAGTAATTAATGTTTATAATTTCTATATTCTGTTGGCCATTTAGTGATTGCCAGGTCCAGTTTCGGTTTTGTCGTTTCTTGATACCTGCTTCAAGACAAGACCTGATGATTGTTAGATTGTTTTCTTATACAAAGTCTACCAGTCTCTGTCCTCTGTCGTTTCTTTTTCCGTATCCATGTGGCTTCATAACACGATATTCTTCTTGTCTGGGGAAGCCAATTTTCGCATTAAAGTCACCCATTAGTATAATGTTTTTATGTGCTTTCTCCATTACTTTGTTGATGGTTGTGTAGAATTCGTCGATCTCTCGTTCGTCTGCTGCCTCTGTTGGTGCGTACACTTGGATAATAGTTATTTTGTTACCTAGGATATATTAATTTTTTTTTTATGTAACAATTTATGTACACACGTTTAATAAGATAAGAAGAAAGAAACAGAAAAATAAGTACAAAGGTGATGCTTATTTCAAAAGAAATCTCTTCCAGCATACCTGCGAAAGGAGAGTAGAGTAAAAAGAGATGTAGACATAGTGTGTAACAGTAGCTAAAATAAAAACTATACATATTAAATATAACATACAATACATAATTAACATACTAATACATACTATATGATATAAAAGATAAATAATAATACATACCTATTTGCAACTATGACGAGAAGGAAAGATAATGATCTTTCACTCTTCTTTTAAAAACTGCAAGAGTTTGGCAATCCCTAATGTCAGGCGGTAGTAAATTCTACAACCGTACCGCATGTGCAGTAAAGGAGTAGGAGTAAAAATCGGTAGAGTGGGGAGGGGATTTAAGAAGATTTCTAAGATGCGACCTGCAAGGCGCATCCGAAGGACGGGAATAGGAGAAACGTTCTCGCAGGTAGGAAGGCGTTTTAGGATTGTGAAGTATGTTAAATAACAAACACAATATCTTGAGAACCTAGCGAAATCCTGAAACATGATCATATTTTTTAAGATTGAACACAAAACGAATACAGATATTTTGCAAACGCTCAAGTTTATTTAAAAGCTCCTCGGTGGCATCCAAATAACAGGCATCAGCGTAGTCAATGATGGGCTGAATGAGAGTTTGAGCACGGGAAATTTTGGTTTTCAAGGGCAAAAAGCTCTGGAGACACTTCAGCGAATGAAACGTGTAATGGACCTTACGACTGACTTCAGCGATATGGTTAGTCCACGATAAATAGGAGTCCATGATCACCCCCAGGTTTCTAGCTGTCTTTGCGTATTCAATCTGTACTCCATTCAGCCAGAGTGGAGACAGCGTTGCAATATCTAGCCTGTTCCGCATATACCTGCCGCCAATAACCAAGGCTTGAGACTTCTTGGGATTGATTTGCAGCCCAAAGGACTGCGACCACTCCTCAATTAACCTCAGGTCACGGTTCACGGAGGACACAGCAGCTTCTGCATCTTGCCTTAGAAAGTGATGGTAAAGCTGCAGATCGTCGGCATAGAGATGGAAGTTAGAGGAGATGACTTTAGTGACAGAGTTTATAAAAATAGAAAAAAGAAGAGGAGAGAAAATGCCACCCTGAGGAACACCCGCAGTAAGGGCACACCAATCCAAAAAATATTCATCAAGGCGCACCCGCTGCGAGCGACCTCGAAGATAGGAGTCAAACCATTTAATTATGGAAGAGGAGATATTGAGAGTTTTGAGTATCCCAAGAAGGATATCAAAGTCAACAGAGTTGAAGGCGCTGCTAAAATCCAGAAGAACAAGTAACGTCAAAGATTTGTGGTCCATAGCCCAGCGAATGTCATCAGTAACCTTTAAAAGAGCTGTAACAGTGCTATGGCCAGGCCGAAAGCCGGATTGGAAAGGACTAAGAAGGTCATTGCTAGAAAGAAACAAAGAAAGTTGCTGATGAACAATATGCTCAAGAACTTTGGATACATAAGGAAGGATGGAAATTGGTCTAAAATCGGTCGGAGAGACCGGGTTAGAGCTTTTAGGTAACGGAATGATATGGGCTTGTTTCCAAGCATCGGAAACAGAACAAGAGAACAAGGAAAAGTTAAAAATGTGGGTTAAAACAGGAAGGATAGTAGACAGAATAGGAGAGATCATTCTAGAGCAAAGGTTGTCATTGCCAGCAGCGGAAGAGGAGATAGCAGAAATTGCTTTTTTGACGTCACTTTCACTCACAGGACTGAAATCGAAAGAGGAACACTGTGGCCTTGGTAAACAGGAAAGCTTAGTTAATGTTGCTGATTTGACGTGTGGTTCTAAAGTAACAGGAGGGAGAGAGAAATATTGATTCAGAGCGCACACGTCAATGTCTTTACTAGAAACTGCCGGAGATTTGCCAATGCCAACAGTTTTCAGAAACTTCCAGACCTCAGAGGAGTTCCGGTTGTCAAGAGAATTATGAAAATAGCGTCTCTTTGCATCTCTACACATACGACTGCAGCGATTACGCAGCTCTCTATAAAAACCCAGATTGCGCTCTGAAGGACAACGCTTGAGCCTCCTTTTGGCTCGGTCTCTGCTGGCCATCGCATCCTTTAAATTAGAGTTGCCACTCTCTTTGATGTTCCTATGAAGCTTTCGATATGATTTTTGTGTGATTTGTTTATTATAAATCCGACTCCATGGTGGTATCTCGTTAAAAAACATTGTGATGATTGGTGTAGGTAATAGTCCAGGCAAATTAGGGGTAACCTCGGAATGAGCTAGTCGGCTATAAAGTTGTATAAACCTTTGTTTAGACGCCCTAAAACTTGTCTCAAAACATACTTATCGTAGAGTGTCCGCGACTACAGAAATTCCAAGGCTAAAGGTCAAAAATCGTTTATAGGGTTCCATACCCAAAGGGTAACCAACGGAACCCTATTACTAAGCCTCCGCTGTCCGTCCGTCCATCCGTCCGTCTGTCTGTCAGAGGGCTATATCTGAAGAACCACAATTGGTAGACAGTTTAAATTTTTACAGATTATGTATTTCTATTGCCGCTATAACAACAAATAATATACAATAAGGTTTATGGCACGGAACCCTTCGTGTGCGAGTCCGACTCGCGCTTGGCCGGTTTTTACACATTTTCTGCAAATATCTCGTTTCCTATGGTTTTTCGCTATTTTTACATTCAGTCAAAAAAGTATCGGGAATGGATGATTTGTTTATGGTTCCAAATTCAAATTTTTGTTTTTTTGTAGTTGTTAGATTGGCACAACTGTTTTCCATTTTGGCGCGGAGTTTGAGTTGCATCTGTTATTTATATTAAATACAGTGCTGGTTTTAGTCATATCATATCATAGAGCAACACAGGCCACCGGCGAACCGGAGGGGAGTAGCCATTGCGTTTTTTACCGATACAAATATGTCTGTCATTTTTCGCGGGGGGAAATCACACATTCTCAAATTCTCACACAAAAACAGTTGTCTGTCACTACGAAACTCACACCATAACAATTACAAAATACACTAACAATTTCACACACACATTGAATAAATCGTGTCATAACAGTATAATAATATGATGCAACTACACTGACAACTCCTTGCAGCCATAGCTGTAACAACTGTCGATACGCATTATCGATAAATTCAAGAAATCGGTTAAGGAAATTAGGTTTAATAAGTTATTCAAAAGTAGATATTATTATGATAGACTTTATTTATTATGTCTCACAATAATCATAAAACTAATAAAATTAACGTTCATTTTTTTTATACATTTTAAAATGAATATGATAATAATAATGGTAATTTTTTACACAAACCTGTAAAGTTGCTTTTTAACCGCGTGCTCAATTTTGATGACTGAGCAAGCGAAGGATTCAAAAATTAGAATCCTGAGCGTTAGCGAGAGAATCAAAAGAGCACAAAGTGAAAAATCTTTGCACTCGAGTTCAATACGTAACTTTTCATCCCACCTCAGCGAGGAAATGGCTAAATGCAAAAAAAAACATTTACAATCACAAGATACGTTTATTTCAGTTTAGGTATTAACTACTACATTATGATAGTATTACAGAATAATCTTTAAAAAGCACAGATACATGTCTATAATTAGAGAGATCACTCTTACTACCTGATTTGAAAATTGGTATTACTTTACTAAGTTTCACTTGATCACGGAACGTACCACTGGCTAAACATTGATTAAATATGCCTGTTAGGACTGGAGCAATTGTATCAATAATGTCTCCAAGAACCTTAACGGATATACCCCATAAGTCCTTAGTGTTTTTTATGTTGAGACTTAAAGGTTTTCTGAATTGTATCGATTGTGATACGCTTAAATTCAAAGGTTGGTATATCCTTAGTGAAATTTTCTTTAAAAAAAGATTCAAGTCTCAAATTAAGATTAATATGATTGACTTGACGGATCTGGAAGATTTGAATATATAAGTATTTTAAATACATGGATTTTGTATTAAATATTGAAATATAATCTTAATAATTGACATAAACAAAACCGTTGCTAGGCAAATAAGTCAACAAACTTGTTTTAAACCTAGGACTAACGAATTTTTTTTTTGTAATAGGACGGAAAAAGTTTAAGCTAATCCATTATAAAAACCAGCGATTAAAAATAGGTACTGTTACAGAACTATCACTGGTTTTTAAAATGTATTAGTTTTCTATAAATATGACGAATACATTTTTGGGGGTTTGTTTATTTCATTAAGAAAGAAATTCGTGTATCAGCATATTTTTGCATGATTAATCTTGCTAGTTCCAAGTTATGATTTGTAAAATCGTTTTCGTGTGAATGATAACTAATTGAGGGAAATAAGTCTTTGCCAATAAACTTTTTCAAAGAGCGTGTCACGACTTCATGTGTGGTACAAGATCGTGTAGGTTTATTGTCGGCACTTAAATGTCTTCTTATTTCTTTTTCACAAATCCGGCATAAAAGTATCACCTCTTTTGAGGCATACAGTAACTTTCCTTTGCTTTTTTGGTGAATTAAACTTTTTTCATCAAGCGGCCCAAGCAAACCTTTAATGCACGTATCGCATTTAATTATTTTTTTTGTCGAGAATATAACATATCCAGCTATATACTCCACAACTTTTTCCGCAAACGGGGATAAAAAAGTTAGAGCTTCAATCTCATCGACTAAATCGTCAATAAAATTGGTAAAATTGACTTCGTCAGTAGCGTCATTGCTATTGTATTGTCGTACGGTTGAAGCATTAATTTTGTCAAGTGCAGATGTGCAATTTAGTATAGTAATTTTTTCCAACGGAATGCAGTTCGTTCCGTTTCCCGTTTGTGTTATTTCTGTATTAACAAGAATTTTTTTATAAATCGCTTCAAACTGGGAGCTTGAGGGATTATCGCAATAACCACCATGACTTCTTACTATGGAAAAAAAAAGTTCGATATGATCTTGGCTTATTCTGTGTAGTGGCATATATTTGAGGCCATTTTGTTGGCTTTGTATTAAATCATGAAAGATAGCTTTGGTACTTTCAATACAGATCAAAATTCCCAAAAAACCTGTGTATCTTGGAGAATCTACTAATTTCATTTTACGCGACTCCCCGTTACGGTTTTTTACAAAAGTTGATAAACTCAGCAAAATCTTTTGAGCTTCGTCCATTTTTTTAAAAGCTTTGTCAAAGTTTTCCAAGTTTAATGCTCTTTTATATCCAATTTGACGTGACCGGGAATCCAAAATATCAAAAATATCGTTTATCAGTGAAATAAATTTCGAAGTTGCGGTTGCTCCATCTAATATCTAATTTGCCAAATCTAATTCTTGTTCGCAAAACACAAGTGCATCAGCAACACTTGCGCTGAACAATTGTGCTGCAAGGCGAACATTCATTATTTTCGTTTTATAGTAAATGTGATTAGCTTTTAACTTATTAGCCATATAAAATAACTCATCTTCCTGGATTTTATGTAACGCTTCCACAAATGACCATTGAATTTTATTTTCATTATCATCGTAAAAACATTTGTAGTCACAAAAAGTGTTTCGAATTAATTTTAACATGTGACTTGGATCTAAAAAAAAGTAAACCCGTTGTCCCGTTGTAGGATCTAATATGGTAGTTTGCAATTTATTTGCAACTAAGCAGCAACCCAGTTCTGTAGCCATTGCTAAATTTGCCTTTGCGCCGTCACACGTTAACGCTTTTATTTCTATTCCAGTTTCATGTACTAATTCAAATGCTTTAGTAACAAGTTGAGCTTTTAACTTAGCACTTGTACCTTTTACTAAAAAATATCCAATTGGGACTTTCCATGGAGTATTAATGCCTACTAATAGAAATACTAAGACATCTGTTGCTTTTTCTGTATTATCAGTTATAAAATCGAAACCATAATCAATATACCCAAATCGTCTGTCACCGCTTGGATTGTCATGTGATTGTGTCTTTATTTTCATTTCGTTGAAAACCAAAGTACAGTAAATTTTACTATGTGGATTGGCATCGGCTTTATATTTTAAAGCCGCCAAGGCTTCCTTGGTAAAACCGGGCCGTCCATCAATATTACTATACCATTTTGTTAAAGTACGTGGAGCAGGTAAACACGTTCCAAACGTTTTACGAACATATTTGTAAGCTTTGGGGGAATAAAAGTGGAGAGTTAGAGCAAAGCACCTCAGTTCTGGTGAATACTTAGCTTGTGAGAGCTTCCCACTTTTACACTTCTTTAGTTGACGCTTAATAAGCTCAGCTTCTTCAACGCCAATTTTCTCCAGGACCATCCTTTCCTCTTTATCTATCAAAGCTTTTTCATCCAGACTCTGAAGAATTTCTTCTAGCCCAGCAACTTTTTTCTTTAAGAAAAGATTTTTAGCTTGTAGCCTTTTAATTTTTTTTTTCTGATAATCTAATTGTTGCTGCATTTTTCTTTTTCGTGGAGTAAGTGCAGTAGTGGGAACCGAAGTAGATTTTTTAGATGTTTCCTCTGATTGGGCCTGAAAAACAAATAAATAAATATGCTCTTATCATATTTTTACATAGCTTACTTAATCTCAATAGTAAAATAGTGGAAATGACCATTTTATCAATATGCGATTCTACAATAAACGATTTAAAACCAACTCACATTTTGAGGAGTTGACGATCTACACGGAGATGTCAATGAATTAGGAACAGTACGAGTGTCATTAATGGCATCATAAGATGATAGTCTCTCATCTGGCATATTGAATGTTTGTTGATGGTTCTGGAAAATTAGATTTAATATCTTTAATTGTAAAAATCTACGCTTCATTTCACTATGAATAAGTTCAACTAAGTAAATCATTACTAGGGATTGAGGTCCGCTTTCGAAAAGAAGGCTCGGTCCTGGTATTAAAGGCAACGAACGGGGTGGGTTGTTTAGTTCGTAAGAGTCTGACATACCCTCTCGCTCCACTCAAGGGCGGTGGTACGGTGTACGGTGGGTAAAATCATCAAACATGATCCCCTGTTTGATGATTTTACCCACCGTAAAAAAAAAACTAATCAAATCATGTGGAATGTACGCTCGTTTACCTCGTCCATGAATAAATTATACTTACGGAACAAATACAGGTCTGCGTCAGAGTTGGTTTGGCGCCATCAACTAATCTCCGTCTATTGTTCACCAACACTTGAAAGTCAGAAGACTTAAAATGGTTTGAGCAAATGACACTATTTCTCGTGGGAATCCAGGTTGGTCTGTTATTACAAAATGCCTTCCATGTATCCTTTAAATTTGGATCTTTAGGAAACCTAAAAAAAATACATTTTAGTTGACGTTCTTACTGAGTAATTTTAATAAAATGTGCTAATACGCGTAAGTATTGTATTATATTTAATTTATGTATACAACTATAAATAAAAAAATAAAGCCCACAATATGATGGGTATTTAAATCAGAAAACCTAATCTCAAAAATTCCATTTTCATCGATAACTAGGTATCTACAAACAAATCGGCAACATCACTACCGCTCGGCGACAGCGACTTCTAGGAAAAAGACTCGGATCTGTCGTACGATCGATCGTTCGATTGAACGAAAACGTGCGGCCTTTGTTGGTAAACAAATCCGAACAACACGATTGATAATATTGCAGATTTTTTAATTTAAAAGAAGTAAATAGCAATAATGTGATTAAAAATTACTTGCATATGAAAGGTAATGCCATCTTTTTGTAGACTTGACGTGGCAGATCTCTTTTTGCAGCAAAATACAGAACAATTCGGCATTTTTTTACGACGTCGGCGTCGATTCCGTTACGCAACTAGATTTAGTCTAGTGACCTGTGCGGTTGCAACTAGTTTTATTGTAGGCGTAGGACCATGTGGACTTATACTTTGACAGAGGGGAACGCCTGCATATGGCTGCTCCCCTCCGGTTCGCCGGTGGCCTGTGTTGCTCTATGTATCATATATAGTGTGTATTGCGAATTTCATAATGGACAAAAATATCGAACAAAGAGTTTGTCTTAAATTTTGCATCGCAATAGAATTTCGTGTTCGGAGTCACTGAAAATGTTACAGAAGGCTTACGGTGAATCGACTTTATCAAAAACTCGTGCTCATGAGTGGTTCAAAGCGTTCAAAAGCGGTCGAGATGTGATGGAAGATTTGCCTCGCTCTGGTAGGCCGTCAACGTCTGCAACTGAAGTTAACATCGCAAAAGTGAAGGAAATAATTAATGAAAATCCCCATTCAACTCTGAGAGAGATAGCCGCCGAACTTTCTGTATCTCACGAGTCGATCCGTACCATTTTAACTAATCATTTGGGTATGAAACATGTTGCTGCTCGGCTAGTCCCAAAAGATCTGAATTTTCTCCAAAAACTCAATCGCATGAAAGTCGCTGAGGACATGCTAGAACGAGTCAGTTCGGACCCAACATTCATGAAACGCATTGTTACTGGTGACGAGACGTGGGTTTACGAGTTTGACATGCAAACTAGTCAACAAGCTTCGGAGTGGCGCCTTCCAACTGAACCGAAACCGAAAAAACCACGCCAAAGTCGATCAAAAGTCAAAGTCATGTTGACTGTTTTCTTTGACTATCGCGGTGTTGTGCACTCTGAATTCTTATCGGAAGGTCTAACGGTAAATAAAGAATATTATTTGAGCGTTATGCGGCGTTTAAGACAGCAAATTCGACGAAAAAGGCCAGATTTGTGGAAAGAAAATTCTTGGATTTTGCACCACGACAATGCGCCTTCGCACAAGGCTATCATTGTGAACGAATTTTTAACCAAACACTCAACAAATACCATCCAGCAACCACCATATTCACCAGATATGGCTCCTGCTGACTTTTTTCTTTTTCCTAAACTCAAATTACCACTTCGTGGCACCCGTTTTCAATCGACAGAAGACATAAAGGAGAATTCGCGGCGAGAACTGAACTCAATTCCGGAAGCAGCGTTTAAAAAATGTTTTGATGAATGGATTATTCGTTGGCGCAAGTGTATCGTTTCTAAAGGAGCATACTTTGAAGGTGATTAAATAAATTTGGATGAATAACAGACATTTTGTGTATTATTGATCTTTTCCCGGTACTTTCTTGACAGAGTAGTATATGATATCAATATTGTAGAACCATTAAATTCCCTACAACCTTTGTCTCAGAATTTTTTTATACGTTTAATCGTTTTCGAGATAGAGGGCTGATAGTCCAGTCATCTTAGTTAATAGGTATTATTAGTTTGTAGTTTTTGTAATCCTTACTAATATTATAAATACGAAAGTAACTCTGTCTGTCGCGCTATCACGCCAAAACTACTGAACCGATTTGGTACACATACTCTAGAACCTGAGAAACGACATAGGCTACTTTTTATCCCGGGAAAATTTTCCCTAGGGACCACGCTGGCGAAGCCGCTGGCAAAAGCTTGTTATTATATCATCATCTGCCTAGCTTTTTCCCAACTGTTTTAGGGGTCGGCTTCCAGTCAAACCGGATTCAGCTGTATACCAGTGTTTTACGTGGAGCGGCTGTCTACCAGACCTCCACAACCCATTAACTGGGTAACAAGGTAGGTACTTCTTGGCAAGACTGGAGTCAGATTTACTGGCTTCTGACAATCCGTAACGACTGCCAAAGATCTACAAATGAAAGCCGGGACCAACGGCCGAGGCACGGAGGAAACTCGGTATGTTGAGATGGTCACCCATCCACAGACCAGTCTTGGCAAGCGTTGCTTAACCTTAAAGATCGACCCGTGCGGCTGTTATTAATTAGCCACGAGCTCCTCAAAAGCTTGTTATTATATATATTTTTTTAATTTTCACTATCTTACGTGTATGGAATGATATTTTTTACTAAATTATGAATTGCTTTTTTATTTATTTTTATTTAAGAAGTTATTAATGCAAATTACATTAGAATTGAAACATAATTTAAGTGTTTTACTTAATATATTCTATACCTACACTGGCAGGTAAGTGATATTAAATAAATTGATACTTAATTTGCTATCTATTCTATTAACCATCAATAAATATAAAATTCTTTCGTGAACTGACACACAACGCCACAGCCGAAACTACTGCTCGTAGAAAGCTGAAATTTGGCATGTTGTAGGTTCTGTACACTCCGTAAAGGAGCCCTAGCAGAGGATTTGGAAATTCTTACGGGAACGGGAAAAACGGGCAAAAGTTTGTACATAATAAAATTAGAAACTGACTGATCGATCAACGGACAGCCAAAATTACTCATCGTAGAAAGCTGAAATGTGACATGTAGCTTCCTTTCATTCCGTAGAGATGCACTAACATAGGATTTCTTTAAATTTTTACGGGAACGGGAAAAAAACGGGATATGCGCGCACGAAGTCGCTGGCGAAAGAAAAAAAAGAAAAGAAGAAGAAGAAGAAAAGAAGAAGAGAAGTAAAATAATTATTAATACATTATATATTATATAATGTAATAAGACATAAAAATTATTAATAATTTTACATCTATCAATAATTAACAAACTAGCGTGTTTTTGACCGGGACTACCGGATGACCTTAAATGATGCTCTCACCGCGCGCTCTCCGCCTTTTATGTCGAAAACGATTCAAGGATAAAAAAAAATATTCAGACAATTTGTAGGGAATTTAATCTTCTACAATATTGAAATAACAAACAAATTGCAAAAAACCACATCATCGCTTACCATCAGGTGAGATAGTGGTCAAACGCGTGCCTATGTAGTAAAAAAAAACCCATAGGAAACGGATATTTAGAAAAAATGTGTAAAAAAACGATTTTTTGACCTTTAACCGTGGAATTTCAGTAGTCGCGGACACCCTACGATAAGTAAGTTTTATTTTTAGGGTGTCAAAATAAAGGTTTATACAAGCTTATAGCCATCTCTCATTCCGAGATTGTTACCTAATTTTGACTAATTTGCCTGGACCAGAAGTCATATTTGAACCGGTCGGGTGACAGTGGCTGTCGTTAAGGTGCTACCCTGGGCTGTACCCAACCTTTGCGACAGTCCGTTTTTCAGAGACTATTAACTCATCAGAAAAAGAAATAAACTACATCTGAAAGCACATTATTAATAGTTCGATATCTTATTATCACATTCCACGTTCTATTTTTTTTTAATTGTTATATTTAAAATCGAATTAAACAAAAAAAAAAAATATTGATTGTATGCATCTGTTGTTAAAGGCGACCCTCTAATCATTTGAGGAT